>CM040127.1:242338587-243542498 GCA_022559845.1 Amorphophallus konjac
ATTCTTAAAAAGGGGTGAAATAAATCACCCGAGGTGGGTTAGGAGTGGGTCAGTCGGGGTGATATACCCGCCCCTAATTCACTCCAAAAATATCTCGGAGATGACAATCAAATATTACACTAGAGAATCTTAATCATGCCAATGGACAATACTATCACTCTCCAGATCAAATATTCCTGAGCTGTCAACACTTTATTCAAGGAGAAATTCATGGGTAATCTATGTTTTATTCAAGGTCCCTTTTTTTTTGAATAATCTAAAAATCATCCTAAGTACAATTTTAATGAACTATAATGAATTTTTTTGTAAACTTATGAACAAAGATTGAATAGGTCAGGTTAGAGTGAGCTACAACATACATTTACTTCAAAATTGGACTTTGCAAGGGACAGTAGCAGTGAAAACAAAGTCTGCATGTATCTCTCATCAAAGAGGTGGATTTGGGGGCCGGCCGGGTAAGAGACAAAAGTAGAGGAAGATCTATTTGTTAGCGGGCAAAAGTCAACCTATGATGGAACAGGTAATTGTTATTCAACATTCAATGTAAATATTGTAAAAAAAATGTACCAGAGATATTGCTGGGAAAAGATAAAAGGAACGTATAAATATGTAGCCGAAGAAAAAGAACACCGGGCATAAGCTAACATCTCTCTTATCTACTTCTACATTCAAGTAGCTTCAAATTGTGCTGACACTGCTGTAGGCCTTTTTGGAATGTCTGGCAGCCTGGATAAGTAAAATATAAACTTTATTTTGTTTCCTCATGGGTAATTTTTTATAAATAAACTCATTCATACTGGTGCCAGACTACTTAAGGAGCAATAACATTCCATGCAGCTCCTTTCAAGTTTTAAAGTTTCTTTTCTACGAAGCAAAGTGACTAGTGTAAATCATCTCTGGGTCATTGATGCTATTTGGTCTGTGTTATGTATCTGTTATGAATTTCCTTTCTATCTGTTTTTTGTTCATACGGTTTGTACCGGTTTGTGCATCTTATTGGTTGCTTGACTGGCAGGATGGAGAGGCTTATGCTTACCTCCTCAATGTCCTTGCCCCTGAGCACTGCAGCCCAACCACCTTGGATACCAAAGACCCCACTGAAAGAGCAAAGCTGATCCTGGAGCATGCAGAGAGGATGAATTGCAAAAAGTACTTGACTCCAAAAGACATTGTGGACGGCTCAACAAATCTGAATCTTGCATTTGTTGCACATATATTCCATCATCGGTACAGCACCTCACTTTTTAATTTCATTTCCAACTGTACCTTGCTCATTTCTTTGCCATTATGGATCAGTTACTACCTGTGATCAGTTTTCTGCGCTGTACAATGTTGGATTCTCCAACTTGATAGTTAATTAGTTCATGAATTGAATTGTGTTTTCTGTTGACTGTCATTTCCCTTTGCCTTTTATCCAGAAAATGAAAGTTAAAGAATTTCGGAATTGTTTCCTTTTTTTCCCCTGAACAGTCTGTGTTGTCTTGGTCAATGCTCTTTGACACTTTGATTGCAAAACTCTGTGTGGCCATGTGATTGTCATATAAATGCGTTTTTAGCCTCAAACCTTCTGATGAATGCAGAACTCTCTATATCATGTCTTCCATCTTGTGTTTTATTCAGTTTGAAACATCCTTCTTACATCCACTTTGTGATAGTGCTATCATATGGAATCATGGACATTCATCCAGCAATTGCATTCCTCAATTTTGATTTTCTTCCTCTAAAGTGTTTTGTTCGTTAGAGTGGATTCCACAACTATGATTTGAATCTTTAGATTTTCTAGGCTTGTTAATTTGCCTCTTTGAGACTTTGCTGGCCCGAGCAAAATTCGTTTGTTCATAATCTATATGCTTGGTGGATGTTTGTGGAGATTTTCATGAGGAACCGTCCATTATTGACTTGTGGTCTCCAATGGAACACACCATTGCATCATAGCTGTCAGGCAGGTCCCACCTTGTGGCAGACCAAGAGGTGAATGATCTGTGCGTGCTTGTTGGTTGCTTGCCACAACCAGTGGATGGAGTTGAAAGGCCTGGCTGAGACTCACATATGTTCTTGCTCCTAGCACCTACCCGGTCCATGCATTGATGCGAATGCTCAGAACATTGGCTTCCAGACAGAAATCAAGAGAGCTGGAACTTGTGCTTGGAATGTTGCATTGAGGATAAGGCTGATTAGAGTATATTAAGCTTTTATTCTTTCTTTTAAGGAACAGTAAGCATCTGATTGCATTTAAAGAAATAAATAAATGAGACTATTATGAGAATGCTATTAATTGTGATTTGTGAAGGCAGAAGGTAAATATGGGATCTGCTGTACTGAAGACATAGCAGAGAACCTGATGAGACTTTCATGGCCCTAGGTCCCAAAACAGTTTCAGCACACGGGTTTGACCCAATACATTGGTTTGGAGAAGCTGCATGAGTTGACGGATTTACAATTCAGGACAGCAAAGGTGAAGGAATTCCTGAATATGATTGATGGTTGTCATCAAGTTTGTTATGTTAGTTCTGACTTGCCAATTCTTGGCATGTGGCAGGTGAGAGAGGAGACATACACGGCTTTTGAGAACATATATCCGGTGCTTTCAGAGTTTAGGAAAGTCCAGCAATGGTATGCATACTTTCTTGCATGGAACTTATTCTTATTAGAAAATTATTTTGTAGCAAGAAATGAAAACAACATAATATAAATCTGAATTCCTCTTGTTGCCTTAATATCTTGCTTTTGCAGACTGTTGATGATCATGTTCACGCTTTTGGTTTCTTTTAAGAGGTGCGACTCACCCATGTAGCTGGAGGCATTGAATTGTCCGGCTTTGAAAATACCATAGCACCATAAAATGATCTTTTTAGAAAGGTAAGTGTTAGATGACTTATTTATTGCTAACATCTGTTCCGTACTCCAAGTCCAAGATAGTATATCCTCTCCTTACGAAACATGTTTGATGCATCACGTAAATCCATCAACGGTCACATTAGTCCATCTACACCATCATCATACACATGTAGTCCAATCACATGTGACTTTATAAAATAAATAAAACACAATTGAACACCGCACAGATTATAAAATAAAAGCTGAGGAGTTGTTAGAACATTTAAAATGATTATAAAAAAGTGAAAATTTCAATGAATGATTAGAATCTCCAAAATCTGTCCTCCAACATCCGTTCCGAACGCACCCTAAACTTTGGGAAGAAGGATTGTGACGGCCGCTTCCCACGGGCCCGAGACACTGCACCCAGTAGACAGGACTCCACGTCCCAAACAATTAAGGCATTCTACATCAAATTGCAACAATGGGAACGAATGCCGCCAGGCTCAATAACAGAAAAGATTTGATTGCTCCTCCAGCCCTACCAGTGAAGGTGATTATGGAATAACGTTTCTGCTTCTCTTCAACAACCTGTCATGGAGGTCACGATCAAACTTGCCTGCCGGTTGCTAGCTCTTGGCATCTTCCATGTCATAGCTGTCTGTGATCACTGACATGTCTTGCACACGAGCGTATTATACCATACTTCTTTATGTTCTCTCTTTGTCAACCTGGATGAACATGATATTGCAACATGGTAGCAGAACCCAGAATGGCACTGGCTACTTTCACTACCATGTAAATACTGTTCTCCATATCCATACTTTTGAGGAAATAATCTTGATGCACCCTCATTTGTATAACCACAACTGAGAATTTTCTGATTTTAATCAATGCAGTTTGATTTATGTAATAAAAACCAAAAACGTTTTTAGACCCAGGAAAATGGACACAATCGATCCATGTCTACTTAATGAACACACGAACATCAGTACACAAGAAAGTGATTTCTTGTTTCGACAATAGACCACACTGGAAAAGATTACTCCGTGGTTGTCAGTGATGCTTCATCATTGGCTTCTCTTCATGTCGTAGAGAACGCAGGCATCAGCTGCTGTTTTCATCTGAAACAGGCAGGAAACATAATAAGACTCGTGCAAAAGAAACGAGAAACATGAAGTGATCTCATGATATCAAGAAACTAAATGCAGCATCCACTGATTATAAAGCAAAGGCAGTTCTAGATAGCTGCATGGAACTGCTGACTTAGTACACAGTAAGTTATCCCGTCAGTAATCCATGAAGTTGGTGTTGCATTTCAACCTAGACGTACCAGACAACAATGTGCAAGAAGTTTCTTGATACTCAAGCCTATATCTCTTCTAGCCAGTACGACAGTTAAACCCATTGCAAAGAGACTGGCGAATAGAGAATGTTGATATTCAACCTCTTTTCTCCATAAACGCTTTTGTCAATGCTCAGTCTGGCACTGGGCTTTAATATACCAGGAGCAACAATGTGTACAGGATCTTACATGAGGTGAACCAACCTAAAATTTGCAAGAATCTTTATCTTGGCAGCAAAATGAACGGGTAAAGGATATGTAAAGAGGCAAAATATGACCTGTATGATGTTAACTACTTGCTTGATGGCCCACCCCACCAAGGCAAACACGAGGGGTACCAAAAGAGGTGACCTCTGTTTCACGTTCTCCACAAAAACCTGGAACAAGAGTAATGTAAACAAAGTGAAGATATTGACAGCGGTTGTTCAAGGCATGAGTGCTTCTGAGGGAAACATTGATGTTAGGCTGGCTGCAACTCGAGCTCTGCATAATTCTTTGGGATTTGCTCAGGCAAACTTCGGGAATGATATGGAGAGGGATTATATCATGAGAGTCATTTGTGAAGCTACTCTGTCCCCTGAGGTGAAGATACGGCAGGCTGCATTCGAATGCTTGGTCTCCATATCCTCCATGTATTATGAGAAGCTTGCATCGTATATGAAGGAGTTTGGAATCTTGCAATGGCTGGAGGAACATGCTTGGGTTTGGTTGCACGGACCGTGGGAGATGACATTGTGCCTCTTGTTATGCCATTCATAGAAGAAAACATTAACAAACCTGAATGGAGGCAGCGAGAAGCAGCAACTTATGCATTTGGTTCTAAAATCTGAAATACCGGTCGGATGGCCGTGCCGGTCATTCCAATACGACCGGGGAGATGAAAGTGACTTGTCAGAACTGACGGAATCCAAATCGGATGCCCGGTTTGAGCTCGGCGCTCAAACTTCATTTTTAAAATACACTTATTTCAAATGAACTGTTAGGACGGGTCCGGGGGTCTAAAATCTGAAATACCGGTCGGATGGCCGTGCCGGTCATTCCAATACGACCGGGGAGATGAAAGTGACTTGTCAGAACTGACGGAATCCAAATCGGATGCCCGGTTTGAGCTCGGCGCTCAAACTTCATTTTTAAAATACACTTAGTTCAAATGAACTGTTAGGACGGGGCATTTGGTTCTAAAATCTGAAATACCGGTCGGATGGCCGTGCCGATCATTCCAATACGACCGGGGAGATGAAAGTGACTTGTCAGAACTGACGGAATCCAAATCGGATGCCCGGTTTGAGCTCGGCGCTCAAACTTCATTTTTAAAATACACTTAGTTCAAATGAACTGTTAGGACGGGTCCGGGGGTCTAAAATTCGAAATACCGGTCGGATGGCCGTGCCGATCATTCCAATACGACCGGGGAGATGAAAGTGACTTGTCAGAACTGACGGAATCCAAATCGGATGCCCGGTTTGAGCTCGGCGCTCAAACTTCATTTTTAAAAT
The DNA here is from genome assembly GCA_022559845.1 of Amorphophallus konjac. Classification (NCBI taxonomy): domain Eukaryota; kingdom Viridiplantae; phylum Streptophyta; class Magnoliopsida; order Alismatales; family Araceae; genus Amorphophallus; species Amorphophallus konjac. Next base: position 242,344,246 of record CM040127.1, read on the forward strand.
ACACTTAGTTCAAATGAACTGTTAGGACGGGGCATTTGGTTCTAAAATCTGAAATACCGGTCGGATGGCCGTGCCGATCATTCCAATACGACCGGGGAGATGAAAGTGACTTGTCAGAACTGACGGAATCCAAATCGGATGCCCGGTTTGAGCTCGGCGCTCAAACTTCATTTTTAAAATACACTTAGTTCAAATGAACTGTTAGGACGGGTCCGGGGGTCTAAAATTCGAAATACCGGTCGGATGGCCGTGCCGATCATTCCAATACGACCGGGGAGATGAAAGTGACTTGTCAGAACTGACGGAATCCAAATCGGATGCCCGGTTTGAGCTCGGCGCTCAAACTTCATTTTTAAAATACAAGATGAAATTTGAACTTATATTGTGTGTGTGTATTTATATATATGAAAATGAGCTGGCTTAAACTATTGGCATACTCTTGTTAATGCTTGATTTCTTTATTAAGTCTTGTTAATGCTTGATTTCTTTATTAAGGATTTGATTATAATTTTTTTAAATGATATACAGGATCATCCGTCGCGAGATGTTGGACGAGACGACGACCAGGATGATGTTGGACGAGACGACGACCAGGATGAGACATATGTGGAGGATTTGTGATTTTATTTTAGTTGTGTGGATGTATGATTAATTTGTGATTTTATTTTAATTGTGTGTAATTTGAGGTTCGTGGAGATTGTGATCCGTGTAGTTGATTTATTATTGTTTTATGAAATTGTTATTTATCAGGTGTTTGTATGTGATGAATTTGAGATTTGTCGATATTGTTGTCTGTGTAGTTGATTTTATATTTATGTTATGAATTTGTTATTTATCAGGTAATTTATTTATCAGTTTAAATAAATTTTTAAAAAAAAAATAATGCAAAATTAGCGACCGCATAGAGACTGAATTGCGACCGAATAGCGACTGTACGTTATATTTCTTTTATTAAATAATTATACTTGGCGACCGACTAGCGACCGAATTGAGACCGAATAAATCCGATAGGTTAATTTTATTTTTAAAAATACAACATAATTAGAGACCGAATAGCGACCGAATTGAGACCGACTTAATTAGCGACCGATCAGGCGACCGATTATAATCGGTCTCTGGTAACGACGGATACTGCGACCGAATTATGTCGGTCGCTATATAGCGACTAGTATATAGCGACCGACATATTCGGTCGCTAGATAGTCTCTGTTCGGTCGCAATGCAGATTTGCGACCGATCTAAGACAGAATAGCGACCGATAGGTCGGTCGCTATCCGCGATTTTTCTTGTAGTGAGGTTCCCTCAAGGAAGATGGTTTGAGTCCATTTCCATCTACAAACTTCACGCCCCTGGAATCGATGATGCTTCCTACGTAAATATCAAAGATAGGATAGCAAGGAAGATCATGCAGGAAGATATCCTTGAGAAGAGGGAAATCATGTTGGCAGAGGCCGAAGAAGAACTGGCTGATGAAGAGAAACCATGGTTCTATGAAATCGTCAAATACTGCCAAGATCAGTCTTATCCTGAAGGGGCCAGCATAGAGGACAAGAAAGCCATAAGAAGGGTGGCTCAGAAATACACATTGGTTGGAGGTCTACTCTATAGGAGGAGCCTTACTGGTATTCTGTTAAGATGTCTTGGTGACGATGAGGTTTGGAAATGTGTAGAGGAGACGCACTCGGGTGTGTGCGGTGGCCACGTGAATAGTCAGATGCTCGCCAAGAAGATCATTCGCCAAGGCTTTTATTGGCCCACTATGGAGGAGGATTGTGCTGTCTATGTCCGTAGGTGTGTCAAGTGTCAACTTCACGCCGATAAAATCCATTCACCATCTTCCTCACTTCATCCAATATCCTCCCCATGGCCTTTCTCCATGTGGGCATTCGACATCATTGGTCCCCTAGGTGATCCCAATTCCCTCACCAAGCAGAAATCTTTCATCCTTACTGCGACGGAATACTTCACCAAATGGGCCGAAGCCGAAGCTTACGTTGAAATCAAGGCGTCAACAGTCTACAAGTTCATCATGAAGAACATCCTCGCCAGATTTGGCGTCCCAATCACAATCGTCACCGACAATGGGCCACAGTTCATTTCTCAGGACCTATACGACCTCTGCAAAAGGTACGCAATTGCATTGCATCATTCATCGCCTTATTACCCACAAGGTAACGGCCAAGCGGAGGCCACCAATAAAATATTGCTCAAAATCATCAAAAAAACCTGCGAGTCTAGTAAGTTTTCATACTAGCCAGAAAAACTTATCGAAGCCCTATGGGCCTATCGCACTTCAATCCGTACCCCCATCGGGCAGACTCCATTTGCCCTTACTTATGGTATGGAAGCGGTAGTCCCGTATGAGACTCTGATCCCTTCTCTCAGGGTACAATTGGACGAGAAATTTCCCCTCGATGATCGTCGTAATTCACTCCTCGCCCAGTTGGAACTCTTGGATGAGAAGCGGCTGGCCGCTGCCGAACACGCGCGTGTGTATCAAAATAGACTCGCTCGCTTTTACCAAAAGAAAGTCGTAGAGAGAAAATTCAAAGTCGGCAAGATGGTCGTAAAAAGAATTTTTGTCAAACCTGGAGGTCCGCGTTCTAAGCTCCAACCCAATTGGGAAGGACCATTTGTAATTCAAGCCGTGTACCCTGGCAACGCCTACGAGCTAGTCAACGCCGAAGGGACGGAGTTATCCCACCCTTGGAATGGGCTTTATCTTAAGAAATACTACCCTTAGCTTAATGTCAAAACACAAAAAGTGATGAAAAGATAGAAAACATCAAAAATAAAAAATATTGAAAACCACTAAAAATATGGAAAATTCAAAATGCCAATTCCTGGTGGTCACCATGTAGTCAAGTCACTGCATCTAACCTTCATGTTAGGATAGGGCCCATTAAGACTTGGTAGGCGCCGGGTCTTGGTTTGCCAGAACCGTGGAGATCCCTGTCCGGCCACGTCGGCCTATGCTCGCTCGAAGGAAGCTAATATGTGCTCACTTATGTATTTTATTCAAAAAAAAAAGTCGGTAGCATCACCTACGGTGGGGCCCCACCCAGAAGATCTCCGGAAGCTGTAATCTTTATTCTTTTCTCTTCGACCAAATGAGACAGTCGGCGCCCTTAAAACGCTGAGCATGAGAAATCGAAACTCAAACCACAAAGGCAAGAGTAGGATCCATTTCCTCGAGCATCGATCAGAGCACGAGAAGAGGGCAGTGTCCCCGCAGGCATACGAAAGGGAGCCCACAAACGTCAAACGACTATATCTCCCTCACAAAAAGAAATACAAAATCAAAATCAAGAGCCTTGTCGTGACCGTGCCTGATGCGATAAATGGAACCCCTCAAAGCAAAAGTTTGAATCCACAAAAGGGGGGGGGCTATGGAATGTAAATGCTCGAGATTTGGTCCGAAGTTATCCGAAAGGAAAGAGTTAATGGGCCCTTATTCGCTCGCCGGGTTAACGGCTTTGCCGGTCCTCTCAGGAGGTTTATCCCCTACACTCTTCCTTCTCCCTCTAAAGATGAAGGTTCGATGGAGTTTCTGAAGGGTGAAAACTGCCCAGGGTCTGCGACCTTATTTTAATATACACATTTGGTTGCCTACTTTGAAAAGCAAAAGCTATCGCTGCGAAGGAGTCTCCGTGTTTCTGGCTGGTCAAGACCCCTGTTTACCATCTTGATGTCTTCTTGTTTAACCTCGGACTTAGGCCAATGCAAGCGCGTCACCTATGGGTGCGACGGCGTCTGATTCCGGGTCAGCGTCGCGCTGTTGGTCATTGGGGTTCCAGGGTGTTCCATCATATACCATCTAGTGTTGTGAGGAAACAGACCCGGGTCGGGCAAATCTCTTACCTCAAACACCTTTTGGGTGAATCCCTGTGGTCGGAAGCGACTGGGAGCCTAAGCATGGCATGATGGTATTGTCATCAGGGTAAGTCTTAGCCGGCGGGATCATCATTCGAGGGGTCTAGAGGCCCAAATCAACCTAGATGTGCACTTAGGATACTTGGGAGGTTAGTAAGAAACCCCTGTTCTCGTATAGGTTGGGTGCCATTTGGGTGCTTGACAGGCATTAGCAACAACAAAAAATGGAAAAGAGAAAATGTACATATTTGCAAACAAAAAAAATCTTTTTTATGATAAAACAAAAAAATGCCAAATATAAAAAAGAAAACAAATAAATTTTGCATGATTGCATTTACGTGCAGCATCTCACTTTTAATACCGCTTGCATTCGTGTGCTTGCATGTCGCAGTTATCATCACTGCATCTTTCTCTCGCCTTCCTTAAATAAATGCTTGGCCCCTTGACCAGTTATCAAGGACAGTCACAGTGACCATTTGCTTATTGAGCAAGGGGCCAAGTCAGAACAGAAATTCTGATTTGTTTGTTTCAGTGATGTGTGCAGGGATTCAGGCAACGGAAGCAAAGGTGAAAACCAAACAAACCGACCCTTGTATTTTATTCCAAAAACTAAAAAAATTACATCAAGTTCCGCCCTCTCTCTCTGCATTACTCGTCCCACTACTCCCCGGGCAAAACGCTCTCAAAGGTGCTACCCAACTATGAATAGAAGTACTCCTACCGCTCTGTACTCCCCTTCCTATTCCCACACCCAGGCGTTGATCCACGGAAGCAGCAGAGAAGCTAGCAACACGAAAGCCACGCTCTCGTGCTCTTCGGTAGCGCTCCTTACCATCTCTCAGCCACTGTTCAGCAAGACCAAGGCTGGTTCAGAGTTCGAACAACTGGGCCTCCATGACCCTTCGTTCCTCCCTTTCAGTCAATCTGTTGGCTCTTTCTCTCTCTACGTCTCTTTCTCTCTCTGCCCGTTCTCTCTCACTGTCTTCCCTCTCCAACTGGAGAGTGATCCTCAGTTCCACGGCATCCCTAGAGGAGTCGTCATCAGGACGACGCCGCAGTTCCCTCTCCAGTTCTGCTATCCCAGCCTCCCTCTGCGCAGCTTGGGCAAGCGCTTCTTCCATCTCCTTTTCTTGCCGAGTGTACCATCTCAGATACGCGATAAGACATAAACAAGGAGAACTCAACACTGAGACTCTTACCTGTATAGAGAGCATCCCTTCTGCCTCCGTGGCATGCTGCGTGGCACGAGCAAGTTGCTCGTGAAGCATATCGAGTTCTGAGGTAGGAATCCACAAGCTGGAAGAGACACCGCCTACTCCCATCGCTGAGGAAGCCGCGTCAATCTGGGCATGCTATAACCACATGAGTTAGCAGCCAACACCTGGAATCTAGGGTTTCAATTAGGAGCGTGCACTGTACACCTACCGAAGCACTCAAGGCTTCACGGGCATCGCCCAATTGTTGCTCCATCTCTGCCAAGCGAGTTCGTAAATTCGCTATCATGGCATCCCGGACATCCTGCAGCCATATGAGTCAGTATTTTCACCAGAAAACCAAAAAAAGGAGAAAGAAGAAAAGAGAAAAAGGGGAAACCTACCTCCACAAGTCCCCGGGGTTGGAGCCGCTCTGCGTACTTTATCCTATATAGACGCAAGTAGTCCTCGCTATCCCGCGCATATGATTCTACAATCGTGCCACCCCGTTGCCAGTCTTCATACTGTTCAGGGAACCGCACGCGCCAGTCAATGCAGGTTGCCGGTCCCCGCGTCTTTTTCCCGACGCGAGGTGGCGCAGCCGTATCCACCCATTCTTGAGCCAGTCCCAAGGACCTCATAACCAATCGTAGCTGAAGTGGCTCGATTTCATTCAGGCAGTGCATCCACAGTTCCCGTCCAAATCGGGCATGACTTGTTAGAACCCATGGTTGGTCGGCATCGACCATGTCTGAGTAGGGTCTCCAATTTAACTAGGTTAGGTTGTGCATACCTGTTTAGTCAGTCAAGACCAAATATAAAAACAAAATAATTCAAAAAAAATCCCACCATCGCTACAGGGAACTCCTGTAGCTCCCGCCTTAGCACCATCAGTTGGTAGGTTAGGGGTGCCGCACTCATGATGGGTTCCCACTGCCTGGCTAGCGGCACCATCGCGGGTCGCCAATGCCGAGCTCTCCCCATGCGGAGGTAATAATAGCTCCACAGCTGCTCGGTGCAGGTCATCAGTACCTTGCAAAAATAAGAAAAAAATACAAAACAAGTAAAACCAAAAATACCTGGATGAATGGTGTAAAATCACTCACAGCCATCTCACGATCCGCTTCTTGGAACAGGCCTGCAAACAAGTGTGCCAGCATGGCAGCTCCCCAGGCATAGTATCCTACTCTTTCAAGGTCTGATAACAGCTCCAGGAAGCAACAGTGGATACCGTCTCCTTTCGAGCTTAGTATCAACCTCCCCAGCAGGAAGAGGAGAAATCTCCTCAAATCTATGTTGCATGTTTCCCAATTACCGAAATATGTGCAGTACACAGCACGACATCCTCTTTCCATCCTTTCCATGAATTCTTCTGAGGATTCATCATCCCGTCGACGAGTGTCAGTGAGCCCTAATGCATCCATGAGGGATGCCCTGGCTACCGACCTATTTTTTCGACCATCTAGGTCTAAACCCAGTAACTTCTGGGCACCTTCTCGGTAGTCCGCGTAAGTGACTCCGGTCACTGCCTCGCCATCCACCTTGAGACTCGTAATTCGGACCACATCTTCCAGGCTGGGCACCATGTGCCCCCAAGGCATCAAGAATGCCCGGCTCACTGGGTCCCATCTCTCACACAAGGTTTGGATCAGGACCAGGTCGAGCTGGATCGCCTCGATCCAAAGAAAGGCACCAAATCCCATCACGTCTAGCCTGGCCTTCTAAAAATCCAGGAGACCCCTGTATGCGGCCACTGCTAACTCCCATGAAATGTGTGATTTCATCACACTCAGTGCGTGCATAAGAAATGGAGAAGGGTGTTGTCAAGAGGAAGGAAGAAAGAATGAGAAAAGGGCAGGAAAGCTCAGCTTACGAGTTGTGATTCGGCCCTTTCGCTGAAGTGCCCTTCGAGGTCCGAAAGCCTCCTGGAACTACTAGCACTGGACCTGCTTCTCTTCGAGGAGTGCGATGATTCGCCCTCCATCCAACTCTCAGAATTTTGAACTCCTCCTCTCCCGTGAGAACTTGTGCTCCTCGAGTTAGCTCTCGATATACCTGGGAGGATAAAAGGGACAAGAATTTATAGAAATGGAAGGAGTGCAGGCCAAGATTGCCTCCATCACCTTTAATGATAGCCCTCGCGATGAGGCACCTACCATGCGGTCCCGTGTGTCACTTCACCGCTCGCACAGGGTGATTGATTGGACGAACAATATGATGACTAGCCCCCTATGTTGTCTAGGGATACCCTATCATGTTTTGGATGACGTCCGTAAAATTTGACACAACATCCGGGAAAAGGGACTAGGGCCGTCATTATTGACTTCGACGGCAGATTCCTGTGGAAAATGGTCACAACAAGACGCGATTCTCCGCTTGGGGTGGAGTCTCGGCAGACCCATCACATGGGAACAGTGCAAAGGAGAAGAAGTGTAGAGAAGAAGGAACGCACAAGAGAACAAACAAGAAGCAGAAAATCAAATCACTCCATTCATAATTCTACATAAGCTGTCATAAACACTACAATCATAGAGATGAGGCGGGTCCACTGGCTTGCCAACTCGTGTCATTATCTTCGTGCTCGTCCCTCTAGACATCCCTCTCCTCTCCCCTGAGGTGAGGGTCCCTCAGAAGCCTTCTGGATCCCCGTGCAGCAGCACCCGCCTCGTCTCGTGGCGCCGACTCCACAGTAATGACTCGCTGCTCCTCCCCTGGCGTGGTGAAGAAGCCACTAGCGGCAAAGTGACCAGACTGGCGCAGTCGCTCCCCGAACTCTCACGCTCTCTCGTAGCACGTCTCCATCGCTCCTAGCCTCTGCACCGTGACCTGAAGGCCCAGCTGGAGCTCCCTCACCTGGGCCTCCAAGGCCCTCCTCTCGGCCTGATCTCGCTGTCGCTCGGACCTTCTCTCGGCTTTCTCTCTCTCTGCCTCTCTCCTCATCATCTGCAGAAGAACCCTTAACTCCAGGATGTCTGGAGAAGGTCTCTCCTCACCGCGATGTCGCAGCTCTGCTACAGTCGCCACCCAGGCATCACGCTCCTCTTCCGCCCGGGCAGCCCAAGCCACCGCACCGGCAAGTTGCTCCCCGAGGGAGGCAATCTTAAGAAAAGGGGTCGAGGAACTGGAAGATGCGCCGCCAGCCACTCCCACCATCACTGTCTACTGGGCACGCTGGAATGAACAAACAACAGCCGTCAGCTAAGCTCCACATTTAAAAACAGAAAATGCAGCACTTAGCTTACCAGGAGCGACAGTTCCTGTTGAGTGGCGGCTAGCTGCCGCCTGACCACGGCTGATTGGGCACGCGAGCCGTTGACGTCGCGCGTATCCCCGGCTTGGGGAAGCCCCGCATAACTCTCTCTCTACTACCGCAGGAAGTCGGCACTGTCCTGCACCAATACGCTCCCTTGCTGTCCAGGGAGACGTATGCGCCAATCCTCGAGCTTCTCCTTACCGCGACTCTCCTTCCTGACACGGCTCGGCTCATCTGCACTCGCCCATTCATCGGCCAAACCCAGGGTCTCTGCCATGTCCTGCATCAAGAAAGAAGGGCCTCGCGTCATAACAAGAACGCGTCTCCTGTCAAGGACGCGTCCATCATTTGAGTGCAACACTCGCCGAAACCTTTTCTCCCCACGGCTCGCTTCGAAACTCAAAATGGATCAAAGAGGAAGAGATCGAAGGACCTACCAGACCGTGTTCACCTCCCTCCGCGACATCGGGCCCCTCGGGTCCCTCGGGGGCCCGAACTGGCCCTTCCTCCTCCATGGACGACGTTCCGTGCTCTTGTGTGTCCCTCCTCAGGCGAGGGGTCCCGCGTCCCTCTCCACCTTCGCCGTGGTCTAGACCGTCGAACTCCATCGATCGAGGGGAAGAAGACAAAGACGGGAGAGCGAGTTTTGGCAGAAGGCGGGCTCGTTTGCGGGTAAGGCACGGGAGAAGAAAGGCCACCCGGTGCTTTAAATTTGAATTTGAGGATTAAGACGCGTCCTCGCGCCTGGACGCGCCCAAAAAAGGGAGAAAGGAAACAGAATCCCCCCGTGCAAAGCTCAGTTCCCCTCTGTTCAGGGTAAAGTCTCGTAAGGCATGCCTCGAAACAACTCGGTGCCGCAGAAAAGTGAGAGAGGAAAGGTACACACAACACAAGAAAGCCATTTTCATTTCATATAATAGTCGAAAGTACATCATGCAGTAAGGAGGGTGGAGTGTACAAGCAACTCTCTAACTCTCACCATCACCCTCCTAGTCATCTCTCTCCTCCCTCCTCTGACGGAGATCCCTAGGGGGCCTCTACGACCTCTGTGAACCCTGAGAAGCCGTGCTCGCCTCGCCCTGTGGTGGCACGCCAGCCTCGAAAGCACGGTGACGCTCCTCGGCCGAAGAGACTAGAAAGCTGCCCACGGAAAATGAACCAGACTGACGAAGTCCCGCCCCGCGCTCCTTCGCCCTCTGATACCGCTCCTCACTCTCCCGCAGTCTCCCCTCCGCCGTGCCAAGGCTCAGTCGAAGCTCCATCACCTGGGCCTCCAGAGCCCTCCTCTCGTCCCAATCTCGATGTCGCTCTGCCCTCCTGTACTCCCTCTCTCTCTCGATGCTCTCCCTATCCCTCTCCCTCTCCTCTCTCTCCCTCATCGCCTCTCTCCTCGACAGCTCGAGGGCGATCCGCAGATCCACCACGTCGCAAGGAAGCTCCTCAGCCTCCCGTCGATGCTCCTCCTCTAGCTCCAAAATCCGGGCGTCATGCTCTGCCTCCCAGGCATCGCGCTCCTGCTCGGCACGAACAGCACGGGCCAGGGCCTCCCGAATCTCGGCCACTTGTCGAAGCACGCATGCACCGTAAGAGAGCAGTGATAGAAGGAAAGCAGCTAGAAGGAGAGTCGGGGTCAAGCAGACACTCACTCGAGCCGCGCGGTCACGCTCGGCCTCCTCAGCCCGAGCCACCGCATACGCCAGCTGCTCTTGAAGGGCAGAGATCTCCGGGGGAGGGCCCCATGAACTGGAACCCGCTCCACCAGCCGTCCCGGCTGTCGCTGCCTGGTGGGCCCGCTGAAACACAGAGCAAACGACAGTCAGAGGTCAAGTATCAAAAATCCAGGTCACAAAAAATGCATTGCATAGACTCACCAGGATCTCCAACTCCTGTCGGATGGCCACTAACTGCCGCCTGGCGTCCGCCAGCTGGGCCCGCAGGTCGGCGATCATGTCGTCTCGAGCATCCTGCATTTCATATAAGTTATTATCACATGCATATATGTATAAAAGAGTGAAGCATTTTCATTTCACACTTACCCCTGCCATACCACCGAGGGAGAGGCGGTCCCCGTACGTAGCTCGATACCGTCTCATGTAGTCGGTGCTGTCCTGTACATTGGACACCACTGGGACCCCGCCCTGCTGCCAGTCCTGGTACTGTGCTGGAAAGCGCGAGTGCTAGTCCACGATCTTCGCCTTCCCCATGGTCTTCCGCCCGATGCGGACCGGCTCATCTACATCAACCCACTCTTGGGCCAGCCCCAACGTCCTCATAACCAGCCTCAGCCGAAGCGGCTCGATCTCATTCAGGCAATGGACCCACACGTCCTGCCCGAAATGAGGAAGACCCGCTACAACCCAGGGCTGGCCAGCGTCGGCCATACCCAAGTAGGGCCTCCACACCACCTACATCACCATACATACATCATACTAGTTGCCATTAGGTCGCATGCATAAAAAATACAAAGAAATCATACGCATCATACCATAGCCTCGGGGTACTCGCTCAACTCCCGACGAAGTGACGCCAGCTGGTAGCTGTGTGGTGCCGCTACCATGACTGGCCTCCACTGTCGCGCTAGAGGAACAGCTCTCCTGTTCCCCTGCCTGGCCCTCCCCATCGGGAAGTAGTAATAACTCCACACCTGCATCCATCATACATCATTAGCACGAGTAATTGCATATTTAACTACGGTAAAATACATAAATAAATTGTGTACCTGGAGAAAAGGTGCGAAGCCGCTGACTGTCGTCTCCCTCTCTGAAGTCTGGGAGAGATCAGTAATCAAATGGGCAAGCAGAGCCGCTCCCCACGCGTAGTGCCCCACTCTGTCAAGGTCCGCCAGGATCCCGAGGAAGCGGCAGTGGATGCCGTCACCCTTCGTCCCCAGCAGAAGGCGGCCCAGGAAGAAGAAGAGGAACCTCCGGAGGTCTAGATCCACCAGCTCCCGCTCGCTCGGGTCCTGGGTGAAAGCTGCACGAGCGTCTCCCTCGAGTCGTGCCAGAAACTCCGCTCCAGTCTCGCTAACCCACTGGCGCAGGTCACCGAATCCGAGCGCCTCCATGATCTCCACTCGGCCAACTACCCGGCTATCTCTGTCAGTCACGCTCGTCTCTAACCACAGCAGGTCCAGGGCACTCTCTCGGTAGTCGGGGTAGGTGACCCCGCTGACTGCCTCTCCGTCAACTCGTAGCCCGGTGATCCGAGCTACGTCCTCTAGTGTCGGCACCATGTGCCCCCAGGGCATCAGAAACGCCCGGCTCGGCGCGTGCCACCGCTCCCTCAACGCCTAAATGAGAGGAAGGTCGAGCCGGAAGGGCTCGATCCTGAGGACTGCTCCAAAACCCATGGCGTCCACACGCGCCTTCTGGAAGTCCGGCAGCCCACGGTACGCTGCCACCACCAGGGACCAGCTGATCCGGCTCTTCATTACGCCCTGCACACCACAAAAAATAAACAAAAAGGAACACATCAGCATCATGGATAATAATAAACAACAACATTGTACATAATATTTAATTATTTTTACTTATTTTAAATATATATATATATATTTAAAGACGTCCAACCCCCTGGACGCTTTCTTTTTATTTTCTTTTTATTTTAACAAAACCAAAAAAAATAAATAACCAAAAATAAAAATAAAATATATTTTATCATGAAGGCGTCCACCCATGTGGACGCCTCCTTATTTTTATTTTACATAATAACCCAAAAAAATAATAATAATAAATAATAAAAACAAAATAAAAAAGAAAGTTGCAGGTGTCCAGGCCCCTGGACGCCTCCTTCCCCCACTCCCCGGCCTTCTCCACTGGCTCTCGGCCGCCTGTTTAGCATATTAAACCAATAAATTGGGGTTCTGAGGGGCTTACCGGGTCATGCTCATCCTCTCCCGCATCGCCAGCACCCGCAGGATCCTCCACGGCCAAAGGAGGCGCCTCCTATTCCGCGGCTATCTCCTCTTCCGCAGCAATCTCCTCTCCTGCGGCAGCCTCCTCTGCATGATCCCTCGACCTCCTCGGGCGACGAGCCCTTCTTTTCCGCTTCTCCCCGCCCTGGCTCGGGCCTCCTTGCTCCATTGGGAACTGGGAATGGGTCGTTTAGAGTGAACAAGTCGTCAGAATGAACAATAGAAGTGGAAAGGGGGGTGAGGCCCCCCTTTATATAATAAATCCTTTTTTGGGGCGTCCAGGCGCCTGGACGCCCCCACTTTTTCTTTTTTTTCGAAAATTCAAAAAAAAAACTAGGGGCATCTAGGCGCCTGGACGCCCTCAAACAAAAAATTAAACAAAATAAAAAAGAAAAACTAGGAGCGCCCATGCCCCTGGACGCCCCAAAAAAAAAAATAAACCAAAAAAGGAAATCATAGGGGCGTCCAGGCCCGTGGACGCCCCCAAATAAAAAAATAAATAAATAAAAAAGAAAAAAGAAAATTGGAGGCGTCCATGCCTCTGGACGCCCCCCCATTAAACATAAAAATTTATATATATATATATTTACATATGATCATATTATGAATAAATAGATACATAAAAAGAAAGAAAACACAAAAATAAAAAAATAAAAAATAAAAAATCATAAAAATAATAATTAGGGGAACAGCGGTCTAGATTGTCAAATTCCAGATTTTATTCCATCAGAAAGCAGAGCGAGTTACATCAGGGGCTTAGGCACTCTAGGCCTTAACTTCCCCAGTTCGGTTATATAAGCTCTCCACAGCTCACATTCTTCCCCCACATGCGCTAAGGCCTTTCCCGCTACACTTGTTTTCCAGCGTGCCTTTACGGCTTTCGCTTCCTTCGCATCCGCCTCCGTGCCCAAATCCCTCTTCTTCAAAGGGACGATGCCAGTCAGTAGTGGGAACGAATGGCGCGGAATGCCGATCTGGAGGCAGCACCGATGCGCGTTGTAAAGGACAAACTCGGTCGCGCCGATCAGTTAGAGATCAACTTCGGGAGAAGACCTCATAAGGAGTTCAAGCGAGAGTAGACATGCCGGTGCGCAAGTGAAGAAGCTTTGTGTCACGGTGCGAAAGTAAGACCGCCAGTCTTAACGTTTCTTCAGCCATGGAACACGGTTCGCTATAGTGCCACCGAAGCCTAACACATCGGCTATGTGATGATGGGGACTTTGTTGGAAGAGCTTCGAAGCAGTTGGCATTCCCTCACGGTGATCAAATTTGAAATGCAAATCAAGCCAGCAATTCAGGACAAGTGCGCAACCGAAAGGAGACTTACCCATGCTTGAGGCAGTAAGGCCACTGTAAAGGTAGGCAAGGACGGCGGGTCCCACCCTCTTTCCACTCCAGATCCCGCGAATGGCACTCAGTTGGTCTTCTTCCACTATGTTGTCAGTATGAGGGAACAAGAGAGCTCCCGCCAGACAAATGGTGAACCCTTTCATGATTCCTTCTAAATAGTCATCATCTGGTGACCCTCTCAGGGCGTCCATAACCCATTCCGCGAGCTTTTGCAAATCAATTCCCTGTCGAGTATGGACCTTTTTCGCTGCGTCGGGCCGCATGAAGCTTCCAAGGACACTCTCGGAAGTTCCCCGTGTCAGCATCCGCATAGCCTTCACCTTCCCGTCACTCTTGAATTTCTTCAATCCAAGCAGAAGTTCCACCTCCTCGAGGAGGATGGTCGCCTCGAAGGTCGGGAAGACAAACGTGTGGGTCTGGGGATGCCAGATCTCCACTAATGCGCCCATAGCAGCCCAGTCCATGCGGATTCTCTCATAGTGTTTGGCGTGAATAAGGAGCCCCTGAAGATGCCACCTCGAGAGTATGGCCCTCATGCCGATGGAGATGTTGGAAGTTAGCTTTGAAAGCCATGGCAGTTTGGAAAACTTCCTCGGGCCTGGGAAGAGTGGATATGGCTGGAAGAGAAAAGAAAAAAGAAGAAAGGAAGGAAGTAAGAAGAAGGTTCACGTGGAGAAATTTGAAATGAATCAGCTTACCATATGCGACATGATCGTCCCACTCAGATGACCCTCGAGGTCGGAGAGTCGCCTGATCTCGCTGCTAGGCCTGCTCCTCTTCATAACGCGGGAAGACTCTCCTTCCATACTGAAATCTCTAGATTCTCCTCTCCTTTTCCTCCTGAGCTTTAAAAACTCTCCTTGGTGCATTTGGAGGAACTAGCCTAAGGGAGATACTTATAGGAAGGGTAGGGCGCTATAGGACGGAACATGTCACGTCAATGGTCAGTTGTCAGGATTTTGTCTGGATCTCCTTTGTACTGTGGTGCGATTCTGCTATGATTCTGCTACTTTCTGATGTTGCTAACCTTTGTTGGTCTGTACAGGTTTTACTAACGGACGTCTTTGTCCTGTCTCTTGTCCCACCTTTCATTGGTTGGTCCCACCTTGTCACGCATCATAGTATATGATATCTACACTACTAGAATATGTCAAGGACCTTGCGGCCTGAACGAACCTGGGATTTGAGTTCCCCTTCAACAAAAAAGGTGATGGTTCCGGAAAAATTTGGGTTGTATGGATAGTCCGTTAATTTGTGGTAGCATGGGGACGACGGTTCCATTCAGTGAGTTGGTGCGTGGATAAACGGGCCCCAGCCCAGTACCAGCTCACCGGATCGGTATCCTGACCCGTTCTTAACAAGTTGACAATATTATCCTTGGCTATTTTCTATTTTAGTTTGTTTTAAATTTTTCTTTAAGCCCAGCATGCATTCATATAGGACTTTGATTTATTGCGGAAGATCATTCAAGTGATTCGATTGCGAAAGCCGCTGTGCTTCAATTCTTACAAATATGAGATATTCCACTCCGAATGAAATACTGAGTTTCCTTGAAACGGCCCTACGCTGCTCTTCCAAAGGAGACCCTTGTTTGGACAGACCCTCAGATATTCATTTGCTTTATACCTTGCTTGACCCACCTTGGCCGCAGCACTTCCACGTTGGCAGGTAACCGCTCCCCAAAGGTAAAACCTGCAGGTTTATGACCCAGGTACTTCCACACCGAGAAGTTGGTCTCTTTTTGTTTCCTACCTGAGCGCACATCTCACCCTCCCTTATTTAATCTCCGTCCAAGCAAATCGTCAAAATTTGAAAGACCTCCTTCAAGGTCGCCTCATTGAAACTTCAGGAAAGATTCCAAACAGTAACGTCAAAAGCGCGTCTCATCACACCTTGGCATCAACTTATCAGTCCGCTCCCACTTCATTCCATTTCACTTCGATACCCTTCCATTACTTGTCACTCCCTTGCAAAGCAGACGCCAAGGCGGGGCAGCTGTAGACACGCCTTTCCTGACGTCACCTGAGAAAGTCTCATATTACTGTACGACGCCCCGCGACGGCTTACGCATTTTTGAATCACTTGAGTGCTTCCTTTTCTTGAATCTTCTTCCGCCCTTTTCGGCATCCGGAATCGTCTCGTTGCAGCATTCGGACGGCATCAACACCATTCAGACACGCCAAAGAATTCCGGAACCAGGAAGGGTGCCCGCCGGGGAGCTGCCGACGCCTTTTCAGCAGACCCGGGGGGTCTTAATGGAGGCGTCCAGGCCCCTGGACGCCTCCATTACTTTATTTTTTAAAAAACAAAAAAATACATAAAAAATATATATATTTATGGAGGCGTCCAGGCCCCTGGACGCCTCCATGAAAACAAATATAAAAAATACAAAAATGCCAGCTTTGGCATAAAAAACAAAATAAAAATAAAAAATATATTTTTTTGGAGGCGTCCAAGACCCTGGACGCCTCCATCAACTTGCCCACCGGGCCCCGTCCACCGATCGACGGTTTGTCGTATGTGAAAAAAGCCAATTGTGGAAGCGTCCAGACAATTGGACGCGCCCATTTCCGAATCACGAGGCGTCGCTCACAAAACCACGCGTTGTGCCAAATCGCGTGCGGCTTTCGGTGGAGTTCGGTGGACCTTATTGAGGCGTCCGGGACCCTGGACGCCTCCACGAAAGTATTTGAAAAAAATGAATAAAAATAGAATAAAATATTAGTTCGGCCCTGATGGAGGTGTCCAGGGTCCTGGACGCCTCCACCCTCCGGAGCCCTATAAATAGAGGCCCACCCCCTCAGTTCTGAGGAAGCTAAGAAGAGATCCGATAGGCTGCCGGAGCCCAGAGGCTACCGGAGTCATTTCTAACCCCTGGGGTCTTTTGTAGGTGGAGGTTCTGCCGGCTTTTCGGATGCCCACGCTCACGAGAGGAAGGTCGTCTTCGTCCACCGTGCTTCTACGTCGTCCCTACACTGTCGAAGCTCCGCCGGATCTCGCCATCGGCACATCCAATAAGCCAATTCTCTCCCCTTTTTCTCTGTAGTTCTTTGCATTCATCATCTCGCATCCTCTAACTCCCTTTGTAAGGGCGCCTTCTCTTGTATACTTCTTGCATTCATCGTTGCATTTTCCTCCTACTCGTGTCCGAGAGGGGTTTAAAACCACACCAACCAGGTGTGTGTCCCGCCACGATTTCATTACTTTCATTGCAAGAGTTTGATACTACACTGCCATTTTCTAATTCCGTTTATTTACTGTCTGTTGTTTTGCAAGGGTAACTAAAGAAAGCCCTCTCCGTCGGCCGGCCGAAGGGGGAGGAAAAAGCAACCCGCCACTTCCTGCTAGTGAGGTAGGCGCGATCACTCTTCCATTTTGGGGTCCTCGACCCCTGGCGATCACATCATAATCTCAAGGCCGCGGCGAGTCACTTCCCGCAATGGCCGTTTGAATTCTGTCATCTATACATCTTGCTATATCTCTTATATTTTGCCATATCTCTCTTCTGCTATACTCTCGAGGCCGCGGCGAGTCACTTCCCCAATGGCCGTTTAAATTCTCGTTCTTATATTCTCTTTATATCCTGTTATATTCTGATCTGCCCATATTCTCGAGGCCGCGGCGAGTCACTTCCCCAATGGCCGTTTACATTCCCGTTCTTTATATTTTCCTTATATTCTGTTATATTCTTATCTGCCCATATTCTCGAGGCCGCGGTGAGTCACTTCCCCAATGGCCGTTTAAACTCCTGTTCTTTGTATTCTCCTTATATTCTGTTATATTCTTATCTGCTCATATTCTCGAGGCCGCGGCGAGTCACTTCCCGCAATGGCCGTATAAATTCTGCTCCTTTTTATACCTTGTTATGTTCCTATTATGCTATACTCTCGAGGCCGCGGCGAGTTGCTTCCCGCAATGGCCGTTTCAATTTTTGTTATTTAATTTCTGCACCCGCTCGCCCCGCCGGAGCAATCTCCCGTGGTGGCCCCCCCTTCTCTCTCCTTTTATCTTTAACATATTGCGTTTGTCCCGCTCGCCCCGCTGGAGCAATCTTCC
The DNA here is from genome assembly GCA_022559845.1 of Amorphophallus konjac. NCBI lineage: Eukaryota > Viridiplantae > Streptophyta > Magnoliopsida > Alismatales > Araceae > Amorphophallus > Amorphophallus konjac. The sequence continues at coordinate 242,361,884 of CM040127.1, forward strand.
GTGGTGGCCCCTTCTCTTTTCTCTTATTTCTGTGTTGCAGCAAACAAAAGGAGCCCGCCCGCTCCGCGTCTTCTTCGATCCTCGAACCGCGTGACGTCGCTCACAGGATCCAGCCACCACGGCAGGTGCCGGCATAGTTTTCCTGACTCCTCAGGGAGGAGTTTTGTACAACTCTTGTGCCCTCATGAAATCCCTGACCAACAACAAAGCCGAGTATGAAGCTCTACTCATTGGGCTCCAGATGGCTCTCCGCATGGGCATTAAATGCCTCAAAGCCTATGGGGACTCCCAGCTGATAGTCCGGCAGGTCCTCTGCATCTATGACGTACGAAAGCCAGAGTTGGTTCCATACCATACCGCCGTCACCATATTAACCAAGAAGTTCTATTTCTTTGAAATAGATCATATCCCCAGAAGCAGCAACGCTAAGGCGGATGCCTTAGCAAAACTGGCCGCGGCCATCAGGCTCCCACCCGAGGGCGAGGTCGACATAGTCATCAAACATAGAAGGCTGATGCCGAGCTCACTCGAAGGCAACACCGGTCTCACCATTTACAAGGTCCACGACCTTGACCAGAGCACGCCTCCAGAAGAGGATGATTGGCGTGTGCCCATCATTAAATTCACGAAAGGGTGGCTCCCTCTTGACCGAGCTCAAAGGGTCCAGCTACTCTGTCGAGCAACCTCGTACGAGTTGATTGGCGACTCTCTGTATGGGCTCGTCTATGAGAAGGACAAGTCAATTCTCCTGAGATGTGTCTCTCTTGCGGAAGCTCGAGCCGTCATGCAGGAGGTCCACTCCGGGTTGTGCGGTGCACACCAGGCCAGAGATCGAATGAAACACAACATCAAGCTCAAGGGCTTCTACTAGCCAACCATGTACGCGGATTACGTCCAGTACGCCTATGACGACCCGGACTCCGGATACCGGATATACCCGATAGGACTACCAAGTAGACCTGATACCGCTTGGAACCCGTGAAGCCTCCCAAGAGCTGTAAAGCTCCGAAGGGAAAAAGGATTATCGTGTAGTACATTGAAGTCGCAGATATAACAGTAAGCAATTAAATTACATTAGATCGGTTTGCTAAAGTAGCAGAAATAAAATTACTTTTTAATTAACAATTTCAAGTTTAACAATTATACCAGAGTCCAGTCCAAAGGAAAGACAAGCAGTACCGTCAATAGAAAAGAAGGGAGTACACTGAGGTAGGGGGAAGCCCGACGTAGGTACCGCTGGCAACTACGAACTCTCGACACCAGGAACCGCGAAAGTAGAAGACGCCACCCACCTGAAAAGTAGGGGTGAGTCTCGTGTCACTGGCCCAGTAGGGGTCACACGGATCCCCACTGAAAAATAACGTAGTAACACGCTAAAACAGCAGGAGTAGTAAAGCAGGAAAACTAAACTACAAAAGCTGTAAAAGAAAATCAGAACGGAAGGAGCAGCTACAGCTAAAAGAAAAGGGAAAAGAAGCCGTACCTGAATGAAAACACGGCTGCCGAACAAACCTCGGCCTCCTAAACTACTCCAGGCAGTAACAGGAAGGCGAACTCTGATCTGACAAAGTCAGGAGTTGCTGATCTGTCGGACCTACAAAGACAGGCAAAAAGCCTAGAAAGGACCTAGACAGACACAGATGCCCTAAAGCATACACCACTCGACTGCCGTGCACGCTCTTCTAGACACGACCACACACACACACACATTACTAGAATGTCGTGCACACGACACAACACTAACCTCGGGCAAGACCACGAGAAGGCTAACCTAGAAAGGTCACGACGCAAGAGAAACGCGAGAGTCACGTGTCACGTGACGGAAGCACCTCCTCACTAGAAGAACAACCAGCTGCGTCCACTAACGTCTTATGCTGCGCCTACAAGTGTCTCATCTACAATGCCGCCTGAAGCACGATAGAGACTATGACACGGTAACCAGAACAAGAACTATAGTAACGAGTGACTAGACAGGGTAACGCCCATCGGTGTTAGTCCAAGCTCCTGACCACGTGTGCACACACAAGCTCAATGCCTTGAGTCAGGCCTCTAGCTAGTTTTCTCCCCTAACAGGACGCTACTACCAAGCAAGGGAGCCCATGGAAATTAGCTTACAAACCGTACCTCGGGAACTACTGTATCACCACTCCCAGGTGGGCCAACACTGGAACGTGTCGACATGCTACGACTAGTGGCGGCTCACTAGGCACAGATTTTTGAAACAAGAGTGATGTAGTACAGACAGGCAAAGAAGCACTGTCACACGTACTGCGAAGCACAGGACATGAGGTAGCATACTGGACTGCCACCGGACTCAAGATAGGGCAACTAGACCTGTAGACACAACGATCCTTGAGTCAGAAGACTCAGGTCAAGATCGTCGTACCAAGCGGTACAAGTCGCCAATCGATCTAATCCTAAGTCAGAGGAAACGACATGACTACGCAAAATGACAAACGGGGACATGAGGGAATACCAAGACCCCCAGCACACCTGGACACGTAAATTGAGATAAGATGATATCTCGAGGCATCCAGAACCATGTCTCGAACTGGACAGAACCGTCGAGACACACACAAGGTTACCTGTCAACCACTGGGCCACCCTGGGTTGACCGGAACCAGACAATGACTACTCTACAGTAGGAAAGAGAATCCTACTTCAAGTAAGAAAACTCCTGGCTACCTTTTAATGTAGTCTTAGCCCTCATAGGATGTCAAGAGACATCCACGGGACAATAGGCAGACCACAAGGTCAAGCCAAGACATATCAGAAACCAAAACACCGGTAAACCAACCTCTGGAAGACGAGCGATCTATCCCTTGGCCGCTTAATGGCACAAGTAGTCAAGGGAGAAGTCGCCGCACTCACGGAGGTACTAAGGACTCTGGCGGTCAAGGGTTGGGCCGCCAGGGCACTGTGGAGGTCAAGGAATAGGCCGCTAGACATTGTTGACCCCGAACCGACTTACCCCGTCAAACCACCGTAGCGGCCTAATATAGACGCGCTACATGGACCTGGCGGTCAAAGAATGAACCGCCACACTAACCACCTTAAGACATAGACCTAAGACAAACGGACCTGTAGCGGCCTAATAGAGGCGCGCTACACAACTCTGACACATGAGGGTTGGGCCGCTAGAGCCAACCGACATAAAACATTGACCCGGTCATACATACTGTGGCGGCCTAAGAGTGGCACTCTACAGTGCTCTAGCGGTCAAAGATAGAACCGCTAGAGGGTTCCGACATATGCGAACATCGAGAAATGACAAGGCTGTGACGCACCAACATAGGGGTGCCAGAGGCATGTGACGGTCGAAGAGTGGGTCGTCATGTTAACCCAGCCTAGAACTCGCCGACACGCCCAACGGTGTGGCGGTCTATCGTAGGGTCGCCAGAGACTGTGGCGGTCTCTGGAATAGCCGCTAAAGCGACACGGCGGGAAAATAAGGGAAAAGGCCAAATCGTCCCGTTCCACGCCCCATTCATGCCGAAACGTAGGGGAAACGGTACAGGACGACGAGAAAAGCCTTCCACAAGTCGGAAGGACCACATGCAGTGGACAAATCGAGAGATTGGGGCGATTTCGACGAATCGACCCTAATCGGGTCACCGGTGTTCCCGGACTCCTACCGGCCCCGAATAACGACCAATCACGACAAAACTTGCGAGAATGGGATCCAGACATCCCAGCGGTTCGTTTGATACTAATTTTACTTAGAATGGTCGCCATTTTCTGGCAAACCCTACGAACTCCAAAAATGACGGTTTTACCTAAACGAGCCCAAACTCGCCCGTTCTAGCACCGAACAACATGAAATTGCAGGGAAAATATAGAGGAGAAGTAGGTGATCCGTCTTCCTACCTCCACCAAAGATACCGTGCGCCGAAGCGACTAAACGATGTCGAAAACCACGTCGCGAGCTCGACCGTCCGCTTTGAATCCACCGTTCGGGATCGCGCCAAAACCGATCCGATCATCGCCCCTTCGCACATCCGACCATCCCCACGGCATCTCCTCTACTTGCCCGAGCCTCCTCCGTCTCCTGCCAGAGCCGGAAGGGTGAGAGAAGAGAGAAAATGGGAGAGAGAGGTCGCGGCGGCAAAATGAGAAGGGAGGAGAGAGGAAGGAAATAAAAAGGAAAAGAATTAGGAAATTTTCCTAATTTTCAAAAATTTGATAATTAGCCCGAAAATGGACTAATTCAGAAAAATACGCATAAATAGTCGAAACGATCCTCTCGACGAGTATATCGCAACTGCGGTGTCCACAAGTCGATGAACTGAGAAATAAACTCACTGCATGGTTCCGTAACTAGTACGAGAGAAAAATCCACACAGATCGTAAAACTCAACTCAGGACCTACAAAAGCGATCTGAAACTCTCCGAAGAAGATCCGAAAGACCTAATAAGAATCCGGTAAGAATCCAGGGCATTAAATCCATACGTGCCATCAATCCCAAGCCTTTGGCCCAGTGCCTAGAAGACCTCCCAATCCACTACGTCCTACAGCCCCCACCTGGCCATTCGCCGAGTAGGGCATGGACATGGCGGGGCCTTTCCCACCATCTTCCAAGAGCCATAAATACATCTTCGCCGCCACTGATTATTTCTCTCACTGGGCATAGGCTCTTCCCTTGCAAGAGGTCACCGGAGAAATCGTTGCCAGATTCGTCTGGCACAACATCATATATCGATTCGGTACTCCCAGTCGCATAGTGTCCGACAACGGGACACCATTCAAAAACAAGGCCGTATACCAGTTAGCGGCCAAATTCCACATCGACTGGAGAACCTCTTCGATCTACAACCCCTAGGCTAATGGTTTAGAAGAAGCCTTCAACAAAACCATCTGCAAGCTCCTGGATAAGATTGTTAGCCACCGAAAACGCGATTGGGGTGAGAAGGTCTTCGAAGCATTATGGGCCTATCGGACAGTCTACAAAACCCCTACGGGGTGCTCGCCGTTCTCCCTTGCTTACGGGACAGAAGCAGTTATCCGCATCGAAGTCCAGTTAGCCTCTTATCGCGTGGCGATCCACACCGGCCTTGCCGGCCCTGACCACAGTGAGTACCAGAGAAGGCTAGAAGAGCTCGCCGATCTAGAAGGAAAGCGACTCGAAGCCTACAAACACCTGCAAGTATACAAGGCCCGCATGGCCCGAGCCTATGATAAGTTCGTCAAGCAGCGAGCTTTCAAGCAAGGCGACCTTGTCATGATCAAGGAAAAGGAAGTCATGGCAGGGTGCTCCAGCGGAAAACTACAGCTGAATTGGCGAGGGCCATACATTATCCAGAATGTCTATGAGGGCGGGGCCTACACGGTTGTCGATCATAAAGGCCATAGACCGTTCCCGCCTCTCAACGACAAACATATGAAGCTATACTGTGCACTAGAGCACGAGTTTGCGCGCCAGCCGGACTAAGGCGCATGTCTCAGCTACTACCAGTGAGGCCAGTCCTTTCCCGTGAAGGATCTAACCGGCCAGTCCTCCCAGTCTGTAATTCCCAGTCAAGCACCCCAGCCCGGTTCCCCAGAACCGCCGCCAGGCATCCTCGGGGACTAATCTCCTGCCCTCGTTCCTGTCACCATGAAAGCGCAGGCACTCCTACACCGGCACCAGTCTAGCCGTCAGGCTCCCAGGTAAGTAAAAAAAAATATAAAGAAATTGAGGTTAAAAATAGAGATGCCCCGGCAGACCCAGTCATCCTCACCACAATAGGGTGACTGGGGGCAAAAAGGCCAGTAACCCGGCTGGGGTGGAAACCCGAAAGGGCACCTCAGGCAAAATCGGGAAACCCCTCGACATGAAAACCCGCAAGGGCACGTCAGAAAAAGCTAAAGGGGGTCGGCTCTAGCGAAAACCCGAAAGGGCGGTAGAGCCGATAATGAGAAAATCTTCCTCTCCCCACCAGTCAGAACGGCCTTCCACCTATTCCTTGGTGGGCCGTTAGTCTCACCCAGAGCCAGTCTTCAATCAATTTACACTGCTAGGGCACGAACCCTATAATTCCCAATTGGCCTTGCACAACACCTGCTCTATTTGGCCAACCTTAGGCCCTTGCTTCGACGACATAGGTCAACCAGTCCCTATGACAGTCAAGCTCCCAGTCACCATCCCAATAGACATATGTCCCGGCACATTCCTAGATACTCATCATTCTATGCCCCTACATCCTACATCCCCTGCAAATCTAGAGCCTTCAAGTTTAACCATGATCCCAGTTTTCTCCTACAATCCCTAATCCACCAGCTATAACTCCCAGCCATATCTTGCCATAACCAAGTGGCCCTTCTCCACCATGACATGACCGTGTGTAAAAACCCTTATTAATGGCGGAACAATATCCGACCACCCACACCTTCTAGTTACAGGTTACGTCCCTTGACAGCAACACGCTATGGACGGCAGGCTCAAAAAAAATAATAATAATAATAAAATGAGGTTAAAAATAGAGATACCCCGGCGGCCTCAGTTGATTCCTTCCACAGGATTCCTGAGGGAAAAAATTGCTACTAACCCAACTGAGGTGAAAACCTGAAAGGGTGCCTAATGTGACACAACCTCGGACTTAAGCAAGCAATCACAAATAGCATTCAAATGGGCCTTAATGGGCCACCGCTCTCCCGTCGCACTCTATACCCGGAGTGACTTGGCGATGCCAAGTGTGAAATATGGGAATGGGCCCTTTGCTGGTAGAGGGCCAGCAAGGCCAAGGTTTGACTTCCCAAGGGTTGGATGCCCAATTCAATTGGGGCCGACAAAGTGCGCAAAGGCACGGTTCACACTACCCCACGGCGATCACTCTAAGTCATGGACTTGAGGATCGGGCGCTCCCTCAAAAATTCAGCGGCGCATGAAGCAAGTATTGAAAGAGCAACACTAATGAGCAAGGAAGAGGCACTTACTCGACCGGTTTGAAGAAACCGGTCCCGGTCGGAGACGAGGGCGAGCGGGGAGGCGGTGGTTCCCCACACGCCGCGGCGGTGTCGCTTGACCTGCCCAAATAGATACAACACTACACCTCACGCAGGAGGGGGATCTTGGGGTAGGGGTTAAGATATTACATTCAAAACTACCACCACGCAGGGTGGGGCCTTCAGCCGGCCAAGCGGGGAGGGGATGACGGACCGAAACAAAAAGAAAGGGAAACTAGGGAAATTGCAGCTGCAGTCTGGAATTCTGGATAGGAAACCGCTGTGATGGCTGTCCCGGGCTCGTCCGGACTCCAAATTAAGTGAAACCACCTCCTAAAGCTTCCTGACTTGAAAGGGTTGACTACAGAATTTTTGGGGATGCTCAGTGGGTCGGAGGTGGCAGCACCAGCAACTGGAAGGAGACCTCTCTGTCTGGCCGCAGGCTCTGTCTGGACTGGAACAACAGGTTGCAGAGATCACCGTGCGCCCTCCCGAGCTCCAAACAGCACGAAACTGGCGACATCTTCGTGGTCGAAGTAGCTTTCAGTAGTATGTGACGGGGCTGCAATCAGAGGTCAGGGGCGGTCGGTGTACCCTAAAGAGTGGGTACTGGTCGGAGCAGACTGCAGAAGGCAAGACTGGAGAGCTTGGGGGAGAAAATTTGTAACTCCGTCCTCCGGCAGCCGAACGAGGTTCTGTTTCTTGATCCGGAACGAAGACTGGAGGAGGAAGATTTTTGTAGAAGAGCTTTAGGGCTGAATCTGTCGAGGGTCGCCGTGGTGGAGCCTCCAAGCGGGTTCTGGTCCTCTACAGAGACAGCACTGCGCGACTGTGGGAAATTGGCTCCCCGGGACAGCTCCGACCTCGGATGGGGTTGCTTCCACCTTGCCTGCAAAGTAGACTGGAAGGCCTTTCCAGCAATGTAGGCCACACCTTCAGGAACACCAGGATGAAGTCGTGGGAAACACTGCAACTTGGGACTGATCTGCAGGTCTGCACAGCTCCGACCTGCAATAGAGATGAGGGGATGGGGGGGGTTTCTTTGGTAGAGGGATGTGATGGGGGCGACCAATGGAGAGTGGGAGCTCTTGTGGAGTGGTGGAGAAGACTAATGGTGAAGGGGAATGAGGAGGAAGATGACTGGGGGTGCAAAGGACAGCAAGTGGTGGAGGGAGGTGAGAGTGTGAGAGAGGTTATGGGGTAGTGAATGGGGCGAACTTGACCAAAGGGGGGGGGGAGGATGAAGGGGGCGGCCTATGCAGGTGGAGGGAAGGGAATTTCAAATTTGAATTGGCCTAGGAAGGTGGGGGATTGTGTGGGAACTAGTGGGATTGCATTGGGAGGGAGGAGATTGTGTTGGAAGTGGAGAAGATGCCACCTAGGGACAATGGGAGTGGAGTAATGGCAACTTGGGGAAGTGGAGGGGTATTGAATGAGGTGGGTGGTGGTTGGGAGTTGAAGGGGGAGGGAGGAGAGAGAGAAGGGGGCGAACCCCTTAGTGGGAGGAGAGAGAAGAGAGAGAGGAGGGGGGGTATGGGACTCACTCCCTAGGGTATCTCACCCTATCTTAGTGGAATCTCTCCAAATTGAACAAAAGTGTAGGCTTAACTCAAAAGGATTCATTTCTTCATTAACTTCAAATGAGGGGGAGTGGGGTCCTATTTATAGGCAACCCACTCTTTACAATAAGTCTCTGACAAAATAAGCAACTACAAATAACCAAGGGGGGTGGGGGCGCCAATGGGCCTAGCCCAATGAAGTGGGCCCAATAGCCTCATTAGACAGCATGATGATACAAAAACATAGGAAAATAAGTGCTAGACCTAGGGAAATGACTCCAATAAAATGAAAATATATCAAAATGACACAAAGGAAAGCTATAAAATGGATAAGGGGCCTTAATAGAGTGAGGCCCAAACTCAATCAGCTCCTGAATGTGAAGAAGTGGACCCGAGCCAAAGGGAATCGTGGGTGATGCCTCCATCAAATCCCCTGGGCCGCGAAGAGCTCGACTCCGTCGAGTAAGGATCCATCCGGCTAAGGTACCGCTCGAGGAGGTCCGGATCCAATCGCTGGAGGTCCTCCCGACTCACCCATGAGTCTTCCGACGGAGGCCGATCCTTCCACCTGACGAGATAGCGCTCATATACCTTGCTCCGGGTGGTAGTGACCTGCTCATCCAATATTCGTTCAATGCGATCGCGCTGAGCTCTCTTGTCTAGTGGACTCTCCTCACGGGTGGGTACTCTCACAAAGGAAGAAGTAGGCTCAATCTCCTCACTAGGTCCCACCGTGGGGCCCTTGTATGGCACTAAGTCGGCGACATTGAATGTAGGACTTACCCCATAATCCTCAGGGAGATCTAACTCATAAGCATTTGCACCAATGCGCCTCAAGACCTGGAAGGGCCCAGTCCCACGTGGCCTCAACTTGGAGTTGGCTCCTGGGGAGAGCCTCTCCGTCCTTACCATCACAAAGTCACTCACTTGGAACTCTAAGTGACGCCAGTGAGAGTCGGCCAACATTTTATAAGCCTCATTTTTCATGCTAATGTGCTTGCGAATCTCCTCATGCAATTCCCTAATATGTTGTGCAAAAGACTCGGCAGAAATGGACACTCTAGCATGCTAGGGAAGGGGAATGAGGTCGGATGGCTTTCTTGGTTTGTACCCATGAACGGCTTCAAATGGACTCATCCATATTGACTTATTGACAGAATTGTTGTATGCAAACTCAGCCTGTGGTAAGATGAGATCCCAATTTCCTGGCCGATCCTCAACAAGACTCCTAAGGAGGTTCCCTAGACTCCGGTTGACCACTTCAGTTTGGCCATCCGTTTGGGGGTGGTAGGCAGTGGAGAATTTGAGGAGGGTACCCATCATGTGCCAAAGAGTCTTCCAAAAATAGCTAGTGAATTTGACATCCCTATCGGAGACTATGGTCTTGGGCAGCCCATGGAGGCGGACTACCTCATCAAAGAATAATCGGGCTACATGGGAGGCATCGGATGTTTTGGAGCATGGGATGAAGTGGGCCATTTTGAAAAATCTATCAACCACCACATAGATGGAGTCAAGCTTCCTAGAGGTCTTGGGTAAGCCTAGCACAAAGTCCATGCTCAAATCTTGCCAGGGTCGGTCGGGAATGGGAAGTGGGGTGTATAGGCCGGTGTTTTACTTCACCTGCTTGGCCGAAGCACATGTGCGACATCGACCCACTATTTTGCCTACATCTCTCTTGAGGCTCGGCCAATAAAATTGACCATCAACTAAGGCAATGGTTTTGTGGACCCCAAAATGACCGTGATGAGGGCATCCCTTGCCCCTCCACATTTTCTCCGGACTCGAATTGTTCGTCGGCAAGCGCCATTATGTTAGTCATGTATTTTTGAGTCTAGTCATGTAATCTTCACATTCTCTTTGAGTCAATATCATGTAATTTTCCCTTTATTTGAGTCATGTACCTAGGTTGTTGAGTCATTTTCCTAAGTATTGAGTCATTATGTTGGTTTGATAGGTTATTGGGCCCATCTCATTGGGCTAGACCCATGGATGCCCCCCCTTCCCTTCGGTTATTAGTCATTGTGTCTTTTGTTAGGGTCCTTTGTGAAAAAAGTCATGTGCCTATAAATAGGCCACCCCACTCCTCATATGTAACAACTTTTGATGAATATTGAAAAGCATTTGCCATCTCCCTCTCAATATCTCCCTCTCTCTCTCTCTTACTATCACTCTCTCTAAGTGGGTTGTACCCCCTCTCTCTCTCCTCCCCACCCCAATTTCAAAATTCATTCTCTCTCCTCCCCATTCACCCCTCATTAAGGCCCCTTCCCCTTCCCCATGCACTCATTCAATTCCCCCTCCAACCCCTAGGTGGAAACCCCTTCTCCTAGGCACCTTTCCACTTTCCAAAGCACCCCACCACCTTCCCAAGGCTGAATCAACCCCTCCCAAAGCCCAAATTCGAATTTCCCTCTCCCTAGGGCTGTGCCCTTCCATCTCCCCACCTCCTTAATCACCCTACGTCGAAATTCCCTTCCTCCCTACAGCCAAATTCGCCCCCCACCTCCTCTCTCACTCATCCTCTCTCTAGTGCACATCCACCCCCCCATCTCCACCTCTAGCTGCTCCAGCCCCCCTCTCCATCTATCCCTGCCACTCCAGACCCTCCAGAAGCCCTAGCCACGTCCTTCCCATATCCACAAACCATCAGCCATCACCCCAAGCTGTGCTACTCTCCCTCCCACTCCCTTTGGTCTTTAAAGATTGGAGTTTCAGGTTGCAGGGTGCAGGCAGCAGAGTGGGGTCCTGAAGTTGCATCATCTTTGGCTGCTCCCTGATACTCCTGGTGGCAAGGCCTACATCTCTGGAAAGGCATTCCAGAGAGCTTCCAAGCCGAGGTGGTTTCGTTGGCATCCGAGCTCCGAGCAGTCCACAGCAGCCATTCTCCCGTGACCTCGCAGAAGCTCTCAGGCAGGGAACCAGAGCTGCAGTCACAGTCTGACCACGGCTTCCTCCCTAAAGATCTAAGTGCCATTGTCGGAGGGCTTAAACTAATACCAGTTAGCTATCATCTCCAAGAAGAAGGACTTCATTCGGCCTTCGGAGCTTCCAGTTACCATTTTCTTCGTTGGGGTGTGTCGTCTGCCCCCTGTGGGTCCAGGTTTGACCTGTCCCTGCTTATCCGACTACCTCACTCTTCCCCAACCTCCGATTGGGGCCCCGTTGATTCCTGCTCGAAGCTACTCCGACCATGATCACGTCACCGCCAGGCTCGCCTCATTTGGAGTTCAGGAGCGTCCGTGTGCCATCTGCAACTCACTGTACCTGTTCTGCACCAGCTAGAGGAAGAAGTTGCTGACCTGTTCTAGTCGCCGGCCCGACCAGCCCTGAGTTCCAGAGCTCCTGCCAAAATTCAGACACCATCCCCATCCTGTTGGGGAACTTTTGGCGCAGGTTTCATCAAGATCAACGCTTTGTGGAATTTTTGGCAACATCAACACCACCACACTGTCAGGCGAATTTGCAGATTGGCAGAACCGGCGGGATTCGACAAGTCGGGTTCCTTAGCTTAATTCCCCACCCCGCTTGGCCGGCTGAAGGCCCCTCCCTGCGTGGAGGTAGTTTTGAATGTAATAAGCCTAATCCCCACCCCAAGATCACCCCTCCTGCGCAAGGCGTAGTGTTGTACACCTTTGCATTTTCAGGTCAAGCTACATCGCCGCGACGATCGGGTGTATACCCTCGCCTCCCGTCGCGCCCTCGTCTCCAAGCGGGATCGGTGTCTTCACACCGATCAGGTGAGCCACTGATACTAACCTTGATAGCCTTACTTATGCAAGTTTAGTATTGCTTTGATTGCTCGTCGGACGGTGAGAAGAGGGTCCGTTCTTGTATGTTCATTTGTTGGTGCCCACCGCGGGCCGTGAGAGAGTGCCACCCAAACCCCGCCTTGCGGGCCAGCCGCCCACTAAGTTGGGAATCCTAGACTCTTTGGGGTCAGCCTAAGCCAACTAAGTCCATTAGACTCATTGGGTCTCACCTCGGACCCTTGCCATCATCCCCCGGCCCCGCCGGGTGATCGCGTGTGCTGTGTAAGTAAGACGCTATTGTGAGAATCATTGAGTTCTTGTATGCTCTTGGATCTAGGTCCTAGGTTGTTCATTACATATTTAGTCATCCTTGGGCTGTGCCACATCAAGTGGTATCAGAGCAAGTTCACAACTTGTCTCTATCAAGTTGGTCCTAGGGCATGTCTATGCATTTAGAGTCTTCACGTGCATCACTCTTGTCCCCCTAGTATGGCCACCTCATATCGACCTTACCAATCGGCCCACTCCATAAGTCCAAGTCACCAAGAGATGCCTACCACTAACACCCATAACTTCCCTGGCCATGTCAACTACTTCATGAAAGCCTTGACCTATGCCAATGAGCGGCTTGATAACATATCGGGCCGACTCAACCAACTTGGAGAAAATAGGCCCGCCCCAAGGACAGACGATAGAATGGTCCCTTTCCCACTTCCCACCTTTGATGGAACCTCTCCTAGAGAATATTTAGATTGGGAAGCTACAATGGACCAATACTTCACTTGGTATCATATATCCGAGGATGAAAAGGCATTGGTTGCCAAAATGTAACTTACCAAACGGGCGGAAACTTATTGGATGCAAATTGTCGGGCTAAAGATACTTAGAAGGGAAACTCCCATCACCACTTGGAAGGACATGAAGGAGCAACTTAGAGCAAAATATATGTCCCCTTCCTACCCGGGTTACCAAAACTCGAGGAGCACTCTCACTCCTCCAAACCCACCCGTCCAAACCCTTACCACTAGAACCCAAGTCTCCAAGGCCTCCACCTCCCCACCTAATCCCATGAGGGCCCCCACACCCCAACCAAAACCCCCTTCACTAACCTACACTAGTCAAGCCTCTTTAGCCCCCACTTCCACCCCAAATGATCCCAAGGGCAAGAGACCCCTAACTGACCCAATTCCCTCCATGGTGACCACCACTCATCCAACCCTCACCATTAAAAACCATGTGGACACCGTGTCCACCCCTCCACCAAGGCCCATAATGGCCACCATCCCCAAACCCAAAACCCCTCACCTAACTCACCTCCCGCTTCCTACACCAATCTTTCCCCAACCTAGGCCTCCTCTACTTCCCCTTCTGATCCAAGTCCACCCTTGCCCACCACCCCAAGTGCACCATGCTCCAGCTATCACCAATTCTCCCACATTAGACCTACCCAACCCATTAACACTAGAAATTGAAACCTCCACAACCCTCCACATGGGAGTAGATGCTAGTCCGGAACCCATTCCCACCCATAAGGAAGCCCAAGATCACACCAATGGTAAGGAAAAGCCTCAACCCTTTACCACTTCAAAAAGTCCGGATCCTCAAGAGTCACCCACCTTCACCATGAATGAGCATATACTCCAATGGCTCAAGCAAGGACCCACCCTTCCTAGCTCACCCCCACCTCTCTCACCTTTGGGATATCCATCCCAAATTGTTCCCCTCCACTCCTATCACACCACAATCCAATCCTACTATGAGGTAGAAGATTGGGATGATCTCTTCAAAGGTCTAAAGTGGCAATCAGACTTGACTTCTTTATTGGCCCTAGGAGCTGACCAACCCAAGAGCCTTAACCTCATCCACCCATGCATTGGGTCTATCTCCTCGGTTTGCACTATTGGTTGCTACACTAGTGACATCCTTTTCCTTCTCCCCATAGTGGAAGAGCCCATCCTGGTCCACTCCCCTACCATTGTGATTCCTGAAACCTTGACCAACCAGCCCACCCCATACACCGGCCCAACCATTCCACTAGAAGAAGACGACTCATCACCTTTTGAGGACCTTGAGGACATAGAGCCCCTTGGTAACCCACTTTATGATCCCTATGATCCATTCCAATGGGAGTCAAGGAACCCGAGTAACCCAACCACCTTAACTACCACCTACCTTTCCCTACCCCAACCCACCATGTTTGATCCAATCCACCCCATCCCAGACCCGGGTTACACCATGGGAACCATGACTTTGGGTGGTATACACCTAGGGATCGAGGAAGTGCCCCATCTCATGATATCCATCTTTCTAGACCCCTTCGACCCATTCCAATGGAAGTCCAAAGGCCCACACATAGGAGACATCTTTGTCACAAGAGTGCATAAGTCTTGGCATACAACACCACTTGGCATGATTCATAAGTCGGGTACATTCATTTACATCACCCACATGTCAAGTAGGAAGCATAAGTGGACCGTATTTGGATGTATTGGCCCACCCTCATTCATCATGAGTCTTAAGTATGAGAGGAGCATATATGGATGTCCGGGTCCCCCGACATTTGTCATACCCATGCATAAAAGGTTCATCTATGGATGTCCCGGCCCCCCTGAGTCTGTCACAATCTTCATAGCATCAAAGCATGATCAATCTACATGTGGCTGCCCCGGACCACCTTTGCATACCAAACATTGCCCACTCACATCGCATCATCAAGCATGGCATATGCATCCAAGCACATATCAAGCAACAAGCGGTGATATTCACAACAAGCGAGCAAAAACTCATGAGCGCCACTTGGAATTCCAAGTTGGTAACTTGACGATGATGACTTTGGAGTGGCTCTACCCCAGGGTCACCTCCAAATTGAGGGCACGAGGACTTGGACCTTGCCAAGTTCCGAGTGGCTTTGGCAACCCGGCTTATGGGTTGAACTTTCAAAAAGGGTTTTGGGATTCTCCCCATTTCTCATGTGGCGGATCTAGCACCTTATAAGGGCACCGCGGTGGATCCTAGTGAGTGCCTCCAGCTTACACCTACCCTTGTGAGAGACACCCTCGGAGTGCCACCACAAATAGTCTGAGAGCCCGACGTGAGCACACAGCGGCAATACTAGGCAAGTAAGATCCCATCGCCAGCATGAGGGTATGACCGAGTCACTTTGTCGAGCTGAAGCGCCGTTCCCCGACTATGGTCGCGGGTTGAGTATGGAGATCGAGGATCACCCAGAGCCGCAGTTCGATGTACTACTTCCCTGGTGGACCCATACTCGACGGGGTCGAGTTTTCCCCACCCCGGGGGTATGATGAGGGCATCCCTTGCCCCTCCACATTTTCTCCGGACTCAGATTGTTCGTCGGCAAGCGCCATTATGTTAGTCATGTATTTTTGAGTCTAGTCATGTAATCTTCACATTTTCTTTGAGTCAATATCATGTAATTTTCCCTTTATTTGAGTCATGTACCTAGGTTGTTGAGTCATTTTCCTAAGTATTGAGTCATTATATTGGTTTGATAGGTTATTGGGCCCATCTCATTGGGCTAGGCCCATGGATGCCCCCCCTTCCCTTCGGTTATTAGTCATTGTGTCTTTTGTTAGGGTCATTTGTGAAAAAAGTCATGTGCCTATAAATAGGCCACCCCACTCCTCATATGTAACAACTTTTGATGAATATTGAAAAGCATTTGCCATCTCCCTCTCAATATCTCCCTCTCTCTCTCTCACTATCACTCTCTCTAAGTGGGTTGTACCCCCTCTCTCTCTCCTCCCCACCCCAATTTCGAAATTCATTCTCTCTCCTCCCCATTCACCCCTCATTAAGGCCCCTTCCCCTTCCCCATGCACTCATTCAATTCCCCCTCCAACCCCTAGGTGGAAACCCCTTCTCCTAGGCACCTTTCCACTTTCCAAAGCACCCCACCACCTTCCCAAGGCTGAATTAACCCCTCCCAAAGCCCAAATTTGAATTTCCCTCTCCCTAGGGCTGTGCCCTTCCATTTCCCCACCTCCTTAATCACCCTAGGTCGAAATTCCCTTCCTCCCTACAGCCAAATTCGCCCCCCACCTCCTCTCTCACTCATCCTCTCTCTAGTGCACATCCACCCCCCCATCTCCACCTCTAGCTGCTCCAGCCCCCCTCTCCATCTATCCCTGCCACTCCAGACCCTCCAGAAGCCCTAGCCACGTCCTTCCCATATCCACAAACCATCAGCCATCACCCCAATCTGTGCTACTCTCCCTCCTGTTGAGTCTTGTTGAATCTTTACATGTTTTGATGATGACAACACTATAAGTCTTAGTAGTGTTCAGAAATATGTCTTCACTTCAGGTATACAAGGACTATCTTCGTGTTGTTTTTAGTATGTGTCAATTTCGTCTTCGTGTCGTTTTTACCCCGTGTCGTTTCACCACGTGTCAATTACTGTTCTGTCTTCGTGTTGTTTACTGTAGCAGCTCGATTTGTTCTGATGAACTTCGAGTCGTTTCCCAGTAAACCCCGTGTCATTTTGACTCCGTGTCAATGACTGTTTCTATCTTTGTTTTGTCTTCAACACGTGTTAGTTCTGTTCAGTTCGTATCGTTGTCAGTCATTGTTGTTTTCATCGCGTGTCATTTACTGTTGCTCTTCGTGTCGTCCTTCCTTCTCAGGTCTTCGTGTCGTGTTCCTGAAGCTGCTCTAAAAGTTCTGATGAACTTCGAGTAGTTTTCCTGTAGACCTCGAGTCGTTCCTACTTAGTAACCACACTTCGTGTCGGTCACTGTTTGTCCACGTATTCGTGTTGATATGTCTTCATGTTGGTTTTATGTACTCCATGTCGTTTTCACTTCGTGTCAACTTCGTCTTAAGTGTTGTTTCATGTCTTCGTGTTGTTTTCACCTCGTGTCGTTTTTCACTTCGTGTCGTTTTTTCCTTCTCACATCTTCGTGTCGTTTTTCACTCCGTGTCGTTTTTGTTTCACTACGTGCAGAACATTGCAGCACTTCGTGTTGCTTTCTGTGCCACCACCTTGTGTCGTTCTCTGTGTAGTGTGTGGTTTTGTCACCACTATACTTCGTGTCGATTGTTCTTCACTTCGTGTTGTTCTTACCGTCTTCGTGTTGGTCCTTCTCACTAGACCTCGTATCGTTCTTGCTTTGACCACACTTTGTATAGTTCTCTTTGAAGTATTATCTCTATCATAGTGTGTATCTCGTGTCGTTCTCTTCATTAGGTCTGTTCTGTCACAGCATACCTCGTGTCGTTTTCTGTGTGAACCTTGTGTCGCTTCTCTCTGTCCTCTAGTTGCATCTCGTGTCATCTTCCTTGTTGTGTTAGCCTTGTTCATTGTATCACAGTTCGTTCACTTCCAACCTCGTGAAGTAGTCACCCTGTGTTGACATTACATACCTCGTGCGCCTTAGCTTTAAATAAGCATGCAGCGAACTCTGATTGACTAATGGTGTTAATCTCATTACAGGTCCGAGGAAGAACATTTCACACACCTGGGCTGCACGTGATCCAAGACAAGAGGAACAAAATGCAATGAAGGCACGTGGCAAGAAAGTTCTGGATCAAGCGTGGGAGGCACACGCGTCTTGTGCCCTATCCACCTGCTGCTGATGCTATATAAGGAAGCCTTCGTCCACAGATGAAGGTCGATCGAGTTGGCGAGAAGAAAAGCTCATACAGAGAGCCACGATCCAGATAGAAAAAGGATCTGAGCCAAGAAAGAAAAGGCAGTGTTACAGAGAGCTCGATCCAGCAGAAGAAGAAAAAGTGAGAGAGAGAGATAGTGCTCGTGTGAAAGAGGAAGAGAGTGTAAGAGAAAGAAAGAGAGATAGAGAGTGAGTGAGAGAGCTCGTGGAGAAGAAGAAAGAAGTTTACCTGAAGATCTGTCTTCACTGGACCGTGGATCAGATCCAGGCCAGTCAGCTCTGTTAGGAGCCAAATTGTGCATTTCGTGTTTCAGCTTCTGTTTGCTGAAGTTATTTTCGTTTATTGTTTTTTTCTTTGTTTTCTGGTTTGTTGTGCTTTCCGATCCTCTGGTCTGAGGTCGTGTTCCCTCCGGTTAGGAGGAAGGGAGATCTGATCTCCAGTTGCAAGTAGCTGGGAGCTACTTGTGGGTTCCCTCCGGCTTGGAGGAAGGGAGACTTGTCTCCGGTTCTGGGCTTGTGGATTCAAGTCCAGAGGTTCCCTCCGGTTTGGAGGAAGAGGGGAGGTTGTTCCCCTGGTCAAGCTGTGTGACAGCAACTGTTTGCAGACTGAGTCTGCTTGGTTCTAGCGTTCGCTAGTGAAGCCTCACTCCGGTTGGGAGTGAGGGGTGGATGTAGGTCTGAAGGACCGAACCACCTAAAAATCTATTGAGCAGTGGCTTGATTGTCTGGTTTGCTTCCGCTAGATGCTTGAATAGGTGCGCTCAATGTGATTGTATTTGAGTTGAATAGAATTGGTTCCATTCTGTTTCCTTATCTAGCATCCGGTTTTTAAATTTAATCCATTATTCGTAGAAGGATTCATTCACCCCCCCCTCTGTATCCGGGCCAAGCACCCTAACAGTTGGTATCAGAGCGGGTGTCTGCTTACAAGGTCTAGCGACCTGCAGATCGATCTTGCAATCTTAGGTGCTTATTTCTTTTTAGTGCTTCAATATTCTTGTGCGTTAATCTGTGTGTTCTCATGGCCCATCCACCGATCTTCAGTGGTACGCATTTTGATGCATGGTTCGCTGTTTTGAAGAGTTATGTTAAATCTGTGAATCCAGACCTGTGGAAAGTAATCTCACATGGTCCTCATGAACTACCTAAGAAAAAGTCCAAATGGACTGACACTCACAAATCCATGCATGAAGAAAATCAGATAGCAATAAATTTAATGAAGGCAGCTACTGATAGAGCTTTTCATTCATGTTTCTTTGAATCCAGTTCTGCTAAAGATATTTTGGATGCACTGAAGCGAACTCAGGAGATAGATGTGGACAGATGCATGATGGCCAACAGAAGAAATCAAAGTGCCAGCGATCAAGGCAGCAATCAAACTAAAGAAGATGATGATGATGAGGTAAATATCTTCGAGAATTTCTCTCTAGAAGATTGGGAGAATGCATATGCTGAATTATTTGAATCTCATGAACTGTTAAGAAAACAGTATAAAAAGTTGAAAAAGAGTATTCGGGTAGATAGTTCTAGCTCTCCATGTAAAAACCAGAATGCAGAACTGAAGAAGGAACTTGAATGTGTTCACTCTGAGCTGAACAATTTAAAATCTGAAGATGACTTCCTCAGAAAGCTCTCTAAGGAAAATGATGAACAACTAAAGAAACTTAAACGAGAGAATGAGTTGCTGTTTGAAAATTTTAACGCCATAAAATCTGTAAACATAGAATTACAGAAAGATTTTGAAAAACAACAAAAGGAATTGAGGGAGTTTGAAGCTAGGAGAGAAAGCATGGTTAACTCAGAAGATCAGCTTCTAATAAATGAGCTAGTTCAAAATGATAAGCTTAAAGAAGAAGTTGAAAAATTAAAACTGTTAAACAGTGCCATGTCTGAAAGACTTCTCACATTGGAAAAAGGAAAAGCTATCTGTACAAACGAGACTGAAGAGGTAGATGAGCTAAGAAAGGAAATTGAAGAATACAAAACAGCTAACAAGGTTTTGAATGAAGCTGTCAATTGTAGTGAACAAGAGATCACTAGTTATGAAATACACATTGCATCTCTTGAAAATGAAATTCAGGATTTGAAAGCTTCCTTGTCTAAATTTGTTGATGGGCAGAAAAACCTAGACAAGCTGCTAGGTGTAAAAGTCAATGTCAAAAAGGAAGGGTTGGGCTACAATAATCTCAATAAGAAGGCCTTGCAGAACAAAGTAATGACATCCTTTGTAAATACTTCAAATGTAGCCACTACATCAAAAGACAAACAGCCCATTGTTCAGAAAATACTGGGAACAAAGATTAACTTTAACAAGGAAGGACTGGGTTACAGTCCAGTCATGAGGAAGGTTGATGGAGCCAACCTGAAAACTGTCTTTGTCAAATCCTCTGAACAGGAAAAGCCTTCTATCTCATCTCCACCTCAGTACAAGGCTAAGAAAATAGAAAAACAAAATAAAAATCATAAAACATCAAAAATTCAAAGGAACAATCTGCATGCTAAGAACTCATCAGATAAATGCCATGTTTTAAAGAAATCAAGTGGCTCATGTCATTATTGTGGTAAGTATGGACATCTTATGAGTAACTGTTTTGTGATGGAAAAAGATGACAACAAGCATGCTAGAAAATCTGTGTCTGGTCAGAAAAGGAATGTCAAATGTTCTAATTGTGATAAAGTAGGACACACTACTACTCATTGTTGGTTTGCAAGTAGTAAGGAAAAATCATGCTCATATCATACAAAACACTTTGCAAATCAGCATGTCTTTAACAAGAACCAGTACATTATATGTTTTAATTGCAACAAAATTGGTCACAAGGCCTCTGAATGCTGGTCAGGTTCCTTTAGAAGAAATTCTCTCGTTTGCTCTCACTGTAGAAAGCATGGCCACACAGTCAAGGACTGTTGGCATATTCAGGGTAGAAATGTGAATCTCAAACATGCCAAATTCCCTGTAAAAGAATCAACAAAACCTTCATGTCATCACTGTGAGAAGTCAGGTCACAGGGCTGCAACCTGTTGGCTGGCAGGATATCAAAACCAAACCAGTTTTGGTAAACAGAAATTTTACCCTGTTAACAGAAAATCTCATGTGTATGCACATAGAATTCATGCTAATAAAAATGTGCATAAATCAGATCAGAAAACCACTCCTGGAAATGTGCTGAGAAAACTTGCTAAACATAATAATGTCATGTCAGGACCCAAGACCTCTTGGGTACCTGTTTGTGCAAAATAAACCTTGTTTTGTAGGTGTGCCTTGGGACTGGAATAAAAGGGGTAATGATCCAAGGCACTCAAGAAGAAAACCCCATTCTCACATTGTTCAGGTAATCTCTCTACATGTCTCATTTTGAAACCTATTGCATATCTGGTTTGATGTACTCTTGCTTATCCTGCTCTTAGTTTCATCTAGTGCATGCATATTGAATCTGCTCTTGCATATTCATTCACCATCTGCAAGTTGCATTATTTCCTAAACATGCACTCTGAAAAATTCATGGAAATCTGAATTGCTGATAGGATTGTTAAGTTTACCCTGTTATTCATGACCTCTATGGTATATCAAATGGTAAGCTACCCAAGGCAGGGAAATCTGTCCGGAGGTCCTTACTATGTGTGAGGTGGTCTCTGAGACCAAATGCTCCGCCTAGTACCATAAGTCATTTGGTTGATCAGGGGAGCCAGTATGTGCATGATTCACATCTCACATGTTTAACCGTCTTGGCAAACACTGCATTCAATAAAAAATTAATACCTCCAAGAGTCGTGTGTGAGATGTCCTTGAGTGGGCTGAAAAGGAGCTTGTCAGGCCATTTGGTTTCTGAGGGCCGATGCAGTTTATGTGGTATTAAGATCTGTCATCTCATGAGGTTGCAGCTTGCTGCTCAAGAGCTTCTCTGGATGTGAGACAGAACCTCCTCAAGAATTCTATATTTGGATGTGTCCTTAGTGCCTAATGTCTTGAGTGATCTCTCACTTGTTGGCTTACTGATAGGAGTGCTACTCATCTCATTTCATCTCTCTCTATTCGATCAGCCACCTCCTTATCTCTCACCTATCACTCTTGGTTCAGATTCACTCTCGAAGAAATTGTGGGTGCAGTCTTCTTGCTCTTATCAGATATGATCTGTATACCTTAAACCACCCAATATCTAGTGTAACAATTTACACCTGTTAATAAAGAACTTCAATGTTTGGGGGTTATATTTGGTCCTTGATCCTTCTAAGTTATCTTCTCAAGTGTTGGTCAACATATTATAAAACTTTCTGTTAAATGAGAAAAACTTATTGAGGATCTCGACTTAACTGAAACTTATGTAAAGAGAGCTCTGAGATAAAATTGTGTTAAGTAAGATTTCTGTTTTTGTCTAAAATCATGAGAAGTGCCTCCAGGGAATACGCCATTCTTTGTGGCAGAGCAATGGCTTTTGTGGAGAAATAGACACTCTTGATCAAAGAAGTCCAAAGTTTCTGTCATGATACAACTAGCTATCTCTGTATAGAAATGTTAAAAAAAAAAAGGGGGAAAGTCCTCAAAAGAAAAAAATATATCATTGGCATAAAGGTAGTCCGTCCTGAGTAACCAGGGTTTCTGGTGTCTAATAAACATGTCTCCTTGTGTAAAAAGGGACTATTCTACCTTGTGTTCAACAAATTGGTTGACCCTGTATGCCTTCTCGTCCATTAAATGAAGAAATGAAATCTGCTTGACTTTGATGTGTTATTTCGTTGCTTGACAAACATAAGGAGCAATTTAATCGTGTCTCTCTCTAGGTTAAGCAACTTTAACAGCTAATTTTGTGATTATGCTGATTTAATATCTTGAGTTAACTGACCTTGGTTTTTGGAAGAATATAACCCGTCCACATATTGAAGGGCTAACTTTAACATGCTGTAGTTGCGTTACATCAGGACTAAGGGTATTTTGGGTATTTACAGAAAAAGTTGATATGAGTAAAAAGCTACCCGACAAAACCCTTCTTGTTTCTCACGCCTTCCACCTCAAACCCTTATTTCCCCTTGCCGCTTCCTATTCATCCTCGTGCTGCTCTACCTTGAGCGTCTTCTTCAAACCCATCTCCATCTCTTCCCGCTCACTTTCTTCCCCCACAGAGGTCTATTCCTTTCTTAAGTCTAGCTTCACTTCCAATAGCAGCCTGCAAGAGAGAGTTGATACTCTGGAAGTTCCGGCAGATGGATCAGCAAAGGTCAGCAGCTCCGGGTGAAAGAAAGAGGAAGGGAAAAGAAATAGTTGAAGAGCCTTCATCTAAGCAACAGAGATGTCTTGAGCCAGAACCTGCTGCGGAAGTCTCTTCAGAACAAGGTACCAGGTTTTCTCAGTCTACCGTGTTCTTAGAAAGTGGGAAAATCATTCCTCCTAGAATAATAGATTTCGGAGATGAAACCTTGGTCTCGAAGTTTCCAGAATTGTTGAAAATCTTTGAGTTTCAGGAGTGGAGAAATTTCTTAGAAAATCACCGTGTCTATTACCCTAGGCCGGTAATGGAATTTTACAATAACTTGTCCTTGAGCCGAGACAAGTCTACCTTGTTATCATCTGTTAAAGGGGTCGAGATAACTGTTACATGTGACTCCCTTCACAAAGCTCTCGGTATTCCAGATAAAGGGGAGGTAGAGGGAAGCTTTCGATACAGTCTCCATGAAGCTTTCTCTGTCATTACTGGTAAACCCAGTAACATTCATGATAAGGGGCAGTTGAAGCTAAAAGCTTATCAGACATCGTCATTTCCTCCTCTTCACAAGCTCCTTCAGAACGTCATTGCTTCCATTATCACCCCACAGACTAGGGCTAGAGGAAGAATTACAGACACGCAGAGATTTCTACTGTTTTGTCTGATTCAAAATGTGAAGATATGTCTGCCAGAGATCATTTTTAATGTCATGAAGGGATGCATTGGATCCAAGAGACATCTTCCCTATGCCGCCCATATGACAGACATCTTCAAGCATTCTGAGATTTGCTTGGATGGAGAGGCCGCATCAGAAGTTAAGGCCCGAAACATTTTTAATATGAATTTTGTTTCAGTGTTTTTGGGCTTAGAGGACTCTTCTATGGTGGGGCAAGTTAAGGTCCAAAAGGCCAGGGAATCACAAACTCAGGGGGAGCATTTGGAAGAATTTCAAGTCTTAGCCCCAACTGGTGAGCAATTAGTTTCTGAGATTGATCATCAGGAAACACCAGCTGAACAACCAGAGTCCACCTTGCCAGCTGCACCCACCGAAGTATCCTTCTCCTTTCAGAGGCTAGTTGAGGCTGCATGTGAGGACATCAGATTGTCTGACGAAAGCATTCAGACAGATCTAGATGCAACTATTGCTGGGCTATTTGATTCTTTTGGGAAGACATCTGAAGAGGTAATAGTGCCTGAAGAACAGCCAGCTAAAGAGCAAGACAGTACTGATCAAGATCTTGCTGCTTTTGTTAATGAAATTTTAAGAGAAACTGTTGAGCGAAGCTTGGAAAAGGCTACCAACTTGGTCGTATCTGAAAGTCTTGAGCAGACCTTAGTTGGCAGCCCTGCAGATCAGGAACTCATGGAAGATAGAGAAAAGGTTCCTGTCATAGAACTAGATACAGAATCTTCAAGTGAAGAAGAGGAACCTGAAGATATATTCCCTCAGAAAGAAACTCAAGCTGAAGATGAAGTTCAGGTCCCAGCTGAGAGCAGTCAAATGCCAGTACAAGAGGAAGCAGCTGAGAGAACTGCACCTGGCAGTGAATTTTTTGGTACACCTCTAGGTCCACCTAGACTCTTATCTGCACAGGCACCCAACATTGAATCTGCTCGGGCGCCCAACATTGAAGAGCTTCTCATAAACCTGACTCAGCAGATGCACAAGCAAGATAAGAAATTAGATGACCTGCTCACATATGTCACCCTCAACATAAATCAGGTACATTCCAGGCTACTGAAGCTCGAGATATCCCTCCTCACTGAATGGAAACGATTCCTTCTCAACAAAAAGGCTTCAGATGATGCCAACAGATCCCTGATGCAAGGGTTGCAGGAGGTGTGTTCAAAGATAGCTAAAGCACTGAGTGAGTTGCAAGATGTTCAAATCTCTTCCTTCAAAATGTCTTCCACCATTATAGATCACTGCTATGAGATCAGAACATCTTTAGAAATTTTGAAGAAGTCATCCAGTGTCCTAGGTCCAGGTATTCAGCAGGTCTATGATAAATTGGCCGCCTTCTTAACAGAAATGACACTTCTGACTGACAGATATGAAACTGTCAATGTTCGCCAAGAAGACATCATTTCTGAAGTGGCACAGGTCAGAAGCTCTGTGGTATATTGGCTAGCTGAACTGTCAAATGACCTAAAGGAATTTCAGTCTATCTTGGGTTCAGCACCTGGTCAAGCTTCTTCCAGCAGAACTCCACCTCAAGAACATACTTCTGCTTCTCCAAGGGGGAGACCACCTCATGGCAGGCCGCGTGGCCCCTCTAGCAGACAAGCCAGATACTTTTCCTGAAAAGACTATGCTCTGTATTTTGTTGCCCTTTTGAGGCCTTCTCTCTCAGATTCTTGGACTTATTAATTTAACTCATATCATTTGCATTGTTGCATTCTTCTTGTTTCATTCTTTTTGATGATGTCAAAGGGGGAGAAATCAGGCTTTTGAGCTCGTTGGTTTTTGCTAGCTCGTTCTTGAGAATGTTTAATGTGTTTGTGTTTTTCATTGAGAATGGCTATTTCGCCTTGGAGAAATCAGGCCGTTGCTAGCTCGTTGAGAATGGCTATTTAGTGTTTTTCCTTTCTCTGCAAAGACTCAAGACTCATAGTGTTGCCATCCATCAAAAAGGGGGAGATTGTTGAGTCTTGTTGAATCTTTACATGTTTTGATGATGACAACACTATAAGTCTTAGTAGTGTTCAGAAATATGTCTTCACTTTAGGTATACAAGGACTGTCTTCGTGTTGTTTTCAGTATGTGTCAATTTCGTCTTCGTGTCGTTTTTACCCCGTGTCGTTTCACCACGTGTCAATTACTGTTCTGTCTTCGTGTTGTTTACTGTAGCAGCTCGATTTGTTCTGATGAACTTCGAGTCGTTTCCCAGTAAACCCCGTGTCATTTTGACTCCGTGTCAATGACTGTTTCTATCTTTGTTTTGTCTTCAACACGTGTTAGTTCTGTTCAGTTCGTATCGTTGTCAGTCATTGTTGTTTTCATCGCGTGTCATTTACTGTTGCTCTTCGTGTCGTCCTTCCTTCTCATGTCTTCGTGTCGTGTTCCTGAAGCTGCTCTAAAAGTTCTGATGAACTTCGAGTAGTTTTCCTGTAGACCTCGAGTCGTTCCTACTTAGTAACCACACTTCGTGTCGGTCACTGTTTGTCCACGTATTCGTGTTGATATGTCTTCGTGTTGGTTTTATGTACTCCATGTCGTTTTCACTCCGTGTCAACTTCGTCTTAAGTGTTGTTTCATGTCTTCGTGTTGTTTTCACCTCGTGTCGTTTTTCACTTCGTGTCGTTTTTTCCTTCTCACGTCTTCGTGTCGTTTTTCACTCCGTGTCGTTTTTGTTTCACTACGTGCAGAACATTGCAGCACTTCGTGTTGCTTTCTGTGCCACCACCTTGTGTCGTTCTCTGTGTAGTGTGTGGTTTTGTCACCACTATACTTCGTGTCGATTGTTCTTCACTTCGTGCTGTTCTTACCGTCTTCGTGTTGGTCCTTCTCACTAGACCTCGTATCGTTCTTGCTTTGACCACACTTTGTATAGTTCTCTTTGAAGTATTATCTCTATCATAGTGTGTATCTCGTGTCGTTCTCTTCATTAGGTCTGTTCTGTCACAGCATACCTCGTGTCGTTTTCTGTGTGAACCTTGTGTCGCTTCTCTCTGTCCTCTAGTTGCATCTCGTGTCATCTTCCTTGTTGTGTTAGCCTTGTTCATTGTATCACAGTTCGTTCACTTCCAACCTCGTGAAGTAGTCACCCTGTGTTGACATTACATACCTCGTGCGCCTTAGCTTTAAATAAGCATGCAGCGAACTCTGATTGACTAATGGTGTTAATCTCGTTACAGGTCCGAGGAAGAACATTTCACACACCTGGGCTGCACGTGATCCAAGACAAGAGGAACAAAATGCAATGAAGGCACGTGGCAAGAAAGTTCTGGATCAAGCGTGGGAGGCACACGCGTCTTGTGCCCTATCCACCTGCTGCTGATGCTATATAAGGAAGCCTTCGTCCACAGATGAAGGTCGATCGAGTTGGCGAGAAGAAAAGCTCATACAGAGAGCCACGATCCAGATAGAAAAAGGATCTGAGCCAAGAAAGAAAAGGCAGTGTTACAGAGAGCTCGATCCAGCAGAAGAAGAAAAAGTGAGAGAGAGAGATAGTGCTCGTGTGAAAGAGGAAGAGAGTGTAAGAGAAAGAAAGAGAGATAGAGAGTGAGTGAGAGAGCTCGTGGAGAAGAAGAAAGAAGTTTACCTGAAGATCTGTCTTCACTGGACCGTGGATCAGATCCAGGCCAGTCAGCTCTGTTAGGAGCCAAATTGTGCATTTCGTGTTTCAGCTTCTGTTTGCTGAAGTTATTTTCGTTTATTGTTTTTTTCTTTGTTTTCTGGTTTGTTGTGCTTTCCGATCCTCTGGTCTGAGGTCGTGTTCCCTCCGGTTAGGAGGAAGGGAGATCTGATCTCCAGTTGCAAGTAGCTGGGAGCTACTTGTGGGTTCCCTCCGGCTTGGAGGAAGGGAGACTTGTCTCCGGTTCTGGGCTTGTGGATTCAAGTCCAGAGGTTCCCTCCGGTTTGGAGGAAGAGGGGAGGTTGTTCCCCTGGTCAAGCTGTGTGGCAGCAACTGTTTGCAGACTGAGTCTGCTTGGTTCTAGCGTTCGCTAGTGAAGCCTCACTCCGGTTGGGAGTGAGGGGTGGATGTAGGTCTGAAGGACCGAACCACCTAAAAATCTATTGAGCAGTGGCTTGATTGTCTGGTTTGCTTCCGCTAGATGCTTGAATAGGTGCGCTCAATGTGATTGTATTTGAGTTGAATAGAATTGGTTCCATTCTGTTTCCTTATCTAGCATCCGGTTTTTAAATTTAATCTATTATTCGTAGAAGGATTCATTCACCCCCCCTCTGTATCCGGGCCAAGCACCCTAACACCTCCCACTCCCTTTGGTCTTGCAAGATTGGAGTTTCGGGTTGCAGGGCGCAGGCGGCAGAGTGGGGTCTTGAAGTTGCATCGTCTCTGGCTGCTCCCTGATACTCCTGGTGGCAAGGCCTACATCTCTGGAAAGGTCGTCCAGAGAGCTTCCAAGGCGAGGTGGTTTGGTCGGCATCCGAGATCCGAGCAGTCCATAGCAGCCATTCTCCCGCGACCTCGCAGAAGCTCTTAGGCAGGGAACCAGAGCTGCAGTCACAGTCTGACCACGGCTTCCTCCCTAAAGATCTGAGTGCCATTGTCGGAGGGCTTAAACTAATACCAGTTAGCTGTCATCTCCAAGTAGAAGGACTTCATTCGGCCTCCGGAGCTTCCAGTTACCATTTTCTTCGTTGGGGTGTGTCGTCTGCCCCCTGTGGGTCTAGGTTTGGCCTGTCCCTGCTTATCTGACTACCTCACTCTTCCCCAACCTCCGATTGGGGCCCCGTTGATTCCTGCTCGAAGCTACTCCGACCACGATCACGTCACCGCCAGGCTCGCCTCATTTGGAGTTCAGGAGCGTCCGTGTGCCATCTGTAACTCGCTGTACCTATTCTGCACCAGCTAGAGGAAGAAGTTGCTGACCTGTTCTAGTCGCCGGCCCGACCAGCCCTGAGTTCCAGAGCTCCTGCCAAAATTCAGACACCATCCCCATCCTGTTGGGGAACTTTTGGCGTAGGTTTCATCAAGATCCACGCTTTGTGGAATTTTTGGCAACATCAACACCACCACACTGTCAGGCGAATTTGCAGATTGGCAGAACCGGCGGGATTCGACAAGTCGGGTTCCTTAGCTTAATTCCCCACCCCGCTTGGCCGGCTGAAGGCCCCTCCCTGCGTGGAGGTAGTTTTGAATGTAATAAGTCTAATCCCCACCCCAAGATCACCCCTCCTATGCGAGGCGTAGTGTTGTACACCTTTGCATTTTCAGGTCAAGCTACATCGCCGCGGCGATCGGGTGTATACCCTCGCCTCCCGGCGCGCCCTCGTCTCCGAGCAGGATCGGTGTCTTCACACCGATCAGGTGAGCCACTGATACTAACCTTGATAGCCTTACTTCTGCAAGTTTAGTATTGCTTTGATTGCTCGTCGGACGGTGAGAAGAGGGTCCGTTCTTGTATGTTCATTTGTTGGTGCCCACCGCGGGCCGTGAGAGAGTGCCACCCAAACCCCGCCTTGCGGGCCAGCCGCCCACTAAGTTGGGAATCCTAGACTCTTTGGGGTCAGCCTAAGCCAACTAAGTCCATTAGACTCATTGGGTCTCGCCTAGGACCCTTGCCATCATCCCCCGGCCCCGCCGGGTGATCGCGTGTGCTGTGTAAGTAAGACGCTATTGTGAGAATCATTGAGTGCTTGTATGCTTGTGGATCTAGGTCCTAGGTTGTTCATTACATATTTAGTCATCCTTAGGCTGTGCCACATCAGACGGGCTAACCCTCCGGCATGTAATTCCCAAACCAAGAAATCTTGAAGAGAGGTCCGGGGAATGCAAAGCCTTGGCCCCTTGAAGAGGAACCCATCCTCTAAAATAAATCCCTCATGCTCCATGCTAGAATGAGTGGTCAAGTTGGCATAGATTTGCCCAAAGTCGGAGCAACCAGGGTACTCGTCTTTGACCTTATCAAAACCAATCACTTTCACTTGGATAGTGGATAACAAGGACATCTTCCTACTAAGGGCATCCGCGGCCTTATTCTCACTCCCGGCCTTGTGTTTGATGACAAAGGTGTAGGATTGGATGAACTCAACCCATCGGGCATGTCGGGCATTCAACTTTTGTTGGGAATTGAGGTATTTGAGGGCCTCATGGTCGGAAAAGATGACAAACTCTTTGGGAAGCAAGTAATGTCTCCAGTGTCGGAGGGATTGGACCACGGCATAGAACTCCTTGTCATAGGTGGAGTATCTAGTCCTAGCATCACATAGCTTCTCACTAAAGTAGGCGACCGGGTGTCCCTCTTGACTAAGAATCCCTCCTATCCCTATCCCGGATGCATCACAAGTGACCTCAAAAACTTTGGAGAAATCGGGAAGGCATAGGACCGGGGCTTGGGTCAACTTTTCCTTAAGCTCAAGGAAGGCTTTAGAGGCGGCTTTGGTCCAAACAAAGGTTCCCTTCTTGAGACAATCAGTTATTGGGCCGGTGATAGTGCTAAACCCTCGAATGAATCTCCTATAGAATGTGGCCAACCCATGGAAACTCCTAACCTCATGAAGGGTGTGGGGCTCCGGCCAATCAAGAATAGCTTGGACCTTGTCGGGATCCATGGAGACTCCTTTGGTTGACACCACAAATCCTAGGAAGATGATGGAAGTGGTCATGAAATGACACTTTCCTAGGTTGGCATATAGGCTTTCTTGCCGGAGGACGGTGCAAACTTTCCTAAGGTGGTCAAGGTGGGCTTCATGGGTTTGGCTATACATGAGAATATCATCAAAGTATACCACTAGAAATTCCCAATGAAAGGCCTAAGTACCTCCGTCATAAGACGCATGAAAGTACTTGGGGTATTAGAAAGCCCAAATGGCATGACTAACCACTCAAAGAGACCATCCTTGGTCTTGAAGGCCGTTTTCCACTCATCCCCGGGCCTTATCCTAACTTGGTGGTAGCCACTTTTGAGATCTATCTTAGAGAAGATGGTGACTCCGGCTAGCATATCTAACATGTCATCAAGCCTAGGGATGGGGAACCTATACTTGACAGTAATCTTGTTAATGGCCCGGCTATCCACACACATCCGCCATGATCCATCTTTCTTGGGGGTAAGGAGGGCCGGGACGGCACATGGACTCTTACTAATGCGGATGAAGCCCTTCCTAATGAGTTCCTCTATTTGCCTCCTAAGTTCAGCATGTTCCGTGGGATTGAGGCGATAATGAGGAAGGTTTGGAAGGGTGGCTCCCGGTACTAGATCGATTGCGTGTTGCACATCACGCATGGGAGGGAGTTGGTCCGGGAGCTCTTCCGGGAACACATCATAGAATTCTTCCAAAAGTTGTTGGATCTCTATGGGATGGGGGTCAGAAGGGGTAGGTTCCCCTAAGCATATGACTACCGCACACAATGGCACCCCTTGAGCAATTTCCTCTTCAAGCTCTTTCCTAGTGATGAGATGAAGACCTTTGGTCAACCCCGTGGTTCTACTTTGTTTTGGGGTTTGGATACGGGCTTGGGTTGGAGTGGTGGAGTTCCCCGAGACTTGTGGAGTGGTGGGGTGTGATCCTTGAGGGAGAGGGTCCTTCTTGGGCATGGGTCGAGGTGGGGAGGGGTTAAGACGGATAGTCTTACCCTCATGCTCAAAGGTGCATATGTTGCTTCTCCCTAAAATGGTGGCATCCACATCATAGAGCCAAGGTCTTCCTAAAAGGATGCTACCCACTTCCATGGGTATGACGTCACACCATATTTGGCCATGGTAGGAAGAGAAAGTGAGAGGCACTAGGCATTGGGTGTTGACCGGGATGGAGTTGTTGTTGATCCATGAGACCCGGTATGGACTTGGGTGGGGAGTGAGAGTAAGCCCAAGGAGCTTGACGGCGTCGGGTGACACGGCATTAACACAACTACCACTATCCAAGATCACTTTCCTCACATGGTTCTCTATCTTGATAAAGGTGTGGAAGATTGAGGTCCGACGCCAATCCTCTTCTTGAGGTTGGGTGAGGATGCACCTAATGACTCCTAGATGGGAGTTGTTTGAAGGAGTGGAGTGATCTAGACCCGACTCTAGATATTGGGCTTCATACTCCTCTTCCCAATCTAGTGAGGCTTCATGTTCCTCAACGTCATTTTGTTGTTCCTTTTGGGGTTGAACTTCTTCCTCAATAAGCAAACTAGATAACCCCTTAGATGGACATTGTCCCGCAAAATGACCAAACCCTTGACACCTATAGCATTGTTGGCGCCCTCTTCCCGGGGTGGCTCCTACACTTGGTCCTTTGGGGTTGTCATCCTTCCGTGGGAGAGGATGACTAGGAGCAGGCTTGTTTGGAGTGATGGGTGGGGGAGGATTGTAGGACCTTAAAGGGGCATTCCCACTTGGGCTAGGAGCTCTCATGGGAGTGGGTGGAATGGGACGTGGTCCCAAGTTTTTGGGATCGGTTGGTCGGGGAGTGATAAATCGGGAACTCCTAGAAAACCTTTCCACATCTCTAGCTACTTGGTAAGCTAGCTCAAGGTTGTCAACGTCTCTCATGAATAGTTCCCTCTTGATGTGGCTTTGAAGCCCATTCCTAAAGCGGGATAAGGTGACGTCCGGATCCTCATGGACTCCACACTTTAAAAGATATGAGTCAAATTTTTCAATGTACTCTACCACGGTCTTCCCTTCTTGGGTGAGGCTTTGCCATTCATCTAGGAGCATTTGGTG
The DNA here is from genome assembly GCA_022559845.1 of Amorphophallus konjac. Classification (NCBI taxonomy): domain Eukaryota; kingdom Viridiplantae; phylum Streptophyta; class Magnoliopsida; order Alismatales; family Araceae; genus Amorphophallus; species Amorphophallus konjac. The sequence continues at coordinate 242,394,293 of CM040127.1, forward strand.
GTAGGTTCGGGGGAGGTATTTGTTCCTAAGTTGGTTTTTCATATCCGCCCAAGTGTCAATAGGCTCTTCCCGCCTAACCCGTCTTAGACCCTCTTGGTTTAGCCAATAAGTTTTGGCCAACTTAGTGAGATGCATCTTAGCCAATCTAACTCTCCTTTGGTCGGACATGGGGTACCATTCAAAGTATTGGTCCATGGCGGTCTCCCATTCTAGGTAAACACTAGGTTCATGTGAACCATCAAAATTTGGGGCCTCTACCTTGATCATCCTTAAAAGGGGGTCATCCGGATCATCCCGTGGACGCCGGTCATGGTTTTGATGGGGGCGAGGCCTCTCATAGTCATAATAATGGTCATGGTCCATATCCTCCCTATAAAATTCAGCATGTGGGTGATGGGCTCTTGGGCCGTTGTTCCTTGGGTGGAACTCATCCCTATGAGGCTCTACATGTGGAGGGTGGACTCTTGGGCCTTGGTTCCTTTGGGGAAAACCAGTCCTATGGAACTCACCATGTGGTGGAGGGGCTCTTGGCTCATTGATCCTTGGGTGAGGATCTTCCCTATGAGGCTCATCATGCGGAGGGGGAATTCTAGGCTCGTTGTTCCTTGGGCGGAACTCTTGGTCTTCTAACCGAGCAATTCGGTTGGTAAGGGACTCTAGTTGGGCAAGGATGGTTGTGAGGGCAGCATCTACCCTATCCATGGGGCCTTGGGGTTCCTCCCTAGTAAAATCTTGGTTGAGTTGGTGAGGATTGGGATCCATTGGTGGAGCCGAAGATGATGAACCGGGTTGATAGCTAGCACCACTACGGGTGGACATGCAAGACAAAGGGCCAAAGTGGTTGGACACACTATGCAAAGGTCCTAGGACTTAAACTTGATAGAGATAAGTCAAGGACTTGCTCTGATACCAATTGATGTGACACAACCTCGGACTTAAGCAAGCAATCACAAATAGCATTCAAATGGGCCACCGCTCTCCTGTCGCACTCTATACCCGGAGTGACTTGGCGATGCCAAGTGTGAAGTATGGGAATGGGCCCTTGCTGGTAGAGGGCCAGCAAGGCCAAGGTTTGACTCCCCAAGGGTTGGATGCCCAATTCAATTGGGGCCGACAAAGTGCGCAAAGGCACGGTTCACACTACCCCACAGCGATCACTCTAAGTCATGGACTTGAGGATCGGGCGCTCCCTCACAAATTCAGCGGTGCATGAAGCAAGTATTAAAAGAGCAACACTAATGAGCAAGGAAGAGGCACTTACTCGACCGGTTTGAAGAAACCGGTCCCGGTCGGAGACGAGGGCGAGCGGGGAGGCGGTGGTTCCCCACACGCCGCGGCGGTGTCGCTTGACCTGCCCAAATAGATACAACACTACACCTCACGCAGGAGGGGGATCTTGGGGTAGGGTGTTAAGGTATTACATTCAAAACTACCACCACGCAAGGTGGGGCCTTCAGCCGGCCAAGCGGGGAGGGGATGACGGACCGAAACAAAAAGAAAGGGAAACTAGAGAAATTGCAGCTGCAGTCTGGAATTCTGGACAGGAAACCGCTGTGATGGCTGTCCCGGGCTCGTCCGGACTCCAAATTGAGTGAAACCACCTCCTAAAGCTTCCTGACTTGAAGGGGTTGACTAAAAAATTTTTGGGGATGCTCAGTGGGTCGGAGGTGGCAGCACCAGCAACTGGAAGGAGACCTCTCTATCTGGCCGCAGGCTCTGTCTGGACTGGAACAACAGGTTACAGAGATCACCGTGCGCCCTCCCGAGCTCCAAACAGCACGAAACTGGAGGCGACGTCTTCGCGGTCGAAGTAGCTTTCAGCAGGAGGTGACGGGGTCGCAATCAGAGGTCGGGGGCGGTCGGTGTACCCTGAAGAGTGGGTACTGGTTGGAGCAGACTGCAGAAGGCAGGACTGGAGAGCTTGGGGGAGAAAATTTGTAACTCCGTCCTCCGGCAGCCGAACGAGGTTCCGTTTCTTGATCCGGAACGAAGACTGGAGGTGGAAGATTTTTGTAGAAGAGCTTAAGGGCTGAATCTGTCGAGGGTCGCCGTGGTGGAGCCTCCAAGCGGGTTCTGGTCCTCTACAGAGACAGCACTGCGCGACTGTGGGAAATTGGCTCAATGCCTTGAGTCAGGCCTCTAGCTAGTTTTCTCCCCTAACAGGACGCTACTACCAAGCAAGGGAGCCCATGGAAATTAGCTTACAAACCGTACCTCGGGAACTACTGTATCACCACTCCCAGGTGGGCCAACACTGGAACGTGTCGACATGCTACGACTAGTGGCGGCTCACTAGGCACAGATTTTTGAAACAAGAGTGATGTAGTACAGACAGGCAAAGAAGCACTGTCACACGTACTGCGAAGCACAGGACATGAGGTAGCATACTGGACTGCCACCGGACTCAAGATAGGGCAACTAGACCTGTAGACACAACGATCCTTGAGTCAGAAGACTCAGGTCAAGATCGTCGTACCAAGCGGTACAAGTCGCCAATCGATCTAATCCTAAGTCAGAGGAAACGACATGACTACGCAAAATGACAAACGGGGACATGAGGGAATACCAAGACCCCCAGCACACCTGGACACGTAAATTGAGGTAAGATGATATCTCGAGGCATCCAGAACCATGTCTCGAACTGGACAGAACCGTCGAGACACACACAAGGTTACCTGTCAACCACTGGGCCACCCTGGGTTGACCGGAACCAGACAATGACTACTCTACAGTAGGAAAGAGAATCCTACTTCAAGTAAGAAAACTCCTGGCTACCTTTTAATGTAGTCTTAGCCCTCATAGGATGTCAAGAGACATCCACGGGACAATAGGCAGACCACAAGGTCAAGCCAAGACATATCAGAAACCAAAACACCGGTAAACCAACCTCTGGAAGACGAGCGATCTATCCCTTGGCCGCTTAATGGCACAAGTAGTCAAGGGAGAAGTCGCCGCACTCACGGAGGTACTAAGGACTCTGGCGGTCAAGGGTTGGGCCGCCAGGGCACTGTGGAGGTCAAGGAATAGGCCGCTAGACATTGTTGACCCCGAACCGACTTACCCCGTCAAACCACCGTAGCGGCCTAATATAGACGCGCTACATGGACCTGGCGGTCAAAGAATGAACCGCCACACTAACCACCTTAAGACATAGACCTAAGACAAACGGACCTGTAGCGGCCTAATAGAGGCGCGCTACACAACTCTGACACATGAGGGTTGGGCCGCTAGAGCCAACCGACATAAAACATTGACCCGGTCATACATACTGTGGCGGCCTAAGAGTGGCACTCTACAGTGCTCTAGCGGTCAAAGATAGAACCGCTAGAGCGAACCGACATATGCGAACATCGAGAAATGACAAGGCTGTGACGCACCAACATAGGGGTGCCAGAGGCATGTGACGGTCGAAGAGTGGGTCGTCATGTTAACCCAGCCTAGAACTCGCCGACACGCCCAACGGTGTGGCGGTCTATCGTAGGGTCGCCAGAGACTGTGGCGGTCTCTGGAATAGCCGCTAAAGCGACACGGCGGGAAAACAAGGGAAAAGGCCAAATCGTCCCGTTCCACGCCCCATTCATGCCGAAACGTAGGGGAAACGGTACAGGACGACGAGAAAAGCCTTCCACAAGTCGGAAGGACCACATGCAGTGGACAAATCGAGAGATTGGGGCGATTTCGACGAATCGACCCTAATCGGGTCACCGGTGTTCCCGGACTCCTACCGGCCCCGAATAACGACCAATCACGACAAAACTTGCGGGAATGGGATCCAGACATCCCAGCGGTTCGTTTGATACTAATTTTACTTAGAATGGTCGCCATTTTCTGGCAAACCCTACGAACTCCAAAAATGACGGTTTTACCTAAACGAGCCCAAACTCGCCCGTTCTAGCACCGAACAACATGAAATTGCAGGGAAAATATAGAGGAGAAGTAGGTGATCCGTCTTCCTACCTCCACCAAAGATACCGTGCGCCGAAGCGACTAAACGATGTCGAAAACCACGTCGCGAGCTCGACCGTCCGCTTTGAATCCACCGTTCGGGATCGCGCCAAAACCGATCCGATCATCGCCCCTTCGCACATCCGACCATCCCCACGGCATCTCCTCTACTTGCCCGAGCCTCCTCCGTCTCCTGCCAGAGCCGGAAGGGTGAGAGAAGAGAGAAAATGGGAGAGAGAGGTCGCGGCGGCAAAATGAGAAGGGAGGAGAGAGGAAGGAAATAAAAAGGAAAAGAATTAGGAAATTTTCCTAATTTTCAAAAATTTGATAATTAGCCCGAAAATGGACTAATTCAGAAAAATACGCATAAATAGTCGAAACGATCCTCTCGACGAGTATATCGCAACTGCGGTGTCCACAAGTCGATGAACTGAGAAATAAACTCACTGCATGGTTCCGTAACTAGTACGAGAGAAAAATCCACACAGATCGTAAAACTCAACTCAGGACCTACAAAAGCGATCTGAAACTCTCCGAAGAAGATCCGAAAGACCTAATAAGAATCCGGTAAGAATCCAGGGCATTAAATCCATACGTGCCATCAATCCCAAGCCTTTGGCCCAGTGCCTAGAAGACCTCCCAATCCACTACGTCCTACAGCCCCCACCTGGCCATTCGCCGAGTAGGGCATGGACATGGCGGGGCCTTTCCCACCATCTTCCAAGAGCCATAAATACATCTTCGCCGCCACTGATTATTTCTCTCACTGGGCATAGGCTCTTCCCTTGCAAGAGGTCACCGGAGAAATCGTTGCCAGATTCGTCTGGCACAACATCATATATCGATTCGGTACTCCCAGTCGCATAGTGTCCGACAACGGGACACCATTCAAAAACAAGGCCGTATACCAGTTAGCGGCCAAATTCCACATCGACTGGAGAACCTCTTCAATCTACAACCCCTAGGCTAATGGTTTAGAAGAAGCCTTCAACAAAACCATCTGCAAGCTCCTGGATAAGATTGTTAGCCACCGAAAACGCGATTGGGGTGAGAAGGTCTTCGAAGCATTATGGGCCTATCGGACAGTCTACAAAACCCCTACGGGGTGCTCGCCGTTCTCCCTTGCTTACGGGACAGAAGCAGTTATCCGCATCGAAGTCCAGTTAGCCTCTTATCGCGTGGCGATCCACACCGGCCTTGCCGGCCCTGACCACAGTGAGTACCAGAGAAGGCTAGAAGAGCTCGCCGATCTAGAAGGAAAGCGACTCGAAGCCTACAAACACCTGCAAGTATACAAGGCCCGCATGGCCCGAGCCTATGATAAGCTCGTCAAGCAGCGAGCTTTCAAGCAAGGCGACCTTGTCATGATCAAGGAAAAGGAAGTCATGGCAGGGTGCTCCAGCGGAAAACTACAGCTGAATTGGCGAGGGCCATACATTATCCAGAATGTCTATGAGGGCGGGGCCTACACGGTTGTCGATCATAAAGGCCATAGACCGTTCCCGCCTCTCAACGACAAACATATGAAGCTATACTGTGCACTAGAGCACGAGTTTGCGCGCCAGCCGGACTAAGGCGCATGTCTCAGCTACTACCAGTGAGGCCAGTCCTTTCCCGTGAAGGATCTAACCGGCCAGTCCTCTCAGTCTGTAATTCCCAGTCAAGCACCCCAGCCCGGTTCCCCAGAACCGCCGCCAGGCATCCTCGGGGACTAATCTCCTGCCCTCGTTCCTGTCACCACGAAAGCGCAGGCACTCCTACACCGGCACTAGTCTAGCCGTCAGGCTCCCAGGTAAGTAAAAAAAAATATAAAGAAATTGAGGTTAAAAATAGAGATGCCCCGGCAGACCCAGTCATCCTCACCACAATAGGGTGACTGGGGGCAAAAAGGCCAGTAACCCGGCTGGGGTGGAAACCCGAAAGGGCACCTCAGGCAAAATCGGGAAACCCCTCGACGTGAAAACCCGCAAGGGCACGTCAGAAAAAGCTAAAGGGGGTCGGCTCTAGCGAAAACCCGAAAGGGCGGTAGAGCCGATAATGAGAAAATCTTCCTCTCCCCACCAGTCAGAACGGCCTTCCACCTATTCCTTGGTGGGCCGTTAGTCTCACCCAGAGCCAGTCTTCAATCAATTTACACTGCTAGGGCACGAACCCTATAATTCCCAATTGGCCTTGCACAACACCTGCTCTATTTGGCCAACCTTAGGCCCTTGCTTCGACGACATAGGTCAACCAGTCCCTATGACAGTCAAGCTCCCAGTCACCATCCCAATAGACATATGTCCCGGCACATTCCTAGATACTCATCATTCTATGCCCCTACATCCTACATCCCCTGCAAATCTAGAGCCTTCAAGTTTAACCATGATCCCAGTTTTCTCCTACAATCCCTAATCCACCAGCTATAACTCCCAGCCATATCTTGCCATAACCAAGTGGCCCTTCTCCACCATGACATGACGGTGTGTAAAAACCCTTATTAATGGCGGAACAATATCCGACCACCCACACCTTCTAGTTCCAGGTTACGTCCCTTGACAGCAACACGCTATGGACGGCAGGCTCAAAAAAAATAATAATAATAATAAAATGAGGTTAAAAATAGAGATACCCCGGCGGCCTCAGTTGATTCCTTCCACAGGATTCCTGAGGGAAAAAATTGCTACTAACCCAACTGAGGTGAAAACCTGAAAGGGTGCCTAATGTGACACAACCTCGGACTTAAGCAAGCAATCACAAATAGCATTCAAATGGGCCTTAATGGGCCACCGCTCTCCCGTCGCACTCTATACCCGGAGTGACTTGGCGATGCCAAGTGTGAAATATGGGAATGGGCCCTTTGCTGGTAGAGGGCCAGCAAGGCCAAGGTTTGACTTCCCAAGGGTTGGATGCCCAATTCAATTGGGGCCGACAAAGTGCGCAAAGGCACGGTTCACACTACCCCACGGCGATCACTCTAAGTCATGGACTTGAGGATCGGGCGCTCCCTCAAAAATTCAGCGGCGCATGAAGCAAGTATTGAAAGAGCAACACTAATGAGCAAGGAAGAGGCACTTACTCGACCGGTTTGAAGAAACCGGTCCCGGTCGGAGACGAGGGCGAGCGGGGAGGCGGTGGTTCCCCACACGCCGCGGCGGTGTCGCTTGACCTGCCCAAATAGATACAACACTACACCTCACGCAGGAGGGGGATCTTGGGGTAGGGGTTAAGATATTACATTCAAAACTACCACCACGCAGGGTGGGGCCTTCAGCCGGCCAAGCGGGGAGGGGATGACGGACCGAAACAAAAAGAAAGGGAAACTAGGGAAATTGCAGCTGCAGTCTGGAATTCTGGATAGGAAACCGCTGTGATGGCTGTCCCGGGCTCGTCCGGACTCCAAATTGAGTGAAACCACCTCCTAAAGCTTCCTGACTTGAAAGGGTTGACTACAGAATTTTTGGGGATGCTCAGTGGGTCGGAGGTGGCAGCACCAGCAACTGGAAGGAGACCTCTCTGTCTGGCCGCAGGCTCTGTCTGGACTGGAACAACAGGTTGCAGAGATCACCGTGCGCCCTCCCGAGCTCCAAACAGCATGAAACTGGCGGCGACATCTTCGTGGTCGAAGTAGCTTTCAGCAGTATGTGACGGGGCTGCAATCAGAGGTCAGGGGCGGTCGGTGTACCCTGAAGAGTGGGTACTGGTCGGAGCAGACTGCAGAAGGCAAGACTGGAGAGCTTGGGGGAGAAAATTTGTAACTCCGTCCTCCGGCAGCCGAACGAGGTTCTGTTTCTTGATCCGGAACGAAGACTGGAGGAGGAAGATTTTTGTAGAAGAGCTTTAGGGCTGAATCTGTCGAGGGTCGCCGTGGTGGAGCCTCCAAGCGGGTTCTGGTCCTCTACAGAGACAGCACTGCGCGACTGTGGGAAATTGGCTCCCCGGGACAGCTCCGACCTCGGATGGGGTTGCTTCCACCTTGCCTGCAAAGTAGACTGGAAGGCCTTTCCAGCAATGTAGGCCACACCTTCAGGAACACTAGGATGAAGTCGTGGGAAACACTGCAACTTGGGACTGATCTGCAGGTCTGCACAGCTCCGACCTGCAATAGAGATGAGGGGATGGGGGGGGTTTCTTTGGTAGAGGGATGTGATGGGGGCGACCAATGGAGAGTGGGAGCTCTTGTGGAGTGGTGGAGAAGACTAATGGTGAAGGGGAATGAGGAGGAAGATGACTGGGGGTGCAAAGGACAGCAAGTGGTGGAGGGAGGTGAGAGTGTGAGAGAGGTTATGGGGTAGTGAATGGGGCGAACTTGACCAAAGGGGGGGGGAGGATGAAGGGGGCGGCCTATGCAGGTGGAGGGAAGGGAATTTCAAATTTGAATTGGCCTAGGAAGGTGGGGGATTGTGTGGGAACTAGTGGGATTGCATTGGGAGGGAGGAGATTGTGTTGGAAGTGGAGAAGATGCCACCTAGGGACAATGGGAGTGGAGTAATGGCAACTTGGGGAAGTGGAGGGGTATTGAATGAGGTGGGTGGTGGTTGGGAGTTGAAGGGGGAGGGAGGAGAGAGAGAAGGGGGCGAACCCCTTAGTGGGAGGAGAGAGAAGAGAGAGAGGAGGGGGGGTATGGGACTCACTCCCTAGGGTATCTCACCCTATCTTAGTGGAATCTCTCCAAATTGAACAAAAGTGTAGGCTTAACTCAAAAGGATTCATTTCTTCATTAACTTCAAATGAGGGGGAGTGGGGTCCTATTTATAGGCAACCCACTCTTTACAATAAGTCCCTGACAAAATAAGCAACTACAAATAACCAAGGGGGGTGGGGGCGCCAATGGGCCTAGCCCAACGAATTGGGCCCAATAGCCTCATTAGACAGCATGATGATACAAAAACATAGGAAAATAAGTGCTATACCTAGGGAAATGACTCCAATAAAATGAAAATACATCAAAATGACACAAAGGAAAGCTACAAAATGGATAAGGGGCCTTAATAGAGTGAGGCCCAAACTCAATCAGCTCCTGAATGTGAAGAAGTGGACCCGAGCCAAAGGGAATCGTGGGTGATGCCTCCATCAGTGCCCCAAGCAAAATTGGGTAACCCCTCAGTGTGAAAACCCGCAAGGACGCACCGAAAAAGGCAAAAGGGGGCCAGCGCTGGCGAAAACCCGCAAGGGCGGTGTTGACACCTAGAAAATCAACAGGGGTGGAAGCATAACTGAAAAAAAGATCAGACCAACAGTGGAAGACCACTGATGAAGCTCGTCAACCATTCACCCGGCTAAAGCCTTTGTCGGCCAAAGCTGATGCCCGGTGCCGATGTCATTCAGACGGCAGCGCCGATGAAGCCGCAGTCACTCGACTGATGAGACCTCCCAGCCTTTTAAGAAGAGCTGTACTACTACTTCGTCCGAGGATCCACGGATGATATGTCAGGGTAAGCCAGATGTCAGCTTACTGATGGATGTAATATGAGATAAAGATGAAACCGGTACCGATAGATAAAGATTGTCAGGGCTCCTACAAAGTCAGAACAGAAGAGCAACCCTCTCCACAGATTACATACCCAGCCGAAGTCTGTCAGACTGAAGCTGATGTCTGGTCTTGTCACCGTTCGGATGACAATGCCGATGAAACATATCCGATTTTGTCGTCATTCAGACGGCAATACTGATTAAACCCCTGTTTGTCCACTGATGGAACCTCAAGATGAGCTCAACAAAGTTATGACACTATTAAAGGGGCCTCCTTCGGTTCTTATGAAAGTCAATTCAAAAGTCTTAGGAGCTAAGGCAATTATGAGGCCTAAAAGCACCAAATGGGCCGGCCGATTGGGCTTCTGAGAATGGCGCCGAGAGCCTCAACGAAGGGCTACTTGTCGCGCCGGGAGTTGTCTCGAATGGAACTGGACACACCGACTGCCCTCCACCGAGAGCACAGAAGGATGAGACCTATATAAACATACCCCCTTTGAAAGAAAAGGGGATCGGAGGATCAGAGGATCGGAGGATTGGAGGATCAGAAGCCAGACCATCGATCAAAAAGAAAGAAAAAGAGAAGAGACCAGAGAGAGAGAGAGCCTCCTCCGCTGAAAAAGAAAGAGAGAAGAGACCCATTCCCAGGGAAGAAGCTCCAAGTGGGCATCCGGGGGAGGGAGAGGAGTCAATGCTCCGCCCTCCCCCATGTTTGTTTTCTCTTTTCTTCTATTTCATGTAATACTTTCGAATCTTATCTCGATTCATGCAATGTAGCCGAAATATCTCGGCATCTGTCCGTTCCCCTTTCCCTCACTCTCTCCCTGTAATCAGTTTGGGTGTGGGAATGATGTTTCATATGGGTTTTCTGACCATGTGCCTTCCGTGATGGGCATCATCAAACGAATGGATATATATGTATGATGGGCTGTAGTTTGAGCTTGATTTTCGCTTCTTCTTCTTAAGCCCTATTGCTATTCCCCGTGTTATCTGTAAATCAATAGCATGATGATCAGTTTCGTCTGTGTCTTTTCTCTGCCTCGTAGCACTATTATTGCTCACCCCAGAGCCCGGAACAGACTATTCCTTGGCTGCTGGGATGAAACCGCGCTGTGCAATGATTGAGGCTTGAGAAACTCGGGGTTCCAAGCCTATGTGTCTCCTTCGTTGATGTCACAGAAGTCGCCTCTGGGGCCAGAGACAGCTATCTCTTGGTTCCCAGGGTGACGAATGACTATATTAAGTTTGTCCCCAAGCTCTGCATGATAACGGCGATGAACAAGGGTATTCAGACTTTGGCCTCCCAGATGCCTCTCAAATCCCAATACTCCTCTGGATTCTAGACCTAATCCAATTCAAAGTGGATGCTTCGGACAGCTCAGAGCCCATAGAGTCCGTCGCTTTCAGCCCAAACTACCATTAAAACCAGAAAACAGAGTACCGTAAGCTCTGTTCTGATCCCGGCGCCCTCATACTTCTCGGATCAACCTACAGTAAACTTGGTGAATAGTTCCCGGCGCCGCTTCTTCAGGCACCGAGAACCATCAGGATCAGCTCCTCCCCCTTTTTTTCTTCGCGCGCCGGGAGTCCCTATGCCTTGGCTTTCTTCCCCGCGCGCCGGGAGGCCCTCTTTCTTCCTCGTGTGCCGGGAGACCCTCCGGGCCATCCTATCAGCGCACCGAGAAGCCTTCGCCGGGAGCTCTCTGGCATCCTTACCATCTATGCCGAAAAGCCAACCTGTAAACCCCAAATCGTAAAACCTCTGCTACCACTGAAGAAGCCCCATCAATACTCTTGTTATGTCAAGGGATGCCCTGGGCCATCATGTGCACCTCGGGGGTGACAATTAATGGGGATAACCCTCCCCTTTTCTACGAGGTTTTCCGGACTCGATCGGTTTTTATAACCTTCCGAGGCAATGGAGCTCCGCCACTGCGTAAGCTTCGTTGACCTCTAAAGGGACATCGGAACAGTGCTGTAGGCATGTACATGATCAGGGGTCCAATACCCCTCTATTTGGCTTTCACCCCGGCACTCCGTGGGTGATCGTCTATCATTCCCTGGCAAATGCTGAGTCCAGGGGAGATGCTGTCAAAATTCTCCCAGGACCACGAAAGCCGACATTAAACTGTCCCCGGGACTCTGTATGACACTGGTGACAGGGATTCTCTATGCCTTGGCCTTCCCAAAGTCCTCCTAGATCCTGATGTTCCTATGAAGCCCAAGCTTAATCTAATTCAACTTTGATGCCCTGACCTATTTTTGACCCCAAAGAAACCCTTCCCCTTGGCCTGAATCAATCAGAAACCCAAAACAGAGTACCGTAAGCTCTGTTCTGGTCCCGGCGCCCTCATACCTCTCGGATCAACCTACAGTAAACACGGTGAATAGCTCTCGGCACCATCCTTCGGGCGCCGAGACCTGATTTTGGCTTTCTGGCCGTCGCGCCGGGAGCCCTGTACTCTGGCCGTCACGCCGGGAGCCCTGCATTCTGGCCGCGCCGGGAGGTTTCCTCCCCTTCGGCTGAGCGCGCCGGGAGCCACCCCCCCTTGCAGCCGCGTCGCGCCGGGAGCCTTCCTCAGCCGCGTCGCGCCGAGACCCTCTTCTAGCATTTCTTCCTCGCGCCGGGAAGCCTGCGCCGAAGGCCCTCTCCCCTTTGGCTCCTCTTCATCGCGCCGGGAACCCAAGCCCTCTCGTCTTGGCGCCGGGAACCCCCAGCCTTCTTGTTTTGGCCCCGGAAGCCCTGGCCTTCCCATTTTTGGGTCGTGCCGAGAGCCTGTGTCCATTCAGAGCGTGCCGAGAGCCCGATCTACCACCCAATGAATTCCAATACCCAAAGCGAACCCACACAAGGGATATCTGTGGATCACCCGATATGTCCCGGGGATAAAATTGAAGGGGAGTCATAACCCCTATGTTCCACCTAACTACAACGGATTTACGAATAACCCTTTTTGCTCGGGGGGGGGTCTAGCCACTGCATGAATCCCGCTAGCTTGTCAAAGGAAAATCACACATTGCCCCATAGCCCATATGTACGCGGGTCGGGAGGTTCGGCCTCTCTAGCTCTCGGTTTTCATCTCGGCATTCCGTGGGTGATAGTCTATTTCCCCTGGGCATAACCCAGATTAAGAGAAAAGGCCGTCGAAATACCGATCGAAGCTTTAAACCTATATCATGGCCATGGCTTTGCCTTCCCGTGATAAATATCTTCTATATCCTTGTTTCCACCAAGTATACCTGTTTTGAACCGCCAACCACACGATCTAGTCGGTTTCTGTGGTTGATGTTATTATCTTACCCGCCTCCCCGGCCCTGGTATGAAGTTTAAAGTTAAGCATGTGAATATCTGTTTGCCTCTCGAGGCCTCTTACTTTAGCATTTAATCAAGGGTTGTCCTTCCCCGGAAGGACGTAATTAACGTCATAACGTTCATGGTATGACGGACTTCAGGTCCCGACACGATCACTCACAATCGACTGACCATGTCAGATCGAGCGCACAATGAAATCGTCACACATGTGACTGGCACGCCAATAAATCCATAAATATAAATAAATGAATAAATTAATAAATAAATAAAAATCCGCGTCCACAAGTCTGGCACGCCCGGTGGGACTTGGTCTCCCTTCATCTTTACGCTAAAGTAGGAGGCCCGACGGGCCCCCCTGAAACTTCTGATTCTGTGTACTTTCCTTATTTCCAGGAATCTACAATGACAGCTGGAATCATGTCCATCTGCTTCGACCAGCAGCCGATTGACATGCATGTGCGCGAAGGCTACCTGGCGGTACCCCTTGCGTTCGGATCACTGCCGCCTGCCGTTGGGCTGCCCAACTGCTTGGGCGTCATCTTCACTGACCTTCTACAGGTCAACGATAACGAGCAAGACACTGCTGCGAGTGCCCCAATGGAGACCACTGTCCAGAAGGACAGCTTGCCAGAGAAGACGGCCCCCACGGTCGTCGCCTGCTATGTCCACCACGTCCAGAAAAGGGGCACGGTCCCCGCTGCTGCTCAAAAGGGGAGGAGGACCAACCGGAGGAGCCGGTATGTCACTGCTGACCGTTGTCTTTCCAACTCCGGAAAGACCATGATGATCGGAGGGATCTGGACGAACCTCAACGGCCGCCCGAGGGAGGTCAACCCAGACGTGGTCGTCCCGCAAGTACCCACTACGAACAAATTCCAAACTCTGGCCACCAGGCATGCCAACTGGGAGGCCGATGAGAGGAAGCCACTGGCGCCCAAGCCAGCAAAATACAAACAGGTCTGGCGACCGAAGAAGATGCAGAGCCGGGCTCCAGCTCAAGATGAGGAGAAGGCTACCAATGATGCTGTCACCCACTTCAGGGCGGGAAGCCAAAGAAGAGAAGGAAAAGAAACAGGAAATGCTATTACTGCTCACCCCAGAGCCTGGGGTAGGAGAGATGAAAGAAATGATAGAGAAAGAAAACTGACTGCTGCTCGCCCCATAATGAGGGGTAGGAGACTTGAGAAGAAAGAAGACCATGCTGTCACCCATCCCAGGGCCGGGGGCAGAAGATGGCAGAGAAAGAACCATGATGTTGCTGCCAACTGCTGCCGGAATAACGATGCGGGAACGTGTGAACCAGTCATGGTTGCCATCCCAAGAAGAGCGAGGGCCTGTGCCAGACAGGCCGACATCTTTAAATATTCCAAGGCCGAGCATTTGAATGCTCAGATAACAAGACTGGCCTATCAGCAAAGAAGCCGGGAAAGACTGATGTTCCAACCTGAGCCGCAAAGACACAACTCTGAAGAGACAAAGCAAGTAGTCCAAGACTACTTCCACTACCTAGGGAGCTCTGCCCTAGGTCAACGAAGACTATCCCGTACCTTGGGCACCAAGGATGATGAAGAAGAAGAAACCTTCCAAGAAATGATGATCGGGGCCTCCACCTCCGATTCAAATGACTATGGGGAAGGCCTCAGGGCCAGATATAATGAAGAAGACCTGCACGGGGAAGAAGACAAAGAAAGAATATCGGTCTTTGACCGGCTCAGATATCCTAGCCAAATAAAAAGAAAGGTCTACATGCGAAAAGGAAAGATGCAACTCTTCGCCTGCAACATGGCTGGACTGGCCAGGGGACAAGATATACTACCAACTCAGCCAGATGAATTGCTCAGACTGGCAACTAGACCTGGTCCTGTCACAAGAAGAGGCCAGGCCGCAAAGGATAAAATGAAAATTGATGATGAAGCTCGCAGGATTACCACTATGACAGTTAATGTGGTAACAGCGGAAGATGGAGATAACCCCTTCGTTGATGATGCTGAAGGGACTTCTGAAGAGACACAAATCCCATCAACTATGGATCCCATGATCCAGATGATGTTCAGAAGATACCAGCAGGAGATCAGCGCTCTCCGAAGACAGCTCAATGAGAGACAGGAAGCTACATCAGTCTCGAAGCAAGCTGAACCTACGGGGCAGACATCCAGCTCCACAAAAACAACTATCCTGGCTAATCCTCTCCTAGCTGATAAGGGCAAGACACCGAGCCAACCTGTTCCACAGCAAACAGCAGCTCAGCCCTCTGTGTCTCAGACACAGCCTACCGCGCCCATCTTGCGCGCCACTGTGATGACAACTCCTCACAGCCAGCAACAAGCTCACTTCTTCCCAGAAGAGATAGATCCAGCTGTGGCCCACAAGCAGATGATTGAAAGAATTGTGGAAATGAAGCTGTCAGAAAAGACTGGTGATGATGCGGGTACCTATGATGTGTATAGGGTACCCTATCCTCCCTAATATGCTGCTAAGAAACTACCCCCAGGCGTCAGTAAGCCGCCGAAGTTGAGAAATTTAATGGCCAAGGCTCCCCTAGGGAGCATATAGCCTACTACACTACAATCATGGGCGACCTAGCAGTCGATGAAGCTTATCTGCTCAAGTTCTTTGGCTCATCCCTCACTGGGTTGGCCTTTGAATGGTACTCAAGCTTGCCAGCTGGGTCAGTGGTTGATTGGCCTGATATGCAAAGAAAATTTCGCGACAGATTTCATGTCACGGAAAGGGAAATCACGATAGCAGAGTTGTATGCAACTAGGCAGAAACAAGATGAGACCGCACTGGACTACATCAAAAGATGGAGGAACTTAGCCATGAGGTGCCAAAGGCCTCCTCATCAAGAAGATGCGGTGCAGATATGCAAGCAGAGCCTCGGGAGGGAGGTGCTAGAAAAAATGATCGGTGCAGATGTCAGAACATTTGACCGACTGAATAATATAGTGGCAGAGGTCGAGACGTTCTTGTCCAAACGTCCGACCGCCAATGTTCTCACTATGCCGAAGGGAAAATCCAATGAACGACGGCCATCACACTCTGAGGCCAAAACCGTCGATTTCAGAACCTTCGAGCAACAGAAGGGGAAGAAAGGGGCAGATGAAGCTCCCCCGCTGGCAGATACAGTAGAAAGGAAGGATAAAGTCTCTCTGAGAGACAAGATGAGAAAGGCATATTCCTTCCCAAAGGATAAGACGGCCGCAAAGTTCAACTGGGCATGTAACATTGCCTGAACCCAAAAGACCAGCATATGCAGCAAAGAAAGATGATCCGCTGTTCTGTCCATTTCACCGTGCGCTGGGGCACGCAATTGAAGATTGTTATGTCTTCAAAGATATCATGGAGGGAATGGTCAAGAAAGGTGAGCTGCAGCTGGGAGATTACCAGGTAAAGCCGCCTCACCCACATGAGCCTCCACCCTGGAGAGTGGCTGCCAATATGATCTCAGTCTACCAACAGCTGCCCAAAGAGGCCATTGAAGAATGCACTAAGAATACCTATGAAGCTTGCTTCCTCACCCCGCAGAAAGATCAGGAAGGATGGCAGATGATACCCATAAAAAGCAAAAAGAAGAAGACTCCTGTAGCCAGTACCAGCGGAGCAGTTATCTGGGGTGTTACACCAAGGCCTGAGCCGCCTCCAATAATGTCAATATTGCATACAACTGAGACTGGACCAGTCATCCGGATCCCTACTCACAACCGGAGGAGACAAACTCCCCTCCCTACACATAAAGAAGTAAGCCCTGCAGCCAGGCGTCTGCAGCAATACATTAATGAGCTCGATGAGTACGAGCAGAAGAAGCCCAAGCATCTGCTGATGAAAGACTGTATACTCTGGGAACAGCTCGAAGAATTGAAAATCAAAGAACAGCCAAAGGCAGAACAAGAAAAAGTTGAAAATGAGCCCTTCTGGGGGCAGGAGCCAGCAAAGTCAAATTCCCAAAAGAAGAAGAAACGGCCCAAATCCAAGAAAGGAAAGAAGGTCACGACAGTACAATGTAACACTCTGTCAGTACTCTTCTCCTTGCCCGGGGAGGATGATGAGTCGGAAGCATCCAACGCTCCGCTAGAAGCTAACCATGCCGAAGCCTCTACCTCGGCCCATGCAACACGTTCTGGGAGAAGATGGGGGCGCCCACCACCAGCCAACCATAATATCATGTTCAGAGGGGAGCAACCCTATCAAATCCTGGAACCAGAGATACGAGGTGTCCAGGTTCCTCCCCCTGCCAGTCTGTACCAGGACAAAAAGAAGGCAGATGAAGCCCCTTCATTCCTGGAGTTCCTATCCAGCTTAGAAAATGAGCAACCGGCTCATACTGCTCCAGATAAAAGCAATAGATGCCAGCAGACGGCGGCTGGAAAGCAGAAACAGCATGAAGAAGATGAAGAAGGTAACCCTCTAGCAAAACCAGGGGCAGTCGCTACAGAAGAAGCCTTCCGGGAGACCGATGAAGAAAATAAAATTGAAAATGGGCAGCAAAGGCCACAGGCACCACATGAACCTCCAAGACCCCGATGGGCAGAGGAGATGAGACTATCTAATGTCCGGGTGGGTAGTCGAGTCATGAAAATGCTGAAGAAGCTCCCTACCAGATTCTCCATCTGGGAAATTCTCTCTCTGAGTGAAGAAGCTCGCCAAGCGATTGTGGATGCCCTGCAGTCTCCGGCACAATGTGAAGCACTCTTAACAGAGGTGAATGCTGGGCCATCAGTCACATTCACCGAGGATGATATGCTAATCCCAAATTCCGACCATAATAGACCGCTATATATGAGGGGTTCCCTGAACTGTCAGCCGATAAGCAGAATATTAATAGATCCAGGGGCTGCTGTGAATATTCTCCCATACCGCATCTATCAGAAATATTACTTTGATCTGCAGCTCACCAAAGTCAGAGACATGAAAATTGCAGGATTCAACCAGAAATGTGAAACACCTCTCGGGGTGGCTGATTTCAATCTCACACTGGGCGACCTCACTACAGTGGTACGATTCTATGTAATCGACTCCAACACCACATATAAGGCCCTACTGGGAAGACCGTGGCTGCACGAATATCAGATAGTGCCATCCACGCTACACCAATGCATAAAATATTGCCATGAAGGAAAAGAGGAAAGGGTGTTTGCAGACCTACATCCCTTCGAAGTGTTCGAGTGGCATATGCTCGATGCATCCTATTACACCGAGGTGTCACAAAGGGATAAAGGAAAAGAAACTGTGGTCAGCCAAGAAAAGCCGGCGACGAAAGCAAGAAATTGGTCTCCGCCGCCGCCAAAGGGCTACATTAAAAAGCATGGGGTGTCTCACATCTCCCATGCTGGTGATTTTGCTCGGATCACTCCTCCCGGCATACACCCAGATGATACTGAAGAAAAGATGAAAGAAAAATACACACAGGTGGAAGTTCCTCAGGGTCTAGTCAAGCCCATAGCCAGCACAGAATACCAGACAGTGCTGCCCCTAAAGACTATGGAAATCCCTCGCTTTGGCGAACCCCCTATCATATTCTACACCGGGGAGGCAGTCGAAGAAGATGATCAAGATTGCATGGCCCCTGAAGAAGCTGCAAACCTGATGGTACCAATTACGGGCCTGGATTATACTACCCAATGGGTTTCACAAATGTTCTCCAAGATGCAAATGCCATCGATACAGCCTGCTGCTCAGAAGAAAGCATTCAAGGAGTTATGGGATCCGCCTCGAGATAGCAAGGAGCTGAGGAAGATCACACAGCACCCGGGACTGGGTTATACCCTGCAAGAATACTATGAAGCCGAGGTGGACGTCATCTCAGCCTTCTACCCGAATGAAGATTCCCCAGAAGTAGGGTATGACCAATACCCCTTTGAAGATAAAGAGATTATGTATCAATCCATAACAGACAATGAAGCCCAAGACAATCAGCCGGAGGCAAGGGCGTCTGATGAGACCAAGAAGGGTTGGTGCTGGGAGAATCCGTCCTGCAAAGAGGATCTGTTCCAGGCCGAAGCACAATTCGACACCGGAACCCCGGATGAAGACCAAGTAGCCAGAGAGCTGCAAGAGTGCCTGGAGTTTGGGCGCATTCTTGAAGAGTTCCGAGCTCTACATAATGATAACCTCTCAGGGGAGCCCACATCAGAAGAGCCTCTAAGCACAGAAGACTCCACGTCGAAGTTTTCCGCTGAGCCAGTCACGTCCTCGGGGCAGACTGGACAGAATCCGACCATATTGGCCTTATACGATGCACCAACATCTGCTGATGATCGGTGTGATGAAACAGAAAGTCATGAGAATGAAGAAGATTATATCCCGGGAGGCTTCATTGATTTGCAAGAAGCCCCGCCCGAAGTTGAGGATGGAGGCCAGGCCACCGTCGATGAGCTGATAGAAGTGAATCTGGGGTCAGCAGATGAACCAAGGTCTACGTTCCTCAGTGCACTACTGGAGCCAGCTGTCAAAGAACAGTATATTCAGTTTCTGAAAGAATTCTGAGACTGCTTTGCATGGACGTATGATGAGATGCCGGGACTGAGTTCCGATGTGGCACAGCACCGATTGGCGATAAACCCAGAGGCAAGCCCTGTGAAGCAGCCTGCCAGGAGAATGCGTCCCGAACTGATAAATCAGATCAACAAAGAAGTCGACAAGCTGATCGATGTGGGCTTTGTTGAAGAGAACCAATATACTACATGGCTGGCCAATATAGTGCCCGTGAAGAAGAAAAATGGGCAGATCAGAATATGTGTAGATTTCAGGGACCTGAATAAGGCTTGCCCGAAAGATGATTTCCCAGTGCCAATCACTGAAGTAATGATCGATGCAACCACTGGCCATGAAGCCCTGTCATTCATGGATGGGTCATCCGGATACAACCAGATCTGGATTGCTGAAGAAGACAGAGTGCATACTGCATTCCGCACCCCGAAGGGGATATTTCACTACAAAAGGATGCTGTTCGGCCTTAAGAATGCCGGCGCTACTTATCAAAGAGCTATGACAAAGATCTTTGATGATTTACTCTTCAAGAAAGTGGAGTGCTACATCGATGACCTGGTGGTGAAAACCAGCAGAAGAGAAGATCATCTGCAAGATCTGAGGATAGTGTTCCAGAGGCTGCGTAGATATGAACTCAAGATGAATCCTATGAAATGTGCCTTCGGCGTGTCCAGTGGAAAATTCCTTGGGTTCGTTGTCCGTCATAGGGGCATTGAGATCGACCCATCCAAGATTAAAGCTATCCAGGAGCTCCCTCCACCAAGGAATCTCCACGAGCTGAGATCTCTGCAAGGGCGTTTGGCCTATATCCGACGATTCATATCAAATCTGTCGGGGAGATGCCACCCTTTTCACAAGCTCATGATGAAAGATGTACCGTTCCTCTGGGACGAAGGCTGTCAGGAAGCTTTTGAGAAGCTGAAAGAATATCTCAAGACCCCTCCAGTGCTGGGGGCACCTATTAAAGGCAAGCCCCTGATACTATACATCGCAGCCACACACTGTTCCCTGGGGGCAATGCTAGCACAGATACATGAAGAAGGCAAAGAACAGGCTCTATACTACCTGAGTCGGAGGCTGATTAGAACTGAAGAAAGCTACACCTATATAGAAAAGACATGCTTGGCACTAGTCTTTGCCGTTAAAAAACTCCGGCACTATATGCTGTCACACGAAATCAGATTGATATCTGCAGCAGATCCGCTCAAATACATATTGACTCAGCCAACACTGAGAGGCTGGTTGGGCAAATGGGCAGTAATTCTGATGGAATTCGATATCACATATATACCCCAGAGGGCAATAAAAGGACAGGCCGTGGCTGATTTCTTCGTAGAGCACCCTGTGCCAGAGAATGATATGTTGGGGACTAAGTTACCCGATGATGAAACATTAGAAGCCTGCCAGGCTCAGTCAACTATGTGACAGCTATTCTTTGATGGAGCATCTAGGACAGAGACGGACTCCAATGGAAAGACCAGAATACGGGCCGGAGCCGGTATTGTGCTAAGATCGCCAGAGGGGGAGGTTGTGCATACTTCCTGTTCTATAAACAAGCCCTGCACTAATAATGAAGCCGAGTATGAAGCTCTGATAATCGGGTTGCACATCAGCCTCAACATGGGTATCCAGATGCTTCAGGTATTCGGGGATTCAATGTTGATAATAAAGCAAATCCAAGGTGAGTTCGAAGTGCGAAAGACAGAGTTGAACCCCTACCACCAAAAAGCTGTGCGCCTCATGGC
This sequence comes from Amorphophallus konjac, assembly GCA_022559845.1. NCBI lineage: Eukaryota > Viridiplantae > Streptophyta > Magnoliopsida > Alismatales > Araceae > Amorphophallus > Amorphophallus konjac. The sequence continues at coordinate 242,415,233 of CM040127.1, forward strand.
GAAATTCTATCATATTGAGCTCAAGCATGTGGGCCGTGCACATAATGCCCAGGCTGATGCATTGGCAAAGCTAGCCAGCTCAATAGCAGTCCCGCCGGATGAGACACTGAACATTGTTGTTATAAATCGGCGGCAAGTCCCCAGCATGCTAGAAGGCTGCCCCGAAGAAAATGAAGTCGCCACGATCAGTACAGAACAGGCATCTGATTGGAGACAGCACCTGCTACAATGGTTCTTACACCAACAGCTGCCACAGAAAAGAGAAGAAAAGATGAAACTTCTAAGGATTAAAGATTCTTATGAATTCAGAAATGGAACGCTGTTCCGAATAATGGCAGATGCACGTAAGAAGATTCTGCTCCGCTGCCTGTCCACTGAGGAAGCTTGGCAAGCGATGAAAGAAATACATGCTGGGACGGCAGGTGCTCACCAAGCTGGCCCTAAGATGAAGATAGAAATCAAGAAGCTGGGCTACTATTGGCCCACTATGTTTGAAGATTGCTGCAAGTTTGCGAAGTCATGTCAGAAATGTCAGGAGCATGTTGTTGTGCCTAGAAAGCCACCTGCCGTTCTGCACCCTACAATCCCTAGCTGGCCATTTGCACAATGGGGAACCGATGTAGTCGGCCCACTACCGACCTCTTCAGCCGGACATAAGTACATACTGGCAATAACAGATTACTTCTCCCGATGGGCGGAGGCTATAGCATTACGAGAAGTGACTGGTTTGGGATCCCCAGATTCATCAAACAGAACATTATCTTCCGGTTTGGGATCCCCAGCCGAATAATATCTGATAATGGAAGTCATTTCAGAAATCAAAAGATCTATCGGCTTGCCGAGAAGTATAAGATCGAATGGAGGACTTCCACTCCTTACAATCCACAGGCAAATGGATTGGCAGAAGCCTTCAACAAAACGTTATGCACCTTGTTGGCTAAAGTCGTCAGTTCTAATAAGAAGGACTGGGAAGAAAAGATGTATGAAGCTCTATGGGCATACCGCACTGTCTTCAAGACACCTACAGGGTGCTCGCCATACTCACTGGTATACGGCTCGGAGGCAGTAGTTCCACTGGAGTTGGAAGTCCCGTCACTCAGGGTGGCAGTTCAATATGACATGGCCCGTGGCGAACAAACCAATGCAGAAAGAAGATTACAAGAATTGGCTGAATTGGAAGGGAAGCGCCTCCAAGCTCAGAAGAATATCCAGATGTACCAGGCCCGCATGGCCACTGCATTCAACAAACTCGTAAAAGGACGAGAATTTAAGAAAGGTGACCTCGTCATGGTCAAGAAAAGAGAAGTCATGGCGTCCAACCCAAAAGGAAAGCTGAATCCTAATTGGGAAGGTCCTTATGTGATTTATAGGGTCTACGAAGGAGGGGCCTACATGGTTGTTAACCATCGAGGGGAGATCCAATTCTCACCACTCAACGGTAGACACCTAAAGCTGTATCATGCTGCCCAACCAATATTCCCCGAGTAATCAAGCTAAGAGCTACCCATTTCCTTGGTCTAGCGGCACTCTGCCCTAACCGAGCTACCCATTTCCTTGGTCTAGCGGCACTCCGCCCTAACCAAGCTACCTATTTCCTTGGTCTAGCGGCACTCCGCCCTAACCGAGCTACCCATTGCCTTGGTCTAGCGGCACTCCGCCCTAACCGAGCTACCCTGCTCCCTTGGTCTAGCGGCACTCTGCCCTAACCAAGCTACCCATTTCCTTGGCCTAGCGGCACTCTGCCCTAACCGAGCTACCCTTTTCCTTGGTCTAGCGGCACTCCGCCCTAACCAAGCTACCCTTCTTCCTTGGTCTAGCGGCACTTCGCCCTGGCCGAGCCATCCCTTACCATGATCTAATGACAGTCCGACTTGTTACCCTCCCAAAAAGAGGGGAAGAGAGAATAAAAGAATGAAAATAAATAAAAATGGGGTTAAAAATAGAGATACCCTGCCGGTCTTGTTCAGGCTTTCCGAGCAAGGGCAAAAATGGCTAAAACCCAGCTGGGGTGAAAACCCGAAAGGGCACTGCAGGCAAAATCGGGTACCCCGCCACGTGAAAACCCGGAAGGGCGCGTGGGCAAAAGTAAGAGGGGGCTGGCTCCGGTGAAAACCTGAAAGGGCGCTTGGGCCAGTAATATGGTGATCCTAAAGAAACCTCACCTCCCGTCATAAACTTCTCGTTGATCGGCCGGCACCTTGTCCGATCAATGATCAAACCCACCCAGTTCAGACCCTACGTCTGTCCTGATAAAACCCTCATACCTTGCCAAAATCCCACCATGGTGAAACCTGCTTTGATCGATTGGCGCACTGCCAGGTCAATGATGAAACCTATCCGGCTTAGACCTTACGTCTATCCCGATGAAACCTATGAAATCCCTGCATTGGTATAAACCCAATACCGACGATGAAACCTGCTTTGATCGATTGGCACATTGCCCGATCAGCGATGAAACCTATCTAGCTTAGACCTTACGTCTATCCTGATGAAATCCATGATATCCTTGCATTGGTATAAACCCAATACCGATGATGAAACCCATCTTCGGTCGACAAGGCACCCTGCCCGATCGGCGAAGAAACCTGTTCGGTCTAGACCTTACATCTGTTCCGACTAGAGCTGCGTGTCTCGCTATGTCCCACCGTGATGAAATCTGCTGCTGATTAATGGGCACACTCGTCCGAGCAGCAATGAAACCTATCCGGCTTAGACCTTATGTCTATCCCGATGAAACCCATGAAACCTTTGCATTGGTATAAACCCAATACCGATGATGAAACCTGCTGTTGATCGATTGGCACCCTGTCCGATCGGCAATAAAACCAGCCCAGGGTAGACCTTACGTCTATTCTGATGAAGACTCATAAGATCTTTGCATTGGTATAAACTCAATACCGATGATGAAACCCACCTTTGATCAATGGGCACCCTGCCTGATCAACAAAGAAACCCGTCCTATCAAATTTGCAAATCCCTTTACGTCCCGCCGTAATGAAACCTACCATTGGTCGATCGGCACCCTGCCCGATCAATGATAAAACCAGCCCAGTGTAGACCTTACGTCTACCCTGATGAAACCTATGGAATCCTTGCGTCGGTATATACCCAATACCGATGATAAGAACATGCACTAATGAAGCAGCACATCGCCAGATCCGTGCTGAAGTCCCAATTCAGGAAACTATGTATATAAAAAAAAGAGAGGGGGTTAAAAATAGAGATACCCCGCCAGACTTGTTCGGACATCCCGGATAAGGGCAAAAATGGCCAAAAACCCAGCTGTGGTGAAAACCCGAAAGGGCACCGCAGGCAAAATCGGGTACCCCGCCACGTGAAAACCCGAAAGGGCGCGTGGGCAAAAGTAAGAGGGGGCTGGCTCTGGTGAAAATCCGAAAGGGCACTTGGGTCAGTAATGTGGTAATTTAAAAGCTCCATGCCAACCGGCACGCTACCTTTGCCTCCCCTTCACTGATGAAGCCTTCCGTCGGTCATCTGGCTCTATGCCCCACCGATGATAAAGCCTTCCCGGGGTGGACCTTACGTCTACCCTGATGAAACCTACATACCCACTTTCAAACGTCCCACCGACAATGAAACCCATCACCACCCTGATGAAGCCTGTCCAGCTCAGACCTCACGTCTGCCCTGATGAAGCCTACGCATTTCTTGGCAAGCCCCATATGCGATAGAACCTGTTGGAATAGACCTTACGTCTGTCCTGACGAGACCAACACCTTCACATACGTCCCGCCGTCGATCGATTGGCACCCTGCCCGATCAATGATGAAACCTTGTCCAGTTAGACCTTTCGTCTATTCTGATGAAACTTACGAAATCTCCTTGCATCGATATAAACCCAATATTGATGATGAAACCAACCGTCGATCGATTGGCATCCTGCCCGATCAATGATGAAACCTTGTCCAGTTAGACCTTTCGTCTATTCTGATGAAACTTACGAAATCTCCTTGCATCGATATAAACCCAATATTGATGATGAAACCAACCGTCGATCGATTGGCATCCTGCCCGATCAATGATGAAACCTTGTCCAGTTTAGACCTTTCGTCTATTCTGATGAAACTTATGAAATCTCCTTGCATCGATATAAACCCAATATTGATGATGAAACCAACCGTTGATCGATCGGCATCCTGCCCGATCAATGATGAAACCTTGTCCAGTTAGACCTTTCGTCTATTCTGATGAAACTTATGAAATCTCCTTGCATCGATATAAGCCCAATATCGATGATGAAATCAATTGTTGATCGACCGGCACCTCGCCCGATCAATGATGAAACCCTACCCAGTTTAGACCTTTCGTTTATTCTGATGAAACTTATAAAACCCTTTGCATCGATGATGAAACCACCGTTGATCGACCGGCGCCACGCCCGATCAATGATAAAACCCTGTCCAGTTCGGACCCTATGTCTGTTCTGATGAAAACTATGCCCCCTTCAAATGTCCCACCTGCCATAACCTCTACCAAGTCTAGACTTTCCATCTATTCTGATGAAACCCCTTCTGTCACATCCCTGCAAACTGTCTCCCTCATAGCACATGTCGCCAAGAGGGACGTTTGATGATACCAACACAATCCAGTTTAAGCACCTCTTCGGATGCCCGTCACGCGGTGGAGCGAGTTCCCCATCCTTTCTCTGAAGGGGTGGACGCTCTCCTGCTAGGTACGAGCCATTCACATGAGGGATTGCTAAAACCACTACCCCACTTCCCGAAGTGATGAAACCACATGGTAGACAAGATGGATACACATGAAGCCAAAAGGTCTCTTTTCATTTCATTACGAAGTGAGTACATAAGGGGCCCCGAGGGGACGCTGTGTCACAAACAAAAAAGATGGGAAGAGAAGAAAGAAAAGAAAAGAAAGTGAAGATAATTCATGGCCGCCGAAAGATATCTTCAAAGGCCAGAAGACCAACATAGGGGGCGGCTCCTAACTCATGAAGGCGCGCTTCCTCCTCCTGAAGCCTCATGGACAGGTCCTGGAAAGACATCACCTGACCCTCCAGTGAATCCACCTCCTCGGTGGACTGTCGCCGAACAGAAGATAATTGCTGCAGCTCGGCCCGAAGTTCAGTGAGCTCCGCCTCCAAAACGGCTACCCGTTTCTGGATAGCCTCCTCCCGCTGAATAATACTCTGTAGCTCGGCCTGGCGTTCATCAAGTGTCAGCGTTAGCTTTTCCACCTCGGATTTGCATTCTGACCTCTGCAACTTCAACGCCGTCAGCCTGTCAACCATGATTCGGGCTAGGAAGTCTCTCCGATGCACGAATTTCAATAAAAGCAAGACCCGCTGAGCCCATATGTCCAAAGGGCAGCCCATGGCTTGCAGCCCAGCAGTGAGGCGATTGGAGATTTCCTTCAGCTGTAGATATGTCAAGCCAGGCTGAGACTCTACCAGCTGGCGTAACATGTCCAGATGCTGCCAGACGAAGCTGTCAGGAGAAGTAAAGCCAAAGGAAGCAGATGCGACGACTTCGAAAGTCACCTCTCCGTCAATATCTGCCCTGTTGTGTAGTGGACAGCGGATCTAGAGGGGAGGGGTGAATAGATCAGCCCCACTTTTCGCAATGCGGCCCTCTAAATAGCTAGTTAGAATGAATTGCAGCGGAATAGAAACTAGCTTTCAAGAATGCTATGATTCACTTAGCAAGATAAGCAAGATATATAATAATTTGATCCTAAGCATGCATCTAGAACGAATCAATCACACAAGCAAACCACACTAGACAGGATTTTTAAGGTGGTTCGGACTGAATCCTCAGCCCTACGTCCACCCCTCACCAAAACCCGGTGAGGCTTCACTTGTGCAGCGCACAGAACCGCAAATCGGAAACCACCGATTGCCTTCCTACTCACCACCTGGTAGGGACGTCAACCGCAAATTGGAACACCCTCCAATTGCCTTCCTACTAACCACCGGTAGGGACGAATCACACTTTCAATGTTTAAATAATAATGAAAATGAAACAAATGTGAATGAACTAAAATAAGAGATTGAGTTATGAGTGAAAATGAATTGGCCCTTGTATGGAATGTTGATCAGCAACAAGGCTCCTCTTGGCTTCAACTCAATCTTCTTGATTCACCCTTGATTGGATGAATGTTCTTCACGGAGTACTGTTCACGTGAACAGTACCTCTTCCTTCAATTCTTCTCTCTTGATCTTCTCTTTGAATTTCTTTGAATGAATGAAGGAGATGATGAAGCTACCTTGAACCTTGATTGCTTCTTTAGCTTCTAGGAATTTGAATGCTTGAAATATCACCTTGGATGAGCTTGAAAGAGCTTGAATGGATGAAGATGATTTCCTTTGAAGAACTTGAATCAAACTGGCTTCCTTTGATCACCCTTCATGCCCTTGATTGCTTCTTACTTTGTAGGAGGTTGCTTGGCTTCAGATCTGAGCTTGAATCACCTTGGATGGATGAAGAACTTCCTCCCGAAACACTGTTCACGGAGGTGCTACAGTAGCTCGAAAATGGGCTCATAGTCCAATGCCCGCTTGGGAGGACGAAGAAGGCAAATCTACCGAAAGAGCTAGCCGGTATCTCTCTGTACTCCCCTGATGGACTGAAGACTCCTCCTCTGCTGCTGCCTCGGGAGCTACACCTTGGACATCCGCGGGAGGAGAATCAATGAGTAATGGGGTTATCTCTGCAATGGAGGCTGCACCTTCAGCTGCCCTTTCTGGTGATGGGAACAGAGGTGCCTTAGACTGTGTAGGCAGGAATTCGGACTCTGCAGCCACTATGGCAAGAATTGCTAACTCGGGCGCAATTGACATTACTGCGGCCGGTATGAAAGCAGAGCTCCTAGCCGGATCTGTTTCGGCTCTAAGATCTGAAGCCCTAGCAAGGATGACGCTTTCTTCTGCAGCCCCCAAGTCTAATGATGCCAAGTCTGTCGAGGACTGTATCCGCACTAGCACAGGGCGAATGATCTCAGGAGTCCCCGTGCAAGTTAAAGGCAGAAAAGGAACAATAGCCAAATCTACAAGGGAAATGTCCATGAAGGATGTGGAGGTGGCCGAGGTAGCAGCAACAATACTCTGAGACCAAAGCAAAGCGACCTTCAGCACTAAATAAAAGAAACAAATGAAGCAGCATATATGATGAACAACCCACCTTTGGAGCAGGGTCCGCACCCTCAAAATGAGGCGAAAGAGAAGAAAGTTCCGTAGCCGAAATGGCGAGTGGTGGAGTTATGTCAATCTCAGTATCGAGCCCGGCAAACTCCTCCTGGAATTCTTCCTCAGGGGATAACACTGATAGTTCGGCGGGTCGAAGAGACAGAACACCTTTCGCAAATGCAGGAGGGGCTTCTGATTCGGCAATACCTTCTCCTTCGCTGTCGCTGAAATCTACTTCCTCCTCATGGGAGGCGACCTGGGAGCTACCCGAAGATATTTCCACACTAGCTATATGCTGGGCCGGTACCTCTAAAGTATGGCGGGATGTAGATCGAGTGATTATGCATCTGGCCGGAATAGTACTCTGCTTTGGCCGAGTCTTGTGACCCTCCTGTGGTCGAGGCAGCTCTTCTGTCATTATCATGGCCTCGGCTTGCTCCCCGACTGCCACTGCTACAAGAAAAGAAAACTTCTGAGAAGTATAGCAAAGAAAATAACGGAAGTATGAGACAAATGAAAAAAGCACATTTACCCTCCTCCTCGCCAGCCGAGGTGGGAGAAGGCAGTCTTGTGTCCGTCTCCACAGGCGCTTCAACCTGCTCCTGGGCTGTATCAGATAAAAAGAAGCTCAGCCTCAAAGAACTCCGTAGGAGATTGGTCAAGATGACAAAGGAAGTTCCAGCTACAAGCTATCACCGTCACCTTCGGCAGATGCCTGTGCAGCCTCCCTCTGAGATGCGAATGCGTCAAATGAAGGGCTATCCGGAAGAGGGGTTCCAGCTTCCTTCGCAGTCAAAGCCGACTTCCGGGTCCGAGCAACCTTGGCCTTCTTAGCCTTGGCGACTGCAACCTTCACCACAGAAGGCTTCCTCTTCTTGCCCGGAGGCAGGGGAGTGGTCGTAGGTGCTGCTTCAGGAATTTCAAAGTGGGCAGGTTTCTCAGCTTGAGCAATTATCTTCCTGTAAAGCCCCTGCCGCTTTATGTCTGGTCTATCTGTACGAGACACGAGAAAGGCAGTCATAGTCAACATATGCAAAACATGACAATAAGAAGAAAGAAGCCATGATCAAACAAACAAGGAGCACACCTGCTGGGCCGTCATAAAATGTGGAAAGCGGCCAATACATATAAGCTACCTCCTTTGATCGGGAGGCGGCCTCCTTCACGAGCCAGCATACATCGCCAATAGTCTGACACTTCTCCGTCAGGGCGGCCAAGTCCTTATGGCCATGGAAATCAAGGCAATGAAATAGGCCGAGGTAATCTATGCACCAGGCGTCAACATAATGAAAAGAAACAAAAAGCTGCTTATTTAGAATGACAGCTACCGGGCTCTCCACTGTCAGCCCGTGGACATTTAACAGTACAAAAATCCAGGAGGTGTGCTGATAATATGACTGGGTGCGGTCCTCCCTCCGCACGAAGGTCCTATAAGGATGAAACCTGTCTGTCGGACCCCTCCAAGAAGTAGCCTTCGAAAGTGGTTCCTCCGAGGGGAATGGATACTGCACCTCCAAATGAGTGTCCCCTATGTGGCCCAGCTGTCTCAAGTCTCTGGTGAAAGTGTCCACATCAACTTCAGAAAAGACAGGAGTGGGTAGTTCCGCACCCGCCTCCTTCAAAGACCGGCGGGCAGCGATATAAGCTTCTGCCTCCCTCTGGTGCTAGGAATAAAGCCTCCTCAGATGAAGCTCGTCAATATCAAATACAGGCCCCGATTGCTGCTTCAAAAAGGAGCGCTCGGCCACATCCCAGAAAGCGCCTCTGCCATCTTTATAAAAATTGGTGCGTATGTTCCACCACTTGATATAGTCTGATGAGACCCGAGGGAGACGATTGGAGACTGTCGGGACCCTGAAAGTTGTGTCTTCCCGACGATGAAAGAAATCCCACCATATCCGACCGTCGCCAGCAATACTGGACCCGTGCTTGGCCCGGCTCTCCAGAGGAAACTGAGCAGTCGATGGAGGGATATGCTGGTCGTAACCAAAATTTCTGCCGAAGCGGAAGGGATAATAGGGCTCCAAAATGAGCAGGCCCCCCTTCCTGAAAACTAATACATTGGGCCGTATGGCCATGGCCCACCTCACCAATTCTGGTTCTAAAAGAGGCCGGGTGGCGGCGACCCCCGAAACAGGATGGACATAAGCCTCCACCTCCTCCATTTTGCACTCCCTCTGAGGGTCCACCAAGGGAGCTGAACCTGCTGCCAAGCTCCAAAAGTGAATGCAGCCGGGTGCGTCTATAGGCACTCTTATTAATCTACCCCTCATCTTGAACAGCTGTTCCGAGAAGGGACCAGGTTCAGCGCTAGCGAACTCAATCATACAAGGGAGCAGTGTGTCTGACTGCAAAGTTCTCAGGGCCAGCTCAGGGAAAATGCTGCAAACCCAGGCATTGAAGAAATGAAAGGGACCCACGGTCCTCGAAGAGCGGGGAGTCCGATGTCTATGCAAGTCCCCCAAGGATTTGTAAACTAAACACAGAGCCACTGGGCACAAAGACAATCGCATCCCCCAAGCCATCTGGCATGCCGGATATATAGCCTCTGGTCTAATAATCATCTCGTCCCCTTGAGGGAGAGCGAAAGTGCATAGCCAGAAAGTCAAATAGGCTGCACAATGGGTGATGGGATCAACCCCTGCTGGGTTCGGGCCATCTGCGTCTGTCCGGCGCAATGAAGCTGGCAGTGCTGACTTGTAACAGGGGGCCCTGACCTGTTTACCGGAAGTCAGCCCTACGGAAGGAAAGTCAGCGTACCTCAAGGGACCCCCGAAGAAATATTGTATCCACTGCCCCACACGGACTCTCAGTCGGCTGCTCTTTTCCCTGGCTTGATAGCCTTTGGAGGACCCCCTACTGTAGGCCAAACAGATGGACCGGTAAGCTTTCATCAGATACCGGTATGCATAACCGAAGGAATAGCGGCCCTCTCCATTAGAGGCGTCCTTGATGGAATCGTCCAGGCAGACCTCCTCATATGGCTCTCCGTCCATGGGTAGGCCAGAAAGCTGTGATAAACTCCAGAGGTCGAGGGATGTCTCGCCTTCCGCCGTATAGAATGTATTGAACTGCGGGCAGAACACTTCAAGCATGCCGCAACACAATCCCCGAGAGACGGGATAGCGGAACCTGGAGGCAAACACACTGTGGTATACCCCAGCTCTAACCAATAGAGGGGCATATTCCTTCAAAACATATTCTGTGAATTCCACTGCTCCAACCCTAAAAAGATGGGCATCTGTCAATTTGGCATCTCCAAACCAGCCGGCAGCCATCTGATATTTAAACTGAACGGCCAGGCAGTTAAGAACAAATGGCTCGTCCCTATAACCCCACTTCGCAGGCGCCAAAAAGAGTCCGAATGAGGTCTTCTCTCGGTGGACACGGCCAGTTGTATGGTCCCACCTTGCAGGGGTGAATTCTGGGGCCCGGGTCAGCATCTTCTTCTCGGGTTCTAAATCAGAAATGCCCAGCACAGCATTCCAGTCCCTCTGTTCACCTGGGAGATATATGGCTCGGGCTCGATAGACAGAGCCCTTCATGCTGTCTCTATCGGCAAGTATTGCCGCTTCCACGGAACGGGCAATAATAACATCCCGCATTCCGCGTATAGTGAAAGTCCAAACAAACGGCAGCAAATGACGATCCTTCGGCAAGTCCGAGCGATAGTCAGCAGCTCTCCTGAATTCAGTACCTTCCAGGGAAGAATAAACTTCAGCGGTCGATACGGTGTCAGTTTCAGAATCGGAAGATTCGTCGACACTAGCAATCTGGTCATAGCCAAAGCTCAGGCTGTATACATTCAACCAGTTGACTTTGGCCCGAGATATGTCCGGCTGAGCCGATGAACTTGTTCCAACGGCTCCGGAAGATGCAGCAGCAGAACTAGAAGCCATGTCGGCACCTGCAGTCAGAAAAAGACAAGAAAAGAAGCTTCAGAAAGATGAATGGGCATGAAACAATAAGACAAACAAATTCTCAAAAATTTTGGCAGCATCTCCTCTTGTCCGAGGTATGCCCAAAAAAGAATAGGGAATCACCCACCAAGAGGGAGTGATCCCGAGCATAAGATGGGACTCAATCCCATATATATAGCGAACCTACCCCAAAAAATCGGCAAAGAAAGGGGGGGGAAATGACGCTCTCGGGGGGGAAGCTCACAGCTCACCGCCACAGCCAAAGGGAAGAAAGAGAAAGAAGGGGAGAGAATGAGTGCCACCAAGGCTTTCGGCGCCTTAAAAAGGCCCAAAGCTGAGGGGCTCTCGGCGCGGCCAAATGCGCGCCGAGAACCCCCCCGGCCGAGAGCTCCCATCGGCCAAAAGGCGTGCCGAGAGCTCCCTGGCCGAGAACCCCCGTCAGCCAAAAGTCGCGCCGACAACTCCCAGGCCGAGAACCCCTGTCGGCCGTGATGCGCGCCGAGAAGCCCATACGCGCCGATATCCTTCGCGCCGGGAGGTCCTTGCCGAGAAGCTCCGAAATGCTGGAAATAAAGAAAATACAAAAATGAAGACATCAAAATGAAAGATGGATATGCAAAAGGGTTACTACAGCAACATGATCAAGCTGAAGGACAATGTCAAGGATAAAACTGAGGAATATACCCTCAAATGATGAAGAACACCTGCAGACCCCGTGTCGCTGATTCTGCACTTACGCCGCCCGCAGGTGGGGGGCATTTGTTGACACCTAGAAAATCAACAGGGGTGGAAGCATAACTGAAAAAAAGATCAGACCAACAGTGGAAGACCACTGATGAAGCTCATCAACCATTCACCTGGCTAAAGCCTTTGTCGGCCAAAGCTGATGCCCGGTGCCGATGTCATTCAGACAGCAGCGCCGATGAAGCCGCAGTCACTCGACTGATGAGACCTCCCAGCCTTTTAAGAAGAGCTGTACTACTGCTTCGTCCGAGGATCCACGGATGATATGTCAGGGTAAGCCAGATGTCAGCTTATTGATGGATGTAATATGAGATAAAGATGAAACCGGTACCGATAGATAAAGATTGTCAGGTCTCCTACAAAGTCAGAACAGAAGAGCAACCCTCTCCACAGATTACATACCCGGCCGAAGTCTGTCAGACCGAAGCTGATGTCTGGTCTTGTCACCGTTCGGATGACAATGCCGATGAAACATATCCAGTTTTGTCGTCATTCAGACGGCAATACTGATTAAACCCCTGTTTGTCCACTGATGGAACCTCAAGATGAGCTCAACAAAGTTATGACACTATTAAAGGGGCCTCCTTCGGTTCTTATGAAAGTCAATTCAAAAGTCTTAGGAGCCAAGGCAATTATGAGGCCTAAAAGCACCAAATGGGCCGGCCGATTGGGCTTCTGAGAATGGCGCCGGGAGCCTCAACGAAGGGCTACTTGTCGCGCCGGGAGTTGTCTCGAATGGAACTGGACACACCGACTGCCCTCCACCGAGAGCACAGAAGGATGAGACCTATATAAACATACCCCCTTTGAAAGAAAAGGGGATCGGAGGATCAGAGGATCGGAGGATTGGAGGATCAGAAGCCAGACCATCGATCAAAAAGAAAGAAAAAGAGAAGAGACCAGAGAGAGAGAGAGCCTCCTCCGCTGAAAAAGAAAGAGAGAAGAGACCCATTCCGAGGGAAGAAGCTCCAGGTGGGCATCCGGGGGAGGGAGAGGAGTCAATGCTCCGCCCTCCCCCATGTTTGTTTTCTCTTTTCTTCTATTTCATGTAATACTTTCGAATCTTATCTCGATTCATGCAATGTAGCCGAAATATCTCGGCATCTGTCCGTTCCCCTTTCCCTCACTCTCTCCCTGTAATCAGTTTGGGTGTGGGAATGATGTTTCATATGGGTTTTCTGACCATGTGCCTTCCGTGATGGGCATCATCAAACGAATGGATATATATGTATGATGGGCTGTAGTTTGAGCTTGATTTTCGCTTCTTCTTCTTAAGCCCTATTGATATTCCCCGTGTTATCTGTAAATCAATAGCATGATGATCAGTTTCGTCTGTGTCTTTTCTCTGCCTCGTAGCACTATTATTGCTCACCCCAGAGCCCGGAACAGACTATTCCTTGGCTGCTGGGATGAAACCGCGCTGTGCAATGATTGAGGCTTGAGAAACTCCGGGGTTCCAAGCCTATGTGTCTCCTTCGTTGATGTCACAGAAGTCACCTCTGGGGCCAGAGACAGCTATCTCTTGGTTCCCAAGGTGACGAATGACTATATTAAGTTTGTCCCCAAGCTCTGCATGATAACGGCGATGAACAGGGGTATTCAGACTTTGGCCTCCCAGATGCCTCTCAAATCCCAATACTCCTCTGGATTCTAGACCTAATCCAATTCAAAGTGGATGCTTCGGACAGCTCAGAGCCCATAGAGTCCGTCGCTTTCAGCCCAAACTACCATTAAAACCAGAAAACAGAGTACCGTAAGCTCTGTTCTGATCCCGGCGCCCTCATACTTCTCGGATCAACCTACAGTAAACTTGGTGAATAGTTCCCAGCGCCGCTTCTTCAGGCGCCGAGAACCATCAGGATCAGCTCCTCCCCCCTTTTTTGTTCGCGCGCCGGGAGTCCCTATGCCTTGGCTTTCTTCCCCGCGCGCCGGGAGGCCCTCTTTCTTCCTCGTGTGCCGGGAGACCCTCCGGGCCATCCTATCAGCGCACCGAGAAGCCTTCACCGGGAGCTCTCTGGCATCCTTACCATCTATGCCGAAAAGCCAACCTGTAAACCCCAAATCGTAAAACCTCTGCTACCACTGAAGAAGCCCCATCAATACTCTTGTTATGTCAAGGGATGCCCTGGGCCATCATGTGCACCTCGGGGGTGACAATTAATGGGGATAACCCTCCCCTTTTCTATGAGGTTTTCCGGACTCGATCGGTTTTTATAACCTTCCGAGGCAATGGAGCTCCGCCACTGCGTAAGCTTTGTTGACCTCTAAAGGGACATCGGAACAGTGTTGTAGGCATGTACATGATCAGGGGTCCAATACCCCTCTATTTGGCTTTCACCCCGGCACTCCGTGGGTGATCGTCTATCATTCCCTGGCAAATGCTGAGTCCAGGGGAGATGCTGTCAAAATTCTCCCAGGACCACGAAAGCCGACATTAAACTGTCCCCGGGACTCTGTATGACACTGGTGACAGGGATTCTCTATGCCTTGGCCTTCCCAAAGTCCTCCTAGATCCTGATGTTCCTATGAAGCCCAAGCTTAATCTAATTCAACTTTGATGCCCTGACCTATTTTTGACCCCAAAGAAACCCTTCCCCTTGGCCTGAATCAATCAGAAACCCAAAACAGAGTACCGTAAGCTCTGTTCTGGTCCCGGCGCCCTCATACCTCTCGGATCAACCTACAGTAAACACAGTGAATAGCTCTCGGCGCCATCCTTCGGGCGCCGAGACCTGATTTTGGCTTTCTGGCCGTCGCGCCGGGAGCCCTGTACTCTGGCCGTCGCGTCGAGAGCCCTGCATTCTGGCCGCGCCGGGAGGTTTCCTCCCCTTCGGCTGAGCGCGCCGGGAGCCACCCCCCCTTGCAGTCGCGTCGCGCCGGGAACCTTCCTCAGCCGCGTCGCGCCGAGACCCTCTTCTAGCATTTCTTCCTCGCGTCGGGAAGCCTGCGCCGATGGCCCTCTCCCCTTTGGCTCCTCTTCGTCGCGCCGGGAACCCAAGCCCTCTCGTCTTGGCGCCGGGAACCCCCAGCCTTCTTGTTTTGGTGCCGGAAGCCCTGGCCTTCCCATTTTTGGGTCGTGCCGAGAGCCTGTGTCCATTCAGAGCGTGCCGAGAGCCCGATCTACCACCCAATGAATTCCAATACCCAAAGCGAACCCACACAAGGGATATCTGTGGATCACCCGATATGTCCCGGGGATAAAATTGAAGGGGAGTCATAACCCCTATGTTCCACCTAACTACAACGGATTTACGAATAACCCTTTTTGCTCCGGGGGGGGGGGGTCTAGCCACTGCATGAATCCCGCTAGCTTGTCAAAGGGAAAATCACACATTGCCCCATAGCCCATATGTACGCGGGTCGGGAGGTTCGGCCTCTCTAGCTCTCGGCTTTCATCTCGGCATTCCATGGGTGATAGTCTATTTCCCCCTGGGCATAACCCAGATTAAGAAAAAAGGCCGTCGAAATACTGATCGAAGCTTTAAACCTATATCATGGCCATGGCTTTGCCTTCCCGTGATAAATATCTTCTATATCCTTGTTTCCACCAAGTATAACTGTTTTGAACCGCCAACCACACGATCTAGTCGGTTTCTGTGGTTGATGTTATTATCTTACCCGCCTCCCCGGCCCTGGTATGAAGTTTAAAGTTAAGCATGTGAATATCTGTTTGCCTCTCGAGGCCTCTTACTTTAGCATTTAATCAAGGGTTGTCCTTCCCCGGAAGGACGTAATTAACGTCATAACGTTGATGGTATGACGGACTTCAGGTCCCGACACGATCACTCACAATCGACTGACCATGTCAGATCGAGCGCACAATGAAATCGTCACACATGTGACTGGCACGCCAATAAATCCATAAATATAAATAAATGAATAAATGAATAAATAAATAAAAATCCGCGTCCACAGGCGGTAGGGCTGGTAAAGAGAAGAAAAACTCTTTCTCCCTCTCCACTCTTAACTAATGAAAGCCGTCAACTATGACGCCTCGCTGACGGTGACCTCCACATCACTCCACAACAATGGTGGCCACTACACCCCCGAGGGTTGATCATCGCCAGCTCATAGCTCCAGTCTTCGGCTACAATGCCTTCACTGGCCAGCCGCTAGCTTCCAACTCCAGTTTTCGGCTACAATGCCTTCGCAGGCCAGCCGCCAGCCTCCAATCCCAGTACTTCGGCTACAACGCCTTCACAGGCCAGCCGCTAGTGTCCAACTCCAGTTCTTGGCTACAACGCCTTCATAGGCCAGCCGCCAGCCTCCAGCCCTAGTACTTCAAACTCTAGTTCTCAGCTACAATGCCTTCACAAGCCAGCCGCCAGCCTCCAGTCCCAATACCCCGGCTACAACACCTTCACAGGCCAGCCGCCAGCCTCTGGTCCCAGTACTTCGGCTACAACACCTTCACAGGCCAGCCACCAGCCTCCCATTCCAGTTGCCAGCTACAACGCCTTCACAGGCCAGCTGCCAGTTTCTAACTCCAGTTCCCGCCTATAACGCCTCCACAGGCCAGCCGCCAGCTCCCAGCTCCAATTTCGGCCATAATCCCTTCACAGGTCGGCCAACCTGTCCCAGCCCCCAATCCTGGCCTTCGGCCGTGATACCTTCTAAGGCCATTCAGCCAACCCAGCACCAGTTTCTCAAGCCGAGAAGAGCTACATTACCGGCTAACGACATACAAACACCCAACACCCAGGCGTCAACCCACAACCGACGCCTTCCAGAGCCAGTCCCTGACTTCAACCCAGTAGGCCGCCACGTCCTGACAGGCCTACGCCAACCCTACACTAGGGCTTTTCCCCTACTTCCCGGTAACCAGCACTCAGCTCCCAGTATTCAAAATCCAGTTACACCATTCCTGTTACACTGTCTTTTATCCCAGCCCCAATTTCGAGTAAAACCCAGTCCCTTGCCCCCTACACCGGTACGTGTTAAAACAATCAAGCACAACCGACAGTAAGTGGTAGCCATCCCTTGTATCCAACCCTATCCCACAGAATTTGGAGAAGAACAACTCAGCAAACAACAACACCAAAATCTGGAGTTTGTCATTGATACTCTATAAAAGGGAGCCCAAGACATGCCCTTGGGGTAACAAAAAGACATATAGCCCGAATAACAAAAAGAAAGTAGAAAGAGAGGTGATACAATCATATCTCAGCCTCGCCCCTCTCTAGTGCCGTCAGCCGTGACTCCGCAGCCGCGAGCTCTGCCTCCAAGGTCAACGCGAGCTGAACACTAGCCTCGGCCCCAGCTTCGGCAGTCCACCACTCAACTCTAGCAAGCTCTACGGCTTTCCGCTGCTCCTCTAAGGCCTTCTGCAGGGCCTCAGCTTTGCTAGTCGCCTCGCTCAGCTGCCTGGCACGGTCATGAGCAAGAGACACGGCCGCGTCGGCAAGCCTCCTTTTCTCGGTCGCAGCAGACGCAAGCTGAACACACTGCTCATGTACCTCCCGGATGGCCGCCAATCGTTGTGCCCACTGCTCCTGAGTCTCCAGAAGCCACAGGTACTCCACCCAAATTCCGACCAAGCCAGACATCCAGGGCCCACTAGGGAATCTAAGGCCATGGTAGCCGTGTGTGCACTCCCTCAGCCGATGCCGAAGCTCCTCTGGAGAAGGCAGGGGATCACCCCCTACATAGCCCCGGGCTGGCTGGAGCAAGGCCGCACCTACGCTGGCATCCATCAATGGCTCCGGTGGTAAAACAGATGTAGGCCACTCGATCCCCAGCTCGAGAGAGAAGTGACCCATCTCAGCCAGCACACCGGAAGGACCTGTACAACCCCATCGAACATGAAATGGGTCAACAATGTTCAGGGCTTCCCTATGACAAGACAAGGTGAAAAACCTGAGAAAGGCCCTTACTCTCACCTAGTGTGGCTCCTGCCGCGCCTACAACTTCCCCGCTCGGGGTCAGTGAGGGTAACCTATCGTCCACCCCGGCAGTGTCCCCTGCTGGAGTCGGAGAGGGTAGGGACTCCCCTATAATCCGGTCCTCCCCAATGGCCATTGAGGTGACAGAGGGTTCCCCCTGACCCTCCTCGACGGGAGCCGGCGCTTGCTCCTCCTCAGACTCCAGTCCTGGACATAACACAAAAATGTTAGCACTCTGCCATAAACTCTGTATGAAAGCCGATGCGGAGGCTAGGAGAAGCTGCATATACCTTCCAACATCGCCTCCATCTCGGTGTCCCCGATAGAAGATGCCTCGGAGGAAGAAGAGATCAAGCTCGAGCTCTCGTCAGTCTCCATTGTGGCGCTGCCACCCCCCGAAGAACCAAACAAGGTCTCTGATGAACCCCCAGCCATGGGAAAATCAGGGGCACCTGTACATCGGGAAGCCAGATTATGCTACTATCAAGTCCAGCCTCACATGAAGATAGCTCCCTAGTCGAAGATGCTAGGGAAGAAGCTCACCTGTCGGGGCGTCCCCTTTGGAAACCCCCTCAATGTCGATGAACTCCTCGTCGCCCCCAGCAGTAGCTGCGACGGGAGGCTCGTCTCCTGATAGCCGGTCCTTGTCCCGAGAGAGCTCTCCTTCCTCCAGAGGGGAAGAGGTACCTGCAATCCACCTCAGTCAAAGCTCAGCACGGGTGGGAAAGTCAAATAATCCACCCTAAAGCGATCAAGTGCTCAGTTACATACCTGATGGTCCGACACTGGAGGACTCCACCAGCCCCACCGTGCAGGTCGACACCACAGTCGGCGAAGGTGGGAGAGGCACCTTCATCAGTAGCGACGGTGGCCTGCTCAACGCGTCCTCAACGGTGGCTGGGGGCACGGAAGTCACCGGTCCGGGCTCATCTCCAAAAGATAGCAGGGCCACTGAAGGGTCGTCATCCACCAATTTCGGATCATCTCCAGGGTAACCGCCGCATCCTCACCTACCAAACCAGCAACATAAATCAAGTGAATAATTCTGGCTTGCCGAAAAAAGAGTTCAACAACGACGGGAAGATCCCCTCAACTGCAGTCGGGCACTCACCCTGACAACTACTGGCCACCGTGGGCCCTGGCTCGTTGGCCTGGCCAGGCACTTCACCCTGTGCCCCAGCAGGGGCCCCGGTCCCTGATGCCTCTGCCTCCCCCTACATAATCCAGATGGTCACAACGAATAATCAGAGGCAAACCAAAGCTACGGCATGCGCCCAAGGTTAGAAGCTCTTACCTACACGGGCTCCTCTCGTAGCTTTCCACTACTCGAAGTCGGGGAAGTCCTCCATGTTAGGAAGAGGTTCGCTCATCAGACGCATAAGCTCCTCTATGTCAACCTCCCCTCCGGTTCCCTCTTCATGCGGGGAGTCTGCCTCCCGAGGGGGCGAGAAGGTCGCCTCCACGCCAGCCGCCCGCGGAGCTGCAACAGACAGACAAGGCCAACAAAATAGAATTAGTCAATCATATTTGCTAAACCAAAAAAAAACAAAGGGGTCGGGGTGACACTTACTCAAGGCCGTCTCCTCCTCAACTTGCTCTCTAGTCTCGGGTCCCTCAAACGACCCACCAGTCTCAACCGCTGCATCCTCCACATGAGGGCGTTTCCTCCGGGCCTGCAAGCTTCCATCCTCACCCCCTGAGGATGTTCCCGTGGAGGGCTGGTCCCCCTCTGCCACAGAACCTGCCGAAAAACATAGCATTATACAACACCTCAGTTCTGTACCTAAGAATTACAGAATGAAAGGGAGAGAGCATGCTAAAGGAGGAAAACCTAACCTGGAGCCCCAAAAGGAATCGATGCTAAAAGCACCAGCTGCTCCAACCCCAACGCCAGGGCTCGGGCCGCCATCGCGATGGCCTCCCAAATATCCCGTGGAGTGTGTGTGCACTCAACCTGGGACACGAACTCCACAGGTCCATCCGACCCGATCGCATGGGCGATGTGCCGTCTCCAATCATCAACCGCTGTATCGTCGAAGCTCCCGTGCGGGAGCTCCCGGTCCAGCGACCCTTTGCCCCGGATACCACAATCGGCCAAGAACTAAGCCCACCAGGCCCTAGGTGCCCTTGGTCGAGGCACCTTTGCTCCAGTCACTATCACCGATGCTCATCCCAGGGACTTCTATGCCCCTCCACTGCTTCAGCTCCCAAAAGACTAACCCCGACCACTCCGGGGCCACCACGCTACAACTCGCTCGATCTCTCGGCCGATCCGAGCAACACGGGTCCTCAGGTACCCCTCATCCAGTGCAGTAGGGGGCAGATCCTCCCTCAGCAAGCGACTTTACTCCGCCTTCCTGATCGTGGAGGCCTTCTGTCAGTAGAGGTGACTGTGCTCGAACCACCACTGGGCGTAGTGCACATCAAATCGTCCCCGACGTCCCTACCCCGGCAGCGGGAATCGCTCCAGCTCCCGACGGCAGTAAAAGTCCCACCAGGCTGTTGCAAGTAGGTGGGTATCCCTGCCCTTGTACTGTCTACCCATCAGAGGGAACTCCCTATTCGGCGAAACCCCCTGGTCGTACCCGAAGTTCCTGGCAAAGCGATGCTGGTAGTACGGCTCCAAGGAACTCGTCACCGACCGGTGCAACGTCAACACGGTTGCTCGGGTGCTCAATATCCACTCAGTCCGTGGCCCCGCATCGGTCGCCCCCTGACCGGGGTGGGCACTGGTCGCCCCTCCACTTGAAGCCCCCAGAAAGAGGCCAGAGTCCCTTGCTGCGTTGTCGAAGGGCAGTCCCTCCTCGCCCGGGGTGGGCAGGTAACAAAGGGCCCTCCTGGCCCCCTCAAGTTGCTCCTCTACATCCCCATCCGGCTGCCCAGTGAAACCAAATAGAAGCGGTGCCGTCAGGTTCGCCACGGTACCTCGCGTCACCAGCCCCGGGAACAGCAACCCGGCCCACACACTAAGATAGTGGGTCGGCAGGAGTATACTCCTCTCCCTCGGCGCTGAGTGTGCCGCCAGAACTCCAAGTCCCTGGTAGATGTTGGCCAGTGCAGCGGGAGCTAGAGCTAACTGTCTCCCCTCGGCCAACAAGCATGCCGGCCATAACAACTCAGCTCTTAACAGCCCGTCCTCCCCGTGGGAAACTACAAAAGTTGCCAACCAATATGCCAGATACGCTGCAAGGTGTATCACATCTGGCAGACCATGGGGATTCCACCCCTCCTGTGGTGCATACACATATCTGGAGTATGTCCGGAAGTGTAGCTCCACCTTAGTGTACTCCTCCCACGGAGTCTGATCCCTGGCGAACTCCTGATAGAAACAAAATGGCCCGTTGTAGAAATGATGGACCCATACATTCAGTGGTACCCGGGGAGTCTGTGCGACTCTCTCTCTCCCTGCTAGAGCTAAATCTCTCCAGGTCTTCTTGAGATACCGATAACTGTAAGGCACTCGGTATCTTCCCAGTCCGTCGGTATGACTGCGGTGGAGGTCATCCAGCACTACCTCCTCGTATCCCTCACCGCTGACCGGCAATCCAGAAATCCTAAACAGGGACCACAAGTCCAGTGTGGTCTCTCCCTCTGCTATTGCCACTGTGTTCCAACGATGGTTGAAACGCTCTACCAAGCCCTGCAGCAGTCCGGTGTAGCACGGGTACGCGTATAGAGCGGCAGTCACCGCATACCGGATCCCATCTCGATCTAGCAACACCCGGTAGTGGTGGACGATCCCCATCAGCCACTCAGTGGCACCCTGGCGGTAGTAGTGGGACGGTATCACCGCCCAGCGACTGTACCAGCTAGTGACAGTCTATCGCATGACTCCATCCAGCATGCTGTGATCATCATAGCCCTCTCCAGCATACTGCAAACCAGCAGGCTCTAGTACCAACCCAGCGGTCCCCTCTGTCTCCGTGTGATGGTGACCATGCAAATCCCATCTAGCGGGGCCAATCGGTCCAACCCTGACTCCGGACTGCTCCGCCATGCCAAAGAACCCCAGGTAATCAACACTCGGAAACTGACGCTGCCTCCAGTAGTCCTCCGAGAAGCACGGATAGCTGTAGAAGGCTGTACCATGCAGGTTGTCCCTGCCAATCAAGATGGCCCTCTCAAGCCGGCAACGGGCCCCTCGAATCTGTGAGTCGCCCTCCTGCATGCCAGGAGGGACATAGCTTCAGATGAACTTAAACAGTTGACGATCTAGGGGTACTCCAATGGATAGCCTCCACTCCGGTCGTAACTGTACAAACCATCCGCCTCCAGAATCCTGGCCACCTCCACAGCCCCTGCTCCAGCTGCTCTCTCACCAATCAGACCCTCAGCCACTGCCGTATGGCCCCGGTCCAGTTGCTCTATACCAGCCACAGTGATCACTGGTGCGCCCAAAGGGGGCATCGTCGATCAGTCCGCCGCACCCAGTGATCCTCCTCCCAAGCCTTCCGCCTCGGGACTCGCCCGTCTCTACCGAAGCGTGCCATAGCTGCAAGACAGGGCACCCAAAAAGGTAATCATTATACCATAAAATCAACACACACAACACAGCAAAATAAAGACATATGAAGCGTCAAAATACAACTACAACAACTTAGAAGGAGGGTTTCACGGGCCGTACGCCCTCATCTCGCCTCCGACGAACGACCCATGGGGGGCATTTGTTGTACCCAGACTACTTCCCAGCAAAAATAACAAGGAGTAAGGATTCGGGCATTTCCCTGAACACCTTCAAGGCGTGGGCTATCTAGCCCTTTCTACAACCCTGCGGGTCCCTACAAGGGTCCTGACCAACTTGCCGTGACACGCGACGGCACAAGCAATTGTCTGAGGTCAACTCCGGCCACTCACATACGGGCTTTGCCCGTATCCTACATGGCCGCCCGGGACTACCCGGGGGCGCCCTGACGTTAAGCCACGCCCCGAGGCACCCAGTGAAAGGGCCGTGGGCCCACCCCGATCCACCTCTTTCAACCCTCCAAGGTCAAAGGGAGACCCAAGCAAGTCAACCATAGGCTTTGGAGGCACACAGCACGTGCATACGGCTCGCACACGCGTGTTCGGCATTCTATAGAACACCTTGTGGGCACGTAGGTTCCAGCCCTTCTACACAAAACCACGGGCCACCCCGTGGTTCCAACACACTAATTGGGTTCTACAACAACCCCCCAGTAAGTCGGGGCCACCCCTGACCCTCAGATACGTGGCAACGAGCCACTCAATTTTAGCACTCGGGCCAACCCGAGGCTACCCTGTCAACCAGCCGTGCAACGTGGCACACAGCCCGAGACATTATCCACATCCGCAAAATGCCCCCTCTTAGCTTCCACGAGCTCCTATCTTTAATCCAAGGTCCGCCGTACGGCCCCTCAGCCATCTACCCAAGTCGTTGGTCAATCCGGGGTGTGTCGGGCATTTACCCGAACACCTTCCGAGCGACTACGACAACCCAAAGAACAACGGCCCCCACGGGCCCATTCCAGCTTCCCGGGGTTCAGCGTCCGTCGAAGGACAACCCCAAACAACACAAGAAGACCCTCGGGGGCCATCCCCCGGGGTTACGGCCGGCCCGGGGCCAGTTCGCCCCGGGGCATGGCCGCGCGCCCTAGGGAGGGCGAACTCCCTGGGGGTCGCGGCCTCCCTCCAGCCCGGTGGTCCCACGACCCCACTCAGCCCAGTTCGTCTGGTCTACGGTCCTACGACGCGGTTCGTGTGCCGTACCAGTTCGAGGAGTCAACACGCGGAAGCAAGGAGCGACAGTACGACGGGTTCGCCCTCCGGTCAACGCGTACAAGTCTCACAAGCTTCCACGTATCCTCCCCAGGTAATTGTCCTTTTCTTTCTTAGTCAAATTAAGAAGAAAATGGGCTTAAAAATTGAATTTTATAGGGTGGGACCGCCCCCCTCTCTCCCTTGGAGCCACTCCGCCTAAACCTCCCTGGGGGGGTTTAGGCAGACCAGCCGGGACCCCCGGGCTGGTCCGCCTAAACCCCCTGGCGGGGGTTTACGCGGACCATCTCACCCCCACTGGATGGTCTGCGTAAACCCCCATTCAATTAAAAAATTTTAAGTTTTCTTCAAAAGAGAAAAAATCAGAACCGGCCCGCCAAAACACCCCCTGGGGTGGGGTTTAGGCGGACCAACCTGGGCCCCCAGGCTGGTCCGCCTAAACCCCACCGCGGGGGGGGGGGGGGGGTTTACGCGGACCATCTCAGCCCCCTGGGCTGGTCCGCGTAAACCCCTTCCCCCTTTCTCTCAGCCCGTGTAACCCCAAGCACTATTCACTGGGGTTTACGCGGACAAGCTCACCCCCTTAGCTGGTCCGCGTAAACCCCCTGTGACCCTTCAACTTCCCCTATAAAAACCCCTTAGGAGCTCAAGGGGTGGGGGTTCGAGCATCAAGCATCCAGAACATCAAACGTCAAGCGTTGGCGTCACTGGCTACCCACCAAGGCTTCGAGCGGCTCCAAGCAACGAGCTAAGGAGAATTGTGCGTGGGTGACTTGTTCATCGGCCTAATACGCCGGGGGTTTGTCGTTTGCACTCCCCTCACGCCGTATGTAGCCATCACACACAAGTCAACACCCACCATATGTGGGACTCTACGACATGGGCGAACGTCACCTCGTGTCAGGATTTCCCCCCTCGCGTGCCCGTCTGTTGCAGCCACACGCGTACCATGACGTCATGCTCTCTCGCAGTCATGAGACCATGTTCGACCGCTCAACTCAAGTCGTGATCGACCCTCGCCCAGACACCAGATTGATGTATCCCTCCAGTCATCCAGTCACAGGCCCCCGTTCGGCATCACGGCCGTGGCCCATGCCACGGGAGGGGCCCTCTGTAAAATGCATATGTGTTCATTCATCACGCATCAACCCGAGGACCGACTAGCACGTCGGAGTTGTCCCGTGGCATGCGCCAGTTGTACCTTGGCAATTACGACTTTCCTGTAAAGAAGTATACACCTCAGTATAACACTGCCGATTGGACGAATGCCCTCGCATCCACGTTCAGGCCCTCAGTCTTCCCCTGTGTCACCTAGTGTGAACCTCCAGCACTCCATGCTCCCAGTCAACACCATCCAGTGAAAAAGCGCACTCACAGCTGCAGAATGCTCCCGATCCTCTACCCATGGCTACAGACACACATACAGATTTTTCTTCAGCTCAGAACGAAGGTGTTCGGATTCAATCTGATGTAAATAAACACCGGTTGCTTGTGGCCAGTGGGGAAAGATGTCCAGTACACGATTCCCACAACCGCCTACGCACTCACACCCGGGGAACCCCTTTTCTCCACGTGTCGCCCGATCGCCCGAGCCCACGTGCCGTGCCCTGGTGGCGCTTCCCCGGTCAACCCCTGGTTCCATGGGTGATTGTCGAGAAATCGACTGGCACGCCCGCACTCTGTCCGGTTAACCTTTATCCTGACACTTTATGTGCCATTCGACCCTTTTCGACTTTCCGTGAAAGGAGAGTGCCCGATACCGCCATGACAGACATGCAACCGTAAAAAGGATACCCGAGATATATCAAACTCCTGTATCTTCCTTCCCTGATGTATCCCTTCCTTCACCCTGGTCATCGACACTCACAAAAACCCGCGCGACAGATATACACAAAGTAGATTTTCATGGAATGGAGTTCAAGAACTCATAATATGTAGGAAAATGGAATAGGGTTGTGTCTGTACAAATCACTAGACAGATCGGAATCAAAAGATGCAATTTATGAATTGGCGCCCTGGGGTCAAGGGTTCTTTCATGTAATTGGAGCCTGGGGTACAGCCCCTATTTTAGGGAATTGGCGCCTTGGGGATGACCCTCCTTTCAGAGAATTGGCTCCTGGGGGATGACCCCTCTTTCAAAGAATTGGCGCCTGGGGTATGGCATGTCTTTCAAATTTTTAATTTTCAGAATATATATATATATATATATACATGGAATTTGCGCCTACACAGGGAGTCTTCATTTACTTGAAGACGACCTGGCTGTCGCTATTCAAGCAATTGGCGGCCTGGCTTAGGGCGCCAATTACATAGGGTGATTTTCACCCAGTGCGTACATTTTGTGACTCAAAGCACTGTTCATTCCGAAAAAGTTTCTCGAAAATAGGAAGTAACGACATGAACAAGTAGTGAAAATTCTCGGGAGTTCAGAAACATGTTCATGTATAATTATTGGGTTTTGGTTTTACAGATATGAATTTTCTAATGCTGTGTTGTTAATTTCTCCAAAAATGCAATTGGCGCCCTTCCGAGTAGTCTTCATTTAATTGAAGACCCTTCAGGGTGTCACTAATTGATGTACAGGGCTCAACTAATTGACGACACTGCGTAGGGTCACCAGTTGATTTGTTTTTCAAGTGGGTTATGCTTTGTAACATAATGGTATATTCTGTGATAAAAATTACTATTCATTTTTCCAAAGTTTCTCCGAATCAGAAATCGAGGACATGGACAAGTAGAGAAAAATCTCAGGATCACATAACTATATTCATGCAAAATTTTCATGGTTTAGTTCAATAGTTATGGATTTTGGAATGTGTTGATTTAATAATTCACTAAAAATTTCATAAAGGGAATTGAAGACACTATGCGGTGTCTTCATTTAATTGGCGACCACGCAAGTAGTCTTCAATTTGGCAATTGGCACCCTTGTCAGGGGCACCATTTACATTTGGGTGGTTCACTATTCATCAGTATAAAAGTTCTCTGAATCAGGAAGTAAGGGTACGGGCAGGTAGAGAAAAATGTCAGGATCATAGAAACATATTCATGCAAAATTTTCATGGTTTAGTTCAATAGTTATAGATTTTTGAATGCGTTAAATTAATAATTACTAAAAAATATGGAAATGGAAATGACGACACTGTGAAGTGTCTTCATTTAATTGGCGCCCTGGCTAGAGGCGCCCCTTAGGGAATTGGCGCCCTAGTCAGGGGCACTATTCACCTGAGGGCTGGGATTTTGGGGTTTTTAAAACAGGTAAGTATCTTGTGTAATAGAGGTTATATACTAAGGTTTAAAATATGGTTATTAAGATTGTAAAACTAGTGTAATAAGCTATGTTCAAAACTCATGAAAATCAGTGTAACAGATTGTGTACCACTATATATATCTATCAGGTGTAACAGGCTATTAAAAATCTGTGTAACATGGTATATACTTGGTCATTTCTGATCATGATAAACCCAGGTAATATTGCATGGAAGATGAGTTATTCTAATTCTAAGCATGCACGTTCCGTTACCCTATTTAGCTACTAGTTAGGCAAGGACTTGAGAACACCTACCTTTTGACGTGTGATTACGAGATATAGAATAAAGAAACTGCTTCGGGATCGCAGTAGGACGTAGACGTCGGGAAGAAGACGCTCCTTCAGCACTGATGACGGCAGTAGCCTTTGCCAGTGCTACGGAGGGGATTAGTTATAGGATGGTTTAATGCCTTGCGGGTCCGGTTGAGGAACAAGATGTGCTCAGCTAAATGAGGTTGTTCGTACCTCAACCTTCTAGAAGCATAGATTAAATGACGCCTTTGTAAGGGGTCGTCCATTAATCTAGGTGGTACTATTCATATAAATGACGCCCTTGTAAGAGGGCGTTAATTTGTAGATAAAACTGCCACTTTCACGTGTTGACCTTCATGGTGTATATATATATTAATATTATAGTGGAATGGTGGCCCCAAGGGAAATGGCGCCTCTTCATGTAGTCTTGAATTTGTTGAATGGCGCCCTGGTAAGGGGCGCCCATTCTTTTGGTGGGGGACAAGGTGGAAACCTACTTACGTACTACCCATGTGCCCAAGTGTTAAAGTTGTCTTGTACATTTATATAATAGCCCTCTCATGGTTTAGTTCTTTATACAAGACCTTTCCTGTAAGATTCTTTAGGAAAAGTTCACTACGTACTATGCATAAAGTGGTGGGTTGTGCATTTATATACTAGTCCTCATAAGGTTTGGTTCTTTTACATAAGGCATTCATGATTCTTTATGGCATAAAGTGATGTTGGCTTGTATATTTATATTATAGCCCTCATGTGTTTGGGTTCTTTATGTAAGGCCTTTAGGTAAGATTCTTTAGAAAGAAGTTTGATTTCTCTATTGCTGTATTGGGGGTGCTACACCCTCCCCCACTTACAAGAATTTGGTCCCCAAATCCAACTGTATTATGTGGAAATAGGAAGAATGCGAAGTACCTACAACTAGAACAACTCCGGAAATCTTCTTTTCATAGACTCTTCAGTTTCCCATGTAGCTTCTTGTTCTAAGCATCGATTCCATTAGATTTTCACCATCGGGGTCATCTTGTTCCTTAGAACTCGAACTTCTCGGTCGAGGATCTTCATTGGCTTCTGCTCCTAGGTAAGGTCCTTCTGTACCACTAAATCATTGTGGTCAATGACATGGAAAGGATCGTGCACGTATTTCTTCAGCATAGAAACATGAAATACGTTGTGCACTTCTGATAGTTGCGGAGGTAGGGCGATGCGATAAGCCACCTTGCCTACTCTTTCCAGCACTTCGAATGGACCAATAAACCTTGGTGTTAGTTTCCCCTTAACACCAAATCTTCTAATACCTCGGCCGGAAGATACTTTGAGAAAAATATGATCTCCAACTTGAAATTCCAGATCTCGTCTTCTGTTGTCAGCATAAGATTTCTGCCTGGATTGTGCTATCTTTACCTTTCTCTAATGAGGTGTATCTTCTCGGTAGAATCTCTTACCATATCTGGGCCTAGAATTTATTTTTCACCAATTTCATCCCAGCATATTGGAGATCAGCAACTCCTGCCATACAATGCCTCAAAAGGTGCCATTTGTATACTGGCTTGATAGCTGTTGTTATATGCAAATTCGGCTAGTGGTAAGTGGCCATGCCAGCTTCCGTCGAAGTCTATAATGCATGCTCTCAACATATCTTTCACAACTTGATTTGTCCTTTCGGTCTGTCCATCTATCTGGGGATGGAAAGCAATGCTATAGTTGAGTTTCGTCCCCAGATAGTGTTGTATTCTTTTCCAGAAATGAGAGGTAAAGCGTGGGTCTCGGTCGGATACAATCGTCACGGGAACTCCATGTAATCCAACCATCTCCTTAATATACAGGGCAGCAAGTACATCGACTGACCATCGGCTCTTGATGGGTAAGAAATGAGCCGATTTGGTTAGGCGATCGATGATTACCCAAATTCTATCATGTCCACTCCTAGCCTTGGGCAAACCCATGATAAAGTCCATGCCAATATCTTCCCATTTCCACTTGGGAATATCTAGCGGATGTAGCTTTCCGGCGGGTTTTTGATGTTCTGCCTTCACTTGTTGGCATGTGAGGCAATGAGCTACAAAGTCTGCTACCTCCCTTTGTTAGCGCAACAAGAGTGATATAGAAGGGGGGATGAATAGATCACTCCCAATTTGTAGAAACTTAGGCGGAAAATAAATTCTACTGCTAACGCCCCTCCTTAACCCGCACACAGAGAAATGCAAATACAGTCACCAAGCAAGTCAGTATCAGTAAATGAGAGTGAAGAGCTGATTACATGGAAGCAAAGAGACAAGCAGATGGAGAGTGCAGATAACAACAGCAAACCATAGAGGAGGCACTCGGTTTTTAGGTGGTTCGATTGCAGTCCGCAATCTACATCCACCCCTCACTCCAACAAGAATGAGGATTCCACTAGACAATGCTAGATCACTGCAGACTTAGTCTGCGAACAACATGCTGCCACACAGCTTGAACAACCAAGGGAAACAAATCCCTCAACCAAGCTCTGCTACCCACAGAACTTGAAACCTGTTCTAGCTACCAGCTAGAACACAACCGGAGAATCCTCTCCCTTCCTCCACACACCGGAGAGAAACTGCTAATGACAACCTGTCACTAGCAACACCAGAGATCATCGATCTCTCTTCCTCTGCAACCCAGAGGGAAACTGGAGTAATACTCCCTTCCTCCACACACCGGAGGGGAACCAATTCAAATCAGAAGGATGAACAAAATGAAACGAAAACAAAGTAGAAACAAAAACCAATGAAGAAGCAGTCGGTTCTGAAACCAATACAAATGTAGCTTCAAATGAAGTAATTCATCAAACCACAGACACTGCTCTCTCTCTCGAACACACTCCTCTCGGATCTGGAACTCTCTGCTCTTTTTCTTTTCTGGATCGTGCAAACTCTCACCAATGGCTTCTGCTTTTTCTTTTCACGATCAGGCTTTTACTGAAGGATGAAGCTCTATATTTATAGCAGATATTGGCGTGTGGCTGCCAGGTTCCCGCCCATGCACTTTTTACCAGATCATTTGAATTTTGACCATGTGGCAGCATCCTGACTAGGTTGCCATCCACGTGTCATGCGCCTGTTGTCTTGGATCACGTGCCAGGTGCCAACCTCGGTTCACGTGCCCAATCATCAGCCTGAATCGCCTGCAGACAGACAGATGGAATGTATATACTTAGTTAGTTCAGGCTATAAACACGAATGTATATACTTCAGAAACATCAATTGATTAAGTGTGTACAACGTGAGAGAGTGTACAGACTTAATGAATAAAGCGCATGTGAAGGCAGTGTATAGACATATGAACAATGCAAACGAATGGCAGTGTATAGACTTATGAACAATGCAAACGAATGGCAGTGTATAGACTTATGAACAATGCATACGAGCCTTACTAATGTGTACACTTTACAAAGCTCAGCCACTGTGTAGACTTCACGAAGCCTAACCAGTGTACAGGCTTGGAACGAGTGTGCTGTGAGCATTGAAGACTCAAGTTATAACAACAGAATGTATAGGATTGTAGTCGGACAACCCAATGTGTAGACTTGAAGCAAGAGGCCAGTGTTCAGACTTTGAGGAAGCGATGTACTGTACGCAATGTACAGACTAGATAGTGTAAGACTCTTAAGAAGACGGTGAGCAATGTATTGACTTGAACCCCAATAGTGATGTATAGACTTCGACATGCTTGAGCCATTGTATAGACTATGCTAGGGTGAGACGATGAATTAGACGCTCGGCTGTACAGACTTGCAAAGTTCTGAATGAAACGATTGGCTGTTGAACCGATGTACATACTCTGAATGTAAAGGCAGGCTGTATAGACTTGAATCGCTTGAAGCGATGTACAGACTTGGTGAAGCTTAAGCACTGTACAGACTTGTGAAGGCTTCAGCGTTTGTACAGACATGGAAGAACCACTAGTGAATGTATAGACTTGATGAACCACTGTGGATGTATGGACTTGAGCGAATGAAGCCGATGTACAGACTTGCCTAAGACGCAGCATGAGACGCTGGCTGAGACGGACGCTGTACAGACTTTGAAGAGCAGTTCAATGTATAGACTTCATGCTGTACAGACTTTGAGGCTTTGAATGTTTGAGCAGAATGCAATGTACACACTTAGTGATGTAAAGACTTGGCCAGGAAAGCGTAGGGAAATGTATGAGTGTATGGACTTGGCCAAGCATAAGAAAAGATATCGAATGTACAGACTTGGTGAAACACAGTCCAGTGTATAGACTTAGAGAAATGAAGTCCAGTGTATAGACTTGGAGAACTGTTCAATGTATTGACTTGGCGTTGTATAGACTTGGCTTTGAACGCTTGAGCTGAAGACAATGTGCAGACTTAGCGATGTATAGACTTCGCCCAAGGAACTGAATGTATAGACTTTGCCACAGTCTAATGTACAGACTTTGCAAAAGTGAACGAGCCAATGTATGGACTTCAAAAGAAGCAGTCCGATGTACAGACTTCAAGAATTCTAGACAATGGACGCTGTACAGACTTGGACTCACGGAGTATATATACTTAGCATGAAGACTGTCAGTCGATGTATAGACTTGGCTGAAGCTATCTCTGAACCAATGTTCAGACATTGTGCAATGTATGAACTTTATTATGTGCAAGCCTGCTGACATGCAATGTGTAGACTTGAGTGACTGAAGCAGGCGTTGTACAGACTATGCAAGCATGACACTGGGCGCTGTATAGACTTACACTATCGGATGTGTAGACTTCATGAGAGTGCAGTAACCAGTGTATATACATTAAGCTTGAGACTCCAATGTATAGAGTTGAAGCTTGGAAGGATGTATAGGGTTGAGCTGAACTAACTTTGGCAATGTGCAGACTTGACTGGTCGGGCAGTGTACAGACTTAGAGTATTAGGATCAGTGTGTAGACTTCAGTTAGAAGGTGCCCGATGTACAGACTTGAAGAAGTTATGCCAATGTACAGATGAGTCGACGCATCAGCAAGGGTGGGTCGACCCACTGCTGTCAATACTAACTAAGCAGAGTGTAGACAGAATCAAGATAGCATGCTTATCTGACAACCATATGAACTGTACTCACTCACATGATGAAACAGCATAAATCTAGAGATAGAAGATTGATTTATAGTGTGAGACATCATCAAAACCATAGGGATGCAACAATCTCCCCCTTTTTGATGATGACAACACTATGAATCAAGCAATATCAAAGTTCAACAAGAAGTTAATACCAGCTGCAACAAGCAGAATAAATTCAAGGCATGCTCATGCAAATGAATTAAACATTCCCTACCACACACTCTCATCTCCCCCACAACTCATAAACATATCTTCCCCGAAGCAACATGACTCCCCCAAAGCACAAGACAAATACAAGACTCACTGATATTGCAGAACTTCACTCACTGATATTGCAGAACTTCTCTCACCCTTTGACATCAGCAAAAAGAAATACAGAATGTATGACAGTGCTGGAAACATGAAGAATAGGAGCAGTAATTTCTTAGTGTAGACAGTCACTAGGAGGTCTTAAGAGAATAAGTGAGTTTCTAATCTCAAGAGAAGATTCTTTAAATTCCAGTACACAATAGAGAAGTAGAATGATTGACAAGTTTATCAGCATACATAGTGGATGATTTAGAGCAGGAGTTCACAAGTATGGCCAGATATAGCTGATCATTCAACTATCCCACAAGACAGCAAGAGACGAAATCAGAGAGGTGTTCTCAAGGTATTGAGGACAAGCAATCCATTAGTTGCATAACAACAAGGAATTTTTATTGTTGAGATGATTTTCAAGAAGATCAATGAGTAAGTTGGTAGTTCACTCCTTTGACATTAGAGAGACACCTGGATTAGAGACCTGAATCCCCAGTTACTCAGAGTGAGTACCTCATTACTTCCCTTTTTTTAATTAAGGAACAGAGTTAGTAACTGTGGCTTTTGACATGAGGAAACACCTTGATTAGAGGCCAGAGTCCCCAGTTACTCACCAGCAAGCCACCATTTCTCTGTCATGTCTTTTCATTCATTTTAAGCATTTGACACCTCATGACATGGGAGAAATATTCATTTCATTGATGAAGCTCCCAGTTTCTCAGTGTTCAAAACAGAACATGTTTGTTCAGTTAAGTCCTTGAGTTAAAGAGATATAATGATTGAAAACAATACCAGAAGGACTATTTCTTGAATTGAGTCTTGAAGTCTAGATTTCAAGCTGATTGGGTCAGATATCAAGACATACAAGTTTTTGGCCTGAACTAGAATCAATGACAATGTAGGAAGATATACTTTATGCAATTAGTCCAGATCTCTGAAGGAGTACCAAAGGAAAGATTCTAACTGGAGATTAGAGTCACTGACTTATAGACTTAAGAGATAAGTGACACTCTACTGTCTGAGATAACCACACTAGATCAGTCATGCAAGACCAGCAAAGTTACACATCTGGACAGTCCTTTTGAAACTGTCAAAGAACTTCTCTTCTCACATGACAACTCAGCTCCCCCTAAGAAATAGCATTCCTCAATAAAACAATCCAGCATAATCTCATAGCTTCCCCTTACTCAAAGCATTCCTGAAAGCTAACCAGTAAGCATTCTGAACTCCCCCTTAAACCAGCAAGAAAGAAGGCTAAACATCAGACAAACACAACTCCCCCTCACAACAAGAACATGCTTCATAATTAAGACAATTTGTATAAGCCTAATTCTCTTCTCAATGTGGTGAATTTTTCATTATCCAGAGGTTTTGTGAATATGTCAGCAATCTGATTATCTGTGCCTACATGAATCAGTTCAAAATTATTCTTAGACACCTCATCTCTTATAAAATGATGTCTTATCTCTATGTGTTTGGTTCGTGAATGCAAAACAGGATTTTTAGCAATATTGATGGCATTAGTATTATCACAGTAAATTGGTGTGCACCCCAGGTCTACTTGGTAGTCCTGAAGCTGGTGTTTAATCCATATTACTTGTGTTCCACAACTCCCTGCAGCCACATATTCAGCTTCTGTAGTAGAGAGGGCCACAGAATGTTATTTCTTGGAGCCCCAAGACACTAAACACCCACCCAAAAATTCACAATGGCCACTAGTGCTTTTCCTGTCTAGTTTACAGCCTGCATAATCAGCATCTGTGTATGCTACTAAGTTAAGTGTGTGAGATGCAAGAAACCATAAACCAAGAGACTGAGTAGCTGAGAAATATCTGAAGATTCTTTTAACTGCAGCTAAGTGTAATTCAGTAGGTCTAGATTGATACCTTGCACACATTCCTACACTGAATTGTATATCTGGTCTAGAGGCTGTCAAGTAAAGAAGTGATCCAATCATACCTCGATAAAGTTTGGCATTTACTTCTTTACCTGTCTCATCTGCATCCAATGAGGTATTGGTGCCCATGGGTGTTGTAATGTGCTTTAAGTTTTCCATACCAAACCTCTTGAACAATTCCATTGTGTATTTGGTTTGGTTGATGAAGCACCCATCCTCTAGCTGCTGTACCTGCAATCCAAGAAAATATTTCAGTTCACCAACCAAGCTCATTTCGAATTCAGCAGACATCATGGTAGAAAATTCATCACATAGTTCATGCTTAGTTGATCCAAATACAATGTCATCTACATATACCTGAACTATAATGAGATCTCTGTTTATGCCCTTGGTGAATAAAGTTTGATCAACTTTACCTCTTTTGTAGCCTTTGCTGATCAGAAATTCAGACAATCTTTCATACCAAGCTCTTGGAGCCTGCTTTAGACCATACAAGGCTTTGTTTAATCTGAAAACTTGGTTAGGTTGAGGAGAGTATTGAAATCCAGGAGGTTGTTCAACAAAAACTTCTTCTTTAATGACTCCATTTAAAAAGGCACTTTTGACATCCATTTGTTGGAGTTTTATATTCTTTGAGCAAGCAAAGGCAAGCAACAATCTTATAGCTTCCATCCTAGCAACAGGTGCATAGGATTCATCAAAGTCTACACCGAATTCCTGACAGTAGCCTTTGGCTACTAATCTGGCCTTATTCCTAGAGATGATTCCATCTTCATTCATCTTATTTTTGAACACCCACTTGGTTCCTATGATATTAATACCATCAGGTCTTGGGACAAGCTTCCAGACATTATTCCTTTCAAACTGACCTAATTCCTCACACATAGCATTGACCCAAGCTTGATCAGCTAAAGCCTCTTCTACTGTTTTGGGTTCAATTTGTGAGACTAAAGCAATTAAGTCATCATTATTCACATTTCTAAAATGAGACCTAGTCCGAAGAGGATCTTCAGGCTGGCCTATGACATTATCTAATGGATGGTCTTTAAGAAATCTAATATTTGTTGAAGACTCACATGTTTCTCTTGGACCTTCCTGATTTGGGGAATTTGTTTCTCCACTCGGTTGAGTCTTCTCTTCTTCCTATTGGTCTTCTAGAAAATCCCCACCATGATTGGAATCCCTGTCAAGATTTTCAACATTAGAGACATCTTTCTTTTCACTAAAAAGGATGTGTGGAGACTCTTCCACTTTCTGATTTGATATGTTAAATACCATATATGCCCTTGACACTTCAGAGTAACCCAAGAATATTCCAGGTGAACTTTTGACTTCAAACTTGTCTAAATCTTTCTTATCATTATTATGAATAAAATATTTTGCTCCAAAAATTCTGAAATGAAACAAGTTTGGTTTCTTACCTTTTAGAAGCTCATAGGGTGTTTTCTTGTGTATGGGTCTTACCATGGCCCTGTTGATTATGTAGGTTGCTGTATTGGCCACTTCTGCCCAAAACCTTCTAGGTAATTTACTTTCAATCAACATGGTTCGGGCCATCTCCACCACAGTTCTATTTATTCTCTCCACAATCCCATTCTGTTCAGGTGTCCTGGGAGAAGAAAACCTGTGAGTTAGTCCCTCTTTTTCACAAAGATCAGTAAACATGGAGTTTTCAAACTCACCTCCATTGTCAGATTGAATAGAACAGACCTTGTATTTCCCTTCTTGTTTGACCTTATTGAAAAACAGATTAAACTTTTGAAATGCATCACTCTTATTTGCTAAGAAAAATATCCATGAATATCTAGAGAAGTCATCTATGATGACATAGCCAAACCTGTTTCCATTAAGACTCTGAGTTCTAGTGGGACCGAAAAGATCCATATGAAGAAGTTCCATTGGTCTAGAAGACAATGGCTCAGATCTTGATTTAAAGGAATTTCTGGTCTGTTTGCCTAGAGCACAGGCATCACATGCTTTTGATATCGAGTTGAATTTAATTCTCGGCATGCCTCTAACTAAATCATGCTTGACCAATTTATTTAAAGTTGAAAAACTAGCATGACCTAGACGTCTATGCCATTCAAAAGCATCATTTTCAGAGTTGGCAGATAAACAAATAGTAGATTCAGATTCCTCATCTAAGTCTATAATGTAAACATTATTAATCCTGTTGGCTACAAATTTAACCACATCAGAATTTGTTTCAAGGATTTTGCATGAACTATCATCAAATACAACCCTGTGACCCCTGTCACATAACTGACTTATGCTAATCAGGTTGTGTTGAAGCCCTTCCATAAGTAAGACTTTTTCAATGGAGTTTGTGGAAGACTTACCTACTGTACCAACTCCAATTGTTTTACCTTTGTTCTTTCCTCCAAACTTGACCAGACCCCCTGGTTTCATCTCTATCTTGCTAAACTTGGATCGGTCTCCTGTCATATGCCTGGAGCAGCCACTGTCGAGGTACCACTTGTTGTCTTCAGCTGCCAGGCCGACCTACACAAATACATCAAGCAGAGTGATTTGGAACCCAAGATGAGTTGGGTCCAAGGATATTGTTCAAATCTCTGATCAAGTGTTTAGGTATCCAGATTTGCTTCAGCATGGTTTTCTCTGGCACCTTCCTTTCTGGTTTATTAAAGTTGAATCCAGCTGGACTGGAGAAGTGAGTTCTATTCCATTCATTAGTCTTCCTATTCCTAGGAAATTTCTTGTAGGCTTGTTGATTAGCATATCTTTGACCATGAAAGTTATTTCTCCAGTAGGTCCTGTTTGGACCCATCTGATTGTTGTAATTCCAGCTCTTATTCTGATTTACTTTCTTGGTCCATCTACCATTTGTGTTCTGGTAAGTGGGCTTAGTGTTATTCTTCATAAAATTCATTCTCATCTTAAATGGTTGTCCAGTACTGATTTTTGTGTTTTCTTTAGGACTTTGAATTTCCTTAGAGCTGTTTGAGCTGGATGGTGTGTCCAGCTTTTCTTTTCCCTTCTCTGGGCAGAAGGTGATGGTCTTGAATTGCAAGGGTCTCTTGTTGGTTGGGTCATAGCCTAGACCCTCCTTATTGAAATTGACCCTAGTCCCTAGTATAGCATCTAAACTAGTCTTTCCTTGGACAAACTTTTTTAAGACTTTCTGTTTGTCTTCCAGCTCCTTTTGAAGGAACTCAGAATTTTTTAGGAGTTCAGCATTTACCTTCTTCACAGCTTCATATTTCTCTGAGTTCATTCTCATTTCATTCATGCTTTCTTCAGTTTTAGTTTTGAATTCATTGAGCTGTTTTTGACTTTCTTGAATTTCTCCCTTGAGCTTATCATTCTCTTTCCTTAGTGATGTCATTTCTTCTAGTTGTTCTTTTAGCTTCTCATTTTCCTCACAGACCAGAGTTTGTTCTTCAACATTTGTGTTAAATTTTCTTTTCAGAACTTTGTGCTCTTTGCTAAGAGAATTAAATTTATCTAGCAAGTCACCATAAGCATCCTCCCAGTCATCAATTGAGAAATTTTCAAAAACGTTTATTACCTCCTCTTCACTATTTGCCATAAGGTAAATTCCATCTTCATATTCTTCTGAGGAAGCGTCTTCGGGGTCTTCTTCTTCCTCGCTCCATGTGCATACCATCGCCTGTGGCTTCTTCTTCTTCTGCACCTTTATGTTTTTCTTCTGAAGATAGGGACCCTTCTTCTGGAGGTCTGGGCATTCGCCTTTCATATGTCCCTGTTTGTTACAATTAAAACAAGTCAGTCTCTTAGGATTTCTATCCCTGTAATTAGTAAATTCAGCACTCTTGTTGAAAGAGTGTGGCTTCTTCTTCCTAAAGGTCTTCCCTTTTTCTTCAAAAATTTTTTGAACTGTCTAGTGAGCATTGCCTGCTCCTCCTGGTCGAGATTTGAAAGACCTTCGAGCTCGGACTCAGACTCGGGGCTACTGCTGCTGCTCCCGCTGTTGCTACCCTTGTTGCGGGATGCCCTTAGAGCCACATTCTTACCCTTCCTCTCACATCCTTCTCCACCTCCTTTGAAATTCATCTCATAGGTCATAAGAGATCCTATGAGCTCATTCACAGTCAAGGTAGTCGATCTTTTGACTCCTCAATCACTATGGCCTTAGTGTGCCATGCCGGGGATAAAGATCTAAGGATTTTCCTGACTATATCTGCCTTAGCAAGATCCTTCCCTAGCCCTTTAAGTGTGTTAGTGATCAAGGACAACCTGGCATACATTTCGGTTATATTCTCATCTGCATTCATCTTAAACATTTCATACTTAGAAGTGTAGAGGTTTACCTTCGAGGCTTTCACTTGAGCTGTACCTTCATAGATCAATTGCAGCTCATCCCACATTCGCTTGGCAGTTCTGTATGCAGATATACGGGCATATTCCTCTAGATGAACAGCACACTGGATGATGTTCAACGCCATCTAGTTGAGTGAAGAGAGCTTGACATGGTCATCTGTCCAAGCATCCTCGTTTGGTGGCAGATCATATGGCCCAACAGTAATTACTCTCCATAGTTTATGGCTCTGAGCTCTGATGAACACTTCCATCCTGTTCTTCCAAAACAGATAGTTACTACCATCAAAATATGGAGGACGACTAATGGATTGACCTTCGGCCATGAAGGTTCTAGGACCACCAGCATTTCCTTGACCGTTCGTCCACATGGCGTTAACCTGCTCTGATACCAAGTGTTAGCGCAGCAAGAGTGATATAGAAGGGGGGGATGAATAGATCACTCCCAATTTGTAGAAACTTAGGCGGAAAATAAATTCTACTGCTAACGCCCCTCCTTAACCCGCACACAGATAAATGCAAATACAGTCACCAAGCAAGTCAGTATAAGTAAATGAGAGTGAAGAGCTGATTACATGGAAGCAAAGAGATAAGCAAATGGAGAGTGCAGATAACAACAGCAAACCATAGAGGAGGCACTCGGTTTTTAGGTGGTTCGATTGCAGTCCGCAATCTACATCCACCCCTCACTCCAACAATAATGAGGATTCCACTAGACAATGCTAGATCACTGCAGACTCAGTCTGCGAACAACATGCTGCCACACAGCTTGAACAACCAAGGGAAACAAATCCCTCAACCAAGCTCTGCTACCCACAGAACTTGAAACCTGTTCTAGCTACCAGCTAGAACACAACCGGAGAATCCTCTCCCTTCCTCCACACACCGGAGAGAAACTGCTAATGACAACCTGTCACTAGCAACACCAGAGATCATCGATCTCTCTTCCTCTGCAACCCAGAGGGAAACTGGAGTAATACTCCCTTCCTCCACACACCGGAGGGGAACCAATTCAAATCAGAAGGATGAACAAAATGAAACGAAAACAAAGTAGAAACAAAAACCAATGAAGAAGCAGTCGGTTCTGAAACCAATACAAATGTAGCTTCAAATGAAGTAATTCATCAAACCACAGACATTGCTCTCTCTCTCGAACACACTCCTCTCGGATCTGGAACTCTCTGCTCTTTTTCTTTTCTGGATCGTGCAAACTCTCACCAATGGCTTCTGCTTTTTCTTTTCACGATCAGGCTTTTACTGAAGGATGAAGCTCTATATTTATAGTAGATATTGGCGTGTGGCTGCCAGGTTCCCGCCCATGCACTTTTTGCCAGATCATTTGAATTTTGACCACATGGCAGCATCCTGACTAGGTTGCCATCCACGTGTCATGCGCCTGTTGTCTTGGATCACGTGCCAGGTGCCAACCTCGATTCACGTGCCCAATCATCAGCCTGAATCGCCTGCAGACAGACAGATGGAATGTATATACTTAGTTAGTTCAGGCTATAAACACGAATGTATATACTTCAGAAACATCAATTGATTAAGTGTGTACAACGTGAGAGAGTGTACAGACTTAATGAATAAAGCGCATGTGAAGGCAGTGTATAGACATATGAACAATGCAAACGAATGGCAGTGTATAGACTTATGAACAATGCAAACGAATGGCAGTGTATAGACTTATGAACAATGCACACGAGCCTTACTAATGTGTACACTTTACAAAGCTCAGCCACTGTGTAGACTTCACGAAGCCTAACCAGTGTACAGGCTTGGAACGAGTGTGCTGTGAGCATTGAAGACTCAAGTTATAACAACAGAATGTATAGGATTGTGGTCGGACAACCCAATGTGTAGACTTGAAGCAAGAGGCCAGTGTTCAGACTTTGAGGAAGCGATGTACTATACGCAATGTACAGACTAGATAGTGTAAGACTCTTAAGAAGACGGTGAGCAATGTATTGACTTGAACCCCAACGGTGATGTATAGACTTCGACATGCTTGAGCCATTGTATAGACTATGCTAGGGTGAGACGATGCATTAGACGCTCGGCTGTACAGACTTGCAAAGTTCTGAATGAAACGATTGGCTGTTGAACCGATGTATAGACTCTGAATGTAAAGGCAGGCTGTATAGACTTAAATCGCTTGAAGCGATGTATAGACTTGGTGAAGCTTAAGCACTGTACAGACTTGTGAAGGCTTCAGCATTTGTACAGACATGGAAGAACCACTAGTGAATGTATAGACTTGATGAACCACTGTGGATGTATGGACTTGAGCGAATGAAGCTGATGTACAGACTTGCCTAAGACACAGCATGAGACGCTGGCTGAGACGGACGCTATACAGACTTTGAAGAGCAGTTCAATGTATAGACTTCACGCTGTACAGACTTTGAGGCTTTGAACGTTTGAGAAGAATGCAATGTACACACTTAGTGATGTAAAGACTTGGCCAGGAAAGCGTAGGGAAATGTATGAGTGTATGGACTTGGCCAAGCGTAAGAAAAGATATCGAATGTACAGACTTGGTGAAACACAGTCCAGTGTATAGACTTAGAGAAATGAAGTCCAGTGTATAGACTTGGAGAACTGTTCAATGTATTGACTTGGCGTTGTATAGACTTGGCTTTGAACGCTTGAGCTGAAGACAATGTGCAGACTTAGCGATGTATAGACTTCGCCCAAGGAACTGAATGTATAGACTTTGCCACAGTCTAATGTACAGACTTTGCAAAAGTGAACGAGCCAATGTATGGACTTCAAAAGAAGCAGTCCGATGTACAGACTTCAAGAATTCTAGACAATGGACGCTGTACAGACTTGGACTCACGGAGTGTATATACTTAGCATGAAGACTGCCAGTCGATGTATAGACTTGGCTGAAGCTATCTCTGAACCAATGTTCAGACATTGTGCAATGTATGAACTTTATTGTGTGCAAGCCTGCTGACATGCAATGTGTAGACTTGAGTGATTGAAGCAGGCGTTGTACAGACTATGCAAGCATGACACTGGGCGCTGTATAGACTTACACTATCGGATGTGTAGACTTCATGAGAGTGCAGTAACCAGTGTATAGACATTAAGCTTGAGACTCCAATGTATAGAGTTGAAGCTTGGAAGGATGTATAGGGTTGAGCTGAACTAACTTTGGCAATGTGCAGACTTGACTGGTCGGGCAGTGTACAGACTTAGAGTATTAGGATCAGTGTGTAGACTTCAGTTAGAAGGTACCCGATGTACAGACTTGAAAAAGTTATGCCAATGTACAGATGAGTCGACGCATCAGCATGGGTGGGTCGACCCACTGCTGTCAATACTAACTAAGCAGAGTGTAGACAGAATCAAGATAGCATGCTTATCTGACAACCATATGAACTGTACTCACTCACATGATGAAACAGCATAAATCTAGAGATAGAAGATTGATTTATAGTGTGAGACATCATCAAAACCATAGGGATGCAACACCCTTTTCATGTTAGGCCACCAGAAAGTTCTTTTCAAATCTTGGTACATCTTAGTGGCTCCGGGGTTGATCGTGTACCTCGATCGATGAGCTTCTTTAAGAATCTTCTTCTTCAATTCAGGACAGTCGGGCACACATGTTCGTTCATGAAACTGTAATCTACCATCATGTGCCAGCTTAAAATCAAGTCTCTCGTCCAGCTCACCTTTTATCTCCACTATTGCGGGATCTTCTTCTTGAAGCTTCGTGATTTCAGGTAGCAAATCTGGGTGTAGACTCATATGAGATAGAATAATACACTTGTTCTTCTCATTTGTGCTGATATCAAGCTCAGAGAATTTCTCCAGCAACTTCCATTCTTGTATCATACAGTTGGCTAATATCGCTCTCGGCTTTCGACTAAGGGCATCAGCTACGGAATTACCCTTACCAGGATGGTACTGTATAGTGAAGTTGAAATCCTTGAGATATTCGAGCCAACGCCTTTGCTGCATGTTCATCTCCTTTTGGGAGAATAAATACTTGAGGCTTTTATGATCAGAGTATATAGTGAATTGTTCTCCATAGAGATAGTGTCTCCAGATCTTCAAGGCAAATACCACCGCGACCAGTTCTAAGTCGTGAACCGGGTAGCTCTCTTCATGTTTCTTGAGCTGTTGGTAAGAGTATGCAATGACTCTTTCGTTCTGCATCAATACACATCCGAGGCCAATACCAGAAGCATCGGTATATACCTCGTATTTCTCCCCTTCAATTGGTAATGATAAGACTAGAGTAGTGGTCAAGAGATCCTTCAAAGCTTGGAAACTCTTTTCACAGTTTTCATTCCACTCATAAGGCACTTCCTTGCAGGTTAACCTGGTCAGAAGAACATCAATCTTGGAGAAGTCCTTGATGAAACGTCGGTAGTAACCAGCTAGACCCAAGAAGCTCCGAATCTCCGTTGCATTTATGGGTCGTTCCCAGTTCTTCACGGCTTCGACCTTTGATGGGTCAACAACAATTCTGTTCTTCAAAATTACATGGCCCAAGAAGGACACTTCCTTGAGCCAGAACTCGCATTTGCTGAATTTGGCATATAATTTGTTTTCCCTCAATATCTGTAATGCCTTCTTCAGATGTTCTTCATGATCCTCTTCGGTCTTTGAATAGATCAAAATATCATCAATAAAGATCACAATAAATTGGTCTAAGTAGGGCCTGAATATACTGTTCATTAACTGCATAAAAGCTGTGGGGGCATTCGTTAGTCCGAAAGGCATAACAGTAAATTCGTAATGCCCATACCTGCTTCGAAATGCAGTTTTATGAATGTCTTCTTCTTTGATCTTCAGTTGGTGATAACCAGAACGAAGATCAATCTTGGAGAAATATGTAGCTCCAGATAATTGATCGAACAGCTCGTCAATTCTCGGTAGCGGGTACTTGTTCTTGATTGTAAGGTGATTTAGCTGCCGCTAATCGATGCATAGTCTCATCGATCCGTCCTTCTTTTTGACGAATAGCACTGGTGCTCCCCATGGAGAAGTACTTGGCCTGATGAAACCCTTTTTCAATAACTCCATTAACTGCTCTTTTAGCTCTTTCAGCTCAGCGGGGGACATTCTGTACGGTGCCTTGGAAACAGGATCAGCACCAGGGACAAGGTCGATTGTGAACGACACTTCCCTTTCCAGGGGTAAGCTGGGCAATTCTTCTGGAAACACGTCAGGAAAATCCCGAATTACACGAATGTCTTCAAGTTTAATCTCCTCGACTTCCGTGGTAGTCACGAATGCTATGAAAGCCATACATCCCTTATTCATAAGCTTACTAGCTCGGAGGGCTGATATAAGAGGTGATATACTCTGAGGGCTAGTGTAAATCAGCTCTGAGAAATTCACGAAAGTTACCTTGCCATGTCGGCAATCTACAGTTGCTTGGTATGTGGATAACCAATCAGCACCTAGTATGACATCATAACCCTTCATATCTAGGCATATCAGGTCAACAGGTAAATTGTTTCCTTTAATCATCACTTCATAGTTTGGATAGTGATAAGTGATATCGGACTCATTCCCAAGAGGTGTAGATATGACCAAATCTAACAGTTCATGTTTCTTAGAAAATGAAGCAGCAAATTTCTTGGAAACGAATGAATGAGTTGCTCTGGTATCAAATAAAACTTGAGCAGTTTTAGAACAAATAGTGAGAGTACCTTCCACAATTCCACCTTCTGTGGGTTCCGTCTCGTGGAGAGCTTGCAGACGGCCTTGTTTCTTTACCGGACGCTTCTCGTCTTTGGTGACTTGCTCCTTCATCAATGGGCAGTTTGGGATTCGATGCTCTCGACTCCCACATCGAAGATAAGCTCCTAAGTTCCTCTAGCATTCCTCGGTCTTATGACCAGCTTTATCACAATACTTGCAAATCTCCTTAGAGGGTGTGACGGTGGAGAATGGCCTATCATTCTTTTGGAATTTCTTTTCCCTGGAGGGCTCCCCTCCCATGAAGAACCGCTTCTTATTGAATGATTGTTTGAATTTTCATGGGCTTGTGA
Source organism: Amorphophallus konjac (assembly GCA_022559845.1). Lineage (NCBI taxonomy): Eukaryota > Viridiplantae > Streptophyta > Magnoliopsida > Alismatales > Araceae > Amorphophallus > Amorphophallus konjac. The sequence goes on from CM040127.1 coordinate 242,459,833, forward strand.
CAAGTTCCCTCTTGTCCCTTCCTCGAATCCTTTCAGATAATTCGGTGGCGTCTTCTAGCAATTGAGCACACCGAACCATCTCCGAGTAGACTTGGATGTCCATCGGTGCAAGTTGTGTAATATAGTGGGGCCGAAGCCCGTTGAGGAACCTTCTAGCCTTCATCTTTTCCGTACACACCAAGTGGGGTGCATACTTTGACAATCTTAAAAATTGGGCCTCATACTCGGCCACTTTCAAGCCCTGTTGTTTTAGAACGGCGAATTTCGCGGCCTTCATCTCCTGGATATGGTCGGAGAAGTACTTGTTGTTGAAATGCTCCGTGAAGTCATCCCGTGTGACATGGTCTTCTAGTAGTGTTGCATCTATGGATTCCCACCAAAATCGAGCGTCCCGCTCCAGTTGGAATACGGCCAGTAAAACTTTCTCCTCGTCTGCGTATTGCATCACACGGAAGATTCGTTCCATCCCTTTTAACCAATTCTCGGCATCCTCAGGGTCAGACGAACCCATGAACCTCGGTGGGTTCATGTTACGGAAACTCTTGTGGAGATCACTAGCTCCACGGTTGGCACCGCCTTGCGCCACTTGTTGTAGTGCTTGTGTAAGGCCTTGTACGGTGCGCTGCATCTCGCGCCATTGTGCTCTTTCAGCAGCCATGATCCTACAAAATGGCTTAAGTGTGATAAAGATCGGGTTTACTTATGAGGTCAAAAGTCATTATAGAACTTAACCCATGGCTCTATCCATCTCACCGGGTAAGGTATATGTATCCTTGGACTTGGGTTTTTACCTAGGAAACTAAAATCTTAGGCTTTGATACCACGAAGACTGTCACGTCCCGAGCGCGGAAGATACTCGGATGCGTGACGCGTCTATATAGATCGTGCCATTATAGTGATAGAATTTTTGACATACATAGTTACGGAGTGCGCAAAAGACTAATAAAATCTAATAATCCCAATAGTCCAAGTGATGCTTATTTGATTAACCAAAGGAACTAAAGATAGTCCATGACAAATTCTAAATTTAAAATCCAACACTAGGCAACATGCCTTAACACGGTTTAGGCAACTAAACTGACATATTGGAAATACAAGGTAGGACTCAAGTGAATTCAAAAGACGTGACTATCTAATGATATGCGAGTGACGTTCTAGCACTCTTCACTCGGTCTCAATCCCATTCTTGTCGCTATCTGAACCACCTGAAAATGTTAGGAAGCAACTGGATGAGCGAATCGCTCAGTAGGATTTACATCTCAAATTCGAGCAATCTTTAAGTGAATTACAGTTTGCATGTATTATCAGTATGGCTATGCATGATGTACGTGTAAGAAAATCAGGTATACAGGTAAATCTATGCATGATGAACAATAAGAGACCAAGAACTGTATAAAGAGAGTATCGCAAGATTTCAAGTAATTGACAAGCCGTATTTCAAGAACTTATAGCTGTAGATGCCACTTTTGGGCAAGCAGGAACTCATGTACAAGTATGAACTCAGGTGCAAGAATGAACTCATGTACAAGTATATCTCAGGTACGAGCAAGTAAAATTCAATTCAAGCAAGTAATATCAAGTACGTGTCAGTAGAATTGGCTATTTCAATCAAGCAAGTAATCTGCCCTTTCTTGGGCCACAAGTCAAGTATTGCCCGTTCCAGGCCACGCAAGTCAAGTCAAACAAGTAAAGAGAGTAAGTGTGGAGTGTCTCAAGTCAAGCAAGTACTCCAGTGCAATGCCAAACACCGTGGTCAATAAACTCCCATGGGCACAAGTACCTTCGGGTGCTCCTCCCAGGATCAAACCGGGCCCTATATGCACAACATTTCATTTATTACTTTTGACATCCACTATCATTTATAGTCGATATGGAATTTCAAGAAATTAAGAAGCGTAGTATTACTGACAAAGATTAACTAGTCATTTGGTTATGGAGGACTCTAGAGGTGGCCCCTACAGGCTCAAGAGGTGACTCCCATCGTGTAGCACTTTGCGCCATATGGCCTCAAGAGGTGGCTCCCACAACGTAGCACTTTGCTCTGCATGGCACTTAGCTCCAACACTCCCAAATGGTAGTTTAAGAGGTTCAAGGTTTAACCATGTAGGATATACACAAAGTATATTTTCATGGAATGGAGTTCAAGAACTCATATTATGTAAGAAAATGGATTAGGCTTGTGTCTGTACAAATCACTAGACAGATCGGAATCAGAAGATGCAATTTATGAATTGGCGCCCTAGGGCCAGGGGTTCTTTCATGTAATTGGCGCCCGGGGTACAGCCCCTGTTTCAGGGAATTGGGGCATGGGGGATGACCCTCCTTTCAGAGAATTGGCGCCTGGGGGATGACCCCTCTTTCAAAGAAATGGCGCCTGGGGTATGGCCTATCTTTCAAATTTTCAATTTTCAGAATATATATATATATATATATACATGGAATTTGCGCCTACACAGGGAGTCTTCATTTACTTGAAGATGACCTGGCTGCCGCTATTCAAGCAATTGGCGGCCTGGCTTAGGGCGCCAATTACATAGGGTGATTTTCACCCAGTGCGTACATTTTGTGACTCAAAGCACTGTTCATTCCAAAAAAGTTTCTCGAAAATAGGAAGTAACGACATGAACAAGTAGTGAAAATTCTCGGGAGTTCATAAACATGTTCATGTATAATTATTGGGTTTTGGTTTTACAGATATGAATTTTCTAATGCTGTGTTGTTAATTTCTCCAAAAATGCAATTGGCGCCCTTCCGAGTAGTCTTCATTTAATTGAAGACCCTTCAGGGTGTCACTAATTGATGTACAGGGCTCAACTAATTGACGACACTGCGTAGGGTCACCAGTTGATTTGTTTTTCAAGTGGGTTATGCTTTGTATCAGAATGGTATATTCTGTGATAAAAATTACTATTCATTTTTCCAAAGTTTCTCCGAATCAGAAATCGAGGACATGGACAAGTAGAGAAAAATCTCAGGATCACATAACTATATTCATGCAAAATTTTCATGGTTTAGTTCAATAGTTATGGATTTTGGAATGTGTTGATTTAATAATTCACTAAAAATTTCATAAAGGGAATTGACGACACTATGCGGTGTCTTCATTTAATTGGCGACCACGCAAGTAGTCTTCAATTTGGCAATTGGCACCCTTGTCAGGGGCACCATTTACATTTGGGTGGTTCACTATTCATCAGTATAAAAGTTCTCTGAATCAGGAAGTAAGGGTACGGGCAGGTAGAGAAAAATGTCAGGATCACAGCAACATATTCATGCAAAATTTTCATGGTTTAGTTCAATAGTTATGGATTTTTGAATGCGTTGAATTAATAATTACTAAAAAATGTGGAAATGGAAATGACGACACTGTGAAGTGTCTTCATTTAATTGGCGCCCTGGCTAGAGGCGCCCCTTAGGGAATTGGCGCCCTAGTCAGAGGCACTATTCACCTGAGGGCTGGGATTTTGGGGTTTTTAAAATAGGTAAGTATCTTGTGTAATAGAGGTTATATACTAAGGTTTAAAATATGGTTATTAAGATTGTAAAACTAGTGTAATAAGATATGTTCAAAACTCATGAAAATCAGTGTAACAGATTGTGTACCACTATATATATCTATCAGGTGTAACAGGCTATTAAAAATCTGTGTAACATGGTATATACTTGGTCATTTCTGATCATGATAAACCCAGGTAATATCGCATGGAAGATGAGTTATTCTAATTCTAAGCATGCACGTTCCGTTACCCTATTTAGCTACTAGTTAGGCAAGGACTTGAGAACACCTACCTTTTGACGTGTGATTACGAGATATAGAATAAAGAAACTGCTTCGGGATCGCAGTAGGATGTAGACGTCGGGAAGAAGACGCTCCTTCAACACTGATGACGGCAGTAGCCTTTGCCAGTGCTACGGAGGGGATTAGTTATAGGATGGTTTAATGCCTTGCGGGTCCGGTTGAGGAACAAGATGTGCTCAGCTAAATGAGGTTGTTCGTACCTCAACCTTCTAGAAGCATAGATTAAATGACGCCTTTGTAAGGGGTCGTCCATTAATCTAGGTGGTACTATTCATATAAATGACGCCCTTGTAAGAGGGCGTTAATTTGTAGATAAAACTGCCACTTTCACGTGTTGGCCTTCATGGTGTATATATATATTAATATTATAGTGGAATGGTGGCCCCAAGGGAAATGGCGCCTCTTCATGTAGTCTTCAATTTGTTGAATGGCGCCCTGGTAAGGGGCGCCCATTCTTTTGGTGGTGGACAAGGTGGAAACCCACTTATGTACTACCCATGTGCCCAAGTGTTAAAGTTGTCTTGTACATTTATATAATAGCCCTCTCATGGTTTAGTTTTTTATACAAGACCTTTCCTGTAAGATTCCTTAGGAAAAGTTCACTACGTACTATGCATAAAGTGGTGGGTTGTGCCTTTATATACTAGTCCTCATAAGGTTTGGTTCTTTTACATAAGGCATTCATGATTCTTTATGGCATAAAGTGATGTTGGCTTGTATATTTATATTATAGCCCTCATGAGGTTGGATTCTTTATGTAAGGTCTTTTGGTAGGATTCTTTAGAAAGAAGTTTGATTTCTCTATTACTGTATTGGGGGTGCTACACAACCAGCTCGGCGTCCTAGTGGGAATCCCAGGCTCACGGAGTCTTACGGAGGCCTTGACACAAGATTTTCTTGTCCGTTGGAAGGAATATCCAAAGGAGAGGTCATCATGTCCAAGATTGTGTTCCTAATGTGCAAAAGTGTAACTAATGACAACATACCGGGATATGTGCCATGTACTTATGAAAATAACTCTTAGATGAGAAAGAGAATTATGTGAAACAATGATCAAGTTAAATCATGGATCATATTTAAAACATGTATTTAATTACAAGAATATATGTAATTTTGGTCACAAATTAACATAAGATAAAAATAATACTAATGTGCATAAAAACACGAAATCTATCATGATGAACAGTAAAAATAACTAAGTCTATAAACCAGCACTTAAAATAGGGATACAACTTAGTTAACTAGGCTTATTATATATTAACTATGGTTAATTCTGTAATATTGTTCGGGTTACCCATATTACAAAATCAGAAATCAAAAATGATCTAATATTGTAGCACCCCGGTGTATTATTAAATTAAATAAAGGGAAATTATAAAAGAAATCCATGGAAATTTCGATAGGTTAAGTTGCAATCAATTTATTAAAATCTAAAAAAACTATAATCGCGTAGAGGGCGAATAGTTTAGACTTTTGTTCTTCTGGGTCTGACCCTAATTAAAATTTTAAGCCAGCCGAATTAAGGGAATTAGGGCAAAATCCACGTTTTAACCTATCGGACCTTGGATCATCGAATTCGAACCCAATATCCGACCATTTGAGCTCAGATCGGACCCAAACGGACGGCCTAGATGTGTAAATCGTTTCCCCTCTCGTTCCCCGCTGAAACCCTAACTCAGAAATTCAAATTTTGAAGGCGAGCGGCGACGTGACCGGGTCAAGGCACGAATCTCGCACTACCGGCATCGTGGACTATATCCTCTCGATAGATCCCTCTAGAAATCAATTCATCCTATAAAACTAACACTATGGACTCCTAGCATCGACGTTTGGAAGCTACAGCCGACGAGGAGCTTGATCGAGGGAGAATTTAGGCGTGTTCTGGGGTGTTCTTTGCGCGTCCGGCCGGTGACCATCGTCCCTCTTCTTCCTTTGTTTAAGGTAGGTTCTAGTAGACCAAACCTCAAGCATAATATATGGTTAGATTCATCTCCGATCCCTCTTGCTAATGATACCAAAAGCCCTAAGTTTCACCTTGTATCATGGGAGTATTAGTCATTTTAGCCAGAGCATGTTAAAATTAGGGTTTATCATGTTGTTCTCGAATTAAGGTTAGGGTAGTAGGCTTAAATATCCTAATTAATCATCCTATATCATGTAACTTTTTGTTCTCTTTCTGATGGTATGCTTTTGCCCAAATTATATACATTGTATGTCATGAATTTCATGTTGCAAGTAGAGTCTGTCATGGTTGTGGAGGTTCGGGCGTGACGTTCTGAACACAGCTCAACAGGAACCGTCCACCTTTAAGCGGCCCCTTGATAGACCGTGTGGTCTTGGGGAGCAGTTGTGGTTTGACCATTTACTGTGTTTATGGCGTTTAAATTCTTTCCGTATTTAGATGGCCCAACGACAGACCGTGGAGTTGGGTAGGCAGTGCTTTTACAGACCGCGCAGAGACCTCAGCGGCCCTTCGATAGACCGCTCAGGGCCTGTATGGCTTTCGGGCCTACATGACCTGAACGGCCTATCGACAGATCGCTCAGTCCCGTTCAGCGGTTCTGGATAGACCGTCTTGGTCACAGAATTGTTTTAAATATTGATTTTTAAGCATGATTAGTATGCTAATGATAGGGCCGAAACCCACAATAAATTGGAACTTATGGAAGCTAATTAATGTCCATATCTTGATTTGGGTTACTTTTAGTCTTCTTCCAATCATATCTCCTTCATTCTTATCAAGTGTAAAGCATGAACCTACATCATGATTGTTAATAAGAATAATGATATTAGGAATGTTTTGACAGTCACTCCACTCCGGTGGAACTGACTGACCGCTATATCTTGTTTTCCGATGGTTCACTAGGCCCCAATTTCTTGTAATGGTTGGGACTCTCCGCCGGATACTCCTTCTGTCGGACTAGGACCTCCATTATGAGACCTCCGTAAGCCCCCGCGAGCCTGGGATTCCCACTAGGACGCCAGACGGGTTGTCTTGCTATCAGCGGCCCTTCTGGGACCGTTCTGTCATTAAGCGGTTCACGCTTGACCATTTGTCACTATGAACGGCCCTTGAGTGACCGTGAAGACCTTCATTCTGGGTGCGTCGAGCTCAGTTGTGCATGGCCCTTACTGGACCGCTCTATCCGTTGAGCGGCCCATTTTAGGACCGTTTAGTTTCATAACTCTGGGCCTTGTTCTTTTAAACCCAGAGCGGCATTCAGCGGTCCATGTTAAACCGTTCAATTGTTGCACGGCCCAATTGAGGACCATTATCCTTTGACATAGAACTGGGCTTTCCTGTGGCCTTGTTCACTTCCACGGTCCAGTATTAGACCATTTTGTTATAAGCGCCCCAAATGTGACCGCGTATTCCCCAGCTTGTGAATTGTCGTGGTTTCTTGTGTGCTACTCAAACCCTGGATTATTCTCATAATTCCAAGATAGCTTAGTGGATTCCATTCATTTTCCTGGCTGAATCCTGTGAATGTCTAGACATAACTTGGGATCTTGGATCCACCAAATCAATGCCAACGCATCATAAGGGCCCGGTCTGGTCCTGGGAAGAGCACTCGAAAAGTACTAGTGCCCCGGAGAGTTGTAATAACATGGTGAGGCATTGCACCGATTGCATGACTAGCGTGATGTCTACGACAATTCATTTACTTGATCCTTTTTTTTCTTGAATTCAAGGTATTAATTTCTTCCATGGAAATGTTTACATGACTTGCTTGTTACAAGCTTCATCGGCCAATCCCTGATATGCTGTATTCTTGTTCTTTTACTTTATGTAGTTCATTGTCGTTATCTTTTTCTTTTATCGCATAAGATTAATATAACTGGTTAATTACTTAAACATTGCCTGCTATTACCTACTGAGCGTTCGCTCACCTAGTTGTTTTCCCCCCTTTCAGGTAGCTCAGGTGAGGACTCTCAAACTGACGGGGATGGGCAGGAGTGAAGACCTTGGAGCGAACCAGCTAGAAGGCCTCGTAGAGTCAATTTAGATAGTTTAAGTCTGAGTGATGTAGTTGTGTTCAAAGAGTTGTAATTTTGTTTAAGACAGCGGTTATGTAACTATGTTAAGTTGGTAGATATTGAGATTTTCTTGGCACGTTAATGGAGGTTGATCGTGAAACTGATTATGTTTAATTAGTTGGTATTTAATGGTTATGATGGAATTATTTCTGGCCATGGTATTGAGCTGAATGTATGGATTCGCTAACCCAAGACTCAGCATGTCTGGAAATCAACATATTTTAACTATTTTTCTACTGTCACGTTCCAATATTCCGCGTCAGGGCGTGACAATTTGGTGGTATCAGAGCCTAGGTTTTCTAAGGTTCCTAGGTTCCCTAGTGGTGTCTTAGAACCATGACTAGATAAAAGTTTAAGATTTCCGCCCAGTGAGAACGGGTAGAGACTCAGGTTAAATTAATAAATTTACTCTAGAAAGTCCTGCTATGTGGTTCTAAATTAATTATTCCACGTGTAGGGTTCGTGCAATGGCGGTAGAACGTGCGCAATGGAGAGATATGCAGCGCACGGTGCAAGGCTTGACTCAAGCCCTTTAGCAAGTGGCCCAGGGAGGAGCAGCACACCAGGGAGCTGGTGATCTTCACCGAAATTTTAGAGGCTTGAATTCCCTGTGTTTTGGTGGATCGACGGATCCCAATGAAGCCGAGAACTGGCTGAAGGAGATAGAGCGGGTTTTTCGAGTGATGTAGTGCAATGACCAAGATCGAGTTCTTTTGGCGACATTTCAGTTAGAACGGGATGCACGTGCTTGGTGGGAAGCAGTTGAAGCTATACTCGAAAACCGACGTGCAACATGGGACGAGTTCAAGGAACACTTTAATAGCAAATACTTTTCAGACCGGGTGCAAGAAAAGAAGGCGGCGGAGTTCGCTGCTTTGAAGCAGAGGAACCTTTCTGTTGTTGAGTACGAAGCCCAATTTTCAAGATTGTCTCGCTATGCGACTCATCTAGTGTCTACTGAGAAGATGAAGGCCAAACGATTTCTTAATGGGTTGAAGCTGCATTACATTAACCAATTGGCACCTATGGAGATCTAGACTTATGCCGAGATGGTGAGAAAGGCTGAAGTTCTGGAAGATACCCTGGAAATGATGGAGAGGATCCGAGGGAAAAACCCCAAGAAAGAACAGACCACTAGTTCCGGGAACTTTAAACCCGGTAATGACAAGAAGAGACCCAACGGCGGGTCTAGCTCGTGGAAAGGTAAGATGCCGAAAAATGATGAGAAGAAGCCTGATCCGAATGTACCGTCCAAGGCCCATTGCAAGTATTGTGACTGCCCAGATCACAAGATGGAGGAATGTTGGCGCAAGTTAGGCCCTTGTTTACGTTGCGGAAGTCGGGACCATCGTATTCCAGAGTGTCCCCTCCTGTCAGACCAAGCTACACCGACCAAAACACAAGGAGGTCAGAAGTGCCAGGGCAAGCTCCAAGCCCTACAGGAAGATGAGACAGGAACCACCGAGGAGCGTGCACTTATGGAAGGTACACTTATTATTTGTGAAAAGTCAGCTTTTGTTCTATTTGACACGGGAGCAACACACTCTTTTATTTCTCAGAATTTTGCTAAGTCCTTAGTTGTGAAACCTGTGTTAATGAATTCTCCACTAGAAATTTCAACCCCCATTGGTTCAAGATCAGCAATTAGATATTACTACCCTTCTAGTAAGGTTATGGTTAGTGGGTAGAATATGCCAGCTGATTTAGTTTGTATGGACAAGAAAGATTATGATGTAATCCTAGGAGCAGATTGGTTGGCTAAATATGAGGCCAATGTTCATTACAGCACTAGCTCTGTGTCTTTTTCAGGACACCCCGAGCTTTCTTTTATTGGAGTTAGGCACTCTAAATCCATGCCGCTTATTTCGACTCTTCGAGCTGAGAAGTTATTAAAGAGAGGATGTCAGGCTTTCGTAGCCTTGGTTTCTTTAACCTCTAAGAAGGAGATTGAGATTAAAGATATTCCTGTTGTTCAAGATTTCTCAGATATCTTTCTCGAGGATTTGCCAGGACTTCCACCTGAGAGAGAGGTAGTCTTTTCTATTGATCTAATTCCTAGAGCGTCCCCTGTTTCTAAGGCTACATATTGTATGTCTCCTGCGGAGTTGAAGGAGTTAAAGCGACAATTAATGGAGTTGCTCGAGAAGGGATTTATTCATCCAAGTACATCCCCGTGGGGAGCCCCAGTGTTGTTCATTCAGAAGAAGGATGGTTCGATGAGGTTGTGCATTGATTACTGGCAATTGAACCAGCTTACTATCAAGAACAAGTACCCATTGTTGAGAATTGATGAACTGTTTGACCAGATAGCAGGAGCACAATACTTTTCTAAGATCGATCTTCGATCAGGGTACCATCAGCTGCGGATCAAGGATGAGGATATCTTTAAAACAGCCTTCCGTAGCAGGTATGGGCATTTTAAATTTGTAGTAATGCCTTTTGGACTAACGAATGCCCCTGCAGCTTTTATGCAGTTGATGAATAGCGTGTTCCGGCCCTACCTTGATCAGTGGGTCGTAGTGTTTATTGATGACATTTTGATATACTCTAAAAGTGAAGAGGAGCATGTTGAACATTTTAGGATGGCATTGTAATAATTAAGAGATCATCAATTGTACGCCAAGTTTAGCAAATGTGATTTCTGGTTACAGGAAGTGTCTTTTCTAGGACACATTATTACTAAGGAAGGTATTTCTGTTGATCCTTCAAAAGTAGAGGCAGTAAAGAACTGGGTTCAACCTGTAAATGTAACTGAAGTAAGAAATTTTCTAGGCTTGGAAGGTTACTATCAGAGGTTTATCAAGGATTTCTCCAAAATTGCAGTATCTTTAACCAGATTAACTCGCAAGGAGAACCAATTTAATTGATCCGAAGATTGTGAATGGAGTTTTCAAACTCTGAAGGAATGTTTAACCACTGCCCCTATTTTGGTCTTACCTTCTGGGGAAGGAGGTTTTGTAGTTTACGCTGATGCTTCAGGTATTGGCCTAGGCTGTGTGCTTATGCAGCATGGGAAGGTGATAGCTTATTCCTCTAGGCAGTTAAGAAAACACGAAGAGAATTACCCTGTCCATGATTTGGAGCTAGCAGCTGTAGTGTTTGCCTTGAAGATTTGGAGGCACTATTTGTACGGAGAAACATTCACGGTGTTTTCAGATCATAAGAGTTTGAAGTACTTATTTTCTCAGAAGGAGCTTAATATGAGGCAGAGGAGATGGCTTGAGTATTTAAAGGACTTTGATTTTTCTATAGAGTACCATCCTGGAAAAGGTAATGTGGTGCCAAATGCTTTAAGTCGTAAGCCGATAGCAAAATTATCAAGTCTCATGTTGCAAGAATGGCGACTGCTGGAATAGTTGGCCAGTTTAGATCTCAATATTAGTAAGGATCGGGTCATGATCGCACAGATACAGCTTCGTCCAGAGTTATTGATGGAAGTCAAGTCCACGCAAGAAAATGACCCGATGTTAGTGGAGATCAAGGAAAGTCTGAGCAATAGACCTAATTTTGATTTAGCTGATGACGGCAGATTGTTATTTCGAGGAAGGACTTGTGTGCCTGATGTAGCTGAAGTAAAAAGTAAGATCTTGAAAGAAGCCCATAGGTCCAGGTATACCATTCATCCTGGGGATACTAAGATGTACCGAGATTTAAATAGATCCTTTTGGTGGCCGAACATGAAAAAGGAAGTCGCAGAATTTGTAAGTAGATGCTTAGTGTGTCAGCAAGTAAAGGCTGAGCACTTCAGACTTGCTGGGAAGTTGAAGCCACTTGATATACCATAATGGAAATGGGAAAGCATTGGCATGGATTTTATCATGGGTCTACCTAAGACTCGTAGTGGATTTGATGCGATATGGGTCATTGTGGATAGACTGACTAAGTCCGCTCATTTCTTGTCCATTAAGTCCAAATGGACCATTGACGTTTTGGCTGCTTTATATATGAAGAAAATTGTAAGACTTCATGGTATACCCGTAAGTATTGTGTTAGATAGAGACCCCAGGTTCACTTCACACTTTTGGAGAGGATTACAAGAATCCTTGGGTACCCGTCTGAATTTCAGCACTGCCTTTCACCCTCAGACAGATGGGCAGACGGAAAGAACAAATCAGATTGTGGAGGATATGTTAAGAGCTTGCGTGATCGATTTTGGAGGCAGCTGGCATGAGCATTTAGCTTTAATTGAGTTCGCCTACAATAATAGTTACCAATCCAGTATCCAGATGGCTCCGTTTGAAGCTCTTTATGGAAGAAGTTGTCGATCACCTCTGTGTTGAGATGAGGTAGGCGAGAAGTAATGGTTGGGACCAGATCTCATTTCAGAATCATCCAAGAACATCCGCATTATTTGAGAACGTCTGCAAGTGGCACAATCAAGATAGAAAAGTTATGCTGATAACAGAAGAAGAGCCTTGGAGTTTCAGATGGGCGAGCATGTATTCCTGAAGGTTTCGCCGATGAGAGGAATTCGAAGGTTTGGCATTCGTGGCAAGCTAGGTCCGAGATATGTTGGCCCTTTCAAGATTCTGGAAAGAGTGGGAGAAGTTGCTTACAGATTAACTTTACCACCTCAGTTATCTGGAGTACATAATGTCTTCCATGTATCTATGTTACGGAAATATGTTTATGACCCCACTCACATCATTCAGCATATGGATCTGGAGTTGAAGGAAGATCTGACTTATGAAGAAAGACCCATCAAGATTTTAGACCGCAAGCAGCATCAACTCAGGAATCGTTCCATACCTATGGTCAAGGTTCAGTGGAGCCGACGTGGGACTGAAGAAGGTAATTGGGAATCTGAAGATGCTATTCGGAAGCAATACACTGATTTATTCTAAGGTCAGTTATCTCACTCCTCATTATTTTTGACAAGTGCAGTGAATATGAAGACCAAATTCCTTAAAGTGGGGGAGGGTGTAGCACCCCGGTGTATTATTAAATTAAATAAAGGGAGATTATAAAAGAAATCCATGGAAATTTCGATAGGTAAAGTTGCAATCAATTTATTAAAATCCAAAAAAATTATAATCGCGTAGAGGGCGAATAGTTTAGACTTTTGTTCTTCTGGGTCTGACCCTAATTAAAATTTTAAGCCAGCCGAATTAAGGGAATTAGGGTGAAATCCACGTTTTAAACTATCGGACCTTAGATCGTCGAATTCGAACACAATAGCCGACCATTTGAGCTCAGATCGGACCCAAACGGATGGCCTAGATGTGTAGATCATTTCCCCTCTCGTTCCCCATTGAAACCCTAACTCAGAAATTTGAATTGAGTGGCGGCGTGACCGGGTCAAGGCGCGAATCTCGTGTGACCGGCATCGTGGACTCTATCCTCTAGATAGATCCCTCTAGAAATCAATTCATCCTATAAAACTAACCCTAAGGACTCCTAGCATCGACGTTTGGTAGCTGCAGCCGACGAGGATCTTGATCGAGGGAGAATTTAGGCGTGTTCTGGGGTGTTCTTCGCGCGTCCGGCCGGCAACCATCATCCCTCTTCTTCCTTTGTTTAAGGTAGGTTCTAGTAGACCAAACCTCAAGCATAATATATGGTTAGATTCGTCTCCGATCCCTTTTTCTAGTGATACCAAAAGCCCTCAGTTTCACCTTGTATCATGGGAGTATTAGTCATTTTAGCCGGAGCATGTTAAAATTACAGTTTATCATGTTGTTCTCAAATTAATCTTAGGGTAGCAGGCTTAAATATCCTAATTAATCATCCTATATCATGTAACTTTTTGTTCTTTTTCTGATGGTATACTTTTGCCCAAATTATATATATTGTATGTCACGAATTTCGTGTTACAAGTAGAGTCTGTCATGGTTGTGGAGGTTCGGGCGTGACATTCTGAACACGGCTCAACAGGAACCGTCCACCTTTAAGCGGCCCCTCGATAGACCGTGTGGTCTTGGGGAGCGGTTGTGGTTTGACAGTTTACTGTGTTTATGGCGTTTAAATTCTTCCCGTATTTAGACGGCCCAACGACATACCGTGGAGTTGGGCAGGCGGTGCTTTTACAGACCGCGCAGAGACCTCAGCGGCCCTTCGATAGACCGCTCAGGGCCTGTATGGCTTTCAGGCCTACATGACCTGAACGGCCTATCGAAAGACCACTCAGTCCCGTTCAACGGTTCTGGATAGACCGTCTTGGTCACAGAATTATTTTAAATATTGATTTTTAAGCATGATTAGTATGCTAATGATAGGGCAGAAACCCATAATAAATTGGAACTTATGGAAGCTAATTAATGTCCATATCTTGATTTGGGTTACTTTTATTCTTCTTCCAATCATATCTCCTTCATTCTTACCATGTGTAAAGCATGAACCTACATCATGATTGTCAATGAGAATAATGATATTAGGAATGTTTCGACAGTCACTCCGCTCTGGTGGAACTGACTGAACGCTATATCTTATTTTCTGATGGTTCACTAGGCCCCAATTTCTTGTAATGGTTGGGACTCTCCGCCGGATACTCCTTCCGTCGGACTAGGAACTCCATTATGAGACCTCCGTAAGCCCCCGCGAGCTTGGGATTCCCACTAGGACGTCGGGCGGGTTGTACCCCCAAAACTTGAACCTTTGGACTCTATCGAACCGTGTGATTTTCGCCAATCCCGGAATTGGATTGTCTTGCTATCAGTGACCCTTATGGGACCGTTCTGTCATTAAGCGGTTCACGCTTGACCATTTGTCACTATGAGCCCTTGAGTGACCGTGAACACCTTCATTCTGGGTGCGTCGCGCTCAGTTGTGCATGGCCCTTACTGGACCGTTCTATCCGTTGAGCGGCCCATTTTAGGACCGTTTAGTTTCATAACTCTGGGCCTTGTTCTTTTAAACCCAGAGCGACATTCAGCGGTCCATGTTAAACCGTTCAATTGTTGCACGGCCCAATTGAGGACCGTTATCCTTTGACATCGAACTGGGCTTTCCTGTGGCCTTGTTCACTTCACGGTCCAGTATTAGACCATTTTGTTATAAGCGACCCAAATGTGACCTTGTATTCCCCATCTTGTGAATTGTCGTGATTTCTTGTGTGCTACTCAAACCCTGGATTATTCTCATAATTCCAAGATAGCTTAGTGGATTCCATTCATTTTCCTGGCTGAATCCTGTGAATGTCTAGACATAACTTGGGATTTTGGATCCACCAAATCAATGCCAACGCATCATAAGGGCCCGGTCTGGTCCTGGGAAGAGCGCCCGAAAAGTACTAGTGCCCCGGAGAGTTGTAATAGCATGGTGAGGCATTGCACCGAGTGCATGACTAGCGTGATGTCTACGACAATTCATTTACTTGATCCTTTTTTTCTTGAATTCAAGGTATTAATTTCCTCCATGGAAATGTTTACATGACTTGCTTGTTACATGCTTCATCGGCCAGTCCCTAATATGCTATATTCTTGTTCTTTTACTTTAAGTAGTTCATTGTCGTTATCCTTTTCTTTTATCGCATAAGATTAATATAACTGGTTAATTACTTAAACATTGCCTGCTATTACCTACTGAGCATTCGCTCACCTAGTTATTTTCCCCCCTTTCAGGTAGCTCAGGTGAAGACTCTCAAACTGACAGGGGATGGGCAGGAGTGAAGACCTTGGAGCGAACTAGCTAGAAGGCCTCATGGAGTCAATTTAGATAGTTTGAGTCTGAGTGATGTAGTTGTGTTCAAAGAGTTGTAATTTTGTTTAATATAGTGGTTATGTAACTATGTTAAGTTGGTAGATATTGAGATTTTTTTGGCACGTTAATGGAGGTTTATCGTGAAACTCATTATGTTTAATTAGTTGGTATTTAATGGTTATGATGGAATTATTTCTGGCCATGGTATTGAGCTGAACGTATGGATTCGCTAACCCAAGACTCAGCATGTCTGGAAATCAACATATTTTAACTATTTTTCTACTGCCGCATTCCGATATTCCGCGTCGGGGCGTGACAAATATAGAATCGTTAATCTTGGGCTAGCGATCTATCGTACGACCGCGATAGTTCTCTTAGCGGTCCACAGAAAGACCGTTTCTTCATGCATAAAATCGAGTTCAATGAAAACAGTATAAAATGCTAATCTAAGATACATCATGCATAGAAATCAACATATTACAACTTCCATAACCATGATAGAACTATTGTAGGCCAACAATATGAAAAATTCCTTTTTACTTCATTAGACCTAGTTCATGCACGAGGAATATACTAGATGCATAGTCCTAAGTAAAACATGAAATTCTCAAGATATAATGCATGAAAACGAATGAAATAAGAGGACTTTTATTCCTGACTTCAGATTTGAGCCTTTCATGAGATAACCTACCTCAATTACTCCTTCTTAGATAGTCAGTTTCGGACTGGAAGTCAGCCCTAATTCTGCCCTTTCTTGTGCTAGATTAGCAACTTCACGTCCCTCTATCTCCTGATTCCCTTGACATATGGACGTGAAATTTTGAGGGTAAGAAGAGGATATGAAGGGGAACATAAAGTTCTAAAGAACCTCTATCTAATTACCTCATTTAGGGCTCCGAATTCCTTGATCAATCAAGGTCTGCAGCACTATTCCTAAGTTCTTAATGTAGAATCAGCAACTTTGGAACCTTCTATCTTCCTGTAGGCTTGATCTCCTAGAACGAAATTCAGAGGGTAGTTAGTTATAACTATAATAAACAAATTCTTAGAAGAAACTTACCTCTAATTCATCCTCCTTACTTTAGTTCCACGCATGCCAAAAGCAAGGGTCGCACACGTCAAATCTGAGATCTATTTATAGGGTTAGCTAGGGTTTTGAGGATTAGAACGATCTTAGAGTCCCAATTAGACTTTCAATTCGTTCTACAATCCCTCTAGACTTGTCTAATTAGCTGATAGGGTCGATCCTAGATGATTTAGACACGAAAAATCTAACTTTTTCACGTTTTCCTTCTCTCACGGAATCTGCAGTGGGTAGCGGTCATTGGGACGACCGTTTTCTGCCTGTTAGCGGTCTCGCGATAGACCGTTTTTCATTCCAGGAGCCGAATTTGAAATACTTCAAACTCTTTTGATATTATCCCTAATATCCTTTCATGTATCTTCCTAAAGAGTCATTATCCCTTAATTCAGTGATTACACTAATTTCTAACTTATAGAATATGGGCCAAGACTAATGGACTTGGTTTTGGGTCCTTTGAGCTTATTTAATTATCCAAATTATCTGGTTATTATTCTGGGCTTCAAGAATAATGTATTTAACCCAAAATTCACTCAATATTCTATTTAAGCTTTAATTAATCCTTTATTTAGTTTAGAAAAATCTTAGAAATTCTCAAAAAAGTTTGAAATATCTTAAAATAATTTATATAAAATTTTGGGGTGTTAGAGAGAGAGAGAGAGAGAGAGAGCCGGGTAAATGATGGGCTGCCCCTCCTTTTTGAGAGGTCACAATGACATGTTTCTTATAAGTCTTCTATTGAGGGGCATTAATGTGATAACTTCGCCGTTGGGACGTACGTAGAGAGACGGTCGTAGGGCATCGGGATGACAAGGATGACGTGCCACGTGTGACGGGCGACGTCTGGTAGAGACGATGAACGAACCACGATATTAATAGGGTGTTTGGGAGTAATTTTTTTTAGAACTCTTTCTATCTCAAAAATTATGTTGTGTTAATTTTTAACTTAAATTTTAAAATTGATAACATCTGTTTGGTAAAAGTGATATAATTTTTAAATTTTATATAGAATTATTTGGCCATCTCGGAGTCGCCTTCGGGGTCGACCCGGAGTGCTTCGGCGGTGACGGCGAGGCGCCGGAGGGGTGCCCTGCCAGGTTCATGAAGGACTTCGACGACGTTGCTAACATCATCTCTCGACCATTTCATGTATGCGTTCCCGTTCGCCTGGCAGCTTAAGAGACTCCTCGACATGGTGACCCATTGGCAAGGAGCTCTCACTGGTTATGGTGGGAGAGATGGGGAGAGGGGGGATCGGCGTCGAGGGGGAGGGGAGGGGGGAGCCGCTGGAGGGGGCTGCGAGGGAGGGGGCCGCAGGGGGCGGAGGGGGGAACCGAAGGGGGGGGAGGGGGCTGCGCAGGGGGGGAGTCGGCTGCACAGGGGGGAACCAGAGGGAGGGGGAGGGGGCTGCGCAAGGGGGGAGGGACAGCCGGCGGGAGGGAGAGGGAAGGGAGGGAAGGGGAGACGCGGGGGAGGGGAGGAGGTCGCGAGTTGGAGAGAGCAAGAAGTTAGAGGCGCCGTGAGTGTTTTCTAAAAAAAATTGATCCAGTGTTATTTTTTTTTAGGAAGGTTTATACGAGATTAGATTCTCTCCCTAAAATTTAGGAGAAGAATACCAAACAGGGTTATACAATCTCTTACTTTTTTAAAAAAAATTGAGAGAAAAAAAAGGTCAAAAAGAGTAACCAAACATCCTGTAACGTGATTAAAATTTAAAAGAATAAACGAAATACGTCCGAAACAAATAACGGAAAAGGATATCTCACATTTGGGTCTGACGAGACGTACGAAGAGCCCACGTACGTCATATTTTTTATGTTTTTTATAAGATTACGTTCTGTTCATTCACGGGACATGGTCCGGTGGCGCAATCAGGCGAGCCCACCCCCATTTTAATTTAATTTAATTTACTTTTATTTTATTTAATTAATTTGGCGCACCGAACGGCCTGAATAGCGGTCTGTGCACGTACCACAACTCCAGATCGAGAGAGAGAGAGAGTTGTTGGTTGGTGGTTTTCTTTTCGGTGGGTGGGTCCGGGGTTGGGGGGCGGGGGAGATGCAGATAGGAAATCTGACAACGCACACACTACTACTACATGGAGATTCGCACTCGGTAAAAGCTCTCGTCGGAGATTTTTTTCTGTGGCTGGTGGGGGCGTGTGGGAGGCAAGCACGTGGTAACAGCAGGCGAGAGCGGGGCCCATCTGCCCAACCACCCCCTGTGGGTTGCCCACTTTTAGCTGTCAGAGCCCACCGGAAACATGGTGGCGCCATCTCCTCCTCCCGCTTGGGCAAGGCACGTGGCACGGGGCGTCGTCAAATCCAGTGGATTGGGATGCACACGCACACGCACACGCACACGCACACGCACGCGCACACTGCCTGCCGTGCTGATCGAGTCCATCCGTAGTCGTCGGATGCATATCCCCAGTCCCCAACCCCATGGTGGTGGGTGGTCAGTGCTGCTCACGATTCCCTCTTTTCTGACGACGTTGATGAGTAGTAGTAAGTAGGGTGAGAAAGAAGATGTAGGTGTCGGTGGCATGCCGCCCCGACGACCACTCGGCTCGGCCGGGGTTGCAGCCACATCTCCCCGAGCTGCGGCTGCTGCAGAGGATGGGATCAGGTCGTCACTGACGTGCAGACCGACTGACCAACCAGGAACCACCTGCTGACGGAGGCACAAACGCACACCCAAGAAAGAAATAAAATAAACTAATAAAAAGACACACACACACACACGGGTTAACGTATGTATGTTTTGGAAAAGTACGGTTGAGCGTGTTTGGTCGAGCTAACAAACGGAGGTGTCTTCACTAATAATGTAAGTACATTGGGTAGGTATTGGAGAGGGAAAAATCTTTAATCGCTCGTATGAAAAGGTCAAACGAGATCTAAATCAGACCAAATTAGGCTCAACTCCCAAAATGGCAGACCCTGGGCCCACTTATTATGAAGCCCAAAAATTCACTCGGTACAAGTGCTTCCTAGGCGGCCTTCGGGTTGAGAAGTCCGAGCATCAGTCGATCAGAAAAGCTCCCTCGAAGCCCCCTATTCCTTATCCCGACCCAGCACTTATCTCTCGGGAGATCACTCCTGAACAAGTGCCACTCGCTCGGGCTCACTGATGAAAGCTTAATGATTCAGCCATTGCGAATCCCTTAATGACATGAAGCTCAAATGGGACAAGGGGAAACCAAGAGTCCGCGCGCCGTAAGGAGCTCGCATGAAAGACGTAACCCCCCTAGAACCCCTCCGCTTACAGGGATCAATTCCCACAACATGCCACTATTTAAACAAGACATGCCCCACTACGACGAGGAGAGTAAGTCAAGTAAGCCTGAGCAGGAACCACTTCACCTCTTGGTAAAGAGGGATCTCGCGCTCCCACTTTCCTCCCAGCTCTTCTCTTCGCACATGTGCTCTACCATCTATGCTGACTTAAGCATCGGAGAGTCTTCCCCGGGGATCTATCCCTAGGCACCTCTGACTGGTTTCCCTTCTTACAGTTTATACTTCAAGGGTACGTGGTCATCTTCTTCCCCGCTCAGGAGCAGCGCGAGATCGCCCCTCTTCATCTGGCGCCGTCTGTGGGAAACGCACAAAGAGCCATCATGATACGAAGAAGTTCTGGTAGGAGGATTGCCGCCGACACGGGAAAGGCTCTAGTACCGGAGGAGGGCGCACCCTCCTTCCCCACGGAGCATTCCCCGTCCAACAATCAAGCCAACGAGCTACCTCCATCAGTGGTGGGGGAACAACTTCTCGGCGGGAGCACCGACGCCCTCCAAACCCTCAACGCAAAACTGGATGTCCTCGTGGATCTCATGAGGGCCCAGGCGGCCAGGGAGGAGAAGTCACAGCTCCCCAGGAAAAGTCCCCCCACGTGGAGATGCCTCCCAGCACACTGCTGGAGGCCGTTTTATTCTCCGGGGGGCAGCGGCTCATCCGCAATGCGTTAGGAGGACCATCGCACGCCCCTCCCCCGGAGCAAGAAGCCTCCTCAACCCCGAGGAGGGAGAAGACCAGAACACGCAAACCGTTCCTGGACGCCGAGGCCCCTGAGGAGCATCGGGGCAGCATGCAAGCATGCCCCCCCAGACCCTCGGGACACCGACAACTGGAACTCTCTCTCCGACTGCGAGACTTCGAGGCGTTTCGCAGAGCAAGAGCGCGTTCTCCGTGCCTTGCAGAAGACCTCTCCTGTGGAGGACGAGGAGCGATCCCCATTCTCTAACTACATCCTGAAGGCAGAGATATCTCCCAGAATCTCACTCCCGACCTTCAATCGTACGACGGCCAGGGAGACCCGACCGACCATTACGACAGCTTTGACGCCCTGATGACCTTACATGGGGCATCCGATGTGATCAAGTGCCGAGCGTTTATGACCACTCTGGTTCAGGGTGCCCAGGCTTGGTTCAGAGCCCACGCCCCCGGCAGCATCCACAACTTCAAGCAATTCGGGCGAGTATTCAAAGAAAGCTTCGCCGACAGCGGTCCACCCCGGTCAGTGGTGGGATTATTGGCCCTCAAACAGGAACAGGGGGAGAAGTTACGAGCTTATATCAACCAATTCAAATCGGAAGCCCTATGCATCCCCCGCCTGGATGTGGCCTCTGCCATCACCGCCTTGACCGGGGGTACCCGCGACGAGAATCTACGGCGTGAGCTAGCGCTTCATCCCCCTACCTCCCTCGCCGAGCTAGTGACCTTGGCTCTGCGCCATGCCAAATGCGAAGAAGTACTCAGTGCCTGCCAAGGCACAACTAGGTCGAGTCGGGAGGGGGACAAGAAGAGACTGTCCGAGCAAGGGACGGGACAAGGAAAAAGGCGGAACCATGACGGAGATCGAAAAGAGCCGTCCCAGAAGTACGAGTGGTATACCCCACTTACCGCCCCCGTCTACGAGATCTATGAAGACATCAAAGGTTCGGGTCTCCTCAACCAACCCGAGCCCATGAAGACCAAGCATCGCAATCGCCGCAAGCATTGCCTGTTCCACGGTGACCACGGGCATCACACCAGCGATTGCCATCAACTTCAAGATGAGATCGAGCGTCTCATCCGCCAGGGACACCTATCTCGGTATGTGTCCGGGCAAAAGGAAGACCAAGGCGCCACTGAAGAGATTGATAATATCCCCCGCGGAGTCCACATCAACATCATCGCGGGTGAAACGGCATCAGGCGGAGATAGCAGCCGAGGATGGAAGCGTCACGTCGAGCGGGCGAGTCGAGCCTCTGCTGAGGCATCTGCGGCCCCGTCGGCTAACGAACCGCAGGCCCTGGTATTCTCTGACCAGGACCTGGAAGGGCTAACCACCCCGCACGACGACGCTCTCGTTATATCGTCTACGATAAACCATTGTAACGTGGACAGAATCTTAGTCGACAATGGCAGTGCCCCTGATGTATTATCCTATGAATGTTTCCTTAAGATGGGAGAGAATCCATCTAAACTTCGCCCGATCCGAACCCCTCTCTGCGGGTTCAACGGCCAAGCTACTTATCCCGAGGGAGCACTGAGTCTACCTGTTACTATCGGCACCCCGCCCAAAACCGCTACGGTTATGGTAGACTTCATCGTGATTAAGGGGATGACGGCATACAACGCCATCTTCGGCCGAGGCATTCTCAGCCGAATGAAAGCGGTGCCCTCTACCTTTCACCAAAAGATGAAGTTCCCGACCAAATATAGTGTGGGGGAAGTTCGAGGTAACCAGGCATTGGATAGACGGTGCTATATAGTCTCGGTTGATGCCACTAGGCCGGAAGGGAAGAATAAAGGGGTAAAGGGAGCCGAAGAGGGACCCACAACATCTGAGCCTGGTGGCGAGTTGCTAACGGTCTTCCTTAACGGTGACCCGACCCTAGGAGTGAAGATTGGAGCCGAGCTCCCACTTGAGGAACAAGAAAGATATAAAGATTTCTTGCGCAGTACATCCGAGTCTTTGCATGGTCTGATGAGCACCTTCCCGGGATCCCGGGAGACGTAGTGATGCACAAGCTTAACCTCGACCAAATAGCAAAGCCAGTACAACAGCTCAGAAGAAAGCACTCCCCACAGAAGCAAGCGATCATCAAAGAGCAAGTCATCAAGGGGCAGAAGATTGGCCTCTTTCGTCCGGTTCTGTACCCTACAAGGCTCGCCAACGTCGTCCTGGTACCAAAAGCTTTTGGAAAATGGCGGATGTGCGTGGACTTCACCGATCTCAACCAGGCTACCCCAAAGGATTGCTACTCGCTACCGAGCATCGGCCAACTGGTTGATTCAACCTCTGGCAACGAGCTACTCAACTTCCTGGACGCCTACTCCGGCTACCATCAGATCAGGATGAACCCGGAGGACATCGAGAAGATCGCCTTCATCACCGACTTCGGCGTACATTGCTACACCCGGATGCCGTTCGGGTTAAAGAACGTTGGGGCAACGTATCAGAGACTGATCAACCGCATTTTTGAAGGGCAGCTCGGTCGGAACGTCGAGGCCTATATTGATGACATGCTTGTCAAGACGCCCAAGGCCAAAGACCACCTTGCCGACTTAGCCGAGACCTTCGACACTCTCCTGAAGCACAACATGAAGCTCAACCCCATTAAGTGCGCCTTCGGAGTCAGATCCGGGAAGTTCCTAGGCTTCCTGGTCACTCAGCGTGGAATCGAGGCCAACCCCGACAAGGTCCAGGCCATCCTGGACATGCGGCCACCCACCTGCATCAAGGACGTCCAGCGCCTTATGGGCGGCCGAACGATGCCTACCCTTCTTCAAATTGTTGAGGGGACCCAAAATGGCATCTGCTATGTTCGCCTGGGACGAGGAATGTCAGAAGGCGTTAGCTGAACTCAAGGAATTCTTGACCTCACCTCCGGTGCTGTCCAAACCAGTGCAAGGCGAAGCTCTACACCTCTACCTCTCGACAACCCCTTCTACTGTAAGCTCGGTCCTGGTCAGGAACGATGCAGGAGTCGAGAGACCCATTTACT
This sequence comes from Amorphophallus konjac, assembly GCA_022559845.1. Taxonomy (NCBI): domain Eukaryota; kingdom Viridiplantae; phylum Streptophyta; class Magnoliopsida; order Alismatales; family Araceae; genus Amorphophallus; species Amorphophallus konjac. Next base: position 242,483,377 of record CM040127.1, read on the forward strand.
ACGCCAGCAAGGTGCTTAATGAGGTCGAAAGAAGGTACCCCGCAACCGAGAAGCTCGTGCTAGTGTTGGTTACCTCGGCCAAGCGCCTCCGACCCTACTTCCAAGGGCACCCCATCGTCGTATTGACCGGCGAACCTCTGAAGAAGATTCTCTTTCACCCTGAAGCCTCGGGACGTCTCGCCAAATGGGCCATCATGCTCGGGGCCTACGATATCTCGTATCGCCCTCTCTCGGCTATTAAAGGACAGGCTCTCGCAGACTTCATCGCTGAAAGCACGGTCCCGATTGAAGAAGCACTTCCACTAGCAACCGGGCCTACTTGGGATCTGTTCGTCGACGGATCCTCCAATTCAACAGGAAGTGGCGCCGGCATTCTCCTCAAGTCCCATGAAGGAGCGGAACTTCGGTACGCCCTGAAGTTCAACTTCCAGGCATCCAACAACGCCTCCGAGTATGAAGTTGTTATCTCAGGAGCCAGGATGGCTCGACGACTGGGGGCCGAATGAGTCAGGATCCATACCGACTCTCAACTGGTCGCTAGCCAAATCAACGGTGATTATGAAGCTCGGGAAGGACAAATGGTCAAGTACCTCCAAGCGGTAAAGAGGATGGCCCAACTTTTTGAGAGCTTTGAGGTAGTCTAAATAGCCCGGGAGGAAAACTCCCGAGCGAACGCCCTCTCTCGACTGGCCTCCTCGCCCGACCCCGCTGGTACACGATCGGTCTTCCTCGAAGAGCTCGGGCAACCGAGCATCAAATCTGAGCTTATGACTATTGACCTGGCACCCTCAAGCGACTGGCGGACCCCCTACATATCCTGGCTCCGGCATTCTCAAGAGCCCACTGACCCTTGGGAGGCTCGGAAGCTCAAGTACCAAGCTCGGTGTTTTGTCATGCTAGATGATGCCTTGTACCGCAGATCCTTCTCCGGTCTTCTCCTCAAGTGCATCAGCGCCGACGAAGCCAGCCGAGCGATTCAGGAAGTACACGAAGGCATCTGCGGAGCGCACCAAGGAGGAAGATCGCTCGCCAGGATCCTGCTACGGTAGGGTTACTGGTGGCCCACTCTCCAGCGCGACTGCTCGAGCTATGTGCAGAAGTGTGATCGATGTCAACGCTTCGACCACCTGATTCATCAGCCTGCTATGGAGCTCATCACCCTGGCCGAGCCGTACCCTTTCGCTCGGTGGGGGATCGACATTCTGGGGCCGTTCCCTACGGCCCAAGCTCAGAAGAAGTTTGTCATCGTCGTCATCGACTATTTCACCAAATGGATCGAGGCCGAAGCCACCACCAGGATCACCGAATCAGTCATATGGAGTTTTGTTTGGAAATCGATCATCTGTCGCTATGGTGTCCCCCGAGTGATTGTGAGCGATAATGGTAGGCAGTTTGATTCTCATTATTTCAGAGACAGATGTGCCGACCTAAACATTCGCAAGCACTTCACTTCGGTAGCCCACCCTCAGGCTAACGGACTGGTCGAGAATGCCAATAAGACTATCTTGAAAGGCATCAAGACCAGGCTCGGCAAAGCCAAGGGAAGCTGGCTCGAGGAATTACCCAGCGTACTATGGTCGCACCGAACTACTCCAAGAACGGCTACTAGTGAAACACCTTTTCAGCTGGTGTATGGCACGGAAGCCGTAATTCCGTTGGAGGTCAGCAATCCCTCTCTCCTAGTCATCCACTTCGAGCCCGAGGTAAACGAGCAGAAAATACGAGAGAACCTCGACTTGGCGGGGAAGATCCGAGAGATTGCCAGCAACCGAGCAACGGAATACCAACAGCGCATCACTCGATACTACAACTCCAGAGTCCGAGACAGACCCTTCCAGTCAGGAGACTTCATCCTGAGGAAGGCCGAAGCATCTCGACCACTAGAGGCGACGGGGAAGTTGGCCCCTACCTGGGAAGGTCCCTACCAAGTGGTCGAGAAGCTCGAGAAAGGAGCATACTGATTGTCCACCATGGAAGGAACACCCGTCCCTCGGACGTGGAACACAACAAATCTTCGCAAGTTCTACTTTTGAACATTTGGCAAGCATACACATGTAAGCAAAGTAGAATAAACACCATTCTTCTCTTCTTATTAAACTTTGATGTACATCAAGAAGGCCGTAGCCGATATAGTATACATGTACAAAAAATTACATCTCCTGGTACTACAACGCGAGCAGAACGCTCAGCCGACCCAGTAGATGTTCCCACGCCCAGCCACTGACTCTGCCTCGTGCAGAAATTGGCTCGGATAAAGGATCGTCGGCTTCGTTGGTTTGAGAAAGCTCGGAGGAGAAAAGAAAAAGGGGAAACAACAAGAAGAAGAGAGGAAGGAATACAAGTGAAGGCCTCCTCTCTGCCAGCTCTTTGGAAGGTAGAGAGTACAGGCACCCTCCGAAGAGTGAAAGGGGAGGGGGAAAGAGAAAATGGCAGAGATGGACAAGGAGGCAGGGGAAGGCCCGGAAAGGAGGGAGCTTAGTTGGCTCCCTCTTCCCCTCAGAATGGCGTCGGCGGGTCAGGGATTGGAGTGCGACATGCCCCGGCATGACAAACCCTCTTCGTGGGTGACCCCCGACTGATGAACCCTCTTCCAGAGCGAAACAACAGGAGCTTCCCTCCCACTGCCATCTGCATCATCATCTTCCGAAATGCCTTCCATGCCCCGCCAAGACTAACAGCACAACGCTTCGCGGAAGGGAAAAACTGCCAGGAACGACCTTAAGCGATGAAGGAAAAAGGAGACGCCCCTCGGACCTTTTATAGGCCGAAGGGGAAGCTGGTCGCTTTAAATGATTCTCCCCTTACAAAACACGCTACCAAGGCTTCCCCTGACTTGGTTACCTCATTTCCCGATATTCCCCCAGCGGGACGCGCGAAGCGGCAAGTCATTAAGGGCGGTATGGAAAAATGGAAAGGTGCCAACGCCATGTCAATTATTTGACAGATCGGTGCGCGCAAAATCTGCAGGAAATCAGCGCCTTCCTCAAACGACTGCGGATATGGCAATCAAATCACATAAAAAGCGGTAAGAAATAGTCAATTCAACATTCAATACTGTCGCTATTGTAGTTTCAAAAAAGTGCCTTGCTCAGCTACGTAGGGAAAAGAAAGAAAGAAAGAAAAGAGCTATTTCATCAGGCCTCGGGCCCACCTAAAAGCTCGGTAGACAAGTCTTCTTCGGCACCGGACGATCTTCCCCCAATGTTCCCGGTGACGGCCATCCCAGACACCGACCCCACCTGTGTGGGAATTGTCTCAGTCGTGTACCCTCCCGAGGATGCTGGAGTTGGCGGTGGCTCGGACGGAGCCGAATTCACCTCTTCGCTCGATGTATAGTGGGAAGAGTAAGTGGAGCCCCACTCCGAGTCATAGCGCTGACCAGAAGGAAAATCGAGCGAAGATGACTGGGCCATTGCCTCCAGAACGGCCCGATCGTAGCCCTGGGAGAAGCCCTTCCGGAGTCCCCGTCGGTAGCCTGACTCGTAATAAGGAAAGGCCACCTGCTAGAGAGCTGCCTGGTAGGCCTCCGAGCACCTATGTTGCTCGAATGCTTCCTTCCCAGCCAGCCCCGCCTTCCTCTCGAGCTCAGCTATCCGCTGCTCGGACTTGGACTGTAAGACCCCAAATTATTTATTTGAGCCCAATATTTCTTATTTAGCTTTTATTAATTGAGAATAGAATTTTATTGAATTAATAATTAAATTTCGGATTTATTAATATTTAATTCGTTAGAAATAATATGAGTGAAATTCGACTACCTTAGAAAAATCTATAAAAATAGTAAATATGTTAAGGTCGAGGTAGATAACAACTTTTCCTTCTGGCATTAAGCCATTGTAAATCCGTGGTAAGATCTATTTAGAGTTTAAACCCAAAAGTGCACACTTTTGACCCATACCTAACCCTTAGATTAAAACATGAAATTCGACCTCAATACTCGACCAAATGATCTGAAATCAGTGGCAAATGGAAGGCCAAAATGTAAGGAACATTTATCCTCAATTAATTTGAGGTAAACCTAGCCCCAAAATATGCTGCCGACATAGTTTGGTCAAGTCAAGGATTTCGGCGCCGTTTCTAAACACGTAGCTTGCAGCAGCGAATACTCCCAACTCCGAAGGCTCCAGAAGCTCTATGAGCTATCAAAATGAATCCCTACGAGTCTTCTTTCATTTGGCTGCTGTGGGGTTCGCTGAAGTTTCAGATCTGGGGAGATCTAGCTCGATTTGTGGAGGTGGGTCAGCAGGCCGTTGGCTTCCCTTCATCCTTCTTTGATCCATCGATTGAGGTAGGAATTCTCAATCAAATTTTGATCATGAGTATAGCAAGTTGTGCATCTCGTCGAGATCTATCCATTGGGACTGAAAGCCCTAATTTTCATCAGGTGTGGAGTGAGTTATCACGGGTTTTCTAAGGTGCTATCCAAGTGTTCTTCATCCTAGGGTTTGAGTTTTCTCTCTCCGATTTGAGGTAGGATCTAACAACCAAACTCTAATTAACTTACATGATATAATCAGCATGTTATTATCTTTCATTTAACATAGAAATCCCCAAATTCCATTGAGCATGCCTCGTGAATTTCGAAATTTTGTAAGAGCATACCTAGAACATGATTCATATAGTGTTCCTTTAAGTCAGAGCTTGATTACGGGCTAATTTTGAGTCATGTATCCTGATCTTCATGTAGCATATTATACATGGTTGGATTCATAATCGAGTCAGCTTTCTTTTGACACCAAAAGCCCCAAATTCCGTTGAGTATGTTGAGAGAATTGCATGATTTAGTAGAAGTAGGTCAGGAACTAGGGTTTTCATGAATTTATCATATATAAGTTGAGATTCAATCAATTTCTGTAACAATCCGTGTTTCAAAATTGTAGTTTTATGACCCTAGAATGTCTATTAATATTCCTAGATCTTGTGGTTTTGATTTCAACTCATTTGGACCCCATTTGGATGAGTTCATGTGGTTTTCGGTGGCAACTCACGTTGCTGTTCTTGCAGGGGTCGACCCGTTTTCTGGGCAACCCTGCAGGCCCGAGGGTCGACCCCAGGGGTCGTCCCCTCCTGTTCCTGCATGGGGGTCGACCCCAAGGGTCGACCCATCCAGCTCCCTGCATGGGGGTCGACCCCAGGGGTCGACCCATTGCACAGGAATGTAGGGGTCGACCCCAGGGGTCGACCCATCTGAAGGAAATGGTGGGGGTCGACCCCAGGGGTCGACCCATTCAGCTTCCAGACCCCAGTTTTTCAGGGGTCGACCCCAGGGGTCGACCCGTACACCAGAAACCCGGTTTTCATCATTTTTCGACCCGAAGATGGATCCGAATCAGTGGGGAATCAACCCATTTAACTTAGACCCACTGAAATTATATTTTTGAAGAACAATTGACCTATTCATGTACCCCCCTTGATTTCAAATTTGCATTGGTCCTTTCTTGCAAACATAGTACAAAACACGATGTTTACCATCTCCATTACAACACTTACATTGGTTAAATAGAAACTCACATAATTAATGATTAATGGTGTAACTAAAACCCCTGATAATGCATTCTATTTCACCGCTGTGAGAGCTTGTTCTTTACCTCGACAACTTGTTCTAGCTTGTTGGCACTTTGGCTAATACAAATGATAATGGTTAATCATGATATCTTAACTTGGTGATTAGGATTAATATGTTGATTAGCTTGTTTGATTGCTGCTGTTTTACAGTAGCACAGCACGATTAACTCTTGTTGTGACTTGGTTTCGATCTCCTTGATGATTATACTTACCTTGAAATTCTGGAAATGAATCTCTTTCTTACTTGAAGTTGTTATTGCTACTTAGTTTAAACCTTGGAATTCTGGCCATAAACTGTGGAAGTCTAGATTCGTGGGATCTTTGATCCAAAGAAATCAATGCCTGGCAAACAATTAAGGGCTCGGTCTAGTCCTGGGAAGAGCGCCCGAACACTACGTGTACCCCCGGGGAGGTGAATGGCTAGGTGTGGCATTTGGCACCAGTACTTGACATGTGTTAAATCTAGGACTGTCCACTACTCTCTACATTACTTTCTACTACTTTTCACTTTCCACTCTTCACTGTTCTATACTCTACTTGTTGTTACTTTACTTGTTGATTACTTGGACGTGGAAATGAAATTACATACGTGCTTGACATGACTTGAATTGTCTTGATATGGCCAACTTTTTATCGTTATCTCCTGTAGTAAATTCTTGTCTTACCATTCTATTCATTATATTTCTTGACCTTGCAAGATCTTTGAATTTTGTTTCGTGATATCATCGTTATCTTTTTATTGTTTTATCATTTGTAGCATGACATTTTAAAATGTAATTAAACTGTTAATCACTTATACCTGTCTGTTATTTCCTACTGAGCGTCAGCTCATAGTTGTGTTTTTCCCCTTTTCCAGGCTGTTCAGGTGACGCAGTTACCGATGGGGAAGGGCAGGAGTGATGTCTTGAGTGTATCAGTTCTAGTGTGTTAGTAGTGTGTTATCTTACTTTAGTTGTGTTTTGGAGAGCATTTAGTCTCAGTCGTGTTATTGAGCTTTAGTGATTGATTATTCCAGTTGTATTAAGTTGAACTTGAGGTTATTGTATCAGTGGTGGTTTGTTAATGATCATTTAGTATTTCCATCTTGTAGCACTTGTGTATTATTTTAGATTAGTTCTCTCTCTTGCCAGCGTGTCTCTAACTGTACGTCCCGATATTTCTGCCTTGTTCGGGATGTGACACGGACAACCTTCCCTCGGTCTTAGACAGCCTTCGCTCGGCATTGGTCCGCGAATCCTCGGCCGCCCGGACTCGGTCCTCGAGCCCTTCTCGCTCGACCCTCCATTGATGTCCCGCTCGACCTGGTTTCTGCGCTCCGACTCCAGGAGCTCACTCTTCCGGTCGACCATGTGGCGAGCCTGGGCCAGCTGCTCTGACAAAGACCGAGACTCCGCTTGGCTCGACTACGCCAACGCTCGGAGCGGAGCGATCTCTCGACGAAGGTCTTCAAGATCGAGGGTTAGACGCTCGACCTTCCGATCGAGCGCATCACGGGCGCACAAAAGAGTCTCCCGCTTGGACTCCATCCGAGCGTACGCATCCATAGGTTCGGCCCCCAGCTGGGCCAGAATCAGCCCTCCCTCCATAATCTGCTCCAACAGTGAAGAGGGGGGACCCTTCCGGACTTTTTCCTGCAAGTCTCGAGAAGCTAAAGAATGACACGCCCGGTACAGAGAAGCTCGGACACTGAAGGTGTTGGTATAAGGAGGGGAAGATCTCACGGGAGCGTCCGAGACCGGGGCATCTCCCTCGGGCAATCCCGTCCCAGGGGCCCCACCGGTCGGCTCAACATGAGCACCCCCACTACGTACCTCCCCAGTTTCGGTCGGCTGTGATCGAGTCGCCTCCTCCTGCGACCCTCCAGCCTCGACCTGTTGGGGACGGACCCCCTCATCTGACGGCCCCTCCGCCACGCTCGGCGCCTCAGCATCGGCAGTTATCCCTCCGTCATCGGCCCCCTCTTGCTCAGTAGAGGGGAGAGCCGACACGGAATCTCCTCCGAACGCACGGATGACCTCCTTCTTCCTCGACAGTTTCTTCTTAGCAGACTGAGCCTGCATCAAAGACCATAGCAGCTTGGCCACGGGATCCTTGCGCTTGATCCCTCGACGCTCGGAGGCGTCGTCCTGAGCCGCCCGCTTGCCCTTATCCCGGGCACGGGACGAACCCCCGGAAACTTGAAGATCGTCCGGAGCCGGTGCCTCATCCAAGTCAATGACCTCCAACTTAGACGAAGGTGCCTCCTCCTCGACCGCTTGCCTCGTGTCTGAACCACAGAAAGCAAACTAAGAGAAGAAAAATCCCAACTCAGCAAGAAGGAAGACCGAGTTCCCGAACTCCTTACCTGTCGACGACAGCACTCGAGAGAGGTAGCCCTCAATGTTGGAAGAGGTCACCAAATCAGCAGTCCCCCTGCGATTCTGCTGAAGGATAATAGCCTCCTCCTCCACCTCCGGAGAGAACATAGTCTGCTTCGGAGGAATGTTCGGATGAAAATTGGGCTCCGTCGGGAAGTCCCAGACTACACCAACTGCCGACGGGCCCACCCAAAAATACTGGGTCTTCCACCCTTTGTGAGAAGAGTCCTTCCCAGAGAGGGACACACAGCTCCTCCCCCGCCTCGCCTGAAGATAGAAGAAGCCTCGCCCCGCATAAGCGTGCTCCTTCAACTCAAAGAAATAATGGAAAAGATCCTGCGAGGCGCGCACTCCACACTGGCCGCAAAGGAAAATGAAGGAGAAGATGAATGTATAAGAGATTAAGACCAGTTGGATAGGAGCCAACCGGTAGAACCGAAGCAACCCGGTGACAAAGGGATGAAGGGGCAGACGAAAGCCACACTTCCAAGCTAGAAGAAAAGAGCAAAAGAGGCCAGAATGGGTGGACAGGCTAGGCTCATGAGGCTCAGGCGCCAGGAACTGGAACCGCCAAGGCAGCCCGTAGCGACTTTCCAACCGTTTCATCTCCGCTTCCCCCAGCTCGTTGGAGGATGGCTCCGACGGCGTCAAGAAAACTCTGGGGGCCCGTTCTCTCTGCCGCCCCTCAGCCTCAGAATGATGATCCGCCATGAGATAGAGAGAAGAAGAAGGGAAAAGCTTCAAGCCAGAGAACTTTGGAGAAAAAAGGGAGCTTACGAATCACCGCCTCAGGAAGCTCTTCCAGCTCCGACGGCTACAACGATTCTCCGCCCTTATGAAATTATTCTCACAGCGCGGAAGCCTCCCTCAAATACGACTACAAAGAGAGGCAAAAAGCCCTAAAACCCCGAAGATAAAGGGACGCAAAACGCGCAATGCCTAACAACCCTGACAGGAGGCGGCGCGGCGTCCGATCTCCCGAGGAGGGGCCCTCTCTTACTCATCATAACGGGCGTATTTCCAAGGTGAGCCGCGTCACGTGGCCCCTACCGAAGAGATATCTTTACCCAACCGGTGCCACAAGCGGTCCAGCCCAATTGCTACTCGTCCGAGCCTAATCTTGGCTCGGGAGTAGGAGGGGGACAAGTGGAGAGGGGAAAATCTCACCGCCCGTACGGAGAGGTCAAACGAGGTTCAAACCGGACCGAACTAGGCTCAACTCTCCAAAGTGGCAGCCCCTGGGCCCATTTATTATGAAGCTTAAAAATTCACTCGGTACAAGCGCTTCCTAGGCGGCGTTCGGGTTGGAAAGTCTGAGCATCAGTTGATCAGGAAAGCTCTCTCGGAGCCCCCTATTTCTTGTCCCGACCCAGCACTTATCCCTCGGGAGACCACTCCTGAACAAATGCCACTCGCTCGAGCTCACTGATGAAAGTTTAATGATTCAGCCGTTGTGAATCTCTTAATGACAGGAAGCTCAAATGGGACAAGGGGAAACCAAGAGTCCGTGCGCCGTAAGGAGCCCGCATGAAGGACGTAACCCCCCTAGAACCCCTCCGCTTACAGGGATCAATTCGCACAACAGGCCACTATTTAAACAAGACATGCCCCACTGCGACGAGGAGAGCAAGTCAAGTAAACCTGAGCAGGAATCACTTCACCTCTTGGTGGAGAGGGATCTCGCGCTCCCACTTTCCTCCCAACTCTCCTCTTCGCACCTGTGCTCTACCATCTGTGCTGACTTAAGCATCGGAGGGTCTTCCCCGGAGATCTATCACTGGGCACCTCTGACTGGTTTCCCTTCTTGCAGTTTATATTTCAAGGGTACATGGTCATCTTCCTCTCCGCTCAGGAGCAGCGCGAGATCGCCCCTCTTCAGGTACACACTCTCTTCTCTTTTTATAATTAGGGGGGGGGAGAGAGAGAGAGAGAGATGGATGCCGCTGATATATATATATATATATATATATATATATATATGGGATTTTGTTGGATAGTTATGGTGTAGATCGAGTACCAACAAAGGAACTTTATGGTCATCTCCAAACAGGGACGTGAGCCGTGGCCAGAGATCAGACAAATTACACGGATCCTGGCATCGTCTCTCATTGGTCGGATGTAACGTATTGTTTGGCTACAATCCACCCACCCCCGCCACACATCTGGCCCATAGCAAATGAAGCACCTCTCTCTCTCTCTCTTGATCGATCCCACCCAACGCACACTTCATTTGATAGGGTCATAATAGAATAAGATGAGTTAAAATGAATTATTCGTAAGTGAACGAGTTATTCAAGTTTTAAGAGTTAAAATATATCACTCAATGTCAGATATAATTAAAGTCATTAATGTAAGATTAATTCATTTTACCTCCCTCACTAGAATATTTTATTTAATTTTATAAGATAGATTTTAAATTAAAAATATAAAAATAATTCACCCCTAATCCACTCAAATTAAATTATTCTAACATATTACCCAAGTGGCGCATAAAGAATACCGGCGAGAGCAAGGGTTCGGGTTCATCACCGACAACTTTCAACGGGCGGTGATTCACCCGACGGTCCAAATTGCCACGGACCCGCTCTCTCTCTCTCTCTCTCTCTCTCTCTCTCTCTCTCTCTCTATATATATATATATATATATATATATATAGTACAAGTCAGCTTACCCAAGTCGGTAATGTACTGCGAACCATGTATAAATCAAAAGTTGTCTGTTAGAAATTTATGGTCCATATCAAATTTCTTAGCATGTTGGAGTTATTGCTTCTTAAGTTGGCATCACCAGCTGACTTAGTATTTCAGGCATGGTGGCCAACCTGTCTTTTTCTTCCTCGCCAGATCCCTCTTTCCATCCTATTGAGTTCCCAACGAAGCTGCTTGGGAGATGAATGGTCAAAAGGGAACAGAGAACCACACCGCTGTACAGCTTCTTACACGGTGGCAGGGTCAACCCTGCCCAGGTCGCCAGTTGCATCGGTTGAGCAGCAACTCAAATTCGAAACCAGTTGAGAGCTCTGTTGCAACAGCGTTTAACTACATGGAAACCATTGTTAACAGTAGCCGAGTGAGCAGTTGTGTTATGTTTGATATAGCTAAAGCAACCACCACCATGTCAAGTGGTTAGGGGATTGTCATCTAGTATGACTGTTAGTAGGATTGGTCATCGCAAAATAGGGAAATGGAGTATCTCATTCACAGCTGCTTCATGATCGGTCACTTTCTGTGGAAACACTGAGGCCCTGAAAAACTGATACGGTGTTAACTCAACTCGGGATCTGAAGATCCTATAAATGCCCAATATATATCCTAGTCAATTGATTCAATGATGTTTGAATTTACCGACTACTTTTGAACATCAGGCATGAACAACACCTTTTGGACATAAATTTTACAACATGTCCTCCCACTTACTACTACTGTAGTTGCCAATACTCCAAAATAAACGTACTAAAAATGGGCTCACACTCCTAACTGCGTAAGGAAAATTGCCCTCGACTTCTTTCCATTCTGCAAGCATGACTTGCTTGCTTAGTTTTTATTTCTTTACTTGTACGAAATAGGACCAGATCTTGACACCGCAAACCTTGGCAATGGACTTAGGCCACGGTTGCCACTGGCAGAACCCTCAACGAATTTCACCTTCCTACTTGAGCTGTAATCCAGAGGCCCTGACCGCCTTGTATTGCGAGGCTGTTTGTCATCAACCCTATGGCTTGAACCATCCACATCATATAAATGTTCCTTCCGGTGTCCTGGTGCATTGAAATAATTTGAGTCACTTGTGCCAGACTGAGTAGAATCACCATGGTTCTGTTTAACTACAGGTGAAGCATGCGCGAGGGATATAATTGGTGACTGCCTTGGTGATGGGCTAAGAATATCGAGGGTAACTGATGACGAATTTCCATATTGCTGGTGGTATATTGAACGTAGAAGTGTGTATGGTATGTGGAGTTCCAGCGTACTCCTTGGGAGATACGGGGAAAGCTCACAAAGCTGGTCCAAGAAAATAAGTTTCGGAACAAGATGAGACCTGCATTGTTTTAGTAAGCATGGGATCAAAAATTGAGGCATGAAACAAATAGATTTTACTTTTACCAGCAATTAATCTGAAACTATGTAGCAAATTCTTGAAAGACATTCTGCGAGATACAATAAGCTAATCACACGCTAAAACTTAGAAACATTTAGATATACGGATTATTCATACTAAGTGGATCAAAGATAAATTAATCCAGATTTTAAGATGAGAACTGAAACTAAGTATTATTGACATACAGATGTCACACCAATAGCAAATAAAGTCAGCTGCTGTAGGGACGGCAGGGGCATGAAACTAGCTATTCCTGCCATAGAGGTTGCAAATCTCAGCTGCCGGAACAATGACAATGAAGAGATGGAAATCATCCTTCATCGACATCATCTTTTTTCCCCAGTTATCTCCATTGTCATTATGATAAAGCCTTGTCCACCAATCATCTTGAATCGACTTAGGACTCAAAGGTTCTGAAGAATTAGAGAAAATTTTCAAGTGAGCTGCTAAACTGATACAAACCTCCCATTTGTTAAGTCGTGTCCTGACAAATATCAGTTAGTGGGTAGGCAAGACCTACTTTCATAAGGTGCCAGTTTGCCAGTTTCCTACCAGTGGTTTGTTGGCCATCAGTGATATCTAAATATGACATAGAGGCAAAGCTGGAGATTGTTAGAATAAATGTTTGTCCTAGAACTACATTACATGATCAAAACCATTAGGAAAAGCGTTCAACTTATGAATGCAATTATACAACAAAGAATATGAAAGAGGTAGAAAAAAACGGCCAACATCATGCATGTCCTACAGAAGGCTCCATTTAGTTTATACAATAAATGAAATGGTAATGTTAGTGCGTGTTTGGTGCATCAGACTTCACACATAATTTAGTTTTTATATGGTGTCTCCACACTGTACTACAGGATGCCATATGACTCTTGTATGTAAATTGTGCCACTGCCCCCATCAATGACAAAGCATCTTATCATTCTCATCTCCACTCTTAACATGATATCAGCCAAGCATTGTTGGCAGTATCGGCCGAAACCGATACGTTTTGGCCGAAACGTATCGGTTTCGGCCTATACCGACACCGAAACGGGCATTTGCACTGTAGCAGAGCCGATACCAAAAATAATATATTTTTTAATGATTTCGGACCGAAACCGTCCGATTTTGGACCGAAACCGACCGAAACCGAACCTGTTTTCGCCGAAACCTAACTCGTTTTCGGGCCGAAACCTAACATTTTCATAGATTGCCCCCTTTTCTAACTGTTTTGAACCGGTTTCGGCCGAAACCGATACCGAGTCGTATCGGTTTCGGACCGGGCCGAAACTGAGTCCGAAACCGACACTGCCATCCTTGCAGCCAAGCTAACCCTTTCAGCCCACCACCTACCCTTCTCTTCATCTTTGTGGTCAGTCCATTGTGGACAGGCAGAGTCGAGCATTGGCGCACCCTGTACTATCTTTGTCTTACAGCCATAGGGCTCCGCTTGATGCCACACCGCCTTTATAACTGCCACAGACTACTGTCAGCATCATAGCTACACTCATCACTGTGGACTGGATATTCATCATTAAGCTCTGCCATCACCATCTTGCCATTGTGGAGCTGCAGCTGCTGCCATCAGCATCGTTCTCAGCAGTGGGCAATTTTCCTATAGCCACTAGCCCCTCCTATTATTCCTGGCATGGCCACAACCTTTGGTTTCTTCTCTATCAACAATTTAGTCACTGGCACTATTGATTGAAGCTGCTGCCGCCATCACCATCGACTAGAGCTGCTGCTGGTGAGCCTCTCCAGTTGCTTCCAGCAGTGGTGCATCTTATGGAGAATTCCTTTCCTCCTCCAAGATTGTGGGAAAGGTGGAAGATTCAGAGGACCCAATATGTGGATGCAGTCTCATTTTGGAACCTAGGCCGATTACTTGAAGGATCCAGTTTTACTAAAACACAGATCCACCACATACAGGGTCTGATTAGCTTGTGACATCTGAGCCACACAACAACCACCTCATTCGCAGTGCAGCAACAAATCATCAACCATCCAGAAATGACAGAAGCAAAATGCCAGCACCTACTCAGCTGCCACATCAACCAGAAAATGACTGAAATACACCACCACATCATTGATAACAGTGTCATGTCACCAGTGAATCATTGCCACATCAGTGCCAGTTCCAGCATATCACATATCCTCCCAAGAGTTTTTCAGCATGGTAACCCAAGACAAAAGATAACTATGAACTTTAAAGAACTAATACTAACAGATGAAAAATCAAAAACCTAAAAATGGACATTAATAAAATTATTCTTGTGTGAAATGATATTAAAATCATTTAATTTTTATTTCTGATGTTTTGATGATTTGATTCATGGCGTAATCATTTCACATACCATTTTGAATAAAACATTGACAATAAAAGTAATATTTCAGCAACTTGTAGTTAACTACAAGATAAGAACAATATCACGAGTGAGAAATACATGCTTCTGTGTTTGTGGTCGATGATAGCATACAGATCATCCCCACTGAGCTCAATGATATGTGCCATACACCATTTTTTTAATGTTATTTTAACCTTGAATCTTTAAAGCTAGAAAAGACAAGACAATCGATTGGCCTGAATTCCTAACACAGATATGGCTAGCTACCTTCTTTTTTAGGATATGCACTTCTTTCTTTGTCCTAAATGTTATATGGTGAACATGCAATATTCTTTTTTTTACTTTTTATTCATTAGTATATTTTCATATTGTTGAAAAGTTATGCAACTTACCAGAGATTGAAGATAAAACAAACATCAGTCTGGACAGTTGATCCACTCTCATGGAATCCTGGGTTTAGAATCCTTTCTGGGACAACGCTGTTACACTCTTGATCCCTCAAGCCTCCATGATCGTCCAGCCTTATGTCCAACCATGTACGGCATTTCCTTGGTAGCTATAGAAGAGCTTTGGTGGCCTCTGCCTTCTGTGGCATATGCAATCCCCTTAACCTTTGTGATTGCTCTAGCCTTCGTGAGCAGCCACCCCAATCACACCCTCTAGCAAAAGTGCAAGACATCTCAACAAGTTTTCCCAACCTGTCCTCACCCGGCCTTCATGATCATCATGGCCTCCATGACTAGCCAAAAAGACAGCCTCTATCAGTCATGAAGGACCCTCAACAGCCTCCACCCTCTACATTGTTCATTGTCCTCCACCTCAATAATGCATCGTTGTTCGTAAATAGCTGATTTTCAAGTGGGATGTATGTCTCCAATCGTTGCCTATCAGCCTATGTTAAAGGAAAAAAGTGAGCAAGGCCACCAAGGGCTTGCCTCAGTCTCAAATGCCTAGGTAAGCACCTAGGCATTTGAAGCAAAGTGTTTTCTCAGTAACTAACCAGTAGCCGGAGGATAAAGAAAATATCCAAGATAGTTATATGAAAGGTTAATGAAAATGCTAATCAAGGCCAAGATATAAAGGCTAATTTGTATACGGCACTCAAATAAGTAGTGGATGGTCTGACGAATCATCAAGAAAAAGAAAAATGTGAGCATGCAAGAGAAACAAGGGAACTAGGCATTGTCAAAAGAGGCACCCGGCACCTTGGAATATTAAGAACAAGATAATGTAATAAATTCCCCAAGGCCAAGGTATTCCTAGAAAGAGAAGTTCTGCGGAACCCTCCTGTGGCGGCGGCCATTTTCCAAGGCGAACAATAAAGTTCTAGCATCCTCTCTCAACCCTCCCATCCCATCTCTGCTACTGCTGGAACCTCTCTGGGCCTCCTGCTGCCTGGAGATGTTGCGTCTGTGGAGATCTGCACCGGCTCTGGAGTGCCGCTGTCACCTTCTCAGGGCGCTCCAACATCTGGCGAAGGTCATCTGCAACCTCCGCCAGCGAGCTCGCTGAAGATCCTTCGTAGAGCTGGCCAGCAGCCGGCTCCCCTGTCTGCCCCTGCTTCTGCTGCCTGCTGCTCCCGTTGACAACCCAGCGCCGCTGCCTCCATCTTCAAACATGACTCGCGGCACTCAAGAACCAAACTCACGGCCGGGCGTCAAGCCACTCCTCTCTGCATCTTCTTTGCCCGCCACTGATGTTTCTGGTTTGCCCGTGGGGACAGGTCGGATCTGGCGTGCCTTCGTCTTCAACGTCTTAACCTGTCTCACACGCCCAGTTCCAATCTCTTCAGGTGCTGCAAACCCTTCTCTGCGAACAGATCTGGCGCCGCCTCCCTCTGCCAGACCCAACACGGGAAAGAGCTACGTGAGGGTTGTTTGTAAAGCCCAGATGTTCCCTGCAGTCGCTTTCCCTGTGCATCATCCGGCGTTTACAGATCAGGGAGAGCCGGCCGTTTACTTCTCAGAAGCTGAGATGTCCATCGCCTTGAAGCCATTCGAGTTTTCCCTGGTGGCAAAAACTCCCTATGGCAGGCCTCCTTACCCAGAAATTAAGTTGTTGATGCAGCGACTCGGTCTTTGCAAAGAGTTCCTGATGGCTGCATTCGATAACAGACACCTCTTGATTCGGTGTACAGGAGAAGACGACTATATGAAGATCATCCTAAGAGAGCAACTCTTGATCAAGGGATATCTCTTTAAATATTTCAAGTGGTCAGATGACTTCAAATGTGGTCGGAAGCCCCCCGCTGTTCCTGTCCGGTGGAATTCCCCAGCCTTAAGCCACATCTCTTCCACGACCCCTTGTGAGGATGGGCTATTTTTTATTTATTTATTATTATAGTTGGGAGGTTTTATTTAGACGCATGGGCGTGCCAGTCACACTTGTGACAAGTTTATTGCGCGCACTGTCTGACAGATCAGACGAAGGTGGGTATCGTGTCAGGACCCGAAACCCACCGTACTATAAAGGCTACGACGTTAATTACATCCCTCTGGGAGAGGGACAATCCTTGATTAATCGCCAAAATAGGGGGGCCATGGGGCAGAATAATTTGAAAGAGAACATAAGTTAGAAGACATTTATTAAAAAGAATGGGATTTAGCACGCAATCAAGCAAACAATGAGATGATACTTCTCCAGGTGGATCGATCCCCAGTACGAGGCGGAATCTTTATTCACGCATAATGAAAGCTTTCAGCCAGACTGGATCTGACCTTCCACGAATCACTATTTGATATACCAGGGAATCGTGACATATAGGCACATGGTAGGATAGATGTATATATATATATTCATGCATGTACATGTATGCTTACGCACATATGCAAGTGTGCCCAGGTTGATTCTATTATTGTTATTCCTTTTATTACGTGGGCGGCCATGGGCCGGTCAGGATGAAACAGTGAAGGAAGACAAAGGGGTAGTGCTGTCTTCTTCTTCTTCTTTTTCTCTTCTTTTTTTGTTTGCCTTATAATTATCACTATTGGGGCGTGAAATACTTATATGACAGGAATGGGAGCTAAGACACACGTTAGTTAATCCAGGCGAGTGGGCTTGGACATTGAAATCGGTCGACCGGTCATTGAAATCGGTCGACTGAGGAGTAGTCTGAGTCGACTTGGACCCAGACAGGTCGACCCAGAGCCCCAGATGTGTCGACCTTTCGAAGAGTCGGTCGACCGCAAGTGCATATCGGTCGACCGAAATGCTGGATGGGTCGACTTGCAACATGGGCAGGTCGGCTCAACTACCACCCCTTGGTATATTTTTTTTGCTGCATGGTTTAAGATTATTATTATTATATTGTCAATGACACTTCTCTTCTATTTATTTTCTGCTTTCTTTTGATTGACCAAAGGGGACCATGAGGGTTCAGCGAAGAGAGGGAGAATGACAGAGAGGGGAGGAATACGGGTTGTGTCGACGGCAGGCATAGAAAGATGAAGAGCAATGGATTGGCGGAGGGGAGTATCGGCGCGGAGAAGAGAGAGAGAAGGGTGAGGTGATCCGACGAAGGGCAGTATCGGCGCGGAAGAGAAGAGAGAGAGAAGGGTGAGGTGATCCGGCGGGGAGGGGGTGCGCCGGCTCATTTGCCCCCCCCCCCCCCGCCGGATCACCTTCCAAATGAAGGTGGCTGCTGATTCAGGCTGGCTCAGGCCCCTAACGAACCTTGCGCCTCCAGTTTGATTTGCAGGAAGGGATTAAAGGTCAAAGTTGGCCCATTACCCCCAGATTAAGGTGTTCTTAGGTCCATTAAAAATTTTAATTAGCGTAATTTCCCATCAACAATCGACCGTCGATTATCATAAAATTTGTTTGTTAATCAGTTTGTTCGTTCAGGTGGGTTGGGACCAGTTCCTCCTATTCCAATCACACATGGGTATGAGGATTAACGAGCCATGATGGCCAAAATAGCACAGTACTCATAGTCTTTTCATTGCATGCATATTGAATATATCAGTATCGTTGCTATTTTCATTATTCTTGTTACATTGTCATTATTATTCATTCATGCATTTGTTTGTCTATTATTGTTATTCCTGCACCATTTTGGCGTGATGCAAGCGATGAGTAACCGTAGAAAACCATTTGACCAACGAACTGGGATTAGTTTATGCTGACGAAGCAACAACGCTAGGGGTAATCCCCTGAACGCATACTCGACGATGGTCCGACGTGATTTTAATGTTAGGGGAAGGGGGAATTGTTGGCCCAAAGCAAAATCAAGCCATGGCCATGATGGGGTGGCCCCCGAGATCTAAGCATGATTTGTAGGGGCATCATGTATGTTCCCTTGTCCAGGGTCCGGGGGAGATGCCGTCTCTAGAATGCACGTCGATGCACATTTGTATTTCATCTTATTTTAATTCCACTTGAGTGCCATGTAGTCTGAGGCGTGAGGCGAGCGAGGCGACCAGGGGGTCGCCTCACGCCTCAAAGGCCTAGGCGGTGGCCGAGGCGTATGAGGCGACATATAATTAAAAAATTAAAATTAAAATTATATGTCAAAATATCACAAAAATATATATTTTTGAACAGTAAATATCATAAAGCTGCATATACACTAAACAAGAAAAACAACTAACAAGTGCAATATTATAACAAAAAAAAAAAGTTAAACAACCAAACAAGTTAATTACATAATCCCATAACACAAAGTGTTTCAAATCGCGATTACCATACACAAATAAGCCCCTCTGCCAATTGTCGATTACCCTGCACAAATATAACAAATGGAAGTTATTTTAATATGTTGGCTGCTGCCATCAGAGAGAGTGAGAGATCGGAGAGAGTAGAGACAGAGTGAGAGATCGGAGAGAGTAGAGACAGAGAGTGAGAGATCAGAGAGAGTGAGAGATCCGAGAGAGTGAGAGATCCGAGAGAGTGAGAGTGGAGATACAGAGAGTGAGAGATTGGAGAGAGTGAGAGTTACCGGACGGATGCCGGATGCCGCCCGCCGGATGCCGCATGCCGGACGCAGCTCGCCGCAGTCTGCTCGCCGCTGCCGCTCGTGGAGAGACAGAGAGGGTGGACGCCGGAGGACGCCGCTGCCGCTCGCCGGACGCCGGAGGACACCGCTGCCGCTCAGCTGCCGCCCTTGGAGGAGGAACCAGCGAAGGAGGTTGAAGACGCAGTGAAACCCTCGGGGGGTTAATAGATCCGCGACGGTTGGTTAACGGGATAAGAGACCCGATACGCGGATCCGCGGCGGGGCGGGGCGGGCGGTCGAGGCGTGCCGAGGCGGGCGACTTGAGCCGAGGCGGGCGAATCGTGCGAGGCACGCGCGAGGCGTTCACCTCGGCGAGCCGCGACGATGCGAGGCGAGCGGACGACGCCTCGCCCCGCCTCACCGCCTAGGCGGGATTTCGACTACACAGCTTGAGTGTGTGTTTTATTCCAATTACATGTTCTTGTCATAAACTTCCCCTTGTTTGTTTCGTGTTGCGTTGTCATCATACTTGTTGTTTCCTTTCATCATGCTCCGCTTTGTTTTTCTTGTCTTGTTTCATCTATTTTCTTCCCTTCTTTTACTTATGCATGATTGAGCCTACATATGCACATGCATGTGTAGGAGAAGGGAGGGAGGTGCCTACTGCCAGAGGGTAGTCAGCGGGCCAAGATGTTTATTGGCGAACAGTGGGTGCGTCGACCCAGCCTACCTCATGAGTCGACGCACCCATGGGTTGACCCAAGGGTATGGGCAAGTCGACTTACCCCAGACTCTCAACAGAGCCCTGCTTTTGACAGTGGCATGCAATATGCCTAGACTGAATCCATGCGCTATTTATCTGCCAAGGAATGCATACAACCTTAGAAATTTTAGGGAATGGCTTTGCAATAACTTGCACACGGGATGCAAGCGTTTAATTATGTGTTCATGACGGATGATTTCTGGTACGCGGCGGAGTATTTCACTCACGCATAGTGACGGTTTCCAGTTGGGCATAATCCGACTTTCCATGCATCACCATTTCATATACCTCACAATCCTGGCAAGCAAGCATTCATGAGTTGAAGCATGCACGAGGTTCTATTTATACTCATAATGGATGCAAGACCCCATGTGCATGAAAAAGGAGACGCATGGTATGCCTAGATTTGCAACAAATGCAAGGATTTTCAATTTCTACTTATGAGAGACCAGCAGAGATCTCTATGCACGCTTGATGCATGTATGTGGTTTTGATTTTATTCTCAGGGTGTGTGCAGACAGAAGTCAGCCCGAACCCCGAAGGGGGTCGACCCTTGGGGTCGACTCCCTGCTGCAACAGGCTTGCAATCTTTTATTCCTTGTTTGCTTTTGCTTCGTTCTTTTTGTTTTGGTATGTTCATGCTCACATGTCCCTTATCGTAATTAAGAGTTTGTCATAGTTTATTGCTGCAGTTTATTGCATCCTTTCCTTTGATGTTTCATTCTTTATTCTCTTTCATCTTTTCTTTCAGAATTAGGATTATGCCATTCATTTCTTTGTTTATTGGCTGCATCTCTGACGAGATTTTGGCGGCATCTCCCCTAGACCTAGAGTGTTTGGGGGAAAAAAACAGAGACTCGCCCACGGAAGGATCCGAGGCGGTCTCATCAACTACAGGGTGAGCCGAAAGCGGTGACCCTATGACCCGAATTGGGCACGAAAGCCCCGAGGACTAGCCTACGAGGGGTTCTGATGACCCCCAAGTTGCCACAGTCTCAATTCTGAAATGTGGACTTGAATTGTTGCCAACCATGTGGCTATTGATATTCACCCCTTTAAAAGGGGGGAAAAGGAGCCTCCGAGGACCATGCTATGAAGAAGCCAGCCCCCGTGGACCCGAGTGATTAAAAAATCTGAATATCGGGCAACGGGCACAAGACTGGATCAGAACATTATGAACTTGCTTAGACGGGGGAATGTACCCCTCCCTGATGACGAGTCCACATTTATGAAAACCATCGGCGAAACCGGAGAAATCATGTTATTACCCCAGTGCACGGGCTCACAGATCATGCTGACGAAGCTAGCAAGTCCGCATCCCAAAGGGGATGAGAAACCATGATGTTCAATGCATTGGTGTAGTGGATATTAATGAGATGCATGGCTAGGGTAGGGATGTGACTCACATGCTGACCTGTGACAGATGGGAGTTTAAACGCTGACTACAGTGCAAAATGCATGGAACATGCCGTTAGCTTATGCACAAAAGGGGGGTGTAACCGGTGTGTGTATAGGAGGTTCTCAGAGATAAAATTCTTGTGGGCATTTATGCAAACAGGAGGGTGCTCATGTGTGACTGACATAAGATCCATAGCGATCGGTATGAAATAAGTGGCAGTGTTTTAACGGGTAGGAATTAAATGAAGGGGAATGTAAGTTTGGGCAAATCTGGGAATACGCCACGGCCCCCACAACCCATGGGCGTGGGTGAGAGGGTAGATGGCCAGTTCCACAATATATCTATAATGAACACAGAGAACATACATAATAAATACACAGAGAAGATCTATGTCGATGGAAACAGTCTGGACCCATAGATAGACCTGGGGAGGGGTCTATGAAGTTAATGTTGCCTGTGAGGGCGTTGGTCAATCATGAGGCTCTCCACTCACCATGGGGCGCGGTTGAGCACCAGCAGATGTTACACACAGTAGAATTTAGAAGAGACCCAGGGCATCGAACCAAGATTGCGCGGATGGATTAGTGATCAAGCATATGTAGCCTTGAAAAGGCCTCCCCACCTTAGGAGGATTCACTTCCAACGAACAGAAAAAGAAAAGAAAATGTAAGAGAACGTGAAGGATAGAGGAAGACAATAACCTGCACAGCAAGTGACTCTCCGAACATGACAAATGTTTATTAACTGGAAACACCTTCAAAAATGCTCGTTACAGTGACCAATTGTCAGGGCTATGGCTGGTCAAAGGGGGGCAGGGAGAATATCGCCCCAAGGGGCTCTTACAAACTCATTGTGTATCAAACGAAAGAAGAGCCGAGATCGCATTATCAAAAAAAAAAATGAAAAAGAAATCATGGAAGTCGGGCTTGAAACCTCATTGCCCTGCATACATTAAGAAGAAAAGAAAAATTACAGAAGAGGGAGGGAGATTGTTAGCCCCTGAGGCTCTATTCACGATGGAAACCCACCTATGAACTAAAACAGAGTATCGGAAAGATACTCCGACCCCGATGTTGCAACAAGGAAGCTTCCTCTCTGATCGAACTCTCAAAATCCTTGAGGAGAAAACTGGAACGGGGGAGGCGGCTGGGTCTCCTTCGAACTCTCTTCGATCTTCTTTTTCTAGGCTTTCTAACCACGCCCTTTTTTTTGGCCAAAACTAGCTTACTTATAGGCAAAACGGGGCTGCTGGTGATCCAGAGGGGAGAGGGGCATGGCACCGGATCACCGGCCCGCCCCATCTCTCACCCGCCGATTCACTGAGCGAAAGGGGGCCGCCGACTCATCTTGGCCGCTCGAGGGGTATTTTGGTAAATTCTGATATTTCCATCGCTCCGTTGGCTCCAGACTAGTCCAGACAGATGCTTGATGCCTGAGACTGCTCCCGGCTTGATGAAATGTCTCTGGGGCGCCGATCTCGAGGTCTTCGGGCTTCGGCACGTAGTTCTGAGTGATTTCTGACGCGTACCGTACCCGTATCAGATTGCTCGGGTTTTATCGTGATTTGACCTTCGGCACTGCCATTCGTGGCGCCAGGCCTGCCCCGTGGATGTGCAGAGCATCTTCATCAAGTGGGCGACCACTTGAAGTATTTTCGCCCTCATTGGGCAGTCTTTCGGCCTCTTACGGACCTTTCGGCGTAATCCGTACCATGATCGGGTCACTCGGGTTCTTCCGCTGATATCGCCTTTGGAACCCCGTTTTGTGTGACCAAGAGCATTTCTTCACCTCGGGAGACATCCTTATTAGGTGGCGGATCACCAGAGGTATTTTCGTCTTTGCCGGACAGAGTGTGGGGTTTGATCGGCACGACCGAGTCGATGTTAGTTTGTTGAGTCTGTTGATTTCGGCTTACCGTACGACATTGCCGAGTTGTTGCAGAAATTCTTCAGACGTCCTGAGACGATGAGTTATAGGGTCCCTGGTACTCCATCAGGTATTTTGGGGCTTTAGCAGTCCGAGTGGACCTCCTTTCAGGTTCTTTCGGCATTTCCGCACTGGTCGGTTGTGCTCTTGGCTACCAGGGCGTGCTTGCCGTACGGTGATATTTCAGGTGTCAACACCCCTCCATTCGATCCATCGCTGGAAATCTTGGGAAAGTGCTTCAGGTTGCCCTGTGCACAACCCAAGTGACCAACGTCGTCTCAGCCCACGTTTGTGTTGACTCGATTTGCTTCTTCCTCGGCCTGAGCGGATCTGGATCAGCATGGGAGTTGTTATTGGCAGCCGGTGCACTACCGTCCTTCCGGCATACTGCAACAGCTGCTTCCTCATCGGCCACGAAACCTCCAACTGTAAACGGGCTGCTAAAGGGGATCCCGGTTTGTCTCAGACTCCTCATGAACCTCCAATCAAGAAACAACCAAACGCCCCCCAACCTGTGCAGAAACCACTGAAGGAGGCGCCGCCTGCTAAACTAGCAGCTTGTCAACCTTCTCGTCGCCACCAAATTTGGGTCTCCAAGACTCCCCAGCATACTGTTACCCCACTAGCAAATTCTTTTGCTGTTCTACAGGCCAACCCAGACCCGCCGGCTGATGTTCTGAAGGATGCTGGTGCGCCAGTGGCTACCCTGGAAGACCCAGCTGTTGAGCCCGACTTTCGGCTGCCCTGGCAAGGCCCCCCTCTCTGATGTCCTGCCTGTTCGCAAGACGACATCCTCTGCTTCTTCTGGTCATCCTCAGACAGAAAGCCATCGAGTGCCAGACAAACCTGCCCCGCCCACTGTTCCTCTTGCAGAGGACACCAGCATCAGGGCAGCGGCGGACTCTCCTTCAGCCGCTAACTAGAAGCATCATCAGCCTCCAGCTTCTTGTGCAGCAAATGCAGGTATCTTTCCCCCTGCTCCGGATAGCCTCTGTTCACCTTCTACCTTCTTTTCAAGGCCTCCCTGCAACCCCTAGCTCGCCGGCACCAAAGAAGACGACGCAAACTAGGGTTCCCTCGAGCGCTTCGAGTAATGAAGCCCCCTCTTCGTCCGTGATGACTATGGTGGGTGCCCTCTCTGCGTTCGCCCTGGTGCACAAGCTCGCCCATGACCCTGTTGCGGGTGCAACCGCCTGTGAGCCGCTGTACATGACCACTCGCAAGGACCCGCCTCCAGACGCCGCGTCAATTCCCCTAGCCGCTCAGCCCACGAAGCTGTCGGAAACACCTTCCCAGCACGGCGGTCCTCTTGCCTGCGTCGCCCCAGATGGAGTGACCCTCCAGCCAGCCAACTCCCTAACGGAGACAGCAAAGCCTGAACATCTTGCCTCCTGCATGCATTGTAGCCCGTGCCCATGCACGGTTCTGCTGGCGAGGGCCCCCTGCCCGGTGATGACTCTTCAATGCCCCCTGCTTCCCCTCAGAGAGATGACCCTGGTGCGAGGATCACAGCGCTGGCTGACGCTCCCAATATCACAGTTAACACCATCACTATAGCAGGGAAAAGCTCTCACAGCACCTCACAGAAGGTCAGGGGCCCCTGGCCTGCAAAGACGATCACGGTGAATCCCCCACACCGGGTGAGTCTGTTGTTCCAAATGATACCTTGTCTTTGCCCTCTCTTGCCATTCTCCCAGGTAACCCGAGCTCGGAAGAGTCTACCATGCCCAATGAAGCTGATGCTGTTCTGGCTACTTCCAATCATAAGCCTAATTTGCATGGGTCCTCACCTACCAGCAACCCATGTACTATGTTGAGTTATGGTTTTGATGATAACTAAACTTAATGTGTGATTGAGTGATGATAACTAAATTTATGGTTGATTGCACATGTTCTTGATGACTGTGTACATTCATGTTTAAATATGGTTGAGATGGCAAATGGCAACGGTACATGGTCATGATTCTTGCTTGATTGAATTGGTTTTACAAGAGGCAAGAGATTTCATAACCTCTTTAATGTGAACAAGCATGGTATTAACCCTGACTATCTTGCTTGCAGGATCAAACTCATGGCAGTCACCTGGTGAACCAAACGTGTGGATAAGCACCCTGCTCCTCTACAATCCAAAACAGGTGGTATATGTCATGTACTGTCAAGAACCATTGGTAAGGCTCTTACCCTGTTATACACTCCTTGTTATTAGGCGTTCCATGAGGTTATTTTTACTTGGGATGATTGAGTTTTATCTCTTGATTCTTAGCCCAGAACTTGATCCTTACCTCAGAATATGTGTGTTTCAAAGTGTTCATATGCACCTAGTTCTTGAGGTTTCAAGCCCTTGCAAAACTCGTCATTGTGCGCCCTCGCACGCGGATCGACCTGCGCAGTCAGGTCGCGGGGATCGAGGGGGCAGCGCCCCTTGAGGGGGTTTCAGGGGGCGGAGCCCCCGGAACAAAATTTGGATTATAGGGGCGATATTCCTTTAATTAGTTAACTTGCCTCCATGGGAAGTTAATTTGGTCTGATGTGCAAAGACTCCCTACGCCTTAACATGTGGATTTGTTTGTTGATGGAACTATTGACTTAACCATGATCAATAAACTGAAAGACTCTCAAACGATTTTCATACTCTACTCTCACTTCCTCTTAATTATCTGCGTGAAGTTCATGCATTCATCATATGGATGTTTGAACTATAGTTCTAATCAATTATCTATGCTCTTGCAGGTCAAAAAACTAAGTATAAATCCACAAGGTCAAATGAGTTTGAATCCATGGACTACAAATGGGTTTAAGAGGTTCGATGTTCGAAATTTGGAAAATTCCAGATTTTGGTCGACCGCCAACCTAGGGGCGGTCGACCGATTTTCCCAGCACCTAAAACTGCAATTCCTGTAAAATTCCGGTCGACCGCCCCAAGCTACAGGTTGACCGCTAACCCCGATGCAGCCTTGTTTGACTTTGTGTTTCAAGCGCGTGGAGAGGTCTTTCCTCCCATTTGTTTAATCCCAATGACCCCAATTACACCATGATTTGTGGATCTGGTCTAGGGCTTGTCTATGGACCATTCAAGGGCTATAAAACATCTCATTGGAGTCATAAACCCTAACCATCTATGAGATCCAAGGGGAGGCTGTCCAAGGAGGAAGAAGAGGGTACTGTAGCTCCGTGAACAGTACCTCGTGCAGCAAGTTCTTCATCTATCTACAAGCCATTCAAGGTACTTCTGAAGCCAACAAGCATCTATGAAGTGAAGAAGCAAACAACCAACAGAGTGATCAAGGGGGAGGCTATCAAGAAGCAAGCAAGGGTTTCAAGAAGAGATCAAGGGAAGGTTATCCAAGTGAAGAAGGAAGAGTACTGTAGCCGTGAACAGTACTCCGTGCAACAAATTCTACATCCACTCCAAGGCCATTCAAGCTCCATCAAAAGCCATTCAAGTGAAGCAGGAAGCATCGTTCCAAGCTCTACATCATACACTCAGTGGAAGCCAAATCAAGAGTCTTCTAAACTGTGCTTCATTGTCTTTGTATTTTGGGCTTTATGTTTGTGTTCTTATAATCTGGAAACATTTGTGTATGTGTGGATCAATTCAGATGCATGGTTGTGTGTGGTCGTCGTGCTTCATTCGCGTGTGTGCGTAGATCTTCTTAGATCTGCGTGTGTGTGTGTGGATCTATTTAGATACGGTCGTTTTAGTGTGTGGAGTGCTGTATCTGTCGCAGCGTGCGTATGTATTGTTGATCCGGCTGTTGGATCGTGTTGGAGACCCCGTCTCCGTGTGTGTGTATTGGGGCGCGTCCCCGTGTGTGTGTGCAGACATCGTCCTGCGTGTGTGGTTGGAGCGTCGTCTACGTTTGGGAATTTATCCCCGAGTGAAGCCTCACCGGGTTTGGTGAAGGGTGGACGTAGGATTGCCGTCGTTGCATCCGAACCACCTTAAAATTGCTGTGCATTGTAGTTTAGATTGTGTGGTGTGATTCATTTCTTCTACCTCCATTCTGTGTGAACGTTAGTGTACGTTGTATTCTAACTTGTAGTTAGATAGATTTCAACTTCCTAGTTAGTGTTTTATCACATATTTTGAAAAGGCTAAAAATTTTCTTAAAATTGGTAAACACCCAATTCACCCCCCTCTTGTGTGTCATTGATCGCGGGACTTCATACTATAGGTACAACCTCTCCCCTTCAAACTATTCTGCCCCATAATGATACTAACCTGGACAGGCCAGGATCCTTGGCTGCACTTAATCTTGATCCCAGTTCTATCACATTCTCCGAGTTGAGAAACACTATGCTGGAAATTAGCAGATTTCGACGGGCCTTTATTCAGGCTGAAAAGCATGGTACATGTCTGACTAATTGTCATGGCACCCTTCCTCTGAACGTGCTTGTCTTCAGAACAAGCCGTTAACTCGGGGCCAAATAAACAAAATAATCAAATTATTTAGATTTAATCGATATGAAAGCCAACCATAAATAGCAACAACTATAAACAAGATACACAAAAGTTATCTTAGCCATAGGACGAAATATTTCCCAATAATGATTGTCACGTTCTTGACTCATACGTAGACTGTGAGCTACTACCCAAGCCTTGTGTCACTGAGTAGACCCATCTAGGCTCGTCTTGATCTCGTAAATGTACCAGCAATTGATGGGCACTTTCTCAATTGTAAGTGGAACAAGGCCCCAAGTATTTATCTGCTAAAGAGTCCAAAGCTCTTCTCAGAGCTTGCTGCCTTTGAGGCTTTGGGCTGTCTCATGGTTTGTCTAATACTCTGAATGAGTGTGAATGGCTACAAGGTAAAGAAACTATGGAAAATAGAAATCAACCATAACAAAACAAAATAAGGGCAATGCCAAGCCTACCATGATAATGGAGAAGTGGATCCATAGAAAGGAGGCAGAACCAAGTGGAGGCGAATAGGTAGTAGATAAGTATCTAAATGGACCTCAGAAAAGCCATCAATGGGGTGATGGTAATGAGTACGTAACTGAAAAAGAGGAGGATGAACGAGAAAAGAGAATACACCTAGGGATTGCCCCCACCAGCCATAGAGTATTCCGTCATTCCTAGCTCCAATTTTATCAGGTAAAATAATATCTTCATTTAAGATACAATTGCTTATAATGGTTGTAGGAAGGTGGAACACATCATGTTGTCTCTACAACTAACTAGGTTACCAAGATGGACCATCATCTTGGTCACTAGGGAGCCCATGGCATGCTGGGCTGCCAAACAATGAGCCCGCTGACACTGGTGATGTCAACTCAAGTGAGGCTGATGGAGGTGGAGTCAATAGGTTCCTTTTGGTGACCAAGGCAGTGACATCTTGGTCTTTTAATTATATTCTGTTTCTTAAAAATCAGTAGAAAATAAAAAATATATATAATGTGAATGAACTACAATCGCCAGGGTGCATAGCAGGTAAAAGATGACTGAGCAACTGGGGAGCTTTGTAAAAATTCAATAATACCTGGTATCCTCATTAGATGAATCAAGAATGATCCCTGCAGAGCATTTCACATATAGTTGCATTGCAGACTTCATATTTGCTTCAACCGATATTCGACTTAGTATTTCGGGCTCTAACACCTCACTGGCACGTCCATTGGACAGAGACTGCCCCTGCAGTTCACTCCTTTCTGTCTCACTTCCAGCAATCACAGCGCTGATGCACCTGTAGCAACACAATTCAGTATACAATGGATTGTACATGAAACGACTTCGACAATGACATACAATCACATTATCTAAAACACTAACAAACTTAAGTGCAGCTTTTCCAACTAATTCTTTCAGCATATCTACATTCATCTAGACCTTACATTGAAGCAGGTGAAAACCCTAGCCCCGATAGAATTCTGAAAATAACAAAGAATACAAAATCTTCAGGAAACAACTGTAAGAACATGAAAAGAAATGGATCGATGAAAATTGTTTTCATACTTTAGCTCAGTTACACAAAAAAGACTGTAATGAAAAGAAAAAAAAAGGGATGGATAAGAACATAGATCGTAGATTAATTAGATGAGGTTTGATTCTCTTAAGGCTACCACATAATAAGAACTAATCGATCATATTTAAACCTTCAGAAGGTCCACATTGATGAAGAACGGTATTGACACATGAGGAACACATGAAAAGTTGGATAAGTTTATGAAGAATTTAATAAATAGGTCAGATGATAGAAATAGATGGACCCAGTAACTTTGCTAATCTACTGCTTACTCAACCACCAGTGGATCCAATAATGAAAAAAAAACTTTCATCTCCATTGTTAAACATGGCTAGCAAGTAACTGAGTGCTGTAACTAAATCAATTCTGCACACACACACATGCAAGCAGCCAAGCACGCATACAGGAACACAGAAACACACACACACGCATGTGCAAACTCACAGACACAGTCCAAACCATCAATGCTAAACCCTAAACACACACACACACAGCACGTGAATCCTAAACCCTAAACACAGACTGCACATGACATGTGCAAACATATTAAGAATATGTCAGCATACTTCTTTATTTCCAAACTAGATAACGCCTCATATTCTTGAGATGATAAAATAGATGCACAGGAAAGCATGCTCACCTTGCTAAGCATTGGGTATTTCCATTAAATCCACCAATGTTCACATCAAAAAATGCAGTGTTCCAAATAGTTGATAACATAAATGCAGCACATAAATAGGGAAGTAAGTTCCATGAACCATTATTGCAAGACCCCATTTCTGCTATAATGGACCGTACAAATTCAGTGTCATGATCACCAACAATTCCAACATTATTTGCAACCATCCTCAACCTGCTTATTTCATCCTTCTCAGGTATCTCATCTGGCAACTGCTTAGCCATCCCTGAAAGCAATGAAAGAATAAGAGATGCTTTTTCTTCCAGCACTGCTCCAGCACCTTCCACAAGTATCCTGTGGAAGGCTATTGCCTGACCTGCCTGGATGCAGAATCCAATCACTGTCTCAATGTCCACAATTTGCTTCAGATTTGCTACTCTCTCTATCCTGTCAAGGGAATTCATACTTCCTGCAACTGCCTCAAGTGCTTCACGATTAGAACGCAATGCAGTGTCAATGCAGTTCAAAAGAGCAGCCACATGTTCTCTTATCATCCTGTCAAGCTTATCAAATCCATACCAACCAAAAATACGAAACAAGGCCTTTAGTTCTCCTGTATCGGTGAATGACTCTGCAAAATATGCCCCAATAAGTTTTGAACTTTTAAAACAGTTATGCAGTGGAGAAAAAACAACTCCAGCATTCGATGCATCCTTGACAATATTCTCGATATACCAGCGGCAAACTATTTCTAATGCAGATCCAGTAGATTTGTCTGAGGTTCTTTCAAAAGTCTGCAAAGGATAAACAGGACCAGTGAAGGTCTCTGACAGCAGGATTCCACGAATTCCAGTTGTTAAATCCATGCTAATGTGTTGCTCGGCCAAATGAATGATGCTGATGTGTCTTCGAATCAAAGACTCAATAATTGAAGGGCGTTCAAGGTTGCTATCTGTTCTCAAGACTGAAAGAAGCCTCCTTCTGAAGTTGACAAGGATGCAGTCTCTCATGTACTGAAAAGGAACAAAAAGTGAATTATAATGACAGTAAAATTACTTAATATTTTTCCAAAGTAATTTTTGGAACTTTTGTAGAGCACTGTGACACAGAAAAATATAGCATGTTATCAATTTTGTGGCATTAAATTATAGGGTTTTAAAGTATTTAGCCCCTACAAACTTTCATAATTAGAAATAAGCCTCCCTAATCTATCTATTTTGCTAAAGCCCCCAAATTCTTCTCCGTTACATGAAAAAGCCCTTGACGTCGGTCTCCGTGAGGAAACATCTACAGTGCTTAACATATCTATGGTTAAAGTTAAACCCATGTGATAAAATGACCAAACACCGGGGGTGGGGAGAGGGCACCAGAGGGGTCTCCCCCTCCAGCACCGGCAAAAAGTGGAGTAACTAGCTTGCCTCTAAAATAGCTTCAGCTCCGTCACTGGAGGGGACAAAACCTGCAGTGTTGTTATCACTCTGAAGGGTGAGCAGGATGTCTAGAAACCCACGCTCCTCTGCTCCGCCCTCTCTCTGGCGGGTGGCCGCCCCCTCAGCCACCCTGTGGTGGACAGCATGCCATCACCAGGCCAGCATGCGTCCATGCCAGTGAGCTTGCCCAGCCATGCAAGCGAGGGAAGTTCTCCAACCGGAAATGCCCACTCGATGCTACAATCCGGTAGACGAGTTCTATGACCTCCCACGTTGTGCCCTCTCCTTTGCTGGTGTCCCCAGGGTGACCCTGCAGATCACCAAGTACATAAACGACGACAGCGTCCTGCTCACGTCGATGGTGGCGGAACTTGAGGACGACAGTTCGGAGATCTTCCTCACCAAGTGCGCCACTCCTCCACTCTGGCCAGCCGTAACACCTTCACTCGGTGTGAGCTGAGGAGGTGGACGACACAGATATTATTGGCCTGCCTCCAGTACTCGCCGTACAGTGCGAAAGCGATGCCCTTGCTGCCTGGCATGATGGTGACAACTACCCTTGAGGATGGCCTCCTGGCAAAGGTGAGATCCTGGGCTTTCAAGACCTCTTCCGCCATCTCTGCTGAGGAGACGACCAGGGTGGAGATCTGGCCCAGCTAGAGGAGCATCAGGGGTCCTTATTCCCTAAACAGGCCGTGGAGGGAGTGGTGGGGGATAGAACCCAACTGGTGTAGGTTGTCGATGATGGGAATCGGGGGGGGGGGGGGGGTGGAGGGGCGTCGGGCCTCCATGAAGAAGACTGGCTATGGTGGAAGCCCAGTAACATAACCATGTGACGTGGAGCAAGATTTGCGACGTCATACAATGGGCCATATTTGTGCGCCGTACGATGGCATTATTTACATGGATGATGATCGGGGTCGTAGTTGAGTCATTTTTATCTTATTATGTATTTTGATGTTATTTAAGTCTAGTTTTACAGTAAAAAAGAATGTGTGATCTTTATTTTGGGCCAGGTTCATAGTTAATGGCCATCATGTTTGGGCCTTTTCTTTATGCAGGTCAGTTTGGTATTTTTATTAAGGGTCAATTAGTCAATGGGCCTTGTTTCCCCACGGCCTATAAATATCCATGTACCCTACTTTTGAATGAAGAATGAAGAAAATTTTTGCCACCATGTGTTTTCTCTGAGAGAGAGAGAGAGACGAGACCCTGAGAGAGGGATCGATCGCCCCTGAGAGAGGGGAGGCCGTGGGAGCCATATCCCCGGCAAGAAGCCCGCCGTCTGCCACCCCTCTTCCTTCTACCTCCCTCCATTTCTTCCTTCCCTGCAACTGGCCGCAACCCCACCCACTGTTCTGCCACCCGCTTCTTCCTCCCGCAGCTCCACTCTCCTTCTTCCTCTTCTTATTCTTCCTTTGCCTTCTGCACCACCAGAAGCAACGTAGCCCCAGCTGTCGGTTGCACCTTCCGCCACCACCGTTCTTCGGCCACTGCCCTTGCCGGGGTGACCAACCCTCTCTAGAGCACCTCCCGCTCTGCCTCACTGTGCAGGTCCTCCACCGCCATCCCTTCTCCTCCTATCTCGGTCTCACCCCTATTCCCCCCTCCCGAGTGCAGTGGCCCAACCAGAGAACCTCACAGCCCCGGTTCCCCTGGCCACCCACGTCGTATGGCGCTGCTCACCCCCTTCACCCATGCAGACCCTCTTCTGAACCCTCTCCCTGTTCTCTCTCGTCCTCCACCATCTCTCTCTGTCTCTCTTTCTGTACAGCAGACCCCGAGGCACCATTCCCACTGACCACCCTCTCCCTCGCACACGGTTCCTCTCCAATCCCTGTTTCTTTCTCTCTTTTCTCTCCATACAACCCTCCCATCTCACCCCTTCCTCCTACTTCGCCCATCTCCTGACCCCACCGAACCACCTGCCATCCCTCTCCCATCTCTCGCCACCCTCAAATTCCCCCCCTACAGCTGCGACCCGCGAGACCCCTCTGTCTTCCTCCTCTCCCCACACTCTATCCCCTCTCTGCACCGCAGACAACCCCCATCCCCTCCCTCTCCCGTCGCTCCCTCTTCTCTCCCCCGTACTCTCTCCCTGCCCTCGTCCTTTCTCTCTCCCTGTCCACGGGAACCCATAGCCCATCCCCCACCTATCAGCTCTCAGCCACCCACTCTCTCATCTCGTTCTCTCGCTGTTTCTTCCTCTCTTCCTGCAGCATATGACCCGCTGCCATCATAGATGGCAGTTTCGGCCGAAACCGAAACGTTTTGGCCGAAATGTTTCGGTTTCGGACCGAAACGAAACGACACCTAAGGCCGAAACCAGGCCGAAACCAAATGCAGGGTTTTAAGAAAAAAATAATAATTTAATTGGTTTCGGACCAAAACCGAAATCGAAACCGAAATGGTTTCGGACCCGGCCAAAACCGGTACCGAAACCGGTACTGCCATCCCTGGCTGCCATTCACCCCCGCCGACCTCAGCTGCAGCAGTACAGCAGTGCCCCTGCTCTCCCTCCCCACGGTCACCTCGCAGCCATCCCCAGCACCTCCACTGCCGGTACTCACCACCGGCCTCCTTGACCCCAGCGATGCTGAACCTCACCGCCACACCGTCTTCCCCCTCTCTCCCAAGGATGCTCCACCCATTCCCTCCATCTGCAAGCGCCGTTGCAACCGCCATGTGTCGAGGTCCATCGGCCATCCAAGACCATAAGCAAAAGAAACCCCACCATCTATCTTTCTTTTTTTTTCCTACACTATTCACCTTCAGAAGGCCCGACCAATCTCTTCGCTTCAACTTTCTTACTTTACTACCCTAGCATTTAATGCTCCCACATCTTCCCTCTTTATTTATTTTGAGATCCAATCACCTCCCACCTTCCTTCCCCTTCTCGCTCTCTTCCCTATCAGCCAGATCACCTTCCTGCTCGGTTCGCAGCTTCTCCCAGGTACACACAGAGCCCGCGACAACAGCGGCCCAGTGAGCCCTCTCATGAAGGACTGACGGTCTCAGCCCGGTCCGACAGCGGGTCCAATAACATCCAAGAGAGTAGTACAACTCGGCCCATCACAGATTCGCATCCGTCCCACATCACCATGGAGAGTAGAACTGAGAAGAGAATGGGGGTGCCCAGAGAGAGAGAGAGAGGGAGAGAAGAGAAAGAACAGCAGAATATTCTATAAGCATCAATACAATTAGCACTTTTATGGAGTCAAAATTTGCAGATCTTAGTCACTTTGAGCAGGGTAATTAAGATGGACAGTGATTGGCAGCTTTAACTGAGAAGGACATGGTAAGCTAGTACATAAATGAGCATAATTCAGAGAAACAAATAACAAGCTAACAATAGATATTCAGAAATAGACCACGTGATGCCAGAAATAAATCTCATAGATTTAGGAACTTGATCCAACATGAGGACAAAAACCAAGCTACAAACATGTGTGTCACGTGTATCAATGGTACAAAGGTAAAGATGGAAAGCACCCATATGTAAGGGGGGGGGGGGGGAGGCCATAGGACTAAGGTACAAACATATGGGTCAATTAGAAAGATGTGAGTTAGAAGGCCCAGCAAAATGACTTGTACAACGGGAAGCAAAGGCTGAGACAATAAATTATGGTACTCTGCACACCTTGACCACTAGGCAGGAGATCATAAACTGAGGTATCCTGGTTTTCTATCGAGAGTCACTGCCACATCAAAAGGACACAATAAAATGGTGGAAAGACATGCATGGAGAACAGAAGATGGCTTAATTTGGCACAGGTTGAAGTTACACATAATTTGGGACAGACAGCAATAAAATGAATCATTTGCAGGGGAAAGATTATAGTGTTTTTGCTAAAGGAAAAAGACAACAGCACATTCCCTTCTCTCTCTCATCACATTCTCTTATTATTCCTTACATTTTCACTGCTTATCAACTTTGAAAAATAAGTTTGCTCATTATGTCTCTAATATGAGAAACTTTATTGTTATCCCATATTGATGTAATTTTATAAAGGGAAAATTACCTGTATACCCATGAAATCTTTAAATACTATCCCTATACCCCAACCTTTATGAAGTTTATACCCCAATCCCCCTCAAATCTACTAACTCGAGTTGCCATGCCCCTGAGGTTTCATTCCGTGAGTTACTTGGATAACGGCAGTAATGATTCATAGGAGATGACAATTTTACCACTCCCTCTACTGCTCCCTCCACCAGCGTACGGTCACTCGGAACCCCACCCATGGCAGAAAGATGCTCCCTCCACCGGTGTATGGTCACTCAGAACCCCACCCACCTCGCCCTCGCTGCTGCGGTGCTGCAGGACTGTGCAGAGGCCCGTGCTCCCCCCTCCCTTCTTCGACAGCCCCCCTCTTCTTCTGCCCTCTCCCTCTCCCTCTCAGATTCACATCCTCCCCTCTTGCCCTGGTCCCCCGCCATCGCCACTCCGATTCCTCCCCCTCCCCTAGTCTCGACTCTCCAACCCAAACCAATGGAGGAGGGACTAGATATAGGAGAACCCCCACCAGCCCCACCCCACCACTGTGACCAGCATTCTCCTCCACCTGCTACACATGCTCCATGGAATAAACAAATAGCAGCTCTCAATCCCGGATCCGAGAGAGACATCCCCAGAAGAACTGGATCCAACTTCGCCTTGTTCGATCTCTGCCCCTCCCGCATCATCCTCCTCTTTTCGTCGCTCCCCCGGCGGCGGCAGGGAGGATGGCTAACCTCCACCTCATCCCTAACCCCTTCCTCCTCTGCCTGGGATTAAAGGGGAGGGAGGAGAGAGAGGGAGAGAGTTGGCGGACAGACGGGGCCAGCGCAGTACCTGGGCAGGTGGCAGGCCCCATGAAGCAGGGATAGCGGCATGGCGGCGGGGCTCCAGACCCCCTTCTGGTGGTGCACAGCCGGCAGCCTTGATCCCTCCTCCTCCACCACCCACCTCCACCTCACGCCTGACCCTTTCCTTAGCTCCCCGCCTGGGATCAGCAGAGAGAGAGAGAGAGATGACTAAGGTTAGGTTGTAGGTTAGTCATTTGCCCCTTGCTAACCCACCTGGGGTAAACCATCACGAGGAACTGTGGACGGTAGGGGCATGATGTGTTCATCATAAAGATTTGAGGGGTATTGGGGTAAATTCCATAAAGGTAGGGATATAGGGGTAATATTTAAAGATTTCAGGGCTACATGGGCAATTTTCCCTTTTATAAACTGTTAAACAAGAGACACTCAATAGGAAATGCATCAAATATTCTGCTATAAGATGGTTATAAAATTGAAATCTTTTTCCTTTTCTGGGAGTAACAGCATGATTGGATCGGTAGGAAATAAGAGAGAAAAAGATGACAGCAAATAAAGGGGTAAAACTGGAGATAGATCAAAGAAGATATGGTAATGCAAAGCAAAAGGCATTGTGTAGCCATATAGGGATAAGAAGCTTTCCCATGCTTGTAAGTTAACTGCTCTGTCCCTGCCCTACCTAACCAATATCAGCACCTTTCCAGGATTTCCTTCTCCTGAATACAACATTAGCCATCAATTCATGCCAACATACAACTCCTAACCCTTCTAGCACATTCCTGAAAATCGTATCTGCCAATGTAGTGTTCTCACATTCCTTCGTAATTCAAGAACTTGCATTTTGTTCTCTTGATATGCACCAAATTTGAAACGGATTCTCTTCCTCCTCATAAACCCAAATAGCTCAGTAGCTGGCCTGACTTTCATTCAAATAGAGGATCCAGCGAATAATAATAGGATCCGGGTCTGGATCCTATTATTTGGTGGGCCGACCCAGACAGCCCAAGGCACTCATGCGGGCGCCTTGGACCACCTGACCTGCCTTAGTGGGTGCCTTGGGCCCCTTTTTTGGCCTAGAAATGGTGCCCGAGTGCCAGTGCTTAAGCCCTGGATCAATGCTTGGTTGCCTAGGTGCCACCTATGCGACCGCCTTGACAACTATATACTACACAAAATAAAAGGAAGAAATAAACTGCATAATTCTCATTTCTCTCCAACAATTAGCAAATAGGGAAAGGATTAATCTACTCCACCTATACAAAAAATTAAAAATTCTAAGACAGTTGTTTTCATATATGATCTACTTCCCCAAAAGATGTTGTCATTCCCTTCCCTCCAATATGCTCCAAAATACATCATCTAGAATGATAAGAGTTCTGCTTCTAATCAAGGTTTGCAAAATCGGTTCTGATTCTGGAACCAGTCAGGTCCAATTCTGATTCCGGAACCAGTACAAACCGGCACCACCCAATGTAGGGATTTTGGGATAGGTTTCTCTCTATACATTTAAATGAGTTTAAAAATCAAAAAATGTAGCAAATCAGAAAACCGGATATGCTCATCGGTGGCAATTTAGGTCGGCCACAAGTGGTGATCGCCGGCGGGCTCCTAGCCCAGGGTGCTGCGGCCTACAGCTACAGGTACTCTCCTCGGCCTCCTTGGCCATGAACATAGCATGAGAATTATGGATGTATAAGGGTTCAAAGGCGTGGAACCAAAGGCAGTATATTCATAAATGGTTTCTGACCCTAGAAGGTATGGGACCTGAGGTATAGGGAATGTATGGTTTGTGGCCTTGTTGGGCATGGGCCCAATGGTATGGGTATATGTGGTTTCTTTTGTGTGGGTAGACTAGGTGTCTTTTTGGCCATGCAAGATATTGGGTCAAGGTTATGGGTTTGGGTAGCTACTAAACGAGCCGAGTATGTAGCTAATGGTTTTTTTTTTTGAGGTATGGAATTTGTGAAGAACGGTTTTGGGTGTCGATTTTTGAACCATGAAAGGGAAAATGGCCATGGAACTTGGAGATGGCTTTTCCCTTTTCTGGCTTTGTAGTGCTGGGATAATGTTACTAGATGGATGATGGCGATTTTTCTTTCTTTCATTTTTCTTTTTTTTTTGTTTTTTTTTCATTGACCCCGATGCCCTTTCCGGTTTTCACCGAGGCCAATTTCCCCTAACTTTTGCCTGTGTGCCCTTGCGGGTTTCCACACAGTGGAGATTTCCCATTTTTGCATGACTCTTTCAGGTTTTCACCTCAACCGGAATTCTCTGACTGTATTGCCCTTAAGCAACCAATAGGTACGATGCTTAAGTGTGTCGGGGCACCTCGTTTTAAGCCCCATTCTCTCTCTCTCTCGCTCTCTTTTGCACTTTGGACCTACACTTTGATAATGTGGTGGTCCAGCTGGACCACATGCTTGACCCGCCTCCTCAACTATCCTTTCAAGTTGTTCCTCCTTTTTCCTTTTCTCTACTTCTTTTTTTTTTCTCTTCTCATTCTCCTTAGCTCGCGCTACATTTTGAGGGGAAGGAGTGTTTGGCCTTGGGGTTGGATGGAACATGCCCCAAGGTTAGAATTCCAGCTGTAATGTTTTGCCTTGAAGGGCTTGGGCTAACAACGCTCCCTTTTTTCTCCTCTTTTTTTTTTATCTATCGCCCATTAGGCTTGCCACCTTTGGCATTCAATACTTACAAAGTCAAAATTATTGTCCCTCCAACGCAGTTCTTTGTTGGCGGCTTCTCTCAAGCGAATCATTGTCATAGAATTACCCTGGGCATCAATTTGTCCCTACCGGATAAGTACTTCGATGCATTCTTGCACCACTTTACATTCTTGGGTAGGATGACATAACCTTGCATGATATTCGCAGAAGGGGGGATGCCCTATGTCTGCCTATGTGAGTGGTTTTAGAGGGTCATATTAGCATTATTCGTCTCTCTTACTAAGATGTCAAAATTTCTTTTTGTATCCCTTCTAGAGAAGGAATATTCAATGGACAACTGTCGGCTAGGATTCCCTTTGAAGGGTCTAATTTGGCTTGATCCTACTTCTTTTGTCCCTAATTCGGATGTACAAATGTGGCCAGTGTATGGGCCGAGGACTTTGGTTAGCCCCATGGATGGCGTTGTGGAGGATCAACCCGGTGACTCTTCATCTGGATCGTCCCTAATTGTATCAATTTTTCCACCTCTTCTTTACAGACGTAGTAGTCCTTTTCGGCATGGCCTAGCATGCAGTGATATAGGCAGTAGTTAGACTCTTATTTTGCCTTCCTTGGCCGACTTCCGAGACTCTAGCAATGTTATGAGCTTTTGCACCATGCAGAGCTCAACCAATTCTTTAGTATGCTCTTTGATGGAGTACGGTGTTTTCATCCGTTGTGCTAGCATTAGCATGGGCGATTCACCATCAGATTTTTTGCATCCCTTACTTGAATTGGACTTTGCCCTAGTATTGCTATTTGATGAAGAGAATTCCACAGTATGTGCTTCTTTCTTAGTGGTATGATGGTCCTTAGAGGACTTAGCTTCAACAACCAGTGCTTTAATCATTATCACGGGAGAATCGACATTTGTTAGGGTTTGTCGGCCACGAAATTTTTATATGGATAAATAAACATATAAAAAAACATGTTCTTTTTGAAAAGAAACATTCCTCTCTATGTGTAGAGATTTATTCTGTGGATGCGCATAATATCAGACGATTTGGGTTCGGGTGCTGGACCTCTTCCCACTGACCGCGGTCAGTGTTGATTTACATCGGCCTAACGTCCGAACACCTTTGTTTAACCATCAAAGAAGTCATAAAGTCTCTTATGGGGGTTCTGATATTGAGGGCATGCTCACTGGGATGGCTCACAATGACCACTAGCTTACCACCAACTAACTGATTGGGCTAGGGTTTCAACTCCGGGGTCACGCGACCCCGCCGAGGTCCGCCCCACCCTCCGGGTCCAGGTTTTTCAAAAAAAAAAAACAAAGTAAAAAAAAAAAGGTTTTTTTGACACCCTCAGCGGGGTCATTTAGCCCCTTTTGACATCCAGAGGGGTCAAAATGACTTTTTGCCACCCCACCTTGACAGAATCGGGACAAATTCACTCATTTGACCCCTCTGGGCCCTCCCGCCTTCTATAAATAGACCCTAAGGGTCCAAGTGGAGACATTTACGAACATCTACAACCTACGCACGAGAAGAGCACCGCCAGCGCAAAGTTTTGTTCTGTTTGTCTTGGCCTGTGAGGGGTAAGTCCCCAGGTTTTATACTTATGCCCCTATGGGGTATCTTTTGTAATTACGTCCCTCAGTGGGCCATGTTGGTAATTATGTCCCTCAGCGGGCCATGTTTGTAAGTCTTTACGTCCCAGGACGATTCAATCATGTAATTCTGTCCTTATAATGGCGAAATTACATAAATGTCCTCCCCGGGACAGTAAAAGACCAGAGTCCTGTAATTTACAATTATACCCTGCAATCTTTTGTAATTCGGGTTACGCCCCTACTTCCCGCGTTGGTGCGGACCCTTGTACAGTTGACAATTCGCCGACAACCCTTGTATCCAGTTAGGTCATAAAAATATCCAATGTACTCCACAGATTGTCTTTGTACGTCGATCGGAAAAATTATAAGAAAACCCCTCGACTTGTGGAAATTGTGTATATGCCCCTCCTTTGGCGATCTTAACACAAATGAGTCTTCTATGAAGTCTTTTGCTACTCATTTGGCCCAAGTGTTGTCAGCTCAGTCCGACACCTGTGTGCCACCCTAACCCTAGGTCTATGTAGGGTGGTAAAATTACCAAAATGCCCCTGCGACTTAAAAATGGTCTAGCAGCCTCCTAAAACCCTTCAGAAAGGGCCTTAGCGCCTTGGGTGGTCAGGAACCCGGTCCTACTTATGTTCCAGCCCAGAAATTTTAGAAATACCCCTGGGGTGATAAAATTACCAAAATACCCTCGGGGTCCAGAAAACTTCTCTACTTCAAAAATGCCTACGGCTTCCGCATATTTGCGTCTCTATTCCTAAATCTCAGGGTTTTGTTCAGACTTAACCTTAACTCTATTAATATGTTGGTGGTAAATGAGTGATCATGGAGAGTCTCTCGAGTGAGCCTACCCTCCACATCAGAACCTCTATAGAAGACTTTGGGATTTCTTTGACAATTAAACAAAGGTATTCGGACCAAGGATGGCAAACTCGGTTTCGGTCTCGGTTTCGCCCGGGTCCGAAACCGAGTCGACTCGGTTTCGGTTTCGGTTTCGGCCGAAACCGGCCGAAACCCATATAACAGGTTAAAAAAATTAAAATTAATTCTAAAAAATCTGAAAAAAATCATAAAAAATATAAATAACTACTTAAAATCATAAAAAATCATAAAAATCATTACACATGCATTTCATTGTATAAGTTAGGGCAATAACCTTGAAGTAGACAACTACAAAAATTCAACTTCAAACATTGAACATGTGTAAGTCATATTCCATTGTACATTAATAGAAGCAGTACAATAAACCAATTTGGACAAAATAAATGTTACAAAAATTCATTGATTCTTACCTAATATGGATAATAATTACTAGAAGAACCTTCTCCCTCATCGTCTGGCCCTTGATGTCGATACCCATAACCAGGTTGCATGTATGGTCTATATTCACTATAACCAAACAATGAGGTAGCCAAGTCCTGCATCCCTCTTTGGATCCCTCTTGGAGTGTTTGGTTGGCTTGATTCGAATCCAGTATCAACATAGGAATCTTGAGGAAGAGAAGAGTCACTGGTCGAATATGGATGGAACTGAAATGATGGTTCATAATTCTGGGCCCCATAAATAGCTGCTTCATGTTGGCCACCTTCGTAACCTGGTGAACCATATCCGTGCTGACCTTGACTATATCCAGTAGTACCACTTGCAGCACCTGCACCACCTGTACCACCTGCAGGACTAGTACCACCTGCAGCACTAGTACCCCCTGCAGCACCTCCGGGATGATCATCATCATCATCATCATCATCAGAATCATAAGAAACCAGTCGCCTTTTAACCTTTGAGGATGCTTTTTTCTCTTTTGGAGTGCTTTTTTCAATCAACGTTGACACGAGTCCTTTTCCCCTTGGCGTGTGCCTCACATAAATCTGCTTCAACTCCTCAATTGCTGGGTCCTCTCGAGCAGCAGCATTTGCCCTCTCAGTTTGCCCATGCACTGATGTACTTCTTCTTAAGGAGGACATTCTAGGAGTGACTGGCCTGCTATCTGTATCTGAGTGTCTAGCTGGCTCAAACTCGAACTGCTCCTCAGTGTCATCAACCACCCTAGACTGGTGCGCATGAGTATCTCTGGCCCTCTTTGATTTGCTTCTTAATTCGGGATCTCTTGCCTCATCTTCATCAAATATGCCCTCTGCCCATCTTCTATCATCAACATCAAAAACGGGCTCATCAACCTGCTCTCGTGTCTCCACCCAAGACTGCAAGGGATTATCATCATCAAATAAGCCATCCACATCAATCTCTGCGGCGGCATCCTCGGCGACGCGTTTGTCTCGCAGCTGTTGTCTCAACCTCATATTCTTTATTCTCAACCTCATATTGTAGTGGCAGTACACTAATTTCTCTAACCGATCAGCCTTTAGCCGATTGCGAACCTTTGAGTGTATAAGGCTGAACGTGCTCCAATTCCTTTCACATTGGCTTGCTGATGTGGTTTGACTCAACACCCTGATTGCAATGAAAGCCAATGCAGAACTGCCCGATTGTCTATTGTTCACCATGATCCACCAGTCAGCTGTTACACCAACCAACCATAAACAAATAAATATAAGATGTAAATAAAAATTAATTAAGGAAGATGTAATTGCAAAGAAAGCACAAAGATGAAGTATACCTGGGCTCACTCTTCCCACTGCGTATTGCAATTGGGAGTCAGAATACGTCCCACTTTTCATTCTATAGGAGGTCATCTACAAAAATTACATAATAGATTAGCATTACTACGTAAGTAAATTCTATACCTCTTATTCATGAAATCAAACAGGCCAACCTCTACTTCCGCCTGAAGCCTCTTATCTTGTGTCCTCGATAAACGACCAATGACTCTTAAAGTGCCTTGAAGCACCTCGGCATCAACATGTGCATTGGCATTATACATTAATCGAGGGTTCAGAAAATAACCTGCATTTGTATATAGTTAATGTATGGTCAATAATATATGAATACAAATAATCACTCACCAGCTGCATGCAAGT
Source organism: Amorphophallus konjac (assembly GCA_022559845.1). Lineage (NCBI taxonomy): Eukaryota > Viridiplantae > Streptophyta > Magnoliopsida > Alismatales > Araceae > Amorphophallus > Amorphophallus konjac. Next base: position 242,526,813 of record CM040127.1, read on the forward strand.
CGTGGTGTAATGTGGTGTCCCATCTATGGTCAATAATCTTCCACCACTTTGCATGTTCTTTGGGAATGGACTCCTGCAACTCCAATTTCGCACGGTCCATGGCCTCATAAAGATATCCCATATCATTCTTGTCATCGCCATCCACCAATCTTAGGACCTTCACGAGGGGGGTGACTACTTTCATGTATCGTGTTACTCTGCCCCAGAATTTGTTGTCGTCCACGATTCGACAGACATCCAAATAATCCATCTGAGCATCAACATTGCCCTTGTCGATGTATTCCCGCAGGGTATTATGGTACATGAAAGCTTTCAACTCATTCTTATACCTGTGCAAAGAAATAAAATTTGAATCAAATACGGATCATAACTATAAGGATAAAGAAGTAATAATTGCGTTCAACAGTATACCCATGTAGAGACTCCAAAGAAATGAAATTTGAAGCAAATCTGGTTGGCCCTGCACGGATAATATCTCGCCCCCCACTTGCATGCTCCCTGAACATGTTCAATATCCTAGGATGGCCATAAATATACTGGGTAATCTTTTGTGCCCTTTCAACCGTCTTCTTCACATGTTTGTCCTTCCCTATGTCTTCAAGTATGAGATCAAGACAATGTGCTGCGCATGGGAGCCAATATAAATGCCTGCTCTTATGCATCAATTTCCTCCCTGCAGCCTTATAACTGGCTTCATTATCAGTCACAACTTGTACAACATTTTCTTCACCAATTTCGTCTACCATGTTGTCCATCAAATGAAACAAATAATTGGTATTTTTTTCAAAATTTGATGCATCTACAGATTTTACAAATACTGTACCTTCGATGCAATACACCAAAAAGTTAATCATGGACTTTTTCGTGGTACCAGTCCAACCATCACACATAATAGTGCATCCTCTCTCCATCCATATATGCTTGAAGCTTTCAACCCACTGATGGAGCTCCTCAACCTCTGCCTCAAGGCCACGCCCGTATATGTCCCGACGTGACGGCGCCTTCAACCCAGGGCCAGCATCTGCTATGGCATCCAATATAGGTTGAAAATATTCACTTTCAGCAGCATGTGCAGGGACGCCTGCATGAAAAAACCATTTACAGATGCTTTTAAATGCATGCCCTGCAACTTCTGCAGATTTTTTGACCCCTCTTAATGCACTTTTGATCTTAGGTTGTGTAGCCTGGGGCCTTCTGTGGAGATAACTGTCCATGGGGCCTGCTCTCTGCGTCTGCGGGGGCGGGGCAGCAACATCAGGACGTCGTGCAGCTGTACTGGAGTAGGTCCCTCCTGAACCCATGGGTGCCTTTCCTTTCCTTCGAGCGGCTTCTTCACGCTCCCTTGCTTCAGTCAGTTCCGGATCAGAATCTTCAGTGCCTTCCTCATCATCATCCCTCCTAACCCTTCTGCCAGAAATCTCCTCAGCAATTTCCTCCTCATCCTCAGCCCTTTGTTGCACCCTCTCCTTTTTCCCCACAAGGCACTGGCGCATCTCCTCTCGCACCTCTCGTGGACAGTGGTCGCATTGTCTCACCTCTCCTCGTACCCCTGCCAAATGTTGCTTGCCTCTGGTAATTCCGCCATACATCTCCTTACGACAGTAATTACATTTAACCTTCCTTCTCTTAGCATCAACTAAGGACATGTGGGCCCACCCCGGATCCTCCTGCCCTTGCTGCTCATGTGTTTGCTGACGTCTAGGCATGATGCTGCATTAAGAAGTTACACAGTCAAAGACAAACAATTGTAAGTACAAAACAAAAGACCCAAATTTATGAATGAATTAGGGCTTAATTACCAAATAACCCTTAATCATGTGTCATAAAAATATAATCCCAGCATGATCCTACCCCACATTCATCAATGAAACTTAATTAACGTTCAATTGTGGCTAAGAAACTCGAATTAGACAAAAGGCCCAATTTTTATGAACTAATTAAGTCTTAATTACTAATTAAGCCCTAATTACCCTTCATAAAAATACAATCCCAGCATGATCCCACCCCACATTCATCAATGAAGCTTAATTAACGTTCAATTGTGGCTAAGAAACTCGAATTAAACAAAAGGCCCAATTTTTATGAACTAATTAAGTCTTAATTACTAATTAAGCCCTAATTACCCTTCATAAACATACAATCCCAGCATGATCCCACCCCACATTCATCAATGAAGCTTAATTAACCTTCAATTGTGGCTAAGAAACTCGAATTAAACAAAAGGCCCAATTTTTATGAACTAATTAAGTCTTAATTACTAATTAAACCCTAATTACCCTTCATAAAAATACAATCCCAGCATGATCCCACCCCACATTCATCAATGAAGTTTAATTAACCTTCAATTGTGGCTAAAAAACTCGAATTAGACAAAAGCCCCAATTTCTATGACCTAATTAGGGCTTAATTAGCAATTAACTATTAATCACCCTTGGGAAAAACTAATTACCCGCATGATCCAACCCCAAAATCCTCAATGAACCTTAATTTAACTTCAATTGAGCCTAAGCAAACCAATTTAGACAAAAGCCCCAATTTTTAAAATCTGATTAGGGTTTAATTAGCAAATAACCCTTAAGCCCTTACTCACCCTTGGAATAAACTTAATAAGCAAGACTTGCTTACCCCAAATTTTTAACCCAACCAAAAGAACACAACAAAATAATCAAACAAAACCCAATGAAATTAACCTCAAACAAAATAATCAAACCCTTGAAGTTGAAGTTGTGTTGGCGCAAGAAGGCTCCCTCAGACCTCAGTCCCTCTCGGCCTCTCCCTGTCGGACGGCCTTTCACCCTTGGTCGGACAGCTGCCGGCAGGCAGCAGCCGCAGCAGCCAGCAGGAGCAGCCGCAGCACAGCAGCAGCAGGCCGCCAGCAGCAGCAGGCAGCGGCAGCAGTACAGGTGCGGCAGCGGCAGCAGCGGCAGCGGCAGACACCACCCGCGACTGTCACAGCAGGGGGGGAAGGTTTCGGCCGAAACCTGTGGGTTATGGGGTTTCGGGGGCCAACATTGGCCATAAAGTCACTAGTTTCGGCCGAAACCAAACGGTTTCGGGCCGAAACCGTTTGGTTTCGGGCGAAACTCGTATCGGTTTCGCCCGAAACCGATACCCCCCTTTAGTTTCGGATTGCTACAGTGTTTAATGTGTGTTTCGGATCGGTTATGGCCGAAACTGCCATCTATGATTCGGACGTTAGGCCGATGTAAATCAACACTGACTCCGGTTAGTGGAGAAAGGTCCAGCACTCGAACCCAAATCGTCTGATACGATACGCACCCACGGAATCACCCTCTACTCAGATGGGGGGGGATGTTTCTTTTCAAAAAGAACAAAAATCTATATTTTTTATCTACGATAAAAAGAAGATTAGATTTTTCCGTGTCTCATAGACTGGCACGCCGGGTGGGACCTTTCCTGCCTTTCTTCTTTCTGTCAGAGTCGTTCCCCAAAACTCTCTTCGAGGTTCTGATTTCCTCCTCTTCCTTCTACAGGACGGGAAGAGGAGGGTATAACTTGCTACTCATTTGAGAGCTTGTCGCGCGCTTGCGCCCTTCTGTGTTCGTGCTACGCACCACCACCAACAACAACGACAGCAGCGATGGCCGCCGTTACCTACGGCCCCGAGATCGTCGCCAACCACGCCAGGCTCGGATACTTGGCGACCCCACTAGCTTTCAGCGACTTCCCGCCCGTCGTCGGCTCGCCCTTCTTCTTGGGCGTGGTGCCCGTGGCTGAAGCCAGTTTAGCTGTGCCTGCAACAACAGTCAGGGGCGTCAGGCCCCCGGCTCCATCGACTGACCGGGTTCGCCCAGTCAAGAAGACAACTACCGAGGGTGTCAGGCCCTCAACCTCAGTTGCTGGCCGGGTTCGCTCGGTCAACAAGGCGGCCGTCGGGGGCGTCAGGCCCTCGGCCTCATCAACTGGCCAGGTCCTCCCGGTCAAGAAGACAGCCGTCGAGGGTGTCAGACCCTCGACCTCAGCAGCTGGCCGGGTCCGCCCGGTCAACAAGATCACCACTGAGGGTGTCAGGCTCTCAACCTCAACTGTTAGTCGAGTCCGCTCGACTAAGAAGACAACTGTCGGGGGTGTTAGTCCCTCGGCCCCAGCCACTGGCCGAGTTAGTCCGGTCAACAAGGCTGCCACTGAGGGCGTCGGGGCCCTATCAACTGGTCGGGTTCACTGGGCCAAGAAACCAATCACTGAGGGTGTTAGACACTCTGCTTCATCGGCGGTGGAACGAAGGCCAAATGTAAATCAAATGACCCGACTATGTAATCGGGATCTCATGTATGTTGTAAAGATGAATCCAAAGAATGAAATGCTTAGTTTTCTCTTGCAAATGTGTATATCTAATGGGTTATCTCTTTGATCAAGTCTGTTAGATAAAACCCCCCAATATCACAGCGGATATTATAGAGGTTGAAAAGTAATTCTTTGACAGTTAATCAAGAGTAATCAGATTATACGCCGATGTAAATAAACATCGACTACAGTAGATGGGGAAATGTCCCGCACCCAAATCCAAATCGTCTGATAAATTTAAATTCACGGAAATAATAATACACCCGCTACTTAAATAACCACTAATGTGCATTTTCTTCTTCAAAGAAGAAATATATATATATATTTGTTTATTTATTTATTTCTGTGAGTTAAACAGCCACTCACATGACAGTCTGATCTCAAACTTCAACTAACTGTCAGGAGAGTTTTCCCCTCCAACCACAGCTAGGGACCCACTGACCTTTCTTTTGTGCACATAGGTGGTCTGACCTCAGTTCCCAGAAGCTGAGCATCTTTCTCGTCTCTGTGATCTTCAAGTATATTTGGTCCTCAGCTCCTCTGGCTCAACCTCATAGTGAGGTCACACTCGGCCTAATAACCCCCCAAACTCAAGACCTCATCACTTTCAGTTAGATGATGTTCCTGAGTAATACAACTTTGCTCAAAAGTATATGGGTGTGATTCTGAGGGAGTGCAAAGATAGGGAAGAACCAAGTTGTCCATTTGATAGAAAAATCTTTTGTATCTGAATATGAACAACATGCAAGCAAAAGATTGTTATCTAGGAAATGGTAGCAGAAAGAAGATAAAGGTGCCCCAAAGTTAAAGATGCTGCATTTGCAATTGGCAGAACAAGAGCATATAAGTTAATCTTTGGCAATATTAGAAATGAAGACAAGGTTTAGATGCAGGTTGTTCACCTCACGCAGAACAAAAACATGGTTTAAAACACAAATAGGTTCCATGTCATTCAAAACTGAGCACAGATTAGTCAACCTCTGCATTGCCGCCTCCAACCTGCCACATAAAATAAAACCCTCTTAATCCAAAACTTTTTATTAGAGAATCAAGACCTACAGTTTCAACTTACATCTTCACAGAATCATTGTTTTCTGGGTAGCTCTCATGTCCAGGCAAGAGCAAGCCAGAACTAGCTTTTAGGGATTTTACAGACACATTTGAACTTTTTGTTCCATGGGCCATACGCATAGCTGTTTGATCCAGAACAAGCTGAAACATGCAATTACAATGAGCCATAATGATCGGTTTACAGTCTATATGTTGCCTAATAAAGTATCAGAATAATAGAAAGTGTTCAAGACCTGCATCTCTAGGGAGCCAAATCCTCCTTCTGAGTCCAAGATATTCATCAGCCCTTCTAGTCCGCCCATGATGGATTCAATGAGTGACTCAACATATAAGACAGAATCACGGCCAATTCTATTCATCTGGCATACAAGAATAACAAAGTAAAGAGTTTGCCTATCCCATGTGAAATTAAAGATCTTATGTATGTTATTTGTGAAAGATAACTTCACAGAACAGGATTCATATAGCTGACCCCAAATAATGGGATAAGGCTCTGATGATGATGAAATAAATTCACAGAACAAGAGGATGTCTACCAGGACTCAAAATTCCATTCAACAGCAGTTCTTCAGGTAAACCATGTTTTCCATATTTAAAGTTGCCAGTCTGATAAAGGACAAAAAGAAAATGACATGATAATGCAATTTACAAAGTAATTTTGGCACTCCCAACCATTAGACATTGGGGCTGTCAAACTTACAATATCCTATAATTGAACTGGACAATCATAGTTACATAAGTTGGAATTCACAAGTGAGGATCGCCAATATCAAATCCAGCTGCCATTGCAATGACCATTCTCATAACCAATGCCACAACTCAATGCAGTCACATATCATTATTTACTGAAGCTAGCATTAGCTGTAGCAACTATTACTGTTGTTGACAGTTTGACAGTAGTGGCACAGCTGTCATGAACTACAATTGGAGAAACTCCCATTTCATGGATCTGACAGAGACAACCGCTGGAACATCTTCATGTAAGCCAAGTAGCCAATCATGTAGTAACGAAGTTAGCTTTTAGCTTTGAATCCATATCTGAACTTTGGATCCACATCTTATCTGGTTTTCAGACAGACATGTGCCTCTGGCACCACACATTCCTCTCACTTCTATCACTGTACATTCTTTTTCTTCCTCTATAATGTTTCTGTCCATGCTGATGTTGATTGTGCAAGTAATGTTAATGATCCATTACTAGCTTTAAAATTTTTTTGAGAACCACCTCAACAACGTGCAGTGAAAGAAGAATGTCACTCTTCCTCTGGTTCCTATTTTCAGAAGAAATCAGTAATGTACCATAGACCAGAGAGAGATGATTCTAAACATCGTTGATATGCCTTCATCGCTATATAGATAAATCAATAGATAGATAGATGGATAAATATGAATACAGATATAACACCATAAAATACAGAAAACCCCACAAAGCAGATGCATGAGAAGAACATCCACAAAGCAGATGCATGGGAAGTACATTCATTCCTGACTAAAACTGTACAAGAGTAAATTCCCTGAACACAGCCAATAACCAGCTGCCCATGTTGAAAAGAAGAAAAAGAAGAAAGGCACTCCCTCCATCTAAGTCACATTTCTTGTCCTGAACACCACCTGTCCATCTCACTACTAGAGATGGCATAGTCATACAATTATTTGTCGAACCTTGAGGAGGCTAGGAGCAGAGGCACTGATGGCAACCTAGCAAGCCCTCAGGTCCGACAGAAGGTAAGAATGGTAATCCATCCCCTGACTTCCACTTGGGCATCCCACTTCTTGCTGACTGCCTTCTATGGCCACATTACCTCTGTGCCATCCTCCATCAAGTTCACCATCAGAACCTCACAGGACGAGGATATCATCATTGACACGCAACCTGCACCTGCATGTTTGCCAGATTTCGGCATAAAGTGTTGGCGTAGTCTTTATTCACAACAGGAACATGCTCTTTTACATTGTTTTCAAGGCATCACCAGGCGATAACTAGGTGCCGCCTAGGCAACAAGACACTAGATGGTGCCCAAGGTGACCTGTCACCTAGGTGAGCAGCCCATTAAGGCACTCACCTGGACCACCATTGTGTGATAGGCCGCCTTTGTCCTGCCTAGCCCGTCTTGGTGTGGGCAGTCACCGCAATGTTTTGGGGTCTGTTTTATTATTTACGTAAAAGTTAAGGGGCAATTTTGGAAATTCGACAAGTGGCATGTTAAGATTGGAAAGAGAAGATAGGACTTCCATTTCACTTTCTCTAAGACTCTTCTCCCCACTGGTTCCTCTTCCTTCCTCTTGCGGACATTGGCTCACAGTTGCATGGTGCAAGAAGCCTGCTGTTTTGTTTTTTTTTTCTTTTTCTTGCAAAAGCCAAAAAAGAGAAGATGGGGAACAAGATTTCGATCTAGATTTATTGGTTTGCATTTTTGAATGTATGATTTCATGACTTTGACATTTGACAAGTAGAAAATTATGATGTTAGCATGTTGGTGTACTTATAATTTACCTGGAAATGTCTCAAATTTATCTTTCCTTTTTATATACAAACATGATTATTTGATACCAAATTTTAGGTTAAAATTTACATCTTGATTGGCAGGTATTCACAAATTCTTATTGGTTTTCCCCTTATTAATTTGTTATTGTTTGACATTGATTCTATTTTTGCTTTTTAAGATATAGGTATAAGCTGAAGATTTATGAATATCAATTTTTCTATTAACTAAACATAGAATTTATACGGTAGAAAATGTCGAGTAGTAGTTCTCTTGAAATGTACTTAGTATATAAACTAGGATTTGCCTAAGCACCTCGTCTTGTTGCTTAAACAGTAAGGCGGTGGACCACCTTGATCGCTGTGGTTGCCTTGACAACCATGGCCTTTAATGACACACTAAGACAGCAAGATCAGAGTGTCAAAGCTTTAAAGGTAGTCTTCAGGCTCATGAACACGTGGTCCAATAGCCTACTCCCAAAGTTCAAGAAGCAGAGCAAAGTCCAGAACCCATAGAATCACCTGTGGCTGCTTATCATGGTGAAAGCATAACATGCTCATATATAATGGAATGATGATCACCTCTGGGAGTTGGGATGACCTTGAATGTATGGAAGATACAAACCTCAAGTACCAAAGTCGATAACGATCCAAAAAATGTCATCAATGAGATACTGCATACAAAGTCAATAATTGTAATTATTTTTCCTTTTTGTCCTTTCTCATGTAGGTATTTGACTCTCGTATGAATGCCATAAGTAGAGGTGGCAATGGGTCGGGTCGGGTCAGATTAGGGTCTGGTCATATAGATGAAATGTCATGAATATTGCTTGTTCCCAACTGACTCTGGTTCATGGCACTGTGACCCATACCCATCCTGATCAAGGCAGGTCAAGCCAGGTCAGGGGGGGTTAAGTTCAACAAATATGCATCAGACCAGGTTAAGGTGGGCTTGGGACAACTCTGTTGACCCCAACCCAACCCCATGAAAAGTCCGGGTCAAAATGACCCAACCCAAAATTGACCAGATCCTCAAAACGTACAACCGTAGCCAACTTTTTTAAGGTCAGGTTGCGTTGGGTCAACAGGTCGGGTAAGGTTTTGCCAGGTCTAGCCATCAGTAAAGATATAAAGGACATAAGGCAGATATAAGTAATGAAATTTCAAAAACAAAAGATTGTTTAGCTTTAGAAATTCCTCTCTAGTTTCACAGGAGATGGGGAATCGAACTGCAAAGAAACCAGAATTCCTTGAGCATACACAGAATCCAGCAGTTGAGTCAATTTGTTCATGATAAGTCTTTTGATGGTTGCATATTACTTGTTAGTATCCCTTCACATAAGAAATCTTCAAATCTCTTAGCAACTTATATTTTAAGAATCAGGAAATGACATTAAGGTCAGTTGAATCTTACCCAGTTTTCTTTCCGTGATATTAATCCCGAAGAAAATATTGCAAGAAAGATTAAACATAATTAGATAATGAAAGTAGATTAAAAAATAAAGTGAAACAGTTGTACACAATATGACCAACGTCACTTACATCATATCAGAAACGGGCCTTTTCACTTATGTCAGCCCAATGTAGGGTCGCTATTCCTTTTCTAGGTCAACATTGGAATCCGAATCTAAACAAGATGGTCAAATGCTAATGGGCAATTTCTAAAAGAGATAATTGTACATTGTAGGGAAATGAGTAATTAGGGGTAGTTTTCAAATTATTGATTTTTTTGAACTGCTGTCCTATTTTCTCTTATCTTTGCTGGTCACCCTCCCTATGAGGAGCATTCATGGAATTCTGATCATTTAGACTAAGTATTTATATGAGACCGGTCTGCCTTTCTCTGGGAATCGACCAGAACCTTCTCTCTTCCTCTCCATCGGCTTGCTCTCTTTCATGGTATCAGAGCAGATCTCTCCTGGGTGCCCTCGGAGACCACCCCTATAAAGGCTGCAACCCTTTTGAGGGCTTCTTCTTGCCAGTGCAAGTCTGAAACCCTCCCTTCTCTTCCTCATTGCAGAGTCCATCCCTCTTCAAGGGTTTTTCTCTCTCTTTTGTAGGGAGAGAACAGAAGAACCTTGTATTTAGGGCACTCCTCTCTATGGATCTCTTTCTTTCCCAGTAATAGAATAGGGCAGAGAGAGGCCGATGAGAGGAGGAAGAAGGAGGAGGTCACAAACCTGCCTCTAGGGTAGTCCAGCCCCTCTATTTATACTATGACTTAAAGAATAATATACATCTCTGCCCTCCTGTACAAAAGCAACCAGGAAAAAAAAATACAAAAAAGCTTTGCAACTTCTAATATTACAAAATATCCCTAATTATTTACAGTTATGCCCCTATTTTGTACACTCCCCCTCAAGGTAAGCATAGATGTCTTTCATGCTCAGCTTGTCAAGAACTGATCCAAACTAAGCCTCAGTCATGGCCTTTGTGAAGACATCAACAATTTGTTCTTGTGACTTTACATAAGGCAGACAAAGTTCTCCAAAGTCAAGCTTGTCTCTAATTAAGTGTCTATCAATCTCAATATGTTTGGTTCCGTCATACTAAACAGGATTGTGTGCAATGTTTATTGCTGCCTTATTGTCACAAAAGAGTTGCATGGGTAGTTTCACCAGGACTCTCAGATCTAACAGGAAAGTTTTTGCCAAATCTACTCTGCTAATCCATGTGCTATGGCTCTACACTCTGCCTCTACACTTGATCTCACACATATTGTTTTCTTTTTACTTCTCCAGGTAACCAGCTTGCCACCTAGAAAAGTACAATAGCCAGGCGTCGATCTCCTGTCGTCTTGTGACTAGCCCAATCTGCATCTGTATATCCTTCAAGGCTCTCACAAGGTTGACAATTTCGGCCGAAACCGATATGTTTCGGCCGAAATGTATCGGTTTCGGACCTAACCGATATGAAATACAGCTTGCTCACTATAACAGGTCCGAAATTTAAAAAAAAATAATTTTTTTTATTATTTTGGGCGAAACCAAATCCGATCTCCCCTATTTTCAGGAGTTTCAGCCAGATACGCCCGAAATCGGGTGAAATCGGACACGAACTCAGTTCCGCCACACCCCTCAGATCTGAGATCTGAGATCTGAGATCTGAGGGGTGTTGTTGCTAGGGGAGGTGGAGGAGGGTAGGGGGTGCTTGGGAGGGGCTTTTGCTGCCGGGAGGAGATCTTGCCGCCGCCGCCGTCGTTTCTTGCTGTTTAGAGTGCGTAGCTGCCGCCGTTTCTTGCTATTTAGTCGTTCACATCATCCGTGCAAAGATTCCGTCAAGGAGGATGTAAGTTTTTGTATTTTTTTTCTTTTTTTGATAGTTTTCTTATGGTAGGTAAGGTTATGTTCGATTCTATTAGTTTTTATACATAAATTATGATAAATCTCCAAATTATAGTGTAATTAGCGATTTAATTTTGGGGTTTTTGTCTAAGTAGGTAAGTTTAGCGTCAATTAAAACTTAATTAAGCTTCATTGAATACTTTAGGGTAAGAGTATACTTAGAATTATATTACACACCGGGTAATTAGGGTAAATCCCCAAATTAGGGCCTAATTAATGATTTAAATTTAGAGCTTTTATCTAATTAGCTAAATTTAGCGTCAATTGAAGCTTAATTAAGTTTCATTGAATGTTTTAGGGCGGGAGCATGATGTTAACTGTATTACACGCCGGGTAATTACGGTAAATCTCCAAATTAAAGCCTAATTAGCGATTTAAATTTGGGGGTTTTATGTAATTAGGAAAATTTAGTGTCAATTGAAGCTCAATTAAGTTTGATTTAATGCTTTAATGCGGGAACATGATGGTGATTGCATTTAATGAAAGGTAATTAGGCAAAATCCCCAAATGTGACCCTAATCAACAGTTAAAAATTGGGACTTTTGTCTAATTACCTCAATTCAGCGTAATTTGAAACTCAATTATGCTTCATTGCATTTTTTTCAGTGTACTTACAACCATTTGTCTTTGACTGTCTTAATGCAGCATCATGGTTAGACGTGAACAAAATCAAGAGCATCAAGGGCAAGACGATCAAAGGTGCACTCACCTCACGTTACTTGATGCTGGAAGAAGAAAAGTCAAATGTTATTATTGTGGTAAGAAGATACATGGCAGAATTACTAGAAGAAAGCAGCATTTAACAGGGATAAGAGAAGAGGTCAAGTAATGCGACAGATGTCCCCAACAGGTGGCAGAGGAAATGTGCCAGTGCTTTCTAGGCAAAAAAGAAAGGATGCAACGAAAGGTTGAAGATCAGGTTGAAATTGCTGAAGAGATTTCGGGCAGAGTAAGCAGAAGGGGAAGGAGGGATGATGATGATGAGAAAGGCACTGAGAATTCAGATCCAGAGCTGACCGAAACAGTAGAGCGTGAACAAGCGGCTCCAAGGAAACAAAAAACATCGATAGGTTCAGGGACCTACTCCAGTACAACTGGTGTAGCATGACGTCCTAACACTGGTGCTGTCCCGCAGAAAGTAGGTCCCATGGACAGATATCTGCATGGAAGGCAAAGTGCTACACAACTAAAAATCAAACAAGCATTGAGAGAAATCAAAAAATCAGCTGAAGTAGCAAGGCATGCATTTAAAAGTATTTGCAAATATTTTTTCCATGTAGGTGTGTCTGCACATGCAGCCGAATCTAAATATTAGCAGCCTATACTTGATGCCATAGCGTTGGCCATGGCTTGAAGGTCCAGTCACGTCGAGACATATACAGGCGTGGCCTTGAGGGAGAGGATGAGGAGCCTCATCAGTGGGTTGAAAGCTGCAAGTATATCTAGATGGAGAGACGATGCAACATTCTGTGTGATGGCTGGACTGGTACCACGAAGAAGTCCATTATCAACTTTCTGATTTATTGCATTGAAGGTACAATATTTGTGAAATCAGTTGATGCATCAAATTATGAAAAGAATGCAAATTATTTGTTTCATTTGATGGATGATATCAAATTGGAGAGGAACATGTTGCGCAAGTAGTCACCGATAATGAAGCCAGTTACAAGGATGCAAGGAGGAAGTTGATGCAGAAGCGTAAGCATTTATATTGACTCCCATGTGCAGTACATTGTCTGCACTTGATACTTGAAGACATTGAGAAGGGAAAAATGTGAAAAAGACAATTGAGGCACAGAAAATCACTCAGTACATTTATAGCCATCCTAGGATCTTGAACATGTTCATAGAGCATGCAAATGGGGGCCGAGATATCATCCGTGCAGGGCCAACAAGATTTGCTTCGAATTTCATTTCTTTAGAGTCCTTGCATAGGCTCAAGTCTTTCATGTACCACAATTTCATGCGGGATTATATAGACAAATATAATGTTGATGCTCAGATAGATTATTTGGATGTGTGCCACATTGTGGAAGACAGCAAATTTTGGAACAGGGTCTCACGTTCCATGAAAATAGTCACACCTCTCGTGAAGGTCCTAAAAATAGTGGATGGCGATGAGAAGATTGATATAGGATATCTGTACGAGGCCATGGACTGTGCCAAGTTAGAGTTGCAGAAATCCCTTCCCAGAGAGTATGTTAAGTGGTGGAAAATTGTTCACAACAAATGGGACAACACATTACATCATGATATGCATGCAGCTGGTGAGTGATTAATTGTACTGATATAAAGTTCAATATTTTTTAGGTTAATTTACATCTTACATTTAGTTAATTATACACAAATGTAGGTTATTTCCTTAACCCTCGATTTATGTACAATGCCAATGCAAACGTTGATCGCGAGGTGCTTCAAGACACCTTAACAGTCATTGGACGTTTATCGAGGACACCAGAAAAGAGGCTTCAGGCCGAGCTACAGGTTGGCCTTTATTGATTTTATCAATAAAGGAAAAGAATGTATTTAATTAATTATATTAATTATTATTTTATCCTTATAGATAGACAGTTTTAGATTGAGGAGTGGGGCATATTCTGACTCACAATTACAATACGCTGTGGGAAGCAAGGATGGCAGTGTCGGTTTCGGACTCGGTTTCGGCCGGGTCCGAAACCGATACGACTCGGTATCGATTTCGATTTCGGTTTCGGTTTCGGCCGAAACCGGTTCAAAACAGTTAGAAAAGGGGGCAATCTATGAAAATGTTAGGTTTCGACCCGAAAACGAGTTAGGTTTCGGCGAAAACAGGTTAGGTTTCGGTCGGTTTCGGACCGAAACCGGACGGTTTCGGTCGGTTTCGGTCCGAAACCGGACGGTTTCGGTCCGAAATCATTAAAAAATATATTATTTTTGGTATCGGCCCTGCTACAGTGCAAATGCCCGTTTCGGTGTCGGTATAGGCCGAAACCGATACGTTTCGGCCGAAACGTATCGGTTTCGGCCGATACTGCCAACAATGGTGGGAAGAGTGAGCCCAGGTATATTAAACCTTTGTGTTTAAATTGAGTCAATATGTATTAGTACATCATGAAGAAATGATTGGACATACTTTTGAGTGTGAATAAATTGGATTAAGTGCTAGAAGTAGACATTGAACATGCTAAACTAATATTCTTGAGTACATATTAAGCATGAAGTAGGTTCAAGCAATACAATAAACATTACTAACACAATACATGTTATAGAAATTAAATGATCCCTACCCAAATAATGATACACTAATATGGATAATAGTTGGAAGAACCTTCTCCCTCATCGTCTGGCTTCTGCTGTTGATACTCATAAAAAGGCTGCATATATTCTGTATATTCACTGTAACCAAACAATGATGCCGCCAAGTCGTGCATCCCTCTTTGGATCTTTCTTGGAGTATAAGGTTGTTGGCTTGATTGGAATGCAAAACCAACATAAGAAGCAGAACCTTGAGGATTAGAAGAAGATGCTGACCCATAACTGCAACTGGATGGAACTGGATGAAATTGGAATCCTGGTTGATGACCCCCCCCCCCCAAACATGCCCGGTTCGTGTTGGCCACCTCCATAACCTGTTGGACGTCCATATTGGCTTTGTGAATCATATCCTCCTTCACTATGACTGTATCCTCTATCCATGTCAACATGGAAGGAGGAAGTAAGTGCATACATGCCACCGCCAGTAGTAGCACTTGCAGCTACACTGCGATTATCACTTGGTGCATCATCATCATCATCAGAACCATAAGAAACCAATCGCTTTCTAGCCTTTGGCTATGTTTTTTCTTCTTTTGATGTGACTTTATCCTTCATCTTTGAAAGCAATCCTTTTCTCCGTGACGTGTGTCTCACATAAACTTGCTTCAACTGCTCAATTGTCGAGTCCTCTCGAGCAACAACACTAGTCCTCTCAGTCATCTCATGCACTGATGTATTTCTTCTTAAGGATGGAGGTGGCTTGACCATCCTAGAAGTGACTAGCCTACTATCTGATTCTGAGTATCTACCTGGCTCAATCTCAGGCTGCTACTCAGTGTCGTCAACAAACAAAGCTAGGTCCTCTCTCTGGCGCACATGAGTCACTCTTGGCCTCTTGGTTGATCCTCTGAATTATGGATCCCTTGGCTCGTCTTCATCCAATATATCCTCTGTCCATGTTCAGTCATCAGGATCAAAAACAGGCTCATCAACCTGCTGTGAGACACGGAATATTTTCACGTGGGAAAAATAAATGTTCTTTTTGAAAAGAGACATTCCTCTGCATAGAGAGGTTTATTCCGTGGGTGCGCATAGTATCAGACGATTTGGGTTCGAGTGCTGGACCTCTCCCCACTGACCGTAGTCAGTGTTGATTTACATCCGCCTAACGTCCGAACACCTTTGTTTAACTGTCAAAGAAATCCCAAAGTCTTCTGTAGAGGTTCTGATGTGGAGGGCAGGCTCACTCGAGAGACTCTCCATGACCACTCATTTACCACCGACCAACAACAAAGACTAGGTTAGGGTTTTAACTGAGGCCATGTTTGGGCAAAACCCTAGAATTTGGGAATATGAAGATGATTTGGGGGAAGCCGTAGGCGTTTTTTGAAGTAGAGAAAGATTTTCTGGACCCCAAGAGTATTTTGGTAATTTTACCAACCCAGGCCGGGCCAGGGGCATTGCTGAAATTTCTGGGCTGGAATGGAAGTAAGACTGGATCCCCGACTCTCCAAGGCGCTGAGGCTCTTTCTAGAGGGTTTTAGGAGGCTGCTAGGCCATTTTTAGGTCGTAGGGGTATTTTGGTAATTTTACCATACCCTAGACCTAGGTTTAAAGTGATACCCGAGTGTCGGACTGAGCTGACAACACTCCCGGACCGAAGTAGTGACAAGGGGCTTCATGGAAGGCACACATCTGTCAATTTGATCAAAGGAGGGATATATATATGCAATTTCCAGAAGTCGGGGGTTTTTCTTATAATTTTCCCACCCGAGGATATACATAAAACATGCTGAGTGCTTCTATAGTTCAAATGAGTACAAGGGTTGTCGGCGAGTTTGTCGACTGTACAAAAGTCCGCCCTAACGCGGGAAGTAGGGGCGTAGCCCCAATTACAAAAAGTTGCAGGGTAAAACTGCAAACAACGGGACTTTTATGTTTCTCGGACCCCGGAGAGGACATTTATGCAATTCTCCCATTATTAGGGCAGAAGCATATGACATAGTCGTCTCAAGACTTAAAAACAACAACACGGCCCACTGAGGGGCAAAATTACAAATATACCCTCATAGGGGCACATACACAAGACCCGGGGACTTACCCTACACGGGCCGAAACAAACGAACAAAAGAGCTCTGAATGCTGGATGCTCCGTAGGTTGTAGCTTGTGTGTAGATCCTCTGGACCCCGGGGGTCTATTTATAGAAGTGGGGAACCTCCCCGGGAGTGTTCGACCCCATACGGGTCCAACGGGATGAAAATGGCCCTGGGGAGGTTACATTTTCAAAAAAAAATTTAAGTCCGTGCGCGGGAGAATGGGACCTCCCTGGGGTGGGAGGTCCCCGGGCAGGTCCGAGACCTCCCCGAGGTCGCGCGACTCCGGGGGGGCCCGTCCGAGGTCGCGCGCCCCCGGGGGGGACCTGCCCGGGGTCGCGGACCCCCCGGGGGGACCTTGCCGGGGTCGCGACCCCCCTGGCGGGCCTGCCCGGGGTCGCGGGCCCCGGGTGGGCTTGTCCGGGGTCAAACGACCCTGGGCAGGTCCTGCCCGGGGTGGTTTGACCCCGGGTGGGTTGTCACCTCGGGGGCCGCGCGGCCCGGGAGGCCCTGCCCGCCTGCGCGCCAACCCGCCCGGGGCCGGGCGACCCCGTACGGATCCCCCCGACCCCGGACGGGTCCCTCTCACCCCGGATGTGTTCTTTTCACCCCGGCGGTTTTTGTTTTTGCACACAAAATTTGCTTCCAACAAATGCCCCCCACGAAACGTTCGTCAAAGCCAGGGCGGAGGCGGACGGTCCGTGCCCTCTGTAGAGCTGCACCTTACTGCTTCGTTGCTTTCCAGAAAGCTGAGGGTTGATGCTGGCTTGCCTCGGAGAGACTTGTTGTCCCGGAGTTGACGTAGGCCTACTTCTGAGAGACTTGTTGGCCTAGAGTTGATGGGGGCTTACTTCTGAGAGACTTGTTAGCCCGAAGTTGATTGGGGCCTGCTTCTGAGAGACTTGTTGGCCCGGAGTTGATATAGGCCAGCTTCTGAGAGTCTTGTTGGCCTAGAGTTGATGGGAGCTTACTTCTGAGAGACTTGTTAGCCCGAAGTTGATGGGGGCCTGCTTCTGAGAGACTTGTTGGCCCAGAGTTGATGTGGACTTGTCTCGGCGAGGCTTGTTGGCCTGGAGTTGATGTAGGCTTGCTTCTGAGAGACTTGTTGGCCTAGAGTTGATGTGGGCCTGCCTCGAAGAGACACATCCGTCTAAGTCGTCGTTGATTGACTGTTGAGCTGTGATAGCTGGAGACTGACACTGGCCGACCCTTGGGGGTGCGTTTGGCCAAAAGTCATTGTGCCGGCTGACCGCTGAGGTATGTCGCCGAAGATGTGTGGGCTAACATCTGAGGTGTAGCCGAACATGTTGATGTGTCGGCTGACCGCTGAGGTATCATTGAAGATGTGTCGGCTGACCGCTGAGGTATGTCGCCGAATGTTAAAACTGGCTAACTGCTGACTTGTGATAGCCAAGGTTGAGGTAGACCAGCCCTTAGGGCATGTTGGTCTGGGTAGATGCCGGCCGTACACGGGCTGAGGCAACTCCTTTCTTTGTTTTAGCTTCAGCTAGTGAGGCTTCAAAGTTGCTTCAGAGTTTTTTGGCCCTTGAGATGGAGTGGCCGAATCGTCCTTAACTTGGCGTAGCATTGCCAGATGTATGCATTTGGTCTCCCTCAGGACGCCTGTATGACTGAGCTTGCATCTTTATGGGAGGAATTCGCTCGCCTTCGCGCTATTCAGGAACGAAGGCGGGGGACTCAGCTGATCATTCAGCAGGAGCAGCAACAGCTTTACAAACTTCGGGCGGCCCAGGCTGAGGTGGACGCCCTGGTCGAGGTCGCTTACGAGCGCGAGCTGGTGGCCTCCCACAGAGAGGAGGCACTTTTGTGAGAGGTCCAGGGGACCGAAGAAGAGCGCAGTCTTGCGCATGCCGATGTAGATTTTTCGCCATAGGCTTGAGGGACTCCAGGAGCTTTTGCGAGAGCTCCAAGAGACCGAGGAGCACAGTCTTGCGCGTGTTGATGTAGACTCTCCGCCGTGGGCTTGAGGGGCTCCAAGAGGAAGCTCTTCAGAGTGAGACTCGCCTTGCTGAGCTGAGGAAGAGCGAGTCTGAGGCTTGATAAGCCTTTTTTTTCTCTTTTTTTTTTTTACTTTACCAGCCCTACCGCCCTTTCGGGTTTTCGCCAAGACTGGCCCCCTTTAGCTTTTTCCAGTGCGCCCTTGCGGGTTTTCACACTGAGAGGTACCCATTTTTGCCTAAGGTGCCCTTTCGGATTTTCACCTTAGCCGGTTTAAAGCATTTTTGCCCTTGATTGCTCTTCTAACAGAAACAACCAAGTCCGCTGGGGCCTCAATATTTTTAACCCCGTTTCTTCTTCTTTTTTCTTTTTCTTTTTTTTTGCTCCTATAGTGCCAAAAGGCAAGGCGAAAGTGGCACTCCCGTAGGGATGTGTGTGCCGCAGAGGTGTGACAAATGTGTGGATTCGACTGCCCTAGTGGGACGCAATTAGCCAAATCCAGAATCGAAGGTTGAACGGGTTGGTAACCCAAGAGAGGTGTACATGTGCCAAGTCCGGTTGGGACAACAAAGGAGTAGGTTTAACAGTCCGAAAGGGACATGAGGGTTAAACCTGGAGGCCGATAGGCGGGATGGGTTGGCAGCCCGAGAGAGCATACATAGGCCAGACCCGAAGCGATGAAAGGAGGGGATTTGACAGCCCGGGTGGGACGTACGAGTCAAATCCGTGAGCCGATAGGCAAATAGGGTTGGCAGCCCGACGAGGTTATGCATAGGCCAAGCCCGTGGGGACGAAGGAATAGACTTGTCGATCTCGGTGGGATATATGAGTCAAGTCTGAAGTCAAGAGGCGAGATGGGTTGACAGCCCGAAAAGGGCATGCAGAGGCCAGACCCAGAAGAAGAAAAAGGGTGGATTTGACAGCCCTAGTGGGATGTGAGAGTCAAATCCGAGAGCCGATAGGCGAGATAGGTTGGCAGCCCGAGAGGACATACTGAGGCCATTCCCGATGGGACAAAGATAGGTTGGACAGCCCTAGTGGGACGTGAGAGTCAAACCCGAAAGCCGATAGGCGAGTAGGTGGGTTGGCAGTCCGAGAGGACATGTTGAGGCCAGACCCAGTGGGACATGTGCCAGAAGGCATGATGGATTGGCAGCCTGAGAGAGCATGTTGAGGCCAATTCCAGAAGGAAAAATGAGCCGAAAGGCATGATGGGTTGGCAGCCCGAGAGAGCACACTGAGGCCAAACCCAGAAGGAAAAATGAGCCGAAAGGCGTGATGGGTTGGCAGCCCGAGAGAGCATACTGAGGCCAAACCCAGAAGGAAAAATGAGCCAAAAGGCATGATGGGTTGGCAGCCCGAGAGAGCATACTGAGGCCAAACCCAGAAGGAAAAATGAGCCGAAAGACATGATGGGTTGGCAGCCCGAGAGAGCATACTGAGGCCAATCCCAAAAGGAAAAATGAGCCGAAAGGCATGATGGGTTGGTAGCCCGAGAGAGCATACTGAGGCCAATCCCAAAAGAAAAAATGAGCCGAAATGCGTGATGGGTTGGCAGCCCGAGAGAGCATACTGAGGCCAAACCCAGTGGGACAAAAGAGTAAGTGGGTTTAACTGCTCGGAAGAGACACATGAGCTAAACCCGGAGGCCGATATGCGGAATGGGTCGGCAGCCTGAAAGGGGCATGCATGGGCCGAGCCCGATGGGACAGAGTATGACAACGTCAAGACTTCAGTGGGACAAGGTGTCATAGGATGACATGTAGGGCGTAGCCATGGCATCAATATGATGTTTTGGTCATGATGGGGTGGAGTCATTGACTTAGAGCCACCCATAGAATAAGCAGAGAGAGGATTTTTTTTTCACATTACCAACCTCACCGCCCTTTCGGATTTTCGCCGAGGCTGGCCCCCTTTAGCTTTTTCCGGTGCGCCCTTTCGGGTTTTCACCGAGGGGTTGCCCAATTTTGCCCGAGACGCCCTTTCGGGTTTTCACCTCGACCGGGTCTATGGCCTTTTTGCCCTCAGCCAACCGTTGAAGGCTAACTGAGTCTGCCGGGGTATCAATATTTTTAACCCCCTTTTTTTTTGAGCTTGAACCTTCACTAAGGAGAGGTAATGTCTTGTGAGGACTGCTGTAGAAACTCGTGCGGTGGCGCATGGTAGAGCTTCATATGCTTGCCGTTGAGAGGAGGAAAGGGATTATCTCCTTTATGGTCAAGGACCGTATAGGCCCCTCCTTCATAGACTTTCTGAATGACATAAGGTCCACGCCAATTAGGCTGGAGTTTTGCCGCTGGATCTTCCCGCGATAACCTCCTTTTACTTAATCATGACGAGGTCGCCTTTCTTGAATGCCTTTTGCTTGACCAGCTTATCATAGGCACGTGTCATGCGGGCTTGATACACTTGTAAGTGTTTGTAGGCTTTGAGTCTTTCACCTTCAAAGTTGGACAACTCTTCAAGCCTCCTTTCTATCTCGGACTGGTCTTGGCCTGGCAATCCGGCGTGCACAGCAACGCGGTAGGACGCTGGCTCGATCTCCACAGGGAACACCGCTTCAGCTCCATAGATCAGGGAGAATGGGGAGCAACCCGTGGGGGTTTTGTAAATGGTCCGGTAGGCCCATAGGGCTTCATGGACCTTCTCGCGCCAATCTCGTTTGCGGCCACCTACTATCTTGGACAGAAGCTTGCAGAGGGTTTTGTTGAAGGCCTCGGCTAACCCATTGGCCTGGGGATTGTAGACCGACGACGCTCTCCAGTCAATATGGAACTTAGCCGCCAGAGCATAAACAATCTTGTTCTTGAACGGTGTGCCATTATCGGATATAATCCGACTGGGGGTGCCGAATCTGTATATGATATAGTGCCGCACAAAACGAGCAACTATCTCCCCTGTAACTTCCGTAGTGGAACGGCTTCCGCCCATCTGGAGAAGTAATCGGTGGCAGCAAGTATGAACTTGTGGCCTTGGGATGATGGTGGGAATGGTCCCACAATATCCATGCCCCATTCTGCAAATGGCCAGGTAGGCGCTGTTGGATGGAGCAGGTTGGGTGGCCGTCGAGGGACTGGGCCGAATGCTTGGCATTGGTGACATGTACGAGCGTATTGATTGCAATCTTCGTACATGGTGGGCCAGTAGAACCCTTTGAGCTTGATGTTATTTTTCATCTTAGCTCCTGCCTGGTGAGCTCCACACAATCCGGAGTGAACCTCATGCATGACAGTCTTGGCTTCTTTGGATGAAAGGCACCGTAGGAGGACCGATCGGTCTCTTTCATAGACGAGCCTGAAGAGCAGACCGTCAATCAGCTGGTAGGATGTCGCCCTGCGTAGCAGTTGCACCCTCTGAGCCCGATCAGGAGGGAGCCAGCCGTTCTTTATCTTTATAATTGGCTCACGCCAATCTTCTTCTTCGGGAGTATTGCCCTCTTGAATGTTGTCGACCTCGTAGACAGTGAGGCCGGATTCTTCATCGAGCACACTTGGCATGAGCCTTCGGTGTCTGACAGTGATATTTAACTCTCCTTCAGGCGGGAGTTTTAAGGTCGCTACCAATTTTGCAAGAGCATCAGCCTGAGAGTTGCTGCCTCTGGGGACATGGCCTATTTCAAATAGGTAGAATTTTTCCTTGAGCCTCATAACGGCTGCATGGTAGGGAATGAACTCCTTCTTCCGGACATCATAGAAGCCCAGTACTTGTCGGATGACGAGCTGAGAGTCCCTGTACACTTTGAAGCACTTGATGTCCATCTCCAGTGCCAGTTGAAGCCCAATAATTAGCGCTTCATACTCTGCCTCATTATTAGTCATCGACTTCATGAGAGCGCAAGAGTTGTGGAGGATGCCGCCTTGTGGGGACACAAAGACTACCCCCGCACCTGAGACATAGTCTGTAAGGTCGTCGGCCCTTTTGATTGTCAGAGAGGCACCATCAAAATATAACTCCCAGTGTGGGAGGTCGAGGGTGAAGACACATGGCTCCATCTGTGGTGGGACTTTTCCAGAATGCTCCCCAACTTCTTGAGAAGGCACTAACACCTCTTCGTCGGTCAGCTCGAAGTTGAGTGGCGAATCTTCTGGCACAGGGTGCGCTGCTAAGAAATCCGCCATTCCTTGTCCCTTGATCGCCTTGCGTGGGACGAAGGTGATGTCAAACTCCATGAGGATAAGCGCCCATTTGCCGAGTCTACCAGAGAGGACAGGTTGGCTGAGCAGAAACTTGAGTGGGTCACATTTTGAGATGAGCTCCACCCGGTAGGCTAGGAGATAGTGTCTCAGCTTCTTGACAGCGAACACCAGAGCTAGGCACACCTTTTCCATATGAGCGTACCGGTGCTCAGGCCCGATCAGCTTCCGGCTGAGATAATACAGTGGCTGCTCCTTGCCTTCTTCATTGATCTGGGCTAGGAGAGCCCCCAAAGAGGCATCCATAGCAGCAATGTATAAGATAAGAGGCTTCCCTCTGACAGGCGCCTTAAGACCGGAGGAGTCAGCAGATACTCCTTGATTTGATCGAAGGCTTTCTGACAGTCTTCGTCCCATATGAAGGGTGCTCCTTTCTTCATTAGTTTGCCAAAAGGTAGGCATATTCTTGAAAGGTTAGAAATGAATCGCCTAATATAAGCGAGTCTTCCTTGAAGAGATCTGAGCTCTGTCAAGTTCTTGGGCGGAGGTAATCCCCTTATGGCCTTGATTTTGTCAGGGTCGATTTCTATGCCCCGATACCTGACGATGAAGCCCAGGAACTTGCCACTGGAGACGCCGAAGGCGCACTTCACCAGATTCATCTTGAGCTGATACTGTCGAAGCCTTTCGAAGACTCGACGCAGATCAGCCAAGTGATCTTCCCGCCTCTTTGTCTTGACGACCAGATCATCGACGTAGCATTCGACAAGGTCATGTAGCATCTCGTCGAAGATCTTGGTCATTGCCCTTTGATAGGTTGCGCCGGCATTCTTCAGACCGAACGGTATCCTTTTGTAGTTGAAGATCCCCTTAGGAGACCGAAAAGCCGTATGGTCTTTGTCCTTGACGGCCATGCGGATTTGATTATAGCCCGACGATCCGTCCATAAAAGACAAGGCTTCGTGTCCGGTGGTCATATCAACCATTGTCTCAGTGATTGGGACAGGGAAGTCGTCCTTCGGGCATGCTTTGTTCAAATCCCTGAAGTCGATGTAGACTCGGACTTGGCCGTTCTTCTTCTTGACAGGGACTATGTTGGCGAGCCACACATGGTACATACAAGGCTCTATGAAATCCACGCCCAGCATCTTGTCAACTTTAGCATTGACTTTCAGCTCCAGCTCGTGGCACATACGCCTTTGAGCTTGCTTGACTGGCTTGACTGTTGAAAGTATTGTCAGCTCGTGTTCAGCCACCGAAGGATCGAGTCCGGACATTTCTTTGTAAGTCCAAGCGAAACAATCCCTGAACTCTTCTAAAAGCTGTCGATACGACTGCCTTTCTTCCTCGCTGAGGAGAGCACTTATGAAGGTGGGACGATGGTCACTTCTGCTTTCGAGATTGATTTCAATAAACTCGTCCACAGTTGCTTGACCACCGTCTTCAAGCTCCGGTGGAGCTGGTTGGAGGTCGACGAAGTCTCCCTCATCATCAGTGTTTGCTTCATAGACATCAAATTCCTCGAAGCACTCCTGCTTGTGGCTCGAAGCCGAAGGGCTTACTTCATCTTGTTGATGGTTAGCAGTCTGGGCCGCTCCTTCCTCTGAGGGGTGGTCGTTATCGACTCCTGGTGAAGGTGATGGTGTCGTAGACACATCACCAGACTCCCTTACAGAGTCATCAATGTTGGGCTCAACTTCGGCTTGCCCATGATGGGGAGGTAGCAGTCCTATGGCATTGACTGCAAAATGGACCTCGAAGTCTATCTCCTGGTCATAGCCAAGTCCCCTTGTATCTTTGCGAGAGAAAGGAGGTTGTCCACGGACCTGTGGAGAGTTCCACAACTGATGGAAATATGCCGCTCGCGCGGGGTCCAGAGTTCGCGGGATGTGTTGTTTTTTACACATTTCCTTGATGTAGTTGGGCATGTCATCCATCTCCTGGACTGGCTCTGACGCCACATCGGTGGGAGTATCCCAGCTGAAGTCATCTTGAGAAGGACACGGTGGGACTAAATCACCTTTGTAAAAGATGATCGGGTTGACCCCCTTGCCCTTGTTACGTCTCCTTCTCCGTTGATAGGAGACTGTGAAGGTCTTCAACTGCTCCACCTCGTATTCTTCCCGTTGGGACGAGAGCTGGAGGCACTTGGGCGGTAAGGAGATACTCCCGTCAATGACCCGGCTGATGAGGTTGGCTTCAAAGTCAACATTCCTCCTTTCTGGGTGAGTCGGCTTGGAGGCGGCACTGAGGCTCAACCTGTGCAGCTTTACCATGTCTTGGTTAATAGTGAAGAGCTGCCCTTCCTCGACTTCATGATCCACCTTTTATTTCCCTTTATCTTTTATAGGCTCGGGGATTGCTAAAGTGGGCTTCCCAAAATATAGCGAAGCATCGGCCAGATGGCACTCATTGGGGTGGAACGGGGCCTGGTCTGCGAAGACCGTATGTTGCTCCTCTTCCTTAGCATATTTAATGCACTAGTGCAGAGTTGAAGGGACAATCCAGTTTTCATGCAGCCAGGGTCTTCCAAGCAGCACCTTGTAAGATGTGTCGGAGTTGATGATATAAAATGTCGCTTGGGTGACAAAATCGCCCAAGGCAAGCTTGACTACAACCTGACCAAGCGCTTCCTCGGAACCCTGATTGAATCCCGAGATCTTGACATCGGTCACCTTTTGCAAATAAGGTGCCAAGTACAGAGACTTGAAAGTCTTCAGAGGCATGATATTGACGGCTGCTCCGGCGTCAACTAGGATGCGATTCATGTCATGCCCATTGATCGTCCCCCTCATATATAAGGGGTGATTGTGGCACGGAGAGGACAGCAACATGTCTTTGTCCGTGAAGGAGATGTTGACTGTGAGTGCTTCATATGCATGGGCTTGCAACTCTGCAATATGGGCTTCATAGGCCTCTAGATCTTGGAGTATCTTAACAAGAGCCTCCCTGAGGTCTTTGCTCCAGGCAATGGCTTCCCAAATAGTGACATTGGTTGGGAACCGCTTCATATGATGGATGATTTTGCGGTCTGCCCTGGCATGGGTCTTGTCAAATGGCGGGATGATCTCCGCCAGAGTCTTCGACGCCTGGCGAGGCTTCTCTCGCTTAGAAGGGCGCTGCTCGTCATGCTGGCCTTCCGCATCTTCCTAGAATAGCGGAGCCAAAGACTCCTCCGGAGGTGGCGAAGGCTCATCCTGCAGGTCTTCATTAGAAGGACCAGCCTGGCTCGCGGGCTCGTCCATGTTGGAGGGGCCGGCCTGCTCTGACGCCTTCTCGCACTTCGGCGACTTGGCTGACTCCTCTTCTTCATCAGAGGATGTGATTGTAAAAGGGACGCCACCCGACTTAGCCGTTGAAATGGAGCCTGAACCCTCTGAGGGGCTGAGGATGAAAGGGACTCCCCGAACTTGAGTTTCTGGGACGGGCCTCGGCTTCTCCCCTCTGAATATTATGACCCGGTCAAGAGTCAGGGGACCTTCACGTCCACGTCCTCGGCCACAACCTCGGCCATGTCCTCGGCCATTTCTCGCCGAGCGACGCTGATATGTCGCCATGGGAGCCTTGCCTCCAGTGCTATCGGCCGCGGGACAGTAAATGTTGTCAGGCGGCGGAATCGCTACCATGTTACAGGAGAGCTCTTGCAGCATTTCCTCGAGCATCTCGACAGTGAGCTCTTCATCTTTATAGAATAAGGAGAGCTCCTCCGGGATTGGGACGTCTTTACCTTCTTCAAGACGGTGAACCATTTCTCGGAGCCATTGCAGAAGATGGGCTTTGCGCCCAACCTTGTCCCAGGGAATATATTCGTCTAGAGTGACGACCCTGGTGGGATGAGGGGGAGTGTACTCCTCCAGCTCATCTATGAGCTTTTGAAGTCTTTGTAGAGGAGTTGGCTCCTTAGGAGCCTCCATAGCCGCTGCTTGTTCGGCTTGTTTCTTCAACCTCCTCTTCAAATTCTTCCTGCGATTCTTCTCCTGCTTCTTTTGGCGGGTAGCCTCTTGAGAAGAGAGAGGAGCTTGCTTCGGCGGTGGGACTCGCTTGCCCCCAGAATCCTGCTTTTTGCTCCGGGCTGGCTCCTTAGGGGCCTTATTGTCGCGGCTTTTTCTGGGGACAACCTTAGTCCAAATGGCCTCCTCCGGTTGAGGCTGGAAGGTGGCATTGATTGCCTGAGCAATTATTTCAGGAGGCAACTCCTGGAACTCTGCCAGTCCACTATAGGGCCTCTGGGGGCTTTGTGGTTCCACCGACTTTGCTTAGGCTGGTGGCTTGGCTTGCTTGAGCTGCTGAGACCTCTCTACAATTGGCAGTTGTGCCAGCTTGATAGAAGCTTTCACTGGGGCCTTCGCGGGCTCAAGAGGTTGAGTCCTCTCCACGACTAATGGCCTTGCTGACTTGGCAGGAGCTTTGGCTGAAGGTTCTGACGCCTTGGCTTTGCCTTTGTTGTCTGGCCGAGAGTTCTCTTTTATGATGATGCCAGGCTGACTCGACCTGGGACAGACCTTGGAACTCTCTTTCGCGGTTCGGCCTCCTGGGTTCTGGACCTGAGACCCTTTGTAGGTGGCCTTGCCTCTAGTGAGTAATGGGAATTCATCATTTTCCGTAGGCTCACTTGGTCGGACTAACCGGGAGAAAGCCTCAGTTTCTCGCCGAACCTGCTGAAGAGTTTCCCTGGCGGCCTCTGTAAGACGCAACCTTGTCATGGAGTTCCCATGAGTATCGACAACCCCTCTCTGGATGAGGGCTTCAATGAAGTCTTGAACCTCTGGGCATTGCTGAGTGGGGTGAGACACCCTTGCATGATACTTGCAATAGCGGGTGTGACTCTTGGCCGTCTCATTGTAATAAGACGGTGGGTCATATGTTAGCACCCAGCCATCCTCCAGAAGTTTATCAAAAATCTTCTCAGTGTCTTCCTTAAGAAAAGAACACTGATGAGAGTCGCCACCCTGGGTACCACAATGTGGATTTAGGTGGCTGAGAATTGACTCCCTGGGAACTGACTCCCTCCTCCTGTGGCTCTGGGAATTGAAAAGCTGCTGAGGCATGTATGACGTTGACGGAGAAGTGAAGACTCCTTCGTGCATGCGGCTGCGGTGGGTCGACTAGAAATTCGCCCATATCAACCTTCCCTCGCCTGATTAAGTCTTCGGCGAGGTCCTTAAACGGCTCACAATTGTGGATAATATGGCCAACAACTTCATGATATGGGCAATAGCCCTGATGAAAAGCAGCACCTGGTGTCTGAACCAAGGGTGACGGGCTTATCAGCCCTACTCGCTGGCATGCGAAGAAGATGTTCGGAGTCTTCTCGCAAGGGAATGAATATAACTTCTCTGGGAGCTCAACTTGAAGTGGAGCTTCCTCGCCTTCCGGTGAGTCGTCCTCGTCTTCGGATGAATCTGAGGGTTCTTCAGAGAGCCAGCCCCTGAGCGGAGCCCGACCCGCGGGTGATACACCCGCCTCCCGTATGTAGACTGGAGCTAACCCCCTGGCAAATGGGCCAAAGGGGAAGGTGGACAACTGCTGATCAATGCTTTCCAGGAACTGCAGCAGGCGCCTCTGTTCTAGTTGCAGCTGCCGGACTTCCCCTCGGATCTTCCGGATGGTCCTCCGCAGCGCTAAACATTCAGGGAATGAGGAAGGAGTTGTCTCCGGGCCAATGTGGGACTGTTGATTTGAAGGCCCGGCCTCGGAGGCGTTAGAGCTCGAGACCATTGCCACCATATGAACCACATTAGCCGACCGGTTCGATCGGCTCCAGGCATGAGGTTGAGGTGGGTCGACTGCGTGGCCCAACATATTTACCAAGCCCTTTTGAATGAGCTCTTCCGCTATGTTCTTGAAAATATAGCAGTCGCCGATGGTGTGACCCAACCTTCGGTGATACACACAATAGGTAGGATCCTCTGTCTTGTCCACCTCTGAGGGCTTCTGCGGATCCGGCAGAGTGACGAGCTGCTCTTTCATGCATAGATCAAAGAGCATTTTAGTATGCTCTTTCCTGAAGGAGTACGGCGTCTTCATGTTCTCCGCCAACCGAGACGCGCTTGCCTTGGCATCAGGCTTCTTGCCATTGCCTTTAGACTTTCCTTCCTCTTTATCTCCATTCGTCGGGGAGAAGTCAACGGCATTTACCTCCTTGCCGCTAGCCAGACGGTCTTTGGAGGATTTGCCTTTGGCAGAAGCTTGTGTAGGGTGGTCGGCAAAGAACATCTCAATTTCCGCCACCACCGTGTTCAACTGGTCAAAGCTTCTGATATTGGAGCCCATAAGCTTTTCGCTGACTTCTGCCGAGAGACCCCTGCGGCAGATGGTGATCGCATCTTCAGGCGTCGGAGGATTATCGCAGCGCATGCTGACGTCCCTCCATCGCTTGATGAAGTCTAATGCTATTTCACCCTTCTTCTGTCGAAGGGAACAAAGCTCTGCTAAGGAGACTTTGCGTTCGACCATTTGGAAGCGATCGACAAACTTCTTCTGCATATCAGCCCAATCAGATATTGAATTAGGCTTTAACCTTGAATACCACTGGAAGGCGGTGCCAGTCAAGGATGTGGCAAAATACCGCAGCAAATATGCCTCTTCTAGGGCTAATTCACCCATGGCCGTCATGTAATAGGCCAAGTGTTAATGCGGAGAGCCTTGCCCGTTGAACTTCTATAGCTTCGGGGCCTTCGGACAATCTGGTGGAAGCTTCTTGAATTAATGATGGAGGGGATATGGCACGCTGTACAAATCAACGGTAGCCACACCCTCGCCATGTTGAGCGAACTTCGCTTCCACGATGCGCTCGATCATCTGCTTCTGCGCCATGAGGCTTTCTGCGGCAGGAGTAGCAGACGACCGCGCATTGGCTTCATGCGGTGGGACTTCGAAGTCCACCGCCAGTGGGAGTCTTGCAGCAGTGACGGAAGCGTTGGCTGCTGCTGGAACGGGAGAAGGCTGTTGATCTGCTCCAGTCGGTGCCGCCTGAGGCGGGGCAAAAACTTCCTTTTCGCGCAAGAGCGACTGTAGCAGTTTCTTGAGCTCTTGGTTCTCCCGTCGAAGCTCGTCCAATGTGGGGGCCCGTGGCTCTTCCCCCAGCTCTTCTTCGTGCCGGGAGTGACTGTCCCCATCAACACTGTGGACGTCTTCCTGGCGCTCTTCTTGCCGTACCGGCTCAGGCTGAGATATACCGGCGGCCAGGGCCTGCTGCGTCTGCGCTAGAATCCGGGAGACCGGCCTTGACCTCCTTAAATATTGGATGGGTTGGTCAAGCTCTCCCGAGGTATTCTCGGGTTGTTTGTCGCCGGAGGTGGCGTAACAGGTGAACACTTTGACGGTGTTATCGGTCACCTGGACCACCCGCTTTTTCTTGGGCGGTTGTCGCTCCGGCTTGGGCGGTCTCCCAAGTCTGTCAAAGACAGACACTCGGGATGTAGATGCTTGAGGGGAGCAATCCTCCTCCGTGTGCGTGAAACTGGCCCACGGGGAGGTCGGCCGCACCTTCTTGCCGGCTCCACGGTGCTTCTGCCCCCGTAGAGGCTGGGTTGTAAACCCCGGAGAGACCGAGGCTTCAGTGCTCGGCGGACTCCACATCCGTTGAAGTTCCGACATGCGGAAGGGCTCCTCCGCCCTGGCACGCCTTATAATCCGGGCCTCCTCCTTGGTGACCCAAATCTTCTTCAGATGGAGCTGGCGCTCCTCAATTGGGTTGCCCCCTGTCCTTGGACGGGGAGCTCGTGCCTTGGGCCGTTGGAGAGGGCCCTGGGTCGCCGCCGGTACGGCAGACTTCTTCTTCGCTCCGTCCTCCCGGACTTGCCGGAGGGGCTCGAAGCGGTTGGAGGTAGAAATAGTCGGGACATGACGATCCCGTGGTAGGATCGGCTCGCCTCCATCGAGCCGGATGTGAATATCTCCGACGATTACAGTCTTGCCGGAGCGGGATACAGCCGCTTCGGGCTTTGCACCCTTGCGGCAACGGCGTTGCCCCCGTTGAGCAGGGGCGGCGGTGGTGGCGCCCGCCATAGGCATGGCGTCACCCTGACGGCGGCGGCGTTGCCCCCGTTGAGCAGAGGCAGCACTTCTGAGGGTGGCCGCATTGGGGTTGGGGCCGTTACGGCGACGGTGTTGCCCCCGTTGAGCAGGGGCGGTGCCGGCAATGATTTGATTGACCGAGAAGACTCGGCCAATAACTGGGGCAGAAGGCCTGATACCTTCGGTCATTGACGTAGCAGCCAAGCGAGCTCGGCTGGTTGTCGGTATGAGGGGCTTGACACCCTTTGTCTGTGAAAAGTTGGCCGGACGAAGCCGGCCGGCTACTGCAATAGAGGGTCTGGAACCCTCACAAGCTGACTTATTAGCCGAGCAGACTCGACCAATTGTTGAGGCCGAGGGCCTGACACCCTCGACGGCTGGCTTGTTGGCCGGGCGAACCCGGCCGGTTGAAGCAGAGGGCTTGACGCCCTCAATAGTCAGCTTGTGGACCGGACTGACCCGGCCAGCTGCTGGGGCCGAGGGCCTAACACCCCCGACGGTTGTCTTCACAATCGGGCGAACCCGATCAGCTGAAGCGGAAGGCCTGACGCCCTCAGTAATCTTCCTGGCAGAATGAACCCGGCCAGTTGATGGGGCCGAGGGCCTAACACCCCCGACAGTTGTCTTCTTAGTCGAGCGGACTCGACCAGCAGTTGAGATTGAGGGCCTGACACCCCCAATGGTGATCTTGTTGACCGGACTGACCCGGCCAGTTGATGAGGCCGAGGGCCTGACGCCCCCGACGGTCGCCTTGTTGATCGAGCGAACCCGGCCAGTCGATGGAGCCGAGGGCCTGACGCCCCCGACAGTTGTTGCAGGCATGGCTGAACTGGCTTCAGCCACGGGCACCACGCCCAAGAAGAAGGGCGAGACGACGACCGCTGGGAAGTCGCCAAAGACGATCGGAGTTGCCAGGTATCCGAACCTGGCATGGTCGGCAATGACTTGGGGGCCGTAGGTGACGGCTGCCATCGCTGCTGCTGGTGTTGGAGGTGGTGGTGCGTAGCACAAAAGGAGTGGCGTGCAGATGCACGAAGAACTCTCAAATGAATAGAGAGGTGTACCCTCCTCTTCCCGTCCTGTAAGAGGAAGAGGGGCAATTAGAACCTTGAAGAAGGTTTAGAGGACTTTCCTTGACA
This sequence comes from Amorphophallus konjac, assembly GCA_022559845.1. Lineage (NCBI taxonomy): Eukaryota > Viridiplantae > Streptophyta > Magnoliopsida > Alismatales > Araceae > Amorphophallus > Amorphophallus konjac. The sequence continues at coordinate 242,558,593 of CM040127.1, forward strand.
GAAGGAAGAAAGACGGGAAAAGTCCCACCGGGCATGCCAGTCTGTGAGACACGGAATATTTTCACGTGGGAAAAATAAATGTTCTTTTTGAAAAGAGACATTCCTCTGCATAGAGAGGTTTATTCCGTGGATGCGCATAGTATCAGACGATTTGGGTTCAAGTGCTGGACCTCTCCCCACTGACCGTAGTCAGTGTTGATTTACATCGGCCTAACGTCCGAACACCTTTGTTTAACTGTCAAAGGAATCCCAAAGTCTTCTGTAGAGGTTCTGATGTGGAGGGCAGGCTCACTCAAGAGACTCTCCATGACCACTCATTTACCACCGACCAACAACAAAGACTAGGTTAGGGTTTTAACTGAGGCCATGTTTGGGCAAAACCCTAGAATTTGGGAATATGAAGATGATTTGGGGGAAGCCGTAGGCGTTTTTTGAAGTAGAGAAAGATTTTCTGGACCCCAAGAGTATTTTGATAATTTTACCAACCCAGGCCGGGCCAGGGGCATTGCTGAAATTTCTGGGCTGGAATGGAAGTAAGACTGGATCCCCGACTCTCCAAGGCGCTGAGACTCTTTCTAGAGGGTTTTAGGAGGCTGCTAGGCCATTTTTAGGTCGTAGGGATATTTTGGTAATTTTACCATACCCTAGACCTAGGTTTAAAGTGATACCCAAGTGTCGGACTGAGCTGACAACACTCCCGGACCGAAGTAGTGACAAGGGGCTTCATGGAAGGCACACATCTGTCAATTTGATCAAAGGAGGGGTATATATGCAATTTCCAGAAGTCGGGGGTTTTCTTATAATTTTCCCACCCGAGGATATACATAAAGCATGCTGAGTGCTTCTATAGTTCAAATGAGTACAAGGGTTGTCGGCGAGTTTGTCGACTGTACAAAAGTCCGCCCTAACGCGGGAAGTAGGGGCGTAGCCCCAATTACAAAAAGTTGCAGGGTAAAACTGCAAACAACAGGACTTTTATGTTTCTCGGACCCCGGGGAGGACATTTATGCAATTCTCCCATTATTAGGGCAGAAGCATATGACATAGTCGTCCCAGGATTTAGAAACAACAACACGGCCCACTGAGGGGCAAAATTACAAATATACCCTCATAGGGGCACATACACAAGACCCGGGGACTTACCCCACGCGGGCCGAAACAAACGAACAAAAGAGCTCTGAATGTTGGATGCTCCGTAGGTTGTAGCTTGCGTGTAGATCCTCTGGACCCCCGGGAGTCTATTTATAGAAGTGGGGAACCTCCCCGGGAGTGTTCGACCCCGAACGGGTCCAACGGGATGAAAATGACCCTGGGGAGGTTACATTTTCAAAAAAAAATTTAAGTCCATGCGCGGGAGAATGGGACCTCCCCGGGGTGGGAGGTCCCCAGGCCGGTCCTGGACCTGCCCGGGGTCGTGGACCCCCCGGGGGGACCTTCTTGGGGTCGCGACCCCCCTGGCAGGCCTGCCCGGGGTCGCGGGCCCCGGGTGGGCTTGTCCGGGGTCAAAAGACCCCGGGCAGGTCCTGCCCGGGGTGGTTTGACCCCGGGTGGGTCCTCCCGGGGTCAAATGACCGCGGGGAGGTCACCTCGGGGGCCGCGCGGCCCCGGGAGGCCCTGCCCGCCTGCGCGCCAACCCGCCCGGGGCCGGGCGACCCCGTACGGGTCCCCCCGACCCCGGACGGGTCCCTCTCACCCCGGATGTGTTATTTTCACCCCGGCGATTTTTGTTTTTGCACACAAAATTTGCTTCCAACACCTGCGCTCGTATCACAACCCAAAATTGTAAGGGATTGTCATCATCAAATAATGCGTCCACCTCAATTTATGGAGTTGTATCGTCTGTGAAGCGTTTGTCCCTCAGCTGTTGTCTCAGCTTCATGTTCTTTATTCTCAACCTCATGTTGTAGTGGCCAGTAAACCAATTTTTCTAACCGTTCAACCTTTAGTCGTTTGCGAACCTTTGAGTGTGTAAGATTGAATGTACTCAAATTCCTTTCACATTGACTTGCTGATGTTGTTTGACTCAGCACCCTAATTGCAATGTAAGCCAATGCATTACTGCCTAAATCCCTATTATTCACCATTATCCACCAGGCAGCTGTTCCACCAACCATAAACAAATAAATGTAAGATGTAAATGAAGATCAATTCTTCACGATGTACTAATACATATTGACTCAATTTAAGCACAAAGATTTAGTACACCTGGGCTCACTCTTCCCACAGCGTATTGCAATTGTGAGTTAGAATATGTCCCACTCCTCAATCTAAAACTGTCCATATATAAGGATAAAGTAACAATTAATATAAGTAATTAAATAAATTCTTTTCCTCTTATTGATAAAATCAATAAAGGCCAACCTATAGCTCGGCCTGAAGCCTCTTTTCTGGTGTCCTCGATAAACGTCCAATGACTGTTAAGGTGTCTTGAAGCACCTCGCGATCAACGTTTGCATTGGCATTGTACATAAATCGAGGGTTAGGGAAATAACCTACATTTGTGTATAATTAACTAAATGTAAGATGTAAATTAACCTAAAAAATAATGAACTTTATATCAGTACAATTAATCACTCACCAGCTACATGCAATTGATGATGTAATGTGTTGTCCCATTTGTTGTGAACAATTTTCCACCACTTAACATACTCTCTGGGAAGGGATTTCTACAACTCTAACTTGGCACGGTCCATAACCTCGTATAGATATCCTATATCAATCTTCTCATCGCCATCCACTATTCTTAGGACCTTCACGAGAGGTGTGACTATTTTCATGTAACGTGAGACCCTATTCCAAAATTTATTGTCTTCTACGATGCGGCACACATCCAAATAATGCATATGAGCATCAACATTGGATTTGTCTATATAATCCCGCATGAAATTGTGGTACATGAAAGACTTGAGCCTGTGCAAGGACTCCAAAGAAATGAAATAATCTACCCTTATTTAATATTCCCACATAATTAAAAACAATGACATATATGCCCTATATCTGACATATTATCTTGTATACACCTCTAAAACCTTAGGCAAGGTTTGTGGGATGTGTAATTGAATTCAATTTATGAATCGTATTTAAAAATTTGAATGTATTTCACTGGGTTTTGTTTGGGTTTTATTTGGGGATTAAAATTTTGGATTAGTGAATTTAAGCGAGAGTTTTGCCTATGAAATCAATTCAAGGGTTAGTGAACATGAATTTATTTTAGGAAAGATATCTAAATGATGAGATAATTGAATTATTACATCTCCAAGGTGTAAATTCTACACTTCAAAAGTCTTCTTTAATATGACTTTTGGTCAGAATCCTAATTCCCAATGAAATATGATTCCCAACTAAAGATATACGGCTCACTAACAAAGGATTTTACTTTCCTTGCCTTAAGAATTAAATTACACATCTCACTAACCCCACCTTATATTTTGCATGTTCAACAGTATTCTGTTAATTTTGACTGCATTAGAACCTGAGTAGTATCATAACAATATTAAGAATATGGCGTTATAAATTAAAATATACAAAATTCTAAGGGTATATAATTAATTACCCCTTTCTAGAACACAATACATCTCTATCTGAAATGATGGTGCCCAGTCTTAGGAAGAGATTGTGTTAAGGAAGATCATATTACAGCATGAGTACAAGCTCAAACCCTTACAATGTGGTAGAGAATTCCTTTGTACCCCAGTCCCACTCCCTAACATCCACCCTCTTTCCACAGCACATTCCAAAGCCAATACCCTCACTTTCCCACATGCCAAGCATCCCCACCCCCTACCTCAGTGACCCTCTCTCACACGCATGGCATTTCCCTTTTCTATAGCTGCTGATATTGCACCTTCAGAAGAAGGGCATCTTACTTTATTACATACTAATAATAGATAATATATGCATTCCATGTAGACAGGATTTCAGATCATATTCAGTTGCATTACCATCAATTCTCAAACTTGAAGAAAAGCCCATGCTAATGAGATCAATTTCAATCATGGCGTTCTTTCTTCCGTGGCTACTAAAAATAGCAACCTTCTTGTCACAAGAAAAGGAAAGAGCATGCAAATATCGCATGATCAGGAGGTTGAAGTTGCCAATTTTAGGTTACCAGATATAATTATGCAAATATTTTTGTCATATTAGGTGTTTGTTTACATGTTAAGTTGGGTTAGGTAAAAGGAGATAATTCTCATATTCTGTCCTGCATACTTCTGTAGAAAACTCACAAAGTTATAGCTGTGGAAGTTTCATTTTGGTTGTCCATTTCTCGCTCTGAATGGATTGAAGTTAGTCAACCATCATCTGATGATGGAAGTCATGGAACTAAGAATTTAACATTGTTCTCTAGACAAAAAAAAGAAGAGTTATTCTTTAGACTACTTGCAACAAATAAGGATCACACATTTTTGGTTTCTTCGGGGGTTTAGTTTGCTTCACACAACCTTGTTGTGGTCTTTGCACCTATGGATGTTTGAGAGCTCACACAACTAGTAATTTTCCCCCTTTATATTTAATAGACTTGTGCTACTATCAGCTTGCAGAAAAAGGGGGGAAAAGATCATTGCTGATTCAATCAGAGGTAATAAAATCAAGAAATACAATATCATAGGCTTCCTTTCTTAGAATTGAGAACTGTTTACCAGAATTAGATAACCATGTGGCGATTCAGGTTGGCCCAAGGTCAAAGAAAGGAAAAATGGGTCAATGCACTGAACTGTGTTGATACCTCTTCAGGGACAATAGCAGAAGCACAGTCTGGGAAACTACTTGCCACTCCAAGCCAAGCACAGCAATGTTGTGGATGTCCTTCTGGCCCAAACATGGTGTTCCTGAATACCTACATTTGATGTCGGAACTTTTAGATTGCAAAATCTATGAAAAATAGGTATAGTTGCAAAAATAGCCTGTTATGTGTACAACTGTGGGAATACCACTCCTACGTAAACATTAACTAATATAACCTCACTACAGAAATATAAGTGCAAAAATGGCCCTGCGGGAACTTGCTGTCCAAAAACAAGTCATGGTCCAAGAACAAGGGGCACTTTTGCATCCATGTTTACGCAGTGGAGGCCTTTTTGAACTGATTATTCAGGGCAATATGAACATTTTATAACTCCAGTCAGATTTCTTACTTGAGTTAGTCATGCTCATCATATGGAAGGTTAAGGTGTGTCTGGGGATGGGCAATTTTGCACTTATGTTGATGTTGTGGGGTTCTATTAACTAATATGTATCTAAGAGTGCATTTCAGTAATTATGCATGTGACGGATATTTTTGTAACTACTCCTAAAAATACTGTTTCTTTACTACTCTTTGGAAGTAATGATAAACTTGATGGAAATGAAAAGATGGAGCCAAAACACATGGGTTTTCAAGTATCCACAAAGGCAGGAAACTTACTGCAGTTAGATGATTATGATAGAAGTAGAGCTTTTTAAGGCTCCCATGCTTTGATAACTGGGATTCAAGTTCATCAACACATCTGCCAAGATAAAATTGTATATTTTAAGCTCACATTTGAGCAATATAAGCACAACACAAGTATGCAGTTGCCAATATCTGGAGATAGCAATAACCGCAACTTTGTTGTATTGACACTTGTCAGTTGTCAGTGTCTACCATGCCAGACATGAATACATAGACAACATGGACACTAAAATAAACAAAATTGCAGATAGCAAGTACAATAAATGAATGGTTGCAACTGTGCCACATCACCTATAATTAGTGACTGAGTGTGCCCTAGAGAAGCAGCATGAACATTCAACTTAAAGGTTACCTAAGCAATATACTACGCAGGTATCAATCAAATGATAATATGGCGCTTTTTACTTCAGGATCTGAACAGTGCAGGATGTATGGGTTCATTAACTAGGACTACCAAACTTATATGGTAACCATCAGACACGTTAAATAATTCAAAACAAGAAAGAGGATTACCATTGTAGTGATCCTCATTCTTCTCTATGTTACCAGAAACAGGCACAGGAGGAAGGTCTAAAGAAAAGTAAAACTCTTCAAAAGTACCCAACTTATAGTATCCTGGGCATTGAGACTCCTAATCAAGGATGGCAAACTCGGTTTCGGTCTCGGTTTCGCCCGGGTCCGAAACCGAGTTGACTCGGTTTCGGTTTCGGTTTCGGCCGAAACCGGCCGAAACCCATATAAAAGGTCAAAAAAATTAAATTAATTCTAAAAAATATGATAAAAAATCATAAAAAATATTAATAATCACTTAAAATCACAAAAATCATTACACATGCACTTGACTGAATAAGTTAGTGCAATAACTTTGAAGTAGACAACTACAAAAATTGAACTTCAAACATTGAACATGTGATAGTTAAAGTAATATTCCATTGTACATTAATACAAGCAGTACAAAATTAGACAAAATAGATAAAATAATTGTTACAAAAATTCATTGATTCTTACCTAATATGGATAATAATTATTAGAAGAACCTTCTCCCTCATCGTCTGGCCCTTGATGTTGATACCCATAACCATGTTGCATGTATGGTCTATATTCACTATAACCAAACAATGAGGTAGCCAAGTCCTGCATCCCTCTTTGGATCCCTCTTGGAGTGTTTGGTTGGCTTGAGCCGAATCCAGTATCAGCATAAGAATCTTGAGGAAGAGAAGAGGAACTGGCCGGATGGAAGTTGAATGATGGTTCATAACCCCACGACCGATAAATCGCTGCCTCCTGTTGGCCACCTCCATAACCTGATGGATGCCCATATTGACTCTGTGACTCATGTCCTCCCTCACCCTGACTGTATCCTCTGCCTGTGTCTGCGTGGAAGGAGGAAGGACCACCAGCATCCCCACCGCCAGTAGTAGCACCTGTAGCACCTGGCACATACGAAAATATATAATTTATCTCCTACCAAAACCTTTTCTGATTCGAACTGATAATAAGAATTTAAGTTACTTTCCAAAATAAAAAATCAAAGGATCACGAAACCTGCAGTCTCCAGTCGCCTTTTGGCCTTTGGGGATGCTTTTTCCTGTGCCGGTGTGCTTTCTTCTTGCACCCTTGACATGAATCCTGTTCCCCTTGGCGTGTGCCTCAAATAAATCTGCTTTAACTGTTCAATTGCCGGGTCCTCTCGAGCAGCAATATTTGTTCTCTCAGTTTGCCCATGCACTGATGTACTTCTTCTTAAGGATGTAGGTGCCTTGCCCATTCTAGGAGTGACTGGCCTGCTATCTGAGTCGGAGTGTCTAGCTGGCTGAAAATCATGTTGCTCCTCAGTGTCCTCAACAACCCTAGACATGTGGGCATGAGTATCTCTGGCCCTCTTTGATTTTCTTCTTAATTCGGGATCCCTTTGCTCATCTTCATCTAGTATGCCCTCTGCCCATCTTCTATCATCATCATCAAAAACGGGCTCATCAACCTGCTCTCGTGTCTCCACCCAAGACTGCAACGGATTCTCATCATCAAATAAGGCATCCACATCAATTTCTGCGGCGGCATCCCCGGCGGCGCGTTTGTCTCGCAGCTGTTGTCTCAACCTCATATTCTTTATTCTCAACCTCATATTGTAGTGGCAGTACACTAATTTCTCTAACCGTTCAGCCTTTAGCCGATTGCGAACCTTTGAGTGTATAAGGCTAAACGTGCTCCAATTTCTTTCACATTGACTTGCTGATGTTGTTTGACTGAGCACCCTAATTGCAATGAAAGCCAATGCATTGTTACCCATATCTCGGTTGTTAACCATTATCCACCAGTCAGCTGTTCCACCAACCATAAAAAAATACATTTTAGTTGTAAAAATATATATTCATCAGGTTAAGAAATCCAAAAAATAAAATATACCTGGGCTCACTCTTCCCACAGCGTATTGCAATTGGGAGTCAGCATATGTCTCAGTCCTCATTCTGTAATGGTTCATCTACAAACATAAAGTAATAGATTAACATAACTACTTAAATAAATTCTATACATGTTATTGACAGTATCAAATAAAGGCGAACCTCTACTTCGGCCTCCAGTCTCTTTTCTGGATTCCTCGATAAACGACCAATGACTTTTAAAGTCCCTTGAAGCACCTCGCCATCAACATGTGCATCGGCACCGTACATAAATCGAGGGATGAAGAAATAACCTGCATTTGTGTATAATTAACTAAATAAAATTTATAAAATAACATAAAGGCATTACCTCAATTTCAGTACAATTAATCACTCACCAGCTGCATGCAAGTCATGGTGTAATGTGTTGTCCCATCTCTGGTCAATAATTTTCCACCATTTTGCATAATGTTTGGGAAGGGAATGCTGCAACTCCAATTTGGCACGGTCCATGGCCTCGTATAGATAGCCCATATCATTCTTCTCATCGCCATCCACCATTCTTAGGACCTTCACGAGAGGTGTGACTACTTTCAAGTACCGTGACACCCTGTCCCAGAATTTGTTGTCGTCCACGACGTGACAGACATCCAGATAATCCATCTGTGTATCAACATTGCCCTTGTCGATGTATTCCCGCAGGGCATTGTGGTACATGAAAGCTTTCAGCTCATTCTTGTACCTGTGCAGATAAATGAAAATTGAAGCTGCATCAACTGCTACATATCAGTAAGGATAAAGTATCAAGAATTGAGATCAATCTTATACCTGTGCAAAGACTCCAAAGAAATAAAATTGGAAGCAAATCTGGTTGGGCCTGCACGGATGATATCTCGCCCTCCACTGGCATGCGCCCTGAACATATTTAGTATCCTAGGATGGCCATAGATATACTGTGTGACTTTTTGTGCCTTGTCAATTGTCTTCTTCACATGCTTTTCCTTCCCTATGTCTTCAAGCATCAGATCAAGACAATGTGCTGCACATGGGAGCCAATATAAATGACTGCGCTTTTGCATCAATTTCTTTCCTGCAGCCTTGTAACTGGCTTCATTATCAGTCACCACCTGCACAACATTCTCCTCTCCAATTTGTTCTACCATGCCATCCATCAAATGAAACAAATAATTTGCATTCTTTTCATAATCTGATGCATCAACTGATTTCACAAACACTGTACCGCTGATGCAATACACCAAAAAGTTTATCATGGACTTTTTCGTGGTACCAGTCCAACCATCACACATGATGGTGCATCCTCTCTCCACCCATATATGCTTGAAGCTTTCAACCCAATCATGGAGCTCCTCAACCTCTCCCTCAAGGCCACGCCCGTATATGTCTCGACGTGAGGGGGCTTGCAAGCCAGGGCCAGCATCTGCTATGGCATCTATCATAGGTTGGAAATATTCACTTGAAGCTGCATGTGCAGGGACACCTGAATGAAAAAACCATTTGCAAATAGATTTAAATGCATGCCCTGCAACTTCTGCTGATTTTTTGACCCCTCTCATTGCTTGCTTGATTTTAGGTTGTGTAGCTTGGGGCCTTCTGTGCAGATAGCTGTCCATGGGACCTGTTCCCTGCGTATGTGGGGCAGCACCAACGTCAGGACGTCGTGCAGCTGTACTCTCATAAGTCCCTGATCCCATGGCTCCCTTCCCTTTCCTTCGAGCGGCTTGTTCACGCTCCCTTGCTTCAGTCAGCTCTGGATCAGAATCCTCAGTGCCTTCCTCATCATCATCCCTTCTAACCCTTCTGCCAGAAATCTCCTCAGCAATTTCAGCCTCATCCTCAGCCCTTTGTTGCACCCTCTCCCTTTTCCCCAGAAGGCATTGGCGCATCTCTTCTCGCACCTCTCGGGGACAGTTGTCACATTGTCTGACCTCTCCTCTTACCCCTGCCAAATGTTGTTTTCCTCTGGTAATTCCGCCATACATTTCCTTACCACAGTAATTGCATTTCACCTTTCTTCTCTTAGCATCTATTAAAGACACGTGGGCCCACCCCGGATCCTCCTGCCCTTGCTGCTCCTGTGTTTGCTGACGTCTAGGCATGATGCTGCATTAAGACAGTGACACACAAAAAGGTATAAGTACAATTAAAAACTTAACCCTTAATTAGCAAGTAACCCTTAATCACCCTTGCAAAAAATCAATTACCAGTATGATCCCACCCCAAAATCTTCAATGTAGTTTAATTGAGCTTCAATTTAGCCTAAGCAAACTGACTTAGACAAAAGCCCCAAATTTTATATACTAATTAACCGTTAATTATCATTTACCCCTTAATCACCTTTTGAAAAAATCAATTGGCAGCATGATCCCACCCCAAAATCTTCAATGAAGCTTAATTAACCTTAAATTGTGGCTAAAAAACTCGAATTAGACAAAAGCCCCAATTTCTATGACCTAATTAGGGCTTAATTAGCAATTAACTATTAATCACCCTTGGGAAAAACTAATTACCCGCATGATCCAACCCCAAAATCCTCAATGAACCTTAATTTAACTTCAATTGAGCCTAAGCAAACCAATTTAGACAAAAGCCCCAATTTTTAAAATCTGATTAGGGTTTAATTAGCAAATAACCCTTAAGCCCTTAATCACCCTTGGAATAAACTTAATAAGCAAGACTTGCTTACCCCAAATTTTTAACCCAACCAAAAGAACACAACAAAATAATCAAACAAAACCCAATGAAATTAACCTCAAACAAAATAATCAAACCCTTGAAGTTGAAGTTGTGTTGGCGCAAGAAGGCTCCCTCAGACCGACTCGGACGGCCTTTCACCCTTGGTCGGACAGCTGCCGGCAGGCAGCAGCCGCAGCAGCCAGCAGGAGCAGCCGCAGGCAGCAGCCGCAGCACAGCAGCAGCAGGCCGCCAGCAGCAGCAGCAGCAGGCAGCGGCAGCAGCGGCAGCAGCACAGGCGCGGCAGCGGCAGCAGCGGCAGCAGCGGCAGCGGCAGCAGCGGCAGCGGCAGCGGCAGCGGCAGCAGCGGCAGCGGCAGCAGCGGCGGCAGCGGCAGCGGCAGACACCAGGGGGGGAAGGTTTCGGCCGAAACCTGTGGGTTATGGGGTTTCGGGGGCCAACATTGGCCATAAAGTCACTAGTTTCGGCCGAAACCAAACGGTTTCGGGCCGAAACCGTTTGGTTTCGGGCGAAACTCGTATCGGTTTCGCCCGAAACCGATACCCCCTTTAGTTTCGGATTGCTACAGTGTTTAATGTGTGTTTCGGATCGGTTATGGCCGAAACCGATACGTTTCGGCCGAAACGTATCGGTTTCGGCCGAAACTGCCATCTATGCTCCTAATGGCATGAGGAACGGACAATACGAAGTATATCTTCAAGCCCTTCAATGAAAGCAGAAAGAAACATTGACGAAGGTCATCATGGAAGTACTTATAATTCACATCATGCTGTAGGAGTTTGCTTGCAATGTGGGCTTGAGGCAGGTGCAAATAGAGAACATGAGTCAAACTGCCAGATAAGGCAGCTGAAAATTTTCTACCCACCAAGCTAAAGAGGACAAAAGAAAGGAAGAAAGAAAGAAAATTTCTTGCAAGGTAAAAGTATTTCTCCAAAACCATTTCTAAAAACTCTTTGCAAAGCTGCACCATTTCACAGCTCTTTGAAAAACAACAAGAATTTTGGAGGATTTTAGGTCAGCAAAATTCAAAAAAATTGCCTGTACTTAGAGTTTCTTACATAACAGAAGATATCATGGGGTACCATGCAATTTCCAGATACCAAAAGGCCAAAGACTCCCTGAGTAATTGCCACCATCCAGACTACACCTCTGCTGCACCCATAATTTTCTCGAAATATTTCGAGGATTTTATTTCATAGCAACCGACGAAAAATATGGCGTAGCGCGGATATCGTCGGTCCGTGGAGTACCTCCGCTATTTAGGGGCTATTGGCCTGACCTTATAATTGCAAGCAGCGTCGCAACAAGAGAAATTAAGGGGAGAATGTACATGCACACCTGTCAAAGTGGCCGAATAACTGTGTATCACACGGCACAGATGGATGCAAAAACTCTCCTCCGGGCGAGCGGCGCACCAACAAATAACAAACAAACAATCCTTCGCTCCCGCATGGTTCTCCACAAACGTGTTGCTGCTACGCGGCAAGAGCGGGCCTTGGGGAGCAATAAATGCAGAGCAGCGGCTCCTCTCCCACCCAGGGCGACAAAAAAATGTGAAAAAGACGCGAAGAGGGGCCAAAAAGGCCGCCCCTGGATCAAATGACCCCACTGGCCTGCCAGCGGGCGCGGCCGACCCCGGGCGGGGTCGCGTCCACCCCGCTTGGTCCCAGCGGGGTCGACCGACCCCGAACGGGGTCACATCACCCTGCTGGGGACCCAGCGGGGTTGACCGGCCCCGCGGGGGTCGCGTCACCCTGTCGGGACTCCAGCGGAGTCAAACGACCCCCGAGCCGTTGGACCCCAGCGGGGTCAACGTGACCCCTGCGGTCACTTGACCCCGCAGGGTCTCGCCCACGGGTCAAATGACCTCCCCTGGGTCCATGTTCCCATAAAAAAAGAAAAAAAAAGGGAGTGACTATCCTACCTTGTCAGAATTGGGGTTAAAACTCGTTTTTTCGTCAAAATTGAGGCAAATCCCCATGTTTTTGACAACCTGGGTCCTCCTACTTCTATAAATGCCCCCCTGGGCCAAGGAGGAGAGGGGGAGAACGGAGAGATCAAGCATCGAGAGATCCACGCAAGGAGCATTGTTTGTTGTTTTGGCCCTCGAGGGGTAGGTGATCCCTGGGTCTTGTATTTACATCCTAGAGGGTTATGTTTGTAATTATGCCCCTTTGCGAGCCATGTTTGTAATTTTCTACGCACCCGAGGCGGCTAAATTATGTAGTTCCACTCATATAATGGGAGAATTATGAAAAAGCCCCTCCTGAGACTACGAGAAATACAAGTCTTGTTATTTGCAGTTTTACCCCGCAGCTCTTTGTAATTGGGGCTACACCCCTACGTCCCACGTCAGTGCGGAGGCTCCTTATGTATAGTCGACAACTTGCCGACAACCCCTATACTCATATGGTCATAAACACACTCAATTGTCCTTTTATGGGCCGGTCAATGAAAAGTTGCAAGTAAACGCACGTGTGCCTTCTATGAAAGTCCCTCGTTGCTCCTTCAGCCTAGAGACATTGTCAGCTCAGTCCTACCCTTAAATGCCACCTCATACCTAGGTCCGCATGGAGTCTGGTAAAATTACCAAAATGCCCCCCATGAACTAGAAATGGCCTAATAGCCTCCAAAACTCTCCAGAAATAGCCTCAATGCCTCGGGGATTCAGGGATCCCATCCTACCCTCTCTCTAACCCGAAAATTCCAAAAATACCCGTGACATGGTAAAATTAGCAAAATATCCCTGAGGTCTAGGAAATTTCCCAATACTTCAAAAACGCCCACTGCTCTTACAGAATTGTGACTATGTCCTCAAATCATAGGGTTTCTCGCTTAACCTCGCGGCTTTCGACAAAACACTAGTCTCGTTAATTCTTCAGTTGTGAGTGAAAGCTGAATCTGAGCCCTATAGGCAAGCATGCCCTCAATATCAAAACCCCTATAGAAGATTAAGGCTTCTTTGACAGATAAACAAAGGTGTTCGGACGTTAGGCTGATGTAAATCAACACTGACTGCAGTCAGTGGGGAAAGATCCCGCACCCGAAACCTAACCGTCTGATACGATACGCACCCACGGAATCAACCCTTATATAAAAAAATGTTTCTTTTCAAAAAGAACAATTAAAACTATATTTTATGGCCAACAACCTCTAATGAAGATTCAGCAATTTCCTACAGGAAAAAAATTATGTGATCAAGGGGGAAAAATAACATTCAATTATATTTTAGATCCATCAATATTGACATCAATTTCATACTTGTTTAATGAAGAGAGGAGTCTGTGGGAGAAGCATTGGTGAATGGTAAGTTTGCTCGATTGTAACCCATATGTCACATGCTTAAAACCAGACATAGCCTCTCTGCAGAAAACAGAAGTAAAACTGCATATGGTTGCCTTCCCCAGACTCCACAGCCATGGGAGCATCATGTCACTAGGCTGCCCTTAATAATGAAGACAAAACCATTACCATGTCCTGCACAGGGACAGTTCACTCGGCGTTTGTGGAAAGTTCTTCACACTCCGTTAATAAATTCAAAATTGAAACAAGAGAAAGGAACCTGGACCAGTTGTACGCAGCATTTCCTTCTGACAATAAACCTTCCTTCCCTGTGGAGACTGTGGCCTTCTCCAAGTGCCTTATATTTATTGAAGACCGAGAAGATGTCACAATCATTAATATTGACAACCAATGCCTCCGAAAATCCTACAGCCATTAAAAAGCCAAAAAATGTAGATGTTAAACATGATAGAGATCCACAGAGATTAAATAGCCAAAAAAGTAATAAGATAAACTGATAAACATCATGGAGAAAATTGAAATGATATTAAGGTAGAGCCTTAACATATCATAAGCATGCAAGGTATAAGCCTTATGCAACCTGAGTTAGCAAGATCATTCATTATTTTATCTAAACAGAATGGATTGATAAGAAGTAATGCAAGATGAAGACAAATTGGCAGTTTGATGATGACCCTTTTACTTGAATTACTTCAATCTGGAGAGTAGGAATTTCAAGTGGAGGTTAAGATACATGGAAGTGCGTCCAACACATACCCATTCCTAATCTGCAATCATCCGGGATTAGACTTATTATTTACCTTGTCTTCTATACTCAGAAAAATAAAAGGCATAAGCTTCATGTTAGAGATATTTGTACTTATATTCTTTATCGTTTGCTACATATCATTCAGGGTTGTTGCACAACAGCAGAACAAAGAGACAAAAGAGATGGCACAGAGAGAGAAGGATGGAGATAGGGTTCCGGCTTGTGTTCACATCAGACCCCTCCCCCTTTCATATTAAACATCAATTAAGGTCAGAATTACATGGATGGACACATACCCTGAGGTCAAAGGAAAAAAGACTAAAAGACCCAAAAACAGAACACTAGCCAACTAGGAGGCGGAGAGCCCATTAACAGGCCCCATAGCAATAAATAAATAAAACGGATCAACTACCACCTATTTCCTACACTCCACCTCAAGTTGAGCATAGATGTCTATCATGCTAAACTTGCCCATTGCAGATGTGAGTCTCTTTTGTCAGGCCTTTGGTAAGAACATCAGCAAACTGATATTCAGAGTGAACACAATGCAAGTATGTCGGACCACCATGAAGTTTCTCTCGAATTAAATGTCAATCTATCTTGATGTCCATGGCTCTGTCATGTTGGACTAGGTTATTTGCAATGTTGATAGCTGCCTCGTTATCACAATATAATTTCATTGACAGCTGACCATTCATTCCCAAGTCCTTGAACAACAATTGTAACCAAATTACTTCGGTGATTCTATGGGTCATAGCCCTATATTCAGCCTCTGCACTGGATCTTTGATACTCTTTGTTTCTTCTCCAAGTGACAAGATTTCCACCCAAAAAAGTGCAATTCCCAATAGTGGACTGTCTATCTTCCTAATCGGCCCATTACTTCCATTGGCTGAGCCATGTCAACTGATTAAGCCTAAGAATATTAGGCGGTTAGTCAATTGGGATAAATAGGCTCGGTAGTCTAAGCCCTATGGGTTAATTAGGCCGATTGGGCTAACCAGACTTGGTGGTCCGAACTATTTGGGTCTATTGGATTGGGGCCAATTGGGCTAATCAGGCTACATGGCCCAATCCAATTGGGTTAACCGGACTCGGGGGGTCCCAACCAATTAGGCCTATTTAGGTATTTGGACCTCATGGTCCGAGCCATATTGACCAATTGTGCTAATCGGACTCAATGGTCTAAACCAATTGGGTTTATTTAGGCATTTAGACCTAATGGCCCAAGCTGTATTGACTATTTGGGCCAATCGAATTCTGTGGTCCAAGCCAATTGGGTCTATTTGATATGATCAGATCATATAGTTTGAGCCATATGATCACATCGACTCATGTGGCCTAAGCCACATGGGTCATGGGTTAGATAAGCCCATATGGCCTGTAGGCTCTCACCTGAGTAGGAAAGTAGGAGAGCACCAAGAGTCCAGCATTGCCAGTACTCTTCCTTCTCCATATTGAGGCCCCCAAGGAGCTATTTATAGGTGCTGAAAGCTAGGGCGCCCCACCCCTATCCAGCTGATTTTTTAAAGAACAGCCCCTTATTTGGCTGTTTCTAGAGAGAGAGGCTCTGGGGATGGAGAGAGCACCTGGGGCGAACCGTTTCCCCTCAGGGGACAGGGGACCTCGCCAGAGAATAGTAGGGAGGGGGGCAAGTCCGAGTCCAACCTACTTTCGTTGCCGGCAGCAGGGCCACCTGCAAAGGTTCAGCAGGGCCTCGGTGGGAGAAGAAGGCCGGAAGGGGGAAGGTCAGGGAGAAACAAAACCTATGCAGAGGTTGTGCAGAGGTCGGGGGTCAAGCCCCAGCCGGTGTGTGGGGAACCGGTGGTTTTAGGAGCCGTCTCTCCGGAGAGCATGTCCGGGCATATAGAATGGCTTCATCGTTGTGTTTGGTTGTCTCCTCTGCAAGGGGCGTTGGAGGTGGAGACGGCTAAGGCATTGCTGGACAACAGTTTGGGAGCAAGTGAAGCCTAGGTGGTGTGAAGGGTGAACAAAGGCGGCCTTTTAGCCATCGCAGCAGATGTACAAGGGGCTAAGGACGTGGCAGACACTGGGGGTGTTGGTGGTGGGAGCATGGATGGCAGTTTCGGCCGAAACCGAAACGTTTCCGGTTTCGGCCGAAACGTTCCGGTTTCGGGCCGAAACAATCCGATACTACCCGGTCGAAACCGGGACGAAACCAAAACCCTACACTTTGGCAAAAAAATAATAATTTAATTGGTTTCAGACCAAAACCGAAACGGTTTCGGACCCGGCCAAAACCGACTCCGAAATCGACACTACCATCTATGGGTGGGAGGGTCCATCCTCCGTATCCAGCCTTGGGACCTAGTGAGAGGGACATACTCCACTCCAAATAAGTCCTCCTTTTGGGTTTATCTTGCAAGTGTGCTGATGTGCCTCTGCGACGAAGCAGGCATCGGTTTCTTAGCCAGCTCATTCAGAAAAATGGAATCCGGCACCTTCTGACTGATACCAGGGTGCAGAGTGACACCGTGGAGGCCATCGTCTCCGTCTCAGCACCGTCCCTACCTCCACCGACGATCCTCTTCTCTGCCAGTGGTGTTGAGTTCATTGTAAGGGTCTCTTTGGATGAGGCAGTGGCGGAGGCGAAGTGGCTGCGGCACATGCAGTTAGGGCACCCTTTGCCGAGATTGGAGGTGGAAGTAGGTATCGTGGGAGGCGGTTTGAATTCAAACCGGCTCCCCATGGGAGATGGGCTGTTCGTGTCTGGGCCACAGGGAGCTGGGCGGTTCGATGCTGGGTCACAGGGAGATGACCTCATCAGTCAACTGATAAATCTCAATAGCATCCTGTTTATGCCCAAACATCTCCTCAAGGAGAATCCACATGTCCCAGGTAGTCCTTTTACATAGAATCATCTATTGAATTTCAGAGCCAGTATAGTTAGTGAGCCAGGACATAACAATATTCTCCAAATGTCATTGGTCATGTCCAGGATCGTCAAAACTTGGTTTCCTAACCTTGACATCAATGTAGCCACTCTTGCCCCTCCCTGTAATGTATATTTCTGCAGCAATGGACCAGACCATGTAATTATTTTCACTGAGCTTCACAAGGTTATTTGGAGAGATATATTCCCCATATGGGCAACAAGAGGGTCTGTAGGACTGGCAGAGCAACAGTTGGCGTTGACCTAAGTAGAGTCTGACATTGAGGCACACACATTGTGGTCACAGGAACAGCAAAAAATGGAAGGATGACTCCCCCTCCAAACAGGCTTTCAAAATAGAATAGACCCAGGGGGAAAACTTCCCTGGATAGGCCGCAGGTGCAACAGCAAGAAGGGTCAGACTGGGCACTCTACAGAGCTGTGTGAGAGCAGAAGAGGGAGCAGACAGAGGAGGGGACCTGTTTGAAACTTTCGAACACACGAAGATGAGAATCGGCCCCGTACTCCAAGGTCACAGGTGCCTCCCAGCTGCAGACTGTTCTAGAACACCAGGGGCCTTGACCTAAACCTTCAAGAGATCCTAGTGCAGCGGGAAACAGAAAAAGGGTCCAATAGACAACCCCTAGAAGACGTGGCTGGGTGGGGGGGATCCAACAGGCCATACATTGTCATCCACTGTAATACCATGAAGAAATCCATGATCACATGGTGCAGAGGAAAGGAGAGAAAGAAGAGAGCAGAAGGGAGAGGTTTGTGCACAAAACTGAAGATGTCTAGCTTTGTCTTGGCCACCCCTGTTACACTACAGAATAACCAAGGATATAACAGTGAAAAACATAAAGGTAACTTAAGCTAAACGGATCCTCCTAAATGGGTCCGGTAATAAACCAGCACACTTACGACTCATGTTCTACAATACCTATCTGGTCGGTTTGATAAGGAGAGAAACGCCATGACTTAGTGGTGCCGAAATCCACCACATAACTAGCGATGTTTTAATAAAAGAAACCCCCGACAAAATTGGAGGTTGCCTTTCCTCCATTGCCCAGGACCTATCGGGTTGTTTCCAGGACAGAGAAGAAAGTCAGTGTCGCCTTTTTCGGGTGCTGAAATCCACCCAATAGGGGTTGGATTTTTATATAAAATCCCTTGATAAATTGTGTTATTCCTAAATTTTAAGCTCCTGAACCTATAGGGTCCAATTTAGAAAAGAGAGAGAGAGAGAGAGAGCAGGCCGCAGGAGAAAGGGCTATCAGCCTGTTTCTGATCAAGTATGAACAGTGGTTGGAAATTTTCATAGAACCCCCAGAAAAAATCAACACTTGTCTCTCTTCTAATATCCAATAGCCAACGGGGTGTTTTGTGGAGAGAGATGAAGATCAGCGCCACCTTTTTAGGGTGCTGAAATCCACCCAATAGAGGTAGGATTTTTATTAAAAAAACCCTGTAAAATTAAGCATTTTTCTGATTTTAGAATCTCGGATGCATCAGGTCCATTTCAGGAGAGGGAAGGCCAGCACCATCTTTCAGGGTGTTAAAATCCACTTCGGACGTGGGGTTAAGGAAGGACTTGAGTATTGGGCTTGGATCGGAGGCCCAAAACCCAATCCAGATCGGGCAATCCGAGCCTCAACTCTGAGTGATCCTGAACAAGTCATTGTTTACTTTTTTTAATGGTTTAAAGTTATAAAGTTGATTTTTAGGGGTTTTGTGAAATTTTGGTAGGAAACCCCATACATTGCCTCTCCCAATTCTTTATTGTGCAGGATACAATGGAGGCAGCAGCGAAGGAGGAGGCAGAAAGGAGGGAGATTACGGTGGAGGAGGCGGCGGCTGCAACACTGGCGTCTGTAGCGGCAGATACACTGGGCAATGGCAACGGCAGAGCTGCAAAAGCAGATAGCTCATTTTTTCACCCTCCTCCTTCCTCTTCTTCTCCTTCTTCTTCTTCTTCATTTTTCCCCTTTTAAGCCATGAGCTGGTTCCTGGCCGATCCAGCTGATCGCCGATGAGAATCGGGATGGTCGAGTCAGACTTAAATCGATCTGGCCCAAATCCGATCGGATCTGCTGAACTAAGCCGATCTGGTCCAAATGCATCCTTGGATGGGTTGGACTTTTATAAAAAAGCTTGATACAATTGGATATTTTCCTAATTTTTGGGCTCCAATCCAGAAGAAGGCGCAGGAGAGAGAGAGTAGGCCAATACCATGTAAACCCCCATTGAGCTCTTCTTAGTCCAAATGTGAACAAAGAGTTCACCTTTTTATAGAACCCCTTGAAAAACTTCACACTTTTCTCCCATTCCAATCTCCAATACCATCGAGTTGTTTTCAAGAAAAGAAAGAAAGAGCAAAGGAAATGCCATACCTATATCGGGTTCAATTCTTTCAAGTGTGAATGGTTAAGAAAACCCTTATAAAATGGATATGTTTTGCCTTTTTGACTAGTTGACCCATCGTGCAGGAGAGAGGGGGAGAGAGAGAGGCAGAAGCCCTATATTTTAGGTGGGAAATCCACCCGAAGTGGAGAAGGCTGAGGTGTTTACAAATGTGAACAGGGTCAAAAATTCTCATATAAAGCCTTGAAAAATTGAACACTAGCTTCCTTTCTTGAAATGAAGACCCATCGGGCCATTTCTACTGTGAACAGGGTCCAATGGGAACAGTGTCGAGGTCTTGCAAGTGTGAAGAAGGCTTAAACTTTTATATGAAAGCCCCTGAAGAAATGAAGTTTTTTTTTTCAATACAGACCCCCCAATGGATCATTTTAGTTGTGTAGACAGGGCTCAGTCAGTGTGAACAAGGATCTGAACTAGGGCTGCAAACAGGACCTGATAACCCGATTCGAATAACAGTAATCGGATTCGTCATCCAAATGTAACACCAATACAGGTTTGAAAATGAGAACCTTGTGTAAAGGTCCTTTAAAAATTGAGGAATTTCTGCCCTTTAACTATGGAGATCCATTGGGTCATTTCAGGAGTGTGAATAGGGCCAAGAAAATTATAGATAAGTCCCACATAAAATGAGAAATTTCTAATATCTCCCTCTCTTTCTACCCTCATCAAGTTGAAGAGAAGGATCGATGGAAGTTTACAACCATCATTGGGTGACCTCCAACTCATCAAAGCATGGAGCTTTCTATGTGTGGTCAGGGGTTGCCTTTTTAGAAAGAAACCCTAATAAAATGAGCACTGACTTCCAGGGTGTGCTTCTTAAACTTAAAGCACGAGGGATTATCCTAGAAGACCTAGCTTCTTACTAGGATGTTCTTCCCTTGATCTCTATTATGCACTGGCAATAATTAGGCTTTAATTCTGGTCCAACAGTCAGTTTACTGGAAGTTTGTTTAAGCATGAGCAACATGATGAAAGGACCTTCCTTCCATAAGTGTTGGCAAACTATGACAGATTTTACAGGAAAAACAGTCTAAGAAGCAATGAATGAACAAAATGATTTATAATCTTGCAACCAGACATTCTTTAATATAGATCACAATACTCCCATAAGGCATATTACCTAATACAATCTTAAAGAAGACTCTGTTCAGTGAATTAC
The DNA here is from genome assembly GCA_022559845.1 of Amorphophallus konjac. NCBI lineage: Eukaryota > Viridiplantae > Streptophyta > Magnoliopsida > Alismatales > Araceae > Amorphophallus > Amorphophallus konjac. Next base: position 242,579,640 of record CM040127.1, read on the forward strand.
TAAGAGAAATTTTGCTTTCCACTGTCAATTCTCCACTTATCTGGTCAAAGTGAAATAGCAAGCAGGAAAGCAATACATGGTCTGATGCCACTTACTGATAGGTCACATGTAAGAGAAGAAACATTTTCTCCCTGAGGCTTTGGCACATTTTCAAGACAATGAACAAGTTGCTGAAAGAGGCCCTTCAACGTTGTGTCTAGGTCAAGTGCTACCATGCCTGGAGTAGCCAGTAAAAAGCGGATCCTTCCGGCACACGATAACAAATAAGACAGTGTGTATCCTCTTATTGCTGGATACAAAAAATTAATAAAAACATTGAGAGAAATGCAATTATTCTAACAAATTACTTCATCTTTACTAGTGAATCAAGATCAAATCAAGAAAACAAGTCCCAATAATGATGTGACTTAATAATATACGCCAAAAGATATTATAATTCTCAGTGACAGAGAATAGCAAGTGCTAATAGATTAAAATCCAATTTAATATTGGAACAATTAACAAGGGGTGTCCCCTCAAGATGGTAGATGTCTCACAGTTCGCTTTAAGGAATTTACAGACTATTGAATGCCAACAGTCCCACCAAAATCAGAAATAAAAATAGTAAGGGGCCTAAGCACATTGAAGATAGCAACCATGACGAAAGCCTACCTAAGGGGCCTAAGCACATTGCGGCACATGGGCAGCTGCCTCTCAAAATAGTGCGTCAGTGAGCATATTTCAAATTTTAGTTCCCCATGACAAATCACAGAATGTTAAGATAGTGAAGCTGTAAGTTTAAAATATAAGATTCACATCTTAAACGCATGTTAACAAAAGGAAAATAAAGAGGTAAATAAAATGACTTGATCGGCAAATACAAATATCTGACATCTCAATTTGGGGTAATATGTTAAAGTGGGTCGTACAAGAGTAGGGTGAGAAGAAGGGGATTACCAAAGTGTGAGAAGTAGAGGGATAAAGCAGGGATCGGATAGTCAGAGAGGGCCATGCCAGAGAGGAGTTAGAGGTCAGCGAAAACAGAAGGATGGGGATTTTGGACCAGGAAAGGGGTGACCCCATGACAATTAAGAGATTTGTTTTCTTTAAGACAAACTATCATTCAGATTTGTTGGCCATGGAATTTTATCATAGATAAATTGATATGTTCTTTTAGAAAAGAGTGTAATGCTTTCGCCATTATAGGGTGGAGTTGCTGACTTGGAACCACCCATGGAGCATGTTGAAAGAGGATTTTCTTTTTTCACATTACCAACCCCACCGCCCTTGCGGGTTTTCGCCGAGGCTGGCCCCCTTTAACTTTTTCCAGTGCACCCTTGCAGGTTTTCACACCGAGGGGTTGCCCATTTTTGCCTGAGACGCCCTTTCGGATTTTCACCTCGACCGGGTCTATGGCCTTTTTGCCCTTAGCCAACCGTTGAAGGGTGACTAAGTCCGCCGGGGTATCAATATTTTTAACCCCATTTTTTTATTTTTTTTTAACTTGAACCTTCACTGAGGAAAGGTATGTCCTGTGAGGACGGCTGTAGAAACTCTTGCGGTGGCGCATGGTAGAGCTTCATGTGCTTGCCGTTAAGAGGAGGGAAGGAATTGTTTCCCTTGTGGTCAACGACCGTATAGGCCCCTCCTTCATAGACCTTCTGGAAGACGTAAGGTCCACGCCAACTAGGCTGGAGTTTGCTGCTGGATCTTCCGACTAAGACCTATTTTTCTTTGATCATGACGAGGTCGCCTTTCTTGAATGTCCTTTGTTTGACCAACTTATCATAAGCATGCGTCATGCGGGCTTGGTAAACTTGCATATGCTTATAAGCTCTGAGTCTTTCACCTTCAAGGTTGGACAGTTCCTCGAGCCTTCTTTCTATTTCAGATTGGTCCTGACCTGGCAATCCAGCGTGCACAGCAACGCGATAGGACGCCAACTCAATTTGTACAGGGACTACCGCCTCGGCTCCGTAGACCAAGGAGAACGGGAAACAACCAGTAGGGATTTTGTAAATAGTCCGATAGGCCCATAGGGTTTCATGGAACTTCTCGCCCCAATCTCGTTGGTGGCCACCTACTATCTTGGACAGCAGCTTACAGAGAATTTTGTTGAAGGCCTCGGCCAACCCATTGGCTTGGGGGTTGTAGACGGACGACATCCTCCAATCGATATTAAACTTAGCCGCCAAAGCATAAACAACCTTGTTCTTGAATGGCGTGCCATTATCAGATATAATCCGACTGGGGGTGCCGAACCTGTATATGATGTAGTGCCCCCATGAACCGGGCAACTATCTCCCCTGTAACTTCTCGTAGTGGAACGACTTCTGCACATCTGGAGAAGTAATCAGTGGCGGCCAGTATGAACTTGTGACCCTGCGAGGATGGTGGGAACGGTCCCACAATATCTATGCCCCACTCCGCAAACGGCCAAGTAGGCGCAGTTGGATGGAGTGGGTTAGGCGGCCACCGAGGCACTGGCCCAAATACTTGGCATTAGTGACATGTACGAGCATACTGGTTGCAATCTTCGTACATGGTGGGCCAATAAAACCCCTTCAGCTTGATGTTGTTCTTCATCTTGACTCCTACTTGGTGAGCTCCGCACAATCCAGAATGGACCTCGTGCATCACGGTCTTCGCCTCCTTGGGTGAGAGACACCGTAGGAGGACCGACCGATCCTTTTCATGGACAAGCCTGAAGAGCAAGCCGTCAATCAGCTGGTAAGATGTCGCTCTACGTAGCAGTTGCATTGTCACGTCCCGAACAAGGCGGAAATATCAAGACGTGAACAGTTATACGAGCGGGTTGATCAAGAGACTCAGATGATGAGTATGAACAAAAAATGGACAAAATCACATCTTTATTTCATAATCTGACATTTCCAACAAATATCCTTCAAGGACTTTTGATACTGTTCAAATCTAGTACATTCATTTCTAAGTAGACAGACTGGGGAAAAATCTAATAAAAACTATCAGCACTCTCGTCACTCCAGCCCATTCCCGTCATCTTCGGGATTTCCTGAAAATTGACAATACATAGGGTGAGCTAGAAAGCTCAGTAGGACTAATATCTCTTTACTAGGTTACTTTAAGTAATTAACATTTTGAATCATCTATATGCTCTCGAAATAAAACAGATAATAAAACAAGTAACAAGTGTAGTAAAGATCAAGATCAGCAAGTCAAGAATTCAAGAATAGATATTGTAGAACTCAAGCGTAAGCATGAAGATCAATAATATGTAGAGAATTATAAATTTGGTAAATTTGGCCATGTAACAAGAATAGTAACACTTTCGGTCAAACATGTCATGTACAAAAAGTCAAGCATGTAAGCATGTATCAAGTGAATTGTCTAATTCAATCTTGCATGTCAGTTGGTGCAATGCTACACCTGATCATTCATCTCCCTCGAGCACAAGTACTTTCAGCCTTTACTCGCCTAGGACCAGATCAAGGCCCCCATATTTGCCAGGCATTGAGTGTCAGGTGGACCAAGAGTCCCATGTAATTTTCCAGAATAATTCATTTAAAATATGATCAATCCGAGTTTCAAGAAAAGTTTAAGAAACATAGTATAACGCACAACTATACATTTAGTTATGGAGGACTCTAGAGATGGCCCCTACAGACTCAAGAGGTGGCTCCCGTCATGCAGCACTTTGCGCCATTCCGGCCTCAAGAGGTGGCTCCCATAACATAGCACTTTGCCCCGCATGGCATTTAGCTCCTACACTCCTGAATGGTAGTTTATGGTTAAAGTACAGATCTAGCAAAATTTTTATTTTCAAGGACATGTAGTATGAAGAAAGGGCATGTAGTATGAAGAATAAATGAAATTTATAAAAGAAGTTCAAGAATGATTTAAGGCATCATGTTTAACGACATTAAGACAATAAAGAGAATGAATTGCCAGTTAAGATACGACCACCTCTCGCGAAAAATCTTGTAAACAAGTTTAGATCAAGTTTTTCACAGTCGGATGCTTAGCAGAAAATCAAAGAGATCAAGGTCAGGTAAGAGGTGGGACAGTGGGATGTTCTCCTCGCATTCGCAAAGTCCTAATTAAATAACCACTTATCCACTTAAAACATTTGTCCGTGGACCTCTAACCTTAGACACCGATCTTTCTTGGTAAACTTGCTAGCAACACGATTTGTCAAAAACACGGAAACACGTAAATCAAACAAAAATCATTCTTACATATTTTAACATGTTCATTTGTGAAAGAGTTTCAATGAAGGAAAATATATTGAAAAAAGATGTCAAGCTTCCAATTGCATAATATGTTCATGTATGAAGAATATTTGAAAGAAGATGTCAAACTTTCAGATAGAGCTTAGATTAACTTATATATTAAATAGACAGGGTCAATCACGTATAGGAATTTTACAAAAAATTAGAGCATAGTTGTTTGAACAATTAACAATAGCTTTATGAGTTCATTTACCTAGTCATTTCTTTCTCGATATTTTTAAGGCAAGAACATGATTTTGAAATCAATATTAAAGTTTTGAAATAACGCACATAACACACATAAACGAGGTAAGTCAGACACATCGATTTTAACGCGGTTGCCACGTTCGAGTCACGGCCCATGTGTGATCCGCACTCTTAGATAATCAAAACACGTTCTTACAGTGAAAACTCTAATTTTTGAACTTTAAATATCAAAATAAGCCACAATTACATGATCATGAAAAATTTGCATAGCATCGAAATACTCATGCAAGATATATATATAAAGATCTAATTAAGTTTTGCCCGAGAGAAAATCTACCTAGTTGAAGATCAAAGAAGAAGTTTTAGAACGAAGAACGCTTTCCAACACTCCTCCAACTTCGAGCTTTCTCCCTCTCTCCAACCAGCAATTCCGCCCAATAGATTTGTGCTTTGAGTAGGGAAGATCCTAGCCCTATTTATAGGCCAAATCCCCCCATTATTCTATTACCCATTTAATTCTAAGTCAATTTCCACCTAATTTTCCTATTTCACCAACCTTGTTACTATTACACCAACTTATGTTGAAAAATTAATTCCAACATGTGAATGTTGAAATAAATCCCCCCTCCATGACATAATCAATGACCTCATTTATTCAATGATGTAAGAAATGACCTCATCCATTAATTAGGATTAGATTAAAGCTAATAATTCTCTCTTAAATCGGATGCTACAGTACCGACGTCTTCGTCTTCTCAGAATCGTGCCGTGAATCTCGTCATTCGTGTTAACACGTGAGATAGGATTCGCGTTTATGTATTATATACTTTAAAGACAAAGGAAAAATATTCATAATTTATTTTATTTTCATCTTTCATTATTTCTTTTTGTATATAAATGTATATATAAAATTCTGAGTTGCTACGTCCTCCCTCACTTAAAAAGAATTTGGTCCTCCAAATTCACATGTTTCATTACAAAATAAGAGGAGTACCAACAATGCTAACCTGAAAATAACTCTGAATACTTCTTCTTAACCGCATTCTCCAATTCCCTAGAGGCTTCTTCTAGTCCACGACGACTCCATTGGATTTTAATCATTGATATTGCTCTATGCCTTAGTTGATGTAATTTTCGATCTAGTATCTTGATGGGTTTCTCTTCATAAGACAAATCTTTTTGCAGTACTAGATCATCATGTTGGATCACATGCAAAGGATCATAGACATACCTCCTCAGCATTGATACATGAAAAACATCATGCACTCCCGCTAACTTCGGGGGTAATGCTAGCTTGTATGCTACTTCTCCAACTCTATCAAGGATCTCAAAAGGACCAATAAATCTTGGACTTAACTTTCCTTTAACTCCGAATCTTTGGATTCCTCGAGTAGGTGATACCTTCAAGAAGACATGGTCACCGATTTGAAATTCCATATCTCTTCTTCTATTATCAGCATAACTCTTTTGTCGGGATTGGGCAATTTTTAGTCGGTCTCAGATCATCTGGATATTTCGAGTAGTATCTTGAATCATGTCAGGACTTACTAACTGCTTCTTCCCAATCTCATCCCAACATATGGGTGATCTACAGCTTCTACCATATAAAGCTTCAAAAGGTGCCATTTGAATACTTGATTGGTAGCTATTATTATAGGAGAACTCAATCAATGGTAAATATTCATGCCAAGTACCATCAAAATCCATCATGCACGCTCTAAGCATGTCCTCTAGGATTTGATTAGTTCTTTCTGTCTGACCATCTGTCTGAGGGTGAAAAGTTGTACTAAAATTTAATCTCGTTCCCAGAGAAGATTGTAATCCCTTCCAAAAGCGAGAAGTGAATCTAGGATCCCTATCAGAAATTATAGATGAAGGAATGTCATGCAATCTTACCACTTCCTTGATGTATAAAGCTGCCAGTATATCTACCGTCCACTTACTTTTGATGGATAGAAGTGAGCAGACTTGGTTAATCGGTCCACTATTACCCAGATTGCATAAAGTCCTCCTCTAGTTTTAGACAATCCCATAATAAAATCCACACCAATGCTTTCCCACTTTCACTCCGGTATCTCCAGAGGTTTCAATTTACCAACAGGTCTGAGATGTTCCGCCTTTACTTGTTGACATGTCAAGCAACGGCTTACAAACTCAGCCACTTCTCTCTTTATATTCGGCCACCAAAATTTTTTTTTCAAATCTTGGTACATTTTAGTGGGTGTTGGATGAATAGTATACCTAGATTGGTGCGCTTCTTCCATTATCTTCTTCTTGATTTTGTTACTATCAGGCACACAAGTTCTTCCTCGAAATAATAATCTCCCGTCATTCACCAGTTGAAAATCAGGCCTTTGGCTAAAATTTCCAAAAATTCCAACTAATAAAGGATCGTTACCTTGTTGCTCTTTTATCTCAGAGAACACTTCAGGCTGTACCCTTATACTGGCAATCAAGATTCGTTCCTCCTTTGATTCTATATTTAAATTTAATCTTGTAAATTGCTCCAGCAAGCGCCATTCATTAATCATCAAACTTGATAATAGAGCCCTCGGCTTTCTACTAAGAGCATCAGCCACAACATTACCTTTTCCAGGATGGTATTGAATAGAAAAGTCAAAATCTTTCAAATATTCTAACCATCTTCTTTGTCTCATATTGAGCTCCTTCTGAGAAAATAGATATTTTAAACTCTTATGGTCAGAATAGATAATGAACTGCTCACCATATAAATAATGCCTCCATATCTTTAAAGCAAAGACTACTGCGGCTAATTCTAGATCATGCACAGGGTAATTAACTTCGTGGATCTTTAGTTGCCTAGATGCATAGACTATCACCTTGCTTTGTTGCATTAATACACAACCTAGGCAAATTCCCGAAGCATCAGCATATACCTCGAATCCTCCTCCCACAATAGGCAGAGTAAGAACAGGTGCAGTTGTCAAGCGCTCCTTTAGAGTTTGAAAACTCTTCTCACATTCCTCAGCCCATACATAAGAATTTTCCTTCCTTGTTAGTCTAGTCAATCTCTTTGATGAATCTCCTATAGTAACCGGCCAATCCTAGAAAACTTCGGATTTCAGTCACATTTGTAGGCCTTTCCCAGTTATTGACAGCTTCTACCTTTGAAGGGTCAACAGAAATACCTTCCTTAGAGATCACATGACCAAGAAATGAAACTTCTTCTAACCAGAACTCACATTTGCTCAATTTAGCATATAATTGATTCTCCTTTAATATCTGCAAGGCAATCCTCAAATGTGCTTCATGTTCTTCCTTGGTTTTGGAGTAGATCAATATATCATCAATAAATACCGCCACAAATTGATCTAAATAGGGTCGGAACACACTATTCATGAGTTGCATAAAAGCTGCAGGTGCATTAGTCAGCCCAAAAGGCATGACAACAAATTCATAGTGTCCATATCTACTCCTAAATGCTGTCTTATAAATATCTTCTTCCTTGATTCTCACTTGATGATAACCCGACCTGAGGTCAATCTTAGAGAAATAATGAACTCCAGAGATTTGATCAAATAGTTCATCAATTCTTGACAGAGGGAACTTATTCTTGATAGTCAATTGGTTCAACTGCCTATAATCAATGCATAACCTCATAGATCCATCTTTCTTCTTCACAAAAAGAACAAGTGCTCCCTAAGGTGATGTACTAGGTCTGATGAATCACTTCTCTAATAATTCCATCAATTGCTCTTAGTTCCTTCAGCTCAGTAGGTGACATTCTATAAGGAGTTTTGGATACAGGGGCTGCTCCTGGTATCAAATCGATTGAGAATGAAACTTCTCTCTCGGGTGGTATGCCAGGTAACTCCTCGGGAAATACATCAGGATACCCTAACAACAGAGATTTCTTCCAGAATGGGTTTCCTGGGTTCGGTTATAAGGACAGAAGCCAAGAATGTAGCACATCCTTTCTTCATCATTTTTCGAGTTTGAAGGACAGAGATGAGAAGAGGGCGTCTAGGATGGCTATTTCTAGAGAAAGAGAGTTCAGGGTATCACGGTTCACCAAAGGTTGCACTTCCTCGCCTGCAATCTACCTTAGCATTATACTTGGCCAACCAGTCAGCACCTAAGATTACATCATAACCCTACATGTTCATGCATATCAAATCAGCGGTTAAGTTACGATCTCTAATCAATACTTCACTAGAGGAAAAATAATGTTTAAGCTCAATGCTTGCTCCTAAAGGTGTGGAAATGACAAGTTCAGTTTTCAAAGGAACGAGTTTTTCATGTAAAGTGGCAGCAAAATTCTGAGATATGAATGAATGGGTAGCTCCAGTATCAAATAGAACAAAAGTAGTTCTAGAATTGATGGTGATAGTACCTTCCACCACTCCTCCTTCTTCAGTAGGTGTAGGTTCTATCAGAGCTTGAAGTCTTCCTTGACGCCTTGGTCCTTCTTGAGTTTTCTTCTCCGATGAAGATTCCTTCATAAGGGGACAATCAGAAATGTGATGATCCCCACTTCCACAACGCAAGTATGCTGCCTTCTTTCACCAGCACTTTTTAGTCTTGTGGCCAGCCTTGCCACAATACTTGCACATATCTTTTGATGATGTAGCAGGGATAGCTTGCCTATTTCCATCTCGAGGCCTTTTGTCTTGTTGAGAGGTTCTTCCTTCATTTGACCTCTTCTTTCCAAATGTTGGTTTAAAGTTTCCGGCACCAACGACTTGTTCTTTCACGACTCTTCCCTTGATTCTATCTGCCATCTCCATGGCATCTTCTAGCAGTTGGGCCTTCCGGACCATCTCGGCATATGTTTGGATGTCCATAGACGCCAGCTGGGGAATGTATTGGGGCCTTAGCCCATTCATGAATCGCTTGGCCTTCATTCTCTCCGTATTAATGAGGTGTGGAGCATAACGAGCCAATCGAGAAAACTGGGCCTCGTATTCAGCTACAGCGAGGCTTCTTTGTTTAAGGGTGGCAAATTCTGCTGCCTTTCTTTTCTTGGACTCTCTCCGAGAAATACTTGTCGTTGAAATATTCTAGAAATTCCTCCCAAGTGATCTAGGGATCGAGCAAGGTCGCCTCCACCGATTCCCACCAAGCTCTTGCATCCCTTTCCAGTTAGAAAGTTGCAAGCAAAACTCTATCTTGATCCGAGCATTGCATGACTCGGAATATTCTTTTTATCTCCTTGACCCAATGTTCGACTTCATCCGGATCAGTGGAACCATTGAATCTCGGGGGATTCATGCTCCTAAAGTTGCGGTGCAGGTCTCCTGCACCATGGTGATTAGCTCCTCCTTGAGCCACTTGTTGTAGGGCTTGAGTTAGCCCTTCGACAGTCCTTTGCATTTCTCTCCATTGAGCACGCTCAGCAGCCATTTTCAACAGCTAAGAATTCCTGCAAAACAAGCTATGGGGATTAATAACTTAACTATGCATGTCTTAGTATTTAGCCCAAGTCTCTACCCAATCTCACGGGTCAAGTACCACTATCTTTTAACCTATAATGTGAAGAACCTAGGGTTTTCAATAACTATGTCTTGATGGCGTAGACTCTTTTTAATCATAGGTTCTGATACCAACTAAACTGTCACGTCCCGAAAAAGGTGAAAATATAAAGACGTGAACAGTTATACGAGCGGGTTGATCAAGAGACTCAGATGATGAGTATGAACAACAAATGGACAAAATCACATCTTTATTTCATAATCTAACATTTCCAACAAATATCCTTCAAGGACTTTTGATACTATTCAAATCTAATACGTTCATTTCTATTCAAATCTAGTACATTCATTTCTAAGTAGATAGACCGGGGGAAAATCTAATAAAAACTATCAGCACTCTCGTCACTCCAGCCCATTCCCGTCATCTTCGGGATTTCCTGAAAATTGACAACAATACATAGGGTGAACTAGAAAGCTCAGTAGACTTATATCACTTTACCAGGTGTCTTTAAGTAATTAACATTTTGAATCATCAATATGCTCTCGAAATAAAATAGGTAATAAAACAAGTAACAAGTGTAGTAGAGATTAAGATCAGAAAGTCAAGAATTCAAGAATAGATATTGTAGAACTCTAAGTATAAGCATGAAGATCAATAATATGTAGAGAATTGTAAATTTGGCCATGTAACAAGAATGGTAACACTTCCGGTCAAACATGTCACGTAAAAAAAGTCAAGCATGTAAACATGTATCAAGTGAATTGTCTAGTTCAATCTTGCATGTCAGTTGGTGCAATACCACACCTGATCATTCAACTCCCTCGGGCACAAGTACTTTCAAGCTTTACTCGCTTAGGACCAGATCATGGCCCCCATATTTGCCAGACATTGAGTGTTAGGTGGACCAAGAGTCCCATATAATTTTTCAGAATAATTCATTTAAAAAATGGCCAATCCGAGTTTCAAGAAAAGTTTAAGAAGCGTAGTATAGCGCACAACTAGACATTTAGTTATGGAGGACTCTAGAGGTGGCCCCTACAGGCTCAAGAGGTGACTCCCGTCATGTAACACTTTGCGCCATTCCGGCCTCAAGAGGTGGCTCCCATAACGTAACACTTTGCCCCGCATGGCACTTAGCTCCTACACTCCTGAATGGTAGTTTATGGTTAAAGTACAGATCTAGCAAAATTTCCATTTTCAAAGACATGTAGTATGAAGAAAGGGCATGTAATATGAAGAATAAATGAAGTTTATAAAAGAAGTTCAAGGATGATTTAAGACATCATGTTTAACGACATTAAGACAATAAAGAGAATGAATTGCCAGTTAAGATACGACCACCTCTCGCGAAAAATCTTGTAAACAAGTTTAGATCAAGTTTTTCACAGTCGGGTGCTTAGCAGAAAATCAAAGAGATCACGACCAGGTAAGAGGTGAGACAGTGGGAGGTTCTCCTCACATTCGCAACGTCCTAATTAAATAACCACTTATCCACTTAAAGCATTTGCCCGTGGACCTCTAGCCTTAGACACTGATCTTTCTTGGTAAACTTGCTAGCTACACGATTTGTCGAAAACACGGAAACACGTAAATCAAACGAAAATCATTCTTGCATATTCTAACATGTTCATTTGTGAAAGAATTTCAATGAAGGAAAAGATATTGAAAAAAGATGTCAAGCTTCCAATTACATAATATGTTCATGTACGAAGAATATTTGAAAGAAGATGTCACGCTTTCAGATAGAGCTTAGATTAGCTTATAGATTAAATAGACAGGGTCAATCATGTATAGGAATTTTACAAAAAATTAGAGCATAGTTGTTTGAACAATTAATGATAGCTTTATGAGTTCATTTACCTAGTCATTTCTTTCTCGATATTTTTAAGGCAAGAACATGATTTTGAAATCAATATTAAAGTTTTGAAATAACGCACAAAACACACATAAACGAGGTAAGTCAGACACATCGATTTTAACGCGGTTGCCACGTTCGAGTCACGGCCCATGTGTGATCCGCACTCTTAGATAATCAAAACACGTTCTTACAGTGAAAACTCTAATTGTTGAACTTTAAATATCAAAATAAGCCACAATTACATGATCATGAAAAATTTGCATAGCATCAGAATACTCATGCAAGATACATATATAAAGATCTAATTAAGTTTTGCCCGAGAGAAAACCTACCTAGTTGAAGATCAAAGAAGAAGAAGTTTAAGAACGAAGAACGCTTTCGAACACTCCTCTAACTTCGAGCTTTCTCCCTCTCTCTAACCAGTAATTCCTCCAAATAGATTTGTGCTTTGAGTGGGGAAAATCCCAGCCCTATTTATAGGCCAAATCCCCCCATTATTCTATTACCCATTTAATTCTAAGTCAATTTCCACCTAATTTTCTTATTTCATCAACCTTGGTACTATTACACCAACTTATGTTGAAAAATTAATTCTAACATGTGAATGTTGAAATAAATCCCCCCTCCATGACATAATCAATGACCTCATTTATTCAATGATGTAAGAAATGACCTCATCCATTAATTAGGATTAGATTAAAGCTAATAATTCTCTCTTAAATTGGATGCTACAGTACTGCTATAGTACCGACGTCTTCGTCTTCTCAGAATCGTGCCGTGAATCTCGTCGTTCGTGTTAACACGTGGGATAGGGTTCGCGTTTATGTATTCTATACTTTAAGGACATAAAGAAAAAATATTCATAATTTATTTTATTTTCATCTTTCATTATTTCTTTTTTCATATAAATGTATATACAAAATCCTGAGTTGCTACATGCACCCTCTGAGCCCGATCAGGAAGAAGCCAGCCATTCTTTATCTTTATAATCGGCTCGCGCCAATCTTCTTCTTCAGGAGTATTCTCCTCTTGAATGTTGTTGACCTCATAGACAGTGAGGCCGGATTCTTCGTTGAGCACGCTTGGCATGAGCCTTCGGTGTCTAACAGTAATATTTAACTCTCCCTCAGGTGGAAGTTTCAAGGTTGCTGCCAACTTCGCCAAAGCATCTGCCTGGGAGTTGCTGCCTCTGGGGACATGGCCTATTTCAAATAGGTAAAATTTCTCTTTCAGCCTGATGACGACTGCATGGTAGGGAATAAGCTCCTTCTTCCGGACGTCATAGACGCCCAGTACTTGTCGAATGACGAGTTGAGAATCCCCGTAGACTTTGATGCACTTGATGCCCATCTCCAGGGCTAATTGAAGCCCAATAATTAATGCTTCAGACTTCGCCTCATTATTAGTCAACGACTTCATGAGAGCGCAAGAGTGGTGGAGAATGCCGCCTTGTGAAGATACAAACACTATCCCCGCGCCCGAGACGAAGTCTGTGAGGCCACCAGTCCTTTTGATTGTCCGAGAAGCGCCATCAAAATACAACTCCCAATGTGGGAGGTCAAGGTTGAGGACGTCCGGCTCTGCCTGTGGTGGGACGTTTGCAGAATGCTCACCAACTTCTTGTGAAGTCACCAACACCTCTTCATCGGACAACTCAAAGTTGAGTGGCGAATCTTCTGGCACAGGGTGTGCAGCTAAGAACTCCGCCATTCCTTGCCCCTTGATCACCTTACGTGGGATGAAGATGATGTCAAATTCCACGAGGATAAGTGCCCTCTTGCCGAGCCTACCAGAGAGGACGGGCTGACTGAGCAGAAATTTAAGTGGATCACATTTTGAGATGAGGTCCACCCGGTGAGCTAAAAGGTAGTGCCTTAGCTTCTTGACAGCGAACACCAGCGCTAGGCACACCTTTTCCATAGGTGCATACCGATGCTCAGGCCCGATCAGTTTTCGGCTGAGGTAGTACAATGGCTGCTCCTTGCCCTCGTCATTGATCTGGGCTAGGAGAGCCCCCAAAGAGGCATCCATGGTAGTAATATAGAGAATAAGGGGCTTCCCTTTGACGGGTGCCCCTAAGACTGGGGCAGTCAGCAGGTACTCCTTGATTTGCTCGAAGGCCCTCTGACAATCTTCGTCCCATATGAAGGGCGCTCCTTTCTTCATCAATTTGCCGAAAGACAGGACCTTCCCGAAAGATTAAAAATGAATCACCTAATATAGGCGAGTCTTCCTTGCAGAGATCTGAGCTCTGTCAAGTTCTTAGGTAGAGATAGTCCTCTTATAGCCTTGATTTTGTCAGGGCCGATCTCTATGCCCCGGTACCTAACAATGAAGCCAAGGAACTTGTCGCTGGAGACGCCGAAGACGCACTTTATTGGATTCATGTTGAGTTGATACTGTCGAAGCCTTTCGAAGACTCGACGCAAATCAGCCAGATGATCTTCTCGCCTTTTTGTCTTGACGACCAGATCATCGACGTAGCATTCAACGAAGTCATGTAGCATCTCGTCGAAGATCTTGGTCATCACCCTTTGGTAGGTTGCACCGGTGTTCTTCAGGTCAAACGGCATCCTTTTGTAGTTGAAGACCCCTTAGGAGATCGGAAAGCCGTATGGTCTTTATCTTTAATCGCCATGCGGATTTGATTATAGCCCGACGACTTATCCATGAAGGACGGCTTCGTGACCAGTGGTCATGTCAACCGTTGTCTTAGTAATTGGGACAGGAAAGTCTTTGTTCAAATCCCTGAAGTCGATGCAAACTCGGACTTGGCCATTCTTCTTCTTGACAAGGACTATATTAGCGAGCCACACAGGGTACATGCAAGGCTCTATGAAGTCCACATTGAGCATCTTGTCCACCTCAACGTTGACCTTCAGCTCCAGCTCGTGGCGCATACACCTTTGAGCTTGCTTGACCGGCTTGACTGTTGGAAGTATAGCCAGCTCATGTTCAGCAACAGAAGAGTCGAGCCTGGGCATTTCTTTATAAGTCCAGGCGAAATAATCCCTGAATTCTTCTAGGAGCTGTCGGTACGACTGCCTTTCTTTCTCGCTGAGGAGGGCGCTTACAAAGGTTGGCCGATAGTCACCATTGCTTCCGAAATTGATCTCAATTAACTCGTCCACAGTTGCTTGACAGCCATCTTCGAGCTCCGGGGGAGCTGGCTGGAGGTCGACGAAGTCTCCCTCATCATCGGTATTTGCTTCATAGACTTCAAATTCTTCGAAGCTCTTTTGCTCGTGGCTTGAAGTCGAAGGACTTGCTTCGTCGTGCTGATGGTTGGCAGGCTGAGCTGCCCTTCCCTCGGAGAGGTGATCATTGTTGACTTCCGCTAAGGGTGATATAGACATTTCGCCAAACTCCCTTACAGAGTCATCGCTCTTAGGCTCATCTTCAACTTGCCCGTGTAAAGGAGGTAGCAGTCTTATGGTATTGACTGCATAATGAACCTCGAAGTCCCTCTCTTGGTCATAGTCGAGTGCCCGCGTATCCTTACGGGAGAAGGGAGGTTGTCCATGGACTTGTGGAGGATTCCACAGCTGGTGAAAATATGCCGCTCGTGCAGGGTCTTGAGCTTGCGGGATATGCTGCTTTTCGCACATTTCTCTGATGTGTTTTGGCATATCGTCCATCTCCTGGACTGGCTTTGGTGCAGTGTCGGCGGGAGTATCACAACCGAAATCATCCTCGGGAGAGCCCAGTGGGACTGAGTCACCTTTATAAAAGATGATTGGCTTGTCTCCCTTGCCATTATTGCTCCTTCTTCTCTGTTGATAGGAGACTGTGAAGGTCTTCAGCTGCTCCACCTCACACTCCTCCCGTTGGGACGAGAGTTGAAGACATTTGAACGGCAAGGAGATGCTTCGGTCAAAGACCCGAGTGATGAGGTTGGCTTCAAAGTCAACACTCCGCCTCTCCGGTTGAGTTGGCTTGGAGGCAGCCTTGACGCTTAGCATGTGCAGTCTTACTAAGTCATGGTTGACAGTGAACAACTGTCCTTCCTCGACTTCCTGGTCTACCTTTTGCTTCCCTTTGTCTTTTACAGACTCGGGGATTGCAAGAGTGGGCTCCCCAAAATATAGGGAAGCATCGGCCAGGTGGCACTCATTTGGGTGGAATGGAGCCTGATCTGCAAAGACAGTATGTTGCTCCCCTCCCTTGGCATATTTAATGCACTGGTGCAGAGTCGAAGGGACAACCCAATTCTCGTGGAGCCAAGGCCTGCCAAGCAGCACCTTGTAAGATGTGTCGGCGTTGATGATATAGAATGTCACTTGGGTGACAAAATCACCCAAGGCTAGCTTGACTTCAACCCGACCAAGTGCCTCTTCGGAATCCTGGTTGAATCCCGAGATCTTGACCGCATTCACCTTTTGCAAATAAAGGGCCACGTATAGAGACTTAAAAGTCTTCAAAGGCATGATGTTGATGGCTGCTCCGGCATCGACCAAGATGTGATTCACATCATGCCCGTTGATCGTCCCCCTCATATATAAGGGGCGATTGTGGCACGAAGAGGACAGCAACATGTCTTTGTCCGTGAAGGAGATGTTGGCTGCAAATGCCTCATATGCTTGGGCTTGCAACTCCGCAACATGGGCTTCATAGGCCTCCGGGTCTTGAAGTATCTTGACAAGAGCATCCCTGAGATCTTTGCTCCAAGCGACGGCTTCCCAAATGGTGACATTTGTTGGGAACCGCTTCATATGATTAATGATATTGCGGTCCGCCCGAGCACGGGTCTTGTCAAATGGCGGGATGATCTCCGCCAGAGTCTTCGATGCCTGGCGAGGCTTCTCCCGTTTAGAAGGGCGCTCCTCCCCATTTTGGCCCTCCGCATTTTCTCGGAACAACGGAGCTAGAGACTCCTCTGGAGGCGGCAAGGGTTCATCATGTTGGCCCTCATTAGAAGGACCTGTCTGGCTTGCAGGCTCAGCCCCATTGAAAGGACCAGCTTGGTCTGACGCCTCATCTTGCACTGGGGCCTTGGCCAACTCCTCTTCTTCATCAGAAGAGGTAATTATAAAAGGGACGCCACCCGATTTAGCTTGTGAGCTGGGGCTCGAACCCTCTGAGGAGTTGAGGATAAAAGGGATCCCCCGAACTTGGGTTTCCGGGACAGGACCTGGTTCCTCCCCTCTGAATAATATGACCCGGTCAAGAGTTAGGAGACATTCACGTTCGCGTCCTCGTCCCCGGCCATGACCTCGGCTATTTCTCGCCGGGCGACGTTGATATGTCGCCATGGGAGTTTTGACCCCGGTGTTATCAGCCGAAGGGGAGTTAATGTTGTCGGGCGGTGGGATCGCCATCATATTACAGGAGAGCTCTTGCAGCATTTCCTCAAGCATCTCCACCGTGAGCTCCTCATCCTTGTAAAATAAAGAGAGCTCCTCCGGAATCGGAAAGTCCTCCCCTTCTTCGAGACGGTGAACCATCTCCCGGAGCCACTGAAGAAGGCGGGCCTTACGCCCAAGCTTGTCCAAGGGAATATATTCGTCTAGAGTGACGACCCTGGTGGGACGAGAAGGAGTGTACTCCTCCAGCTCATCTACGAGTTTTTGAAGACACTGCAAAGGAGTTGACTCCTTAGGGGCCTCCATCGCCGCTACTTGCTCAGCTTGTTTCTTCAACCTCGTTTCCTACGATTCTTC
Source organism: Amorphophallus konjac (assembly GCA_022559845.1). Taxonomy (NCBI): domain Eukaryota; kingdom Viridiplantae; phylum Streptophyta; class Magnoliopsida; order Alismatales; family Araceae; genus Amorphophallus; species Amorphophallus konjac. The sequence continues at coordinate 242,597,024 of CM040127.1, forward strand.
TCTTGCTTCTTTTGACGTGCCCTTAGGAGGTGGGACTGATTTGCCCCCAGAATTTTACTTTTTACTCTGGGTCGGCTCCTTAGGAGCTTTGGTTCCGCGGCTCTTTCTGGGAGTAACCTTAGTCTAGTCGGCCTCTTCCGATTGCACTTGGAAGGTGGCGTTGATCGCCTGAGCAATTATCTCCGACGGCAACTCCTGGAACTCTGCCAATGCAGAGTGGGGCCCTTGGGGGCTTTGTAACTCCACCGATTTTATTTTGATGGGCACTTTTACCGATTCAAGCTGTTGAGGTCTTTCCACAATTGACGACCTCACTGGCCCGACACGAGGCTTCGCTTCTGGCTCTCTCATCTTAGCTTTACCTTTACTGTCCGGCGGAGGGTTTCCCCTTATGACGATGCTGGATTGACTCAGCCTGGAAAGGGGTTTAGAGCCTTCCCCCTCGGCTCATTGTTCGCAGTTTCGGCCGAAACCGATACGTTTCGGCCGAAATGTATCGGTCTCGGCCATAACCGATCCAATTTCGGACCTGTTCACTGTAGCAGATCCGAAACTTAAAAAACAAATGGTTTCGGGTGAAATCGATAGATGTATCGGGCGAAAGTCACATGTTTCGGTCCGAAACCAGACGGTTTCGGCCGAAACCCACGTGAACTCCCCCCTTTAGGGGAGTTCACTTCCCTGCCCTTGCTGTTCTCCCCCCCCCCCCCCCGAAACCCCAACCCACGGCCGAAACCCCCTGCTGCTGCTGCGAGCTTGCGACCTGTTGCTGCTGCGAGCTGCTGCTGCGACCCCTGCTGCTGCTGCTGCCATCAGTGGCTGCTGCAGTGCTGCTACTGCTGCGCCTGCTGCACCTGCAGGTGCTGTTGCTACTGCTGCTACTGGAGGTGGACAGGAGGGAGAGGGAGCTGCTGCTGTTGGCTTGAAGGATCATTCATCAACCGGCGGTTGGTGCGGGCTGTGTTGGGTGAGCATTGCGGGTTTGATTGTTTTGTTTCAGGTTATTTTGATTGAGTTAATTTAGGGTTTGATTATTTTGTTGTGTTATTTTGTTTGGGTTAAAAATTTGGGGTGAGCAAAGAGGGTAATAGCTAATGAAGCCCTAATTACATCATAAAAATTGGGGCTTTCGTCTAATTCGGCTTTCTTAGCCACAATTGAAGATTTATTAAGTTTCATTGATGAAATTGGGGTGGGATCATGCGGGGATTTTATTTTTATAAAGAGTGATTAAGTGTTAATTGGTAATTAAGCCTTAATTAGTTAATCAAAATTGGGATTTTCGTCTAATTCGACTTTCTGGGGAAAAAGGAGAGGATGCAACAAAGGGCCAAGGATGAGGCTGAAATGGCTGAGATTTCTAGCAGAAGGGTTAGGAGGGATGATGATGAGGAAGGCACTGAGGATTCTGATCCAGAACTGACTGAAGCAAGAGAGCATGAACAAGCCGCTCGAAGGAAAGGTTCAGGGACCCATAGGTTCAGGGACCTACGAGAGTACAGCTGCACGACGTCCTGACATTGGTGCTGCCCCACATACGCAGAGACCAGGGCCCATGGACAGCTATCTGCACAAAAGGTCCCAGGCTACACAACCTAAAATCAAGCAAGCATTGAGAAGGGTCAAAAAATCAGTAGAAGTTACAGGACATGCATTTAAAAGTATCTGCAAATGATTTTTTCATACAGGTGTCCCTGCACATGCAGCTTCAAGTGAATATTTCCAACCTATGATAGATGCCATAGCAGATGCTGCCCTGGCTTGAAGGCCCCCTCACGTCGAGACATATACGGGCGTGGCCTCGAGGGAGAGGTTGAGGAGCTCCATGATTGGGTTGAAAGCTTCAAGCATATATGGGTGGAGAGAGGATGCACCATCATATATGGTGGTTGTATTGATACCACAAAGAAGTTCATGATAAACTTTTTGGTTTATTACATCGAAGGTAGAGTATTTGTGAAATCAGTTGATGCATCAAATTATGAAAAGAATGTAAATTATTTGTTTCATTTGATGGATGATATGGTAGAACAAATTGGAGAGGAGAATGTTGTGCAAGTGGTGACTGATAATGAAGCCAGTTACAAGACTGCTGGGAAGAAATTGATGCAGAAGCGCGAGCATTTATATTGGCTCCCATGTACAGCAGATTGTCTGGATCTGATGCTTGAAGACATAGGGAAGGAAAAGCATGTGAAGAAGATAATTGACAAGACACAAAAAGTCACAGTATATCTATGGCCATCCTAGGATATTGAATATGTTCAGGGCGCATGCCGGTGGAGGGCGAGATATCATCCGTGCAGGCCGAACCAGATTTGCTTCCAATTTTATTTCTTTGGAGTCTTTGCACAGGTATAAGATTGATCTCAATTCTTGATACTTTATCCTTACTGATATGTAACAGTATTTGATTCAAATTTCATTTATTTGCACAGGTATAAGAATGAGCTGAAAGCTTTCATGTACCACAATGGCCTGCGGGAATACATCGACAAGAGCAATGTTGATACTCAGATGGATTATTTGGATGTCTGTCACATCGTGGACGACAACAAATTATGGGACAGGGTGTCACGGTACTTGAAAGTAGTCACACCCCTCGTGAAGGTCCTAAGAATGGTGGATGGCGATAAGAAGAATGATATGGGCTATCTGTACAAGGCCATGGACCGTGCCAAATTGGAGTTGTAGGATTCCCTTCCCAGACATTATGCAAAATGGTGGAAAATTATTGACCAAAGATAGGACAACAAATTACACCACGACTTGCATGCAGCTGGTGAGTGATTAATTGTACTGAAATTGGGGTAATGCCTTTATGTTATTTTATATATAACATTTAGTTAATTATACACAAATGCAGGTTATTTCCTCAACCCTCGATTTATGTACGATGCCGATGCACATGTTGATGGCGAGGTGCTCCAAGAAACTTTAAAAGTCATTGGTCGTTTATCGAGGACACCAGAAAAGAGACTTCAGGCCGAAGTAGAGGTTGGCCTTTATTTGATTCTATCAATAACAGGTATAGAATTTATTTAAGTAGTTATGTTAATGTATCACTTTATGTTTGTAGATAAACAATTATAGAATGAGGACTGGGACATATTCTGACTCCCAATTGCAATACGTTGTGGGAAGAGTGAGCCCAGGTATATTTTATTTTTTTGATTTCTTAACCTGAATATGTATTTCTGCAACTTATATGCATTTGTTTATAGTTGGTGAAACAGCTGACTGGTGGATAATGGTGAATAATAGAGATTTGGCCAGTTCTGCATTGGCATTGCAATTAGGGTGCTCAGTCGAACAACATCGGCAAGCCAATGTGAAAGAAATTGGAGCACGTTCAGCCTTATACACTCAAAGGTTCGCAATCGGCTAAAGGATGAACGGTTAGAAAAATTGGTTTACTGTCATTACAATATGAGACTGAGAATAAAGAACACGAAGATAAGACAAATGCGGAGGGACAAACGCGTCGCAGAGGATGCAATGCCAGAAATTGATGTGGACGCTTTATTTGATGATGAGAATCCCTTGCAGTCATGGGTGGAGACACGAGAGCAGATTGATGAGCCCGTTTTTGATGATGATGATGATGATAGAAGATGGGCAGAGGGCATACTAGATGAAGATGAGCCAAGAGATCCCAAATTCAGAAGAAAATCAAAGAGGGCCAGAGATACTCATACGCACCAGAGAAGGGACCCACCTGAGGTTGTTGATGACATTGAGGAGCAACATGATTTTCAGCCAGCTAGACACTCAGACTCAGATAGCAGGCCAGTCACTCCTAGAATGGGCAAGCCACCTGCATCCTTAAGAAGAAGTACATCAGTGCATGGGCAAACTGAGAGAACAAATGCTGCTGCTCGAGAGGACACGGCAATTGAGAGGGGTGAACGCAGTCTATCTCCACGAAGTGTGGATCTAGAGGGGGGTGAATAGATCTACTGCCTAATTTAAAACCAGTATAAGGCTCTAAAGCGAAATATAGGCAAATCTACTGAATCACTATCTCGAGTGCTAGATTTGAACAGAGGCGAATCAAACTGTGAAGATGAATAGGAAATCCAATCGCACACAGTTCATAGACAAACAAGCAAACACAAGGCACACAAGATTTTTAGGTGGTTCGGTCAGGAGACCTACGTCCACCCCACACTCAACCGAGTATGGCTTACTGCTGTGCAGTACAGCTTGCGTCCGCTGGGCAATACAGCTTGGCCTACAAACCGCTGAGCAACACAGCTTGCTGTCCGAGACAAGTCTCGCCTGCTGAGGATTACAGCTTCACCTGTCCAGTCGAAACCTCCACTCCAATCACTGGGGTTTACAGCTTACCCGTCCAGAGGCAGCACCTCTGCTAACAGCTGACTCATATCTTGAAGAAACAATTTCGGAACCAAAAGACAGAAGCAAACGAAAATAAGAAAACCCAACTGGGAATGTAGCTCGGAATGAGCAAAGCTCAGCTCTGGTATCTGAACCAAGAGTCTGAGGAACAATCAGACAAGCTCTCGAACAAACTCTCTCAACACATCTCTCTCACTCTTCTCTTCTCTCTTTTTCTTCTTCTCTGCTTTTCTTCTCTGTGGATCTCGGTGGCTCTCTGCTGCTTCAGACTTTCAGTCTCACTGTATAGACTTTTCCGCACTTCGATCAGCCTCCTTCTGAAGAAGAAAGCTCATATATATACCAGCAGTAGATTGGATAAGGGCGTGTGGCTTCCACATTTCTCGCCCAAAGAATTCGCCAGATCCGAGGAAATTTCATCCACATGGCAGCATCCTGGATGGGCTGCTTCCACGTGTCACCATCTGGACACCTCGTCCTTCCTTGGATCACGAGCCAAGTCATCAATCTCAGCCAGCAGTCCCTGTCAGACAGACGAACAGAGTTATCAGTTTAAGTCTAAAACCCTGTACAGACTTTGTAGGGTGTAATACATTGTATAGACTTTGCACTGTATAGACTCTGTGAATGCGAATGCAATGCAATGTTCAGACTTTATGAATGCGTGGCTATGGCATTGTATAGACTTGGTGAATGCAGAACAATGCCATGTACAGACTGCATATATGCAGTGCTTTGGCCTTGTACATACTTCACGCATGCAGGACTGTGGCATTGTAAGGCGTGTACAGACTTCGTGTATGCGAGACTGAAGCGTGTACAGACTTAGTGAATGTGACACTGAAGCATGTACAGACTTCACGTATGCAATGCTAAGAACATAGCAGATGGTTGTATAGACATGCCATATGAATATGCAGACTCATCGTGTAATGTTGTCTAGACTTAGAATGCAATGCATGAAGCAGTGTATAGAGTTAGAGTGCAATGCATGTTCAACTGCAGATGGCAGAGTATGTACATTACAACTGAATGCACTGTCATGCCGAATGAATGTACAGACTTAGCGTTATGAACCCAACCGATGTCTAGACTTTGTTAAGACGCTGAATGAGACGCTAACCCAATACATGCAATCAGTGATGTACAGACTTCATGTTATGCATGAGACTCTAAGGAAGACGGACGATGTATAGACTTAGCCAGCCTTCAGCTCGATGTATAGACTTCATGAATGATGCATGCAATGCACTGGACGATGTATGGACTTAGCCGATGCAGACTAGTCCGATGTACAGACTTGCTCGTTGTTCAGACTTCATGAACGATGTATAGACTTGCCAAGGAAAAGGCTGTACAGACTTGAGCAAAGCAAAGCAATTGAATGTATAGACTTCACGATGTGAAGACTTGCCAAAGACAACTGGATGATGTACAGACTTGAGTGAAGCAAAGTCTGTACAGACTTGAAGGTTCACAATGTAAAGACTTTGGCAAAGCAGCAATGTACAGACTTGCAAAACTGAACGTAGGTAAAGATCCCAATGTATAGACTTCGAAGTTCAACCGGTGAATGTACAGACTTCACCAATGTATAGACTTGAAGTTCACTGATGGATGTACAGACTTCACCTCGAGCAAGCTACAGTGCAGTGTATGGACTTTGAAGAATGATGCATGACGCTGTACAGACTTCACTAATGTATGGACCTAGCTTCGTACATGCTATAGTCCAATGTATGGACTTGAAGAATGATGCATGTACAGACTTAGTCTGATGCGTTGTATAGACTTGCATGAGACACTAAACTGCAACGAATGTTCAGACTTGCTGGCGTGGAATGTGCAGACTCCATGCAATGCAAGGCAAACGAATGTATAGACTCTGCATCCACAATGTGTAGACTTTGAAAGCCAACAAGCGAACTCAATGTACAGACTTGCTGGATGTGTGAGCTGCAATGTATAGACCTGACTGCCTGCAAGCATGTATAGACATTATCGTGCAGACAGGACCTCACATGCATTAGTGTATAGACTTGTGTTCTGGACGATGCACAAACACAACACAATGTAATGTACAGACTTGCTAGTTATGTGAGCTGCAGTGTGTGGACTTTGCCCAATGCATAAGACGCTAAGTGAGACGGACAGTGTATAGACTTACGTTCTCAAGGATGCACAAACACAACACGATGCATAGACTATGCTGAGTGTGAAGACTTGTGTGTGTGCAGTGTGTAGACTTGTGAAATACATAGAACACACAGACAATCTGATAAAAGCAAATTCATCAAAACATAAACAGTTGTCAATCAATCAAAACAAGGTTTTGCCAATGAAGTAAAGCATATTGTCAACATCATCAACACAGAGGAGTCACACACGAACCTGGCGTGGTTGGCGATGACCTGAGGGCCGTAGGTGAGGGCTGCCATCGTCGACGTAGTTGTTGTTGGTGGTGGTGCGTAGCACGAATGGAAAGGTACACAGATGCACAAAGACCCCTCACGTGAGTGAAGGAAATGAGCCCTCCTCTTCCCGTCCTGTCAGAGGAAGAGGGGTAGTCAAAACCTTAAGAAAGGTTTGGAGACTTTCTTTGACAGAAAGAAGAAAGGCAGGAAAAGTCCCACTGGACGTGCCAGTCTGTGAGACCACGGAATTTTATCGTAGATAAAAATAAACGTAATGGTCTTTTTGAAAAGAGACATTCCCCTGTATGTGGGGGTTTTATTCCGTGGGTGCGCATAGTATCAGACGATTTGGGTTCGGGTGCTGGACCTCTCCCCACTGACCGGAGTCAGTGTTGATTTACATCGGCCTAACGTCCGAACACCTTTGTTTGACTGCCAAAGAAACCCCCAAAGTCCTCTCCATAGGTTCTGATGTCTAGGGCACTCTCACTCGGAGGGCTCACAGCGTCCATTCATTCACCACCAACATGTTGACTAAATTAGGGTTAAGTCTAGGCAAAACCCTAGGATTTAGGAGTAGGGATGTAAATATGCGAAAGCCATAGGCACTTTTGAAGTGAAAGAATGTTTTCTAGACCCCGAGGGTATTTTGGTAATTTTACATTCCCAAGGGTATTTTGGTAATTTTACTAAAGCAAGGGTATTCTTGAGATTTCAGGGTTGAAAAGAAAATATGATAGGGTTCCCGACTTCCCAAGGCATTGAGACCATTTCTGGAGGGTTTCGGGGGCTACTAGGCCATTTTGGGATCACAGGGGTACTTTGGTAATTTTACCACACCCTACGTTGACCCAGATTTGAGGCGGCACCCAAATGTCGGACTGAGCTGACAACATTTTCGGACCGATGGAATGACAGAGGGCTTCATGGAAGACATATTCGACAATTGGCCGAAAGAGGGTATGTGTGCAATTCCCACAAGTCGAAGGGGTTTTCTTATAATTTTCCCGATCGGTGTACAAAGAAGACTTGTAGAATATATCAGACACATTTATGGCCTAAGTAGGTATAAGGGTTGTCGGCGAGTTGTCGACTATACAAAGATCTGCACTAACGCGGGAGAGAGGGGCGTAGCCCCAATTACAAGAAGTTGCAGGGTATAACCGTAAATTACAGGACTTTTGTCTCTTACGATCCTCGACAGGACATTTTTATAATTCCATCATTATAGAGACAGAGCCACATAACTTAGTCGTCCCGGGACGTAAAGACTTACAAACATGGCCCGCTGAGGGGCATAATTACAAACATGGCCCGCTGAGGGGCATAATTACAAACATGGCCCACTGAGAGGCGTAATTACAAAAACACCCCTTAGGGGCATATCCATAAGGCCCGGGGACTTACCCCTCACAGGCCAAACAAACAGAACAACTCCTTGCGCTGGCCGTCTTCTTCTCGTCTCTGTCCGTTCTCCACTTGGACCCTTGGGGGTCAATTTATAGAAGGCGGGAGGACCTAGGTTGACAGAAATGTGGAGAAATGCTCCGGTTCTGTCAAGGTGGGGTGCAAAAACCTCTATTTCTATCAAGGTGGGGTGGCAAGAATGATTTTTTGACCCCTCTGCCTTTTTTTCTTTCTTTTTTCTTCTTTTTTTTTGAAAATGGGACCGGGGAGAAAGGGAGGCGGACCCGCGGCCCAACGGGGTCGCGCGACCCCGCTGGCACCCCCGCAGGGTTAACTGGCCCCGGGCGGGGTCGGTTGACCCGTTGGGTCCCAACGGGGTCGCGCGACCCTGCTGGGAGGCAGCAGGGTCGCTCGGCCCCGCCCGGTCTCCGCGGGGTGGCCGCAACCCCCCCTCCGGGCCGGTCGCACCCCCAGAGGGGTCATTTGGTCCCCGAGCGCCCCTTTTGACTCCTTTCGACGCCATTTTCTCTCGTCTTTGTCGCCCTGGGTTGAGGAGAAATATATATTGTTCCTCGGGATCCTCCTTTCACCGCGTGGCAGCAATATATTGGCGGAGACTCGCGTGGGAGTGGAGGAGTGTCTTGTTTGTTGTTGGTTGTGCGTCGCCGCGTGGAGAGGAACCTTTGCGCCCGTCCGTGCCATGTGATACACTTGTTCGGCTACTTCGACAGGTTTGCATGCATATTTTTCCTCCCAATTTCCATTGCTGCGACGCCGTTTGTGGTTGTGTAGTCGGGTCAATGGACCCTAACTCACGAAGGTACTCCGCGATTCGACGGTGTTGACGCTACGCCATATTTCCGTCGGTTGTGTCATAATAAAATTCTCGAATTATTTCGAGAATAATTTCGGGTGCAACACCAGGTATACTTTATCTTTGTGCTTTCTTAACCTCCATATGTATTAGTTCATCATGGAGAATTGGTTTTTATTTACATCTTATATTTATTTGTTTATGGTTGGTGGAACAGCTGACTGGTGGATAATGGTGAATAATAGAGATTTGGGATGTTCTGCATTGACTTTCATTGCAATCAGGGTGCTGAGTCAAACCACATCAGCAAGCCAATGTGAAAGAAATTGGAGCACGTTCAGCCTTATACACTCAAAGGTTCGCAATCGGCTAAAAGCGGAACGGTTAGAAAAATTAGTTTACTGCCACTACAATATGAGATTGAGAATTAAAAATATGAAGTTGAGACAACAGCTACGGGACAAACGCGTCGCGAAGGATGCCACTGCAGAAATTGATGTGGATGTTTTATTTGATGATGACAATCCCTTACAGTCTTGGGTGGAGACACGAGAGCAGGTTGATGAGCCCGTTTTTGATGATGATGATAGAAGATGGGCAGAGGGCATACTAGATGAAGATGAGTCAAGAGATCCAAAATTCAAAAGAGCAACAAAGAGGGCCAGAGAGACTCAAGCGCACCAGAGAAGGGACCCAGCTTTGTTTGTTGATGACACTGAGCAACAGCCTGAGTTTGAGCCAGCTAGACACTCAGAATCAGATAGTAGGCCAGTCACTCCTAGAATGGTCAAGCCACCTGCATCCTTAAAAAAGAAGTACATCAGTGCATGGACTAACTGAGAGAACTAGTGCTGCTGCTCGAGAGGACCCGGCAATTGAGCAGTTGAAGCATATTTATGTGAGGCACATGCCAAGGGAAAAAGGACTCATGTCAAAGATGACTGAAAAAATGGCACCAAAAGAGAAAAAAAGTATCCCCAAAGGCTAAAAAGTGACTGGTTTCTTATGGTGATGATGATGATGGTGATCATGATGATGATGATCATCCTGGTGCAGCTGCAGGTGCTACAGGTGCTACTAGTGCTGCAAGTGGTACAGGTGCTGCAGGTGCTACAGGTGCTGCAGGTGGTACTACGGGATACAGTCAGGGTGAGCGAGGATATGATTCACAGAGCCAATATGGGGATCCATCAGGTTACGGAGGTGGCCAACAGGAAGCAGCCATTTATGGGTCGTGGGGTCATGAACCAACATTCCAGTTCCATCCACATCCATCCAATTTCTCTTCTCTTCCTCAAGATTCTTATCCTGATATTGGATTCGAATCAAGCCAACAACCATACACTCCAAGAGGGATCCAAAGAGGGGTGCAGGACTTGGCTACCTCATTGTTTGGTTATAGTGAATATACACAACACATGCAATCTGGTAATGGGTATCAACATCAAGGCCCAGACGATGAGGGAGAAGGTTCTTCTAGTTATTATCCATATTAGTGCATCATCGTTTAGGTAAGGATCACATTTATTGTACTATTTGAACCTATTTCATGTTTAATATGTACTCAACAATATTAGTTTAACATGTTCAATGCTTACTTCATCACGTTTATTGTACTGCTTGAACCTATTAGTCTTCATGTTTATTGCACTTAATCCAATATCTTTATAGTCAAATGCATGCCTAATGAATTTTCTGATTTTTATGTGATTATTTATATTTTTTGATTTTTTTTTCTATTTTTTTACATTTATTTTGATCTTTTTTTATCCTTTTCATTAGGTTTCGGCCGAAACCGAGTCCGAAACCAAAACTGACAACCTTGTGCCCGGCTGCGCGTAGACCTCCCCGGGGTCGGGCGACCCCGGGCAGGTCCCCCCCGACCCCGTACAGGTCCTCCATCTCCTTGCTGGCCCATTTCTTAAGTGAGAGAGGGGGGTGAACATTGCCTTAAAGTCACCATTGGCCAAGTGGGGTGACCACACCCCCATCTCACAAAAATCCCAACTTCGCTTTTGTTTCCCTCCTGCTGCGTACAGAACTCACCGCAGGGAGGTCCTACTGTTGTGCTACTGCTGCTGTTGGAGGTTTCACCCTGGACGGGTCTATCACCCCGGGGAGGTCCTTCTTGGCAGAACTCCACCCCAGACAGGTGGTTCACCCCGGGCGGGTCTGGGCCTACTGCTGCTGTTTGGCTTCTCCGCCACTCCTGCTTCACCCCGGGGAGGTGTTTCCACCCCGCACGGATTTGCTGTTGCACTAGGCTTCTGTCCGCCTGGAGCAGTCCACCCCGGGGAGGTCTCCTGCCTGCGGAGGGGTCCGGGTCTGCTGCACCTGCTGGGCAGCCGTCCAAGGAGGTCTGCTGCTACACCTGCTGGGTCCCGCTGCTGCACCTGCACGGCTACTACATGACCTCAGGGAGGTCATGGGCTGCTGCTGCTGGAGGTTTCACCAGGTGAGTTGCACCCCGGGCCGGTCTGGGCCATCCCCGGGCAAGCCCCAGCTGTGCTGGTTGCCATCCTTGGCAGATGAGGTCACCTGGGCTCACCACAGAGAGGTCCCAGTCGACCCTGGGGAGGTTCCTGTTGCAGTGGTTAAGGTCCCTGCTACTGCTATCACCCCGGACAGTAGGCTGCTGTTTCAACCCGGGTAGGTCTTCATCCGCTGTCCACCTCATTAAGTGATAGTTCACCCTAAATGTAGGTAGGCAAAAATTGTTGCCAACAAGATTACAACAAGGTTGTACACCAAGCAGTCCTAATTGAGCATTATCTTAGCACTTCAGGTATAACATCCTAATCAAGAGTTGTCAAATACCATCATCGCCAGTTAAAGTAAAAAATGCTATGTCCAGAACCATCTGAGAAATGGACGAAGTGCATAAGGAATGAAGAAGATCATGCAATGTAAACATGTCTAAACATATACTTTGTCAATACATGAAAATTGTCTGTTGAAAGTGCATCTGAGAACCGGCAATAACTCAATCTTACCAGACATATATTTGCGTACCAAGCAGCAAAGTTTGTCCATTCCATGTAACAAGAAACCTATAGTTGGATCTGTCACACCCTGTAGGTGGAAGTATCACAACAATGGCTAGAAGTGCTTTCCAAATATGAAATTATTTGATTTTGGGAATTCTGCAACTTACAATGTCAAGAGATACCATCCTTACAGGTTTGGATCTTGAAGATGATATCCCAACATGTTGAAAGTACCAAACAATTTCAGATTGAGCAAAAGCCAATGCTGTAAACACCATCTGCATGAACAATGAATACTATGATATACTTCATAGAGGAAAGTATGAAACATTTAAACAACCTGTTATGTGGACACAATCTGCATGAAACATGAATATACTATATTATATATTAAAATTTTTGCAAATAAACCATTGTTATAAACGAATTTGCAAAAAAATCATTCCTGAAAATGTATTGGTAGGCATACCACTATGTAAAATCAAATAGTTCATAAATGCCATGTAAGGCCATCTAAGCGTGGTCTTTTTGCAAATTTTTGGCAAAAAAAATGATATGCCTGCAAATAAAAATGGCATATTTGCACAAAATGATTTTACGGATTGATATGGCTGGTAATGCATTTTCAGGAGTGTTTTTTTTTTTGCAAATTCATGTTTAACAATGGTTTATTTGCAAAAATCCTTTAGAGAGGTGTTGAACCCCACAAAGCTCACAATCAATTTCTTGTATTTTCAGAATTTTTTAGAAGTAAAAAGATCAAGCACACTATGTGATGGCCATAAAACGACAAGAAATCGTCATCATCACGTGAGTGCCTTTAAGGGTCCCACTAAATGGGGCTACTCTCAAATCAACACGTGCTTCTGTCCACGAAAAAAGTTAAATAGTTGATGAGCGGAGTGGAGTTGCTCACTCAAGCGATAAATTGACCACAAAAGAAATTTTAAGGTCATTTAGACTGAGTTCGGCGCGCCGGGGTGTTGTTCCCCAAGTGACGGCAGTCCCGTGCAGCAAAAGTGGCCAAAAGCAGATAGAGGAGGAATTCTCCACGTGCTGCAGCCTGCATTCCAGTAATAGAAAAATGGTTTGAAAGGGATAGGGGGTCCCCTTTATAGCCCAAGGGAGCAAGCCCCCCCTCCTCCGCCCTTCTCTCTCCTCTCTCGAACGGCGCAGAGGCCGGAGGGGGACCTCCTCCGGTCAGGAAGCACAGGAGGGGGGCCCCTCCAGTGGTATTAAAGCGGAGGGGAACCCCATCTGGTGACTTGCAGACCGGAGGGACCCCCCTCCAGTACTTGCAAACCGTAGGGGCCCCATCCGGTCACCATGTACCGGAGGGGACCCCCTCTTGTACACTGTAGACCGAAGGGGGGACCACCTCCGGTCCCCTCTTTTCTCTATAAGGAGAAAACAGGAAAAAAAAGAGAGAAGAAATGAGCAAGGGGGGGAGGGGGTCCATATCTTCACTCCTCACCTTCCACTGGAGTATCACCCCCTCCGCTCCACTTGGCAACGCCTATAAAAAGGGAGAGGAGGCTTTGAAGAGAAGGGAGCTCGGCTCTCAAGAGAAGAAGACTTCCAAGCTTAAGAAGAAGAGGAGGAGACTCAAGAAGAAGAAGAGAGGAGGAAGACTGCACAACCCTTCTTGTTGCCTCTTACCTCCCAAGTTTGAAGAAAAGACAACAAATTACAAGAAGGCCCTTATATTAGGGTATGTTGACTAAAATGTCCCTCTCGGGCATGGGAGGAAGCCTTGTATTGTTTAAATTATGTTACGTGGCTTACTGAAGAAATCAAGAAATGTTAGAAATGTATCAAAGTTTGGGAGAAGTTCATGCATAATTCGAGAAATTGCATTTTTGCCCTCAAATTTCATGAAATTATGCAAATATCCATGAAATTCAAGAAAAATTCCAAAAAATCTGAAATTAAAGAGACGGTTCAAATGGACGGTGTTGTTCTCCAAGTTAGAGATATACTCTTGTTTCATCTCAAAAGGTCCAAAATGACGATTTTTTGTCCCAAAACTCTTACAAAATTGCACGAGGGCCCAGAAAATACAGAAAAAAATAGAAGAGAAGCTCAGAAAAATCAAGGGATGGCCCAAGATGTACTAATGATGGGAAAATTGCAAATAAACCCCTCCTAAAGAAAATTCGCAAATAAACCCCTCCTAAAAAAAATCACAAATAAACCCATCCGAAGGAAAAATTGGAGTAATACCCGGAGATAAGGGAATGTCTCCCCGGTACAAACAAAAAGGGAAAGAAAAGAGAACTCTTCATCATAGCCGGTGTCGTAAGGGCAAAATAGATCTTAGGTAGTCAAGCAAAGGTGTTCAGACTCAGTCCGATGTAAATTAACACAGACCCCAATCGGTGGGGAAAAGTCCCATACATGAACATTAAATCGTCTAATAAACCACACGCGCAGAAATTATAATATGCAAACTACTTAGACTAAAAATATGTGCATATTCTCCTGCAAAAAAATAACTTTTCTCCACGTGTGTAAACAGACACTCCGCCCCTGCTAAATGGGGGCGACGCCAGGCGTGCCAGAATAAGAAGCCCGCGACAGCAATCGCTCGCTCCGACAAGACGGTCCTTGTTGGAAACCTGCGTGTTCGACTCGACGACGGCGAGCCAATACTCCCGCAGGACAACCATGTCCCGACCGTCTCAACCTCCAATCGATTCGCGCTCCTCCACAAGGTGCGTGAGGATAAGTCGGACTTTAAAAGGAAGTCCAAAGTAAACAATGGGGGCAGTATAATCAAAGAGTGCTCCCAGAAGATGAAGCAAATGTGAGTCACCAAGTAGGAGGCACGTGCCCTCAAGCGAGCTCGGGCAGCCAACCAAGCTCCAAAATGGCAGCAAGACCCTTCTCCATCATCCTGGGATATTAAGCCCTTGTGCCCCCTGGGAGAAAAGAGAAAAGGGGTCTATCGTAAGCCCAATCTTACTCAAGTCTCAAAGCCAGTCCGAGCAAAACAAATTACACGTGTTGAGGCCTCGACAGGAAGCATTTCAGTCTTCGACAGGCAGAGGCACCAGCCCCCTCAAGGGTCCAACCATCAAGAAAGAAAAGAGTGGTGCAAATGTCCAAAGTCGGGGATAGCATAAAAGTTTATACCTGCTATGTCTCCGACCGGGAGCCAATGGAGGTTGTCGGCATCCCGGCCAACCCCAATGAACCTCCTGAAAATCTTACGGTGGATGCAGTGTACCTTAACACCCGGAACGTCGCCCGAAGAAGCCTCCAAGCCCAATTTAGTGGCCAGACAGGGACTTCTAGCCAGGGTCAACATCAGGGTAAGCCCAGGAGCAAGTTCTAAACCAAGATGAGAATTTGTCCAAAGAAGAAAATGACCCTAATGAAGTCATCAGCATCCATGGAGAAGAAGGAGCTCAACCCATGGGTGGATATGTTGATATTCGAGCCGCCTACAAGGGCCGCATTCCAAGCAATGTATGACGATGCTAAGTTCGAAACTATGCAGCGTTGGCACATAGAGATGACTAATCTCATGCTCGAGATGAAGCGGCAGATGAGTGCAAATGCTCAAAGACCTCCAACACCGAGGTATAAACAAAACCCCCGATGAGAGCAACGGCCGAGTAATCCCGCCATAATCAACCGGCAGATAGTTGCACCCTACAATGTAGCTATTGAAGTAGGGACCGAGCCACTTCATGCTCCACCCAATGTCCAGTCTTCCTAGACTCCGACGGCCGAAGACGTCATCGCCCAACGGCGAATGATAGAGAAAATAGTTGACAACAAGTTCACTCAGCACGGCGAGGGTATCGCCACTGTTGACTTATACAGTGTGCCATATCCGATCCATCATCAATTTAAGAAGGTTCTGCCGGACTGCCCAAAGGCACCAAAGCTGCAGAAGTTTAACAGGCAGTGGTCCCTGCATGAACACATGGTCTATTACATAACGGCCATGGGTGACTTGGCGCTCGAGGAGTCATATCTTCTCCGCTATTTCGCGACCTCTCTCACAGGCAGTGCCTTCCAATGGTACTCAAGTCTGAAGCCCAACTCTGAGGTCGACTGGGCTGATCTACAGAATAAGTTTATCGATCGTTTCCAAGCGGCCGAAAGGAAGGCCTCCCTTGCAGAGCTGTGCTCACTCAAGCAAAAAGGAGGGGAGACTGCACTGGACTTCATCAAGCACTGGAGACACTTCAGCATGAGATGCGACAACCCTCCTTCCCAAGAAGATGCAATAACAATATGTCGAAGGGGCTTATCAGCAGAGGTCAGCGAAAAGATCTTCGGGCAAATATCAAAGGTTTCGACCAACTAAATTCAAACGTCGTCGAGATAGAAATATTCTTCGCCGATAACCCAACATTCACCCCCTCAAAGGGTAAGGCTCCCAAGGAGCGTAGTGCCACAGGGAAGGAGGTAAATGTCGTCGATTTCTCTCCCACAAATGGTTCCGTCGAAGCGGAAACCCCAAGTAACTCCGACAGGAAGTCCGAAGGGAAGGCATCTGCGAAATTGTCTGATCGTATGAATACTCCATATTCCTTCAAGAAGAAGCATATCAAAAGACTCTTCAATCTTTGCCTTAAGAATAAGCTAATATCTCTGCCAGATCCCAAGAAGCCATAGCACGTAAATAAATCTGATGACCCCAATTATTGCGTATATCACCGCATATTAGGTAATACTATTGAGAACTATTATGTTTTCAAGGATGAAGTGAAGAAGATGATCCAAAACCACGTCATCACAATGAAAAGTTCTTTGGTGAATCCCCCATAGCGCCATGAGACCGACTCAGTCGGCCAATGTAGTCCACCATTCAATCAATGGGAACCATATGGTGGAAACCTTCACATTCCTCGAGCCGGAGACAGAAAAAGCTCGCCCCAACCAACCAAACCCACTATGTGGTATCTAGGCTGGAGGTCCTCCCATCAATGCTCCTTTCCAAAGGAGAATACTAAAAAGATATTCGACCGCCTATTCAAGGAAGGCCAGATCATGGTGCATGACTCAACGGCAACTTACAAAGAGGTCGAGAAAAGACATCCTCGTTATTGCGAATACCACGTTAGGATATCCCATCCGACGAGGAAGTGCAAAGAAGTTCAAGACTACATCGAAATCCTCATCCATAGAGGGGAGATTGATGTCCACGGGGGTAGCATAACAAGGAGAAACCTCTGTCAGGCTGCCGAACAAGTTCTAAATCAAGGCCATCCTACATAAATGATGAAAAAAGAAGATTTGGTCCCCTGTCACCAACAAGGGATAACACCTCAAATTGAATCCTCGGTGCCCCGGGAAAGGGATCCACTAACGTTCTCAGTCAACGCCGTGCATGCATTGACTTCTCACGCACCTACCGAGCCAAAAACACAAGAGGTTGGTCCAAGCTTGGGTCAACCCACAACGTGGTGCCCTGAGTGGCAACCGTGGCAAGACGTAAAGTCCTTGCCCTTTCCAAAGGAGGAAACCCAGAGGCTACTCGAGATTCTTCTGAGCGGGAAAGAAATATTGGTGTGCGATTGTGAGCACGAAAAAAATCTAAATCTTCTTTTTTATCGTAGATAAAATATAGATTTTTGTTCTTTTTGAAAAGAAACATCCCCCCCTATCTGAGTAGAGGGTGATTCCGTGGGTGCACATCGTATCAGACGATTTGGATTCGAGTGCTGGACCTTTCTCCACTGACCGTAGTCAGTGTTGATTTACATCGGCCTAACGTCCGAACACCTTTGTTTGACTGTCAAAGAAATCTCAAAAGTCTTCTATAGGGGTTCTGATGTTGAGGACAAACTCTCTTGGAGGGCTCACAATGTCCACTCACTCACCACCGACCAACAGAAACAACGACTAAGTTAGGGTTTTAGCTGAGGTCATGTTTAGGCAAAACCCTAAGATTTGGGAATATGAAGATGATTTGGGAGAAGCCGTAGGCATTTTTTGAAGTAGAGGAAGATTTTCTGGACCCCGAGGGCATTTTGGTAATTTTACCAACTTAGGGGTATTTTGGTAATTTTCTCAGGCCAGGGATATTGCTGAAATTTCTAGGCTGGAACGGAAGTAAGACTAGTTTCCTGACTTCCCAAGGCATTGAGGCCATTTCTGGAGGGTTTTAAGGGATCTGAGGTCATTTCTGTGTCAAAAGGGTAGTTCGGTAATTTTACCACACCCTATGTAGACCTAGGCTTGAGGTGGTACCCAGGTGTCGGACTAAGCTGACAACACTCTCGAACCGAAAGAATGACAAGGGACTTCATAGAAGGGTCGCATTTGTCAATTTGGCCGAAGGAGGGGTATATATGCAATTTTGACAAGTTGGGGGTTTTCTTGTAATTTTCTCCCGTCAATGCATAAAGAAGACATATGAAGTCATAGATAGCATTTAAGGCCCAAATGGGTGGGGGGTTGTCGGCGAGTTGTCGACTGTACAAATATCTGCATTAACGCGGGAGGTAGGAATATAGTCCCAATTACAAAAGATCGCAGGGTGAAACTGCAAATTACAGGACTTTTGTCTCTTACGGTCCCGGGGAGGACATTTTTGTAATTCCACCATTGTAGGGACAGAATCATATAACTTAGTCGTCCCGGGACGTAAAGACTTACAAAACATGGCCCACTGAGGGGGATAATTACAATCATGGTCCACTGAGGGACGTAATTACAAAAACACCCCTTAGGGGCATATCCATGAGGCCCGGGGACTTACCCCTCACATACCGAGACAAACAGAACAAATTCCTTGCACCGGTGTTGTAACCGTAGAGTGTTCAAAATCCAGATTCTCGATCCCCTGCACTTGGACCCTTGGGGGTCTATTTATAGAAGGTGGGAGCACCCAGGTTGACAAAACTGTGAAGAAACACTTCAATTCTGTCAGGGTGGGGTGCAAAAACCCCTATTTTTGTCAAGGTGAGGTGGCAAAAAGTCTTTTTGACCCCTCTGCACCTTTTTTTTCTCTTTTCCTTTTTTTTTTGAAAAATGGGACCGGGGAGGAGTTGGAGGGGACCCGCGGCCCGAGGGGGGGTGCGCCACCCCGCTGGCACCCCCACGGGGTCAACCGGCCCCCGGGCGGAGTCAGTTGACCCCGCGGGGTCACGCGACCCCGCTGGGTGGCCAGCTAGGTCGCGTGGCCCCCCGGCCCCGCGGGGTGGTTGCGGCCCCCTCCTCCGGTCCGACCGCACCCGAGAGGGGTCATTTGACCCCCGGGCGCTTCTTTTGGCCCCTCTTGACGTCATTTTGCCTTCTTTCTGTCAACCTGGGTTGAGGAGAAGCCGGGGTGGAGTTTTATAGCCCGTGGAGGTCCGTTCCTTGCCGCGTGGCAGCCATCCATCGGTGGAAACTTGTGCGGGAGCGGCGGAGCGTCTTGTTTTGTTGTTCGTTCGTGCGTCGTCGCGTGGGGAGGAATTCTTCGCATCCGTCTGCGCCGTGTGATACACTTGCTCGGCTTATTTTGACGGGTTTGTACGCATATTTTCCTTCTTAAATTCCATTGCTGCGGCGCCGATTGTGATTGTATGGTCGGGCCGACGAACCCTAAATTGCGGAGGTACTTCGCGTTCCGACGATGTCGACGATACGTCGTATCTTCCGTCGGTTATCACATAATGATAAAAACCCTTCTCAAAATATTTTGAGATAATTTCAGGGTGCAACAGCGATCCTCCACAACGTCACCTTAAAGCAAATTTCAGAAGCCCGGCGCAAGACTCGCCTGTCTCACATGTTACCAAAGAGACCAGGCGGCCCGAAAGGAAGTCCAAGATTCCCCTCAACTAGGAGGAGAAAGTTCTCGCCCAAGTCAAAAAGGCAAAGTCTCAGCAAGAAAATCTCAAGTTAAGTGTCAAATAGAGTTTGAAAGGCAAGCCTTAATAGGAGAACCGCAAGGATAATACTCGGCAAAGCCGAAAGGGTCAAACCCAGCCAGGGGATCTTATGCTACACTTCAGGCATAGCCAAAAATACCAGATCCATGAAGAAAGCCTCAAGCTACGTGTGGAGCAAGGCCAGAAGAACGATCTTCAACCAGAAAACCCCAAGCCAATCTCCAACTCAAGTCGAAAAGACAAAGTCAAGCCTGACCTCCCCGAGCTAAGTCTCACACCAAGACAAGAGCTGGCAAGCATGAAGCCCCATGTGGCTTCAACATCCCAAGATTTTGGCCTTTACCTAGCCGAATTTCAAGAATTGCCACACGAAATAGTCAGTCAAACACTTAATGCCACATTCCAGGTGCATGAAAAAGAGGTTGGTTGGGCCAATGTGACCCCGAAAAGGTACAATCACCCCAAACTCCCGAAAAGAAAAGGCAAGTTCAATAGCTCCGATGCTGGGGGCATTTCCCAGCCTCCTGCAAAAATGGACGTTCCTTCTCCTATTGAATTAGCGCGAGCTAAAAAGCAAGAGAAGAATAGAAAGAAGAATTTAAAGAGAAGAATGAAGCAACAAGCCGAACATGCCGCTACTATGGAAGCTTGCAAGGAGCTAACTCCTCTGCAAAAGCTACAAAAGTTAATTGATGAGCTTGAGGAGTACGTTTCTTCTATGCCCACTAAAGTTGTTCCCCCTGATAAATATATTCCGTGGGAAGAATTGGAGCAAAAGACCCGGCTCAAGAATTGGCTCTGCCAAATGTACCAGCGAGCACAGGAGGGCGAGTAGCTTCCCATCCCAAAGGAGCTTTCCATCTTCTATAAAGATGAAAAACTCACCATAGCGAAGTTAGAAGAAATGTTGAAGAACTTCTCGTGCAATATGGTGTCAATTCCTCTGCCAGAAAGTCTACAAACGCCAAGCGGAGATAGTGCCACTACCCCGGCGACTGGGGATAGGATCACTATGGCCACCTACCGCCGCCGTAACGTAGAACTCCGAAATCGCGGTCGCGACAGAGGTCATGGTCGTGGGCGAGGAAGGCACCCGACATCCTCTAATGGGGAGAGTTCTAATTCGACACACCCCCAAAGAGTGATCGTCCTCTGAGGAGAAGAGCCAGGTCCCATTCCTGAAGTTCAAGTGCGGGCTGACACCTTCTTCGACCCGTCAGATGAGGAGGATCTAGGAAAGCCAACCCCACAGAAAAAACCTGCTGACCCAACTCAGATTCAAGTTGGAGTTAATACCTTCTTTGAGCCGTCAAACGAGAAAGATGAACCGATAAAGCCTGCCCCACAAGAAAAGCCAACTGATCCAACTCAAGTAGGTCACTCCAACAAGGACAATGTTGAACTATCTCTTCCTCTTCCTGAGGAAGATTCCCTAGCTCCATTATTCCAAGAAGAACCAAACGATCAAGGGAAAGTTGAGTCAAGTAAAAAGCCCAACCATCAACCTAAGCCTCTCGCAAAGATGATCCCTCCGCTGGATAAAGCCCGTGCACCGGCCGATCGTAAGATTATCCAGCATATGAAGCGGTTCCCAACTAATGTTACCATATGCGAAGCAATTGCCTAAAGTAAAGAGCTGAGGGAAGCCCTCGTGAAGATAATCTAGGAGCCAGAGGCCGATGAGGCTCAGGTGGCTGAACTCCGGGCTCAAGAATACGAAGCTTTCGCAGTGACTGTCACATTCACGGACAAAGACATGCTGCTATCTTCCCCTTGCCACATTGCCCTCTATACATGCAAGGGAAGATAAATGGCCACGAACTGAATCGGATTCTGGTAGACCCTGGGGCATCCGTCAATATAATGTCTCTTAAGACTTTCAAGTCTTTATTTCTCATGCCCTATTTGCAAAGGGTTAACAACGTCAAAATCTCAGGATTCAACCAAAATTCAAAAGATGCACTGGGCAAAGTAAAAGTGGCAGTGACTATGGACAATTTTGTCACTAAGGCCATATTCCATATTATCGACACTAACACGTCGTATAAAGTCCTGCTCGGGAGACCATGGCTACATGAAAATTGGGTCATTCCTTCAACTCTTCACCAGTGCATTAAGTACGTGAAAGGTGGAGAGCAGCACGCGGTCTTTGCTGACTAAGCCCCATTCCGACCAAACGAATGCAATTTGACGGACGCTCAACCATATTTCGGGGAACCCACCATCGAGCCTCCCGTCAGGGTCAAGGACAAAGGGAAGCAAAAGGTCGCTACAGAAGAAGATGAAGATGAAGAAGAGCTCTTCGTAGTGGACGAGGACCTCACCAAGCTACACCGACTGAATATACAAGCCAGCACCGCCAATGCCAAGCCAGCTCGGCTAGAAAGGCGGGAGATTAATTTCGAAGCCAACCTCATTAGTCGAGCAATTTACAAAAGCATCTCCCTACCTTCGACATGCATGTAGCTCTTGTTTTAAAGGGAAGATCACAAAGTGGAGCAATTAAAGACGTTTATCGTCACATACCAAAGAAAAGGGAAAAAGAAGAGCAATGAGGCTGTTAACCCCATCATCTTTTACAAGGGAGATTTAGTATCTCAAGGTCCTCCCGACAATGACTTTGGTTGGAGCGAGGTGCCCAAAAATGCCCTCAAACTCGTCCAGAAAATGGACGGCATGCTCGGATATATTAAAGAAATATGTCGGAAGCAAAACATCTCGCAAATACAGGAAACTTCCCGGCGCGACTAGTTTCGCCAATTGTGTTACCCCTCGCAAGTCAGGGGGCAACCTCCCTTCTCCAAGAAAGATAAAAGAGGGCTGGACTACGACCCAAAGATAGACTTCAAAGTCTATTGTGTTGTCAACGCCATAAGGTTGTCACCCTCCGCCAGCAACTCAAACCTCGGCCAGAAGACCAGCGCCTGCATAACTGAATATCAAAGGGAATTGGCATCTAAAAGCCACAATGGTCAAGTATAGTTGCTTGTTATTGGCAACTTGGGGCACTATGACGCCAACGTCGCCGGTCCTGATGATGAAGAAGATTTTATCATATTATAGCCTACCTTGCAAGAATTGAAGATGTTGGGCAAGTGGTTTTAGGCCAATTGGCAGGACTCGACCTTGGGGAGCCAGATGACCCCACGCCAATCATCACTAGTGCCCCCATAAATGAACAACAGGGAGAACCAGCCATTACTTTGGAGGGTTTGAAGTGGGAAAACCAAGCACTGAAATCCCTTGTGCAAGAATTATTGCGGGAGCGAGATGTCCTGCTTAGGCATATTAGGTCTTCATCAAACTACCAAACCAACTTAGAATCCCCAATAAATGTCAACTCTCCAACAATTTTGGTCAAGACGTCAGCCGGTGGGGCCAAATCCACTAAGGTCCATCACGCCATCAAGAAAAGGGCAAGCGACGCGGATTTCTCCCCTATGGATATTCATTCCCAGGGAAGAATTGGCTCAAGCAGGGCTTATGAAGACGCCAAGGGAAAGTCTCATGTTATAACACTGGCACAACAGATGGAGACACCATACTCCTCGATCAAAGTGCATACCGAGCCATTGTTTGAATTTTGCATGACAAGGGACCTTATAACACTACTAGAGCCTCAAAAGTCGACCAAGGAAAGCAGGGTCAAAGAAACCAATTTTTGTCGATATCACTGAATGTCAAGACACTCCACAAAAGACTGCTATGTCTTCAAGGACAAAGTTGAAGGCTTAATACAATCGGGGATCATCCAAATTAAGAATCATCGGGTGTCTCCCTCGCAACCTCATCAGTGGGATCGGCCAAAGTCCTCGGCTAAACAAATCTTTGCTTTAACCACATCTGCATTGCCCAAGTTTGTGGCAAAGGAAGCACTCTCGGGACAGCTTCCTTTCTCCAAAAGAGATGCAAGAAGGCTTGCCCATGGCCAGGAAGTAGACATTAAAGTTTACTATTCCAGCAACACCGTAGGATTGTCACCCTCCTCCGGTAAGTCAAATTCTGACAAGGAACCCAATGACTCCACAAATGAACACCAAAACGAAGTGACACTTGAAGACCAAGACGAGAGGTCTCGATTGTCCATTATCAACAATCTGAAATACTATGACGTTCACGTCGCCGGGTCTGACGACGATAAGAATTTCATCGATCTACAACCAGCTACAAGGGAACTTGAAGATAGCGGACAAGCAACTGTAGATGAATTAGTTGAGCTCAACCTTGGGGATGCTGACGAGCCCCGACCAATTTTCATCAGCACCCTCCTTAATGAGGAAGAAAGGCAGGCATACAAACAACTCCTATTGGAGTACAAAGATTGCTTTGCCTGGATCTACAAAAAAATGCCCGGGTTGGAACCCTCTGTGGCAGAGCATGAATTGGCAATACTCCCCACGGCCAAACCCGCCAAACAAGCTCAGAGGCGTATGCCCCATGAGCTCGAGCTCAAAGTGAATGCCGAAGTTGACAAGCTCTTAGAGATAGACTTCATAAAGCCCTGCATTTATCCAATTTCGCTTGCCAATAGAGGCCCCGTTAAGAAGAAGAATGGCCAAGTCTGAGTCTGCATTGACTACAGGGACTTTAGTTAAATAAGGCCTGCCTGAAGGATGATTTTCATGTCTCAATCGCTGAAACCATGGTCGATATGACTACCGGACATGAAGTTTTATCCTTCATAGACGGATCTTCAGGTTACAACCATATCCGCATGGCCATCAAAGACAAGGAGCACACGGCCTTCTGATCCCCCAAAGGGATCTTCAATTACAAAAGGATGCCATTCGGCTTGAAGAACGCTGGCACCACATACCAAAGGGCAATGACCAAAATTTTTGATGAAATACTTCACGACTTGATCAAATGCTATGTTGACGAACTAGTCGTTAAAATCCGAAGGCGGGAAGATCACTTGGCTGACTTGCGACGGGTTTTCGAAATACTGACAATTTCAACTCAAGATGAACTCAATGAAGTGCGTTTTTGGCGTTTCAAGCGGCAAGTTTCTCAGCTTCATCGTCAGATATCGGGGAATAGAAATAGACCCCAATAAAATCAAGACAATTCGAGAGTTGCCACCTCCCAGAAATACAACTAAATTAAGGTCTCTCTAGGGGAGGCTAGTTTACATCAGACGCTTCATATCCAACCTCTCAGGAAGATGCGCACCTTTTGGGAAATTGATGAAAAAGGATACACCGTTCATATGGGACCAGGAGTGCCAGAATACATTTGAACAAATTAAAGAGTATCTCCTGACTCCCCCAGTGTTGGGAGTATAGGTCAAAGGAAAGTCGTTGATACTCTACATTGCTGCCATGACCTCCTGGCACAAATAAATGAAGGGGGCAAGGAACAGCCGCTATACTATCTCAGTAGGAAGTTGGTCGGCTCCGAGCACCGCTATTCCCCAATGGAGAAAGTATGCTTGGCGCTGGTGTTCGCCGTGAAGAAATCAAAGCATTATCTCCTATCTCACCTGGTGGAGCTAATCTCAAAGTACGACCCGCTCAAGTTTCTCTTCAAACAACTTGTACTGTCAGGGAGACAAAGAAAATGAGCGCCACTCCTTATAGAGTTTGACATAACCTTTGTCTCACAAAAATCAATGAAAGGGTAAGGAATGGCGAAATTTCTGGCGGCACACCCAGTCCCGGCAGATTCTCCACTCAACATTGGACTTCCCGATGAAGAAACCCTCCAACCTCACCCAGGAGCAGAAGACCAAGTTGAGGATGTCTCACCACGAAAAGAAGAGGACGCCCTCGCAATTGACTTGCCATATTGGGAGCTCTACTGTGATGGTGCATCCCGAAGAGTCAAGAAGCCTAATGGCAAAACAAGCCTCACATCAAGGGCAGGTATTGTCTTCGTGACTCTTCGAGGAGGAATCCAATACAATTCCTTCGCACTAGTGAAGCCCTAACAAACAACGAAGCAGAATACAAAGGATTAATTGACGGGCTCCAATTAGCTCAGGAAATAGACATCAAATGCATCAAAGTCTATGGAGACTCGCAGCTCATTATACAGCAAGTCATAGGCGACTATGATGTCTGCAAGCAGGAATTAATTCCTTACTATGCCACTGTGATGAGGCTTAAGGGGAAATTATACCTATTTGAAATAGGTCATGTCCTAGCCAAGTTGGCTTCCGCCATAAAACTTCCACCTGAAAGAGAATTGGGCTTAATAGTCAGACATAGAAAGCTTATGCCAAGTGTCTTGGACAAGAAAGCCGCCCGTACAACTTCTAAGGTCAACACAATTGAAGGCGGCGATCTGACCGAGGAAGAGGAACAAGATTGACGTCAGCCAATTATCAAAATAAAGAATGGTTGCCTCCCTCCAGATCGGGCTCAAAGGATTCACTTGCTGTGAAGGGCAATGTCATATCAACTGATAGGGGATCAATTATACAGGCTTGTCCAAGAAAAAGACAAGTTTGTTCTCCTGCGCTGTCTCTCACCAAAGGAAGCCAAAGTGATTATGTGTGAAGTCCATCAGCTCTGCAGTGCTCATCAAGCCAAGGACAAAATGAAGACTAATATAAAGCTGAAAGGCTTCTATTGGCCCACCATGTATGCGGACTGCAACCGGTACGCCCGCACATGCCATCAGTGCCAAGCCTTTTGCCCAGCATTGTTGGCAGTTTCGGCCGAAACCGATACGTTTCGGCCGAAACGTATCGGTTTCGGCCGGTACCGATCCGAAACCGGACCAAAACACTGTAGCAGGTCCGAAACAATTAAAAAAATATTATTTAAATAGTTTCGGACGAAACTGGTCAGTTTCGGTCCGAAACTGGTCAGGATTATTACTTTTTTAAATTTTTTAACTGGTTTCATCCGGTTTCGGCCGAAACCGAAACCGAAACCGAGTCGTATCGGTTTCGGACCCGGCCGAAACCGAGTCCGAAACCGACACTGCCATCCTTGTTGCCCAGTGCCAAGAAGGCCTCCCAACTCACTACACCCCACGGCTCCTACATGACCCTTTGCAGAATGGGGGATGGACATTGTGGGATTCTTCCCACCGTCCACAAAAGGCTACATGTTCATTCTAGCCGCGACAGATTATTTCTCCAGGTAGGCCGAAGTCATCCCTCTTCGGGAGGTCACAGGAGAGGCAGTCGCTCAATTTGTCAAACACTATATTATATACAGATTTGGCACCCCCAGCCGAATTATGTCAGATAACGACACTCCATTCAAAAATAGAACCATCTACCAGTTGGAGGCAAAGTTTCATATCAACTGGGGGGCATCAACGGTATATAATCCCCAAGCCAACGGATTGGCCGAAGGCTTCAACAAGACCCTTTGCAAGCTCCTAGCTAAAATAGTCATGAGCTACAAAAGAGACTGGGGTGAGAAAATACATGAAGCTCTTTGGGCATACCAAACAGTCTACAAGACTCCCACCAGTTCCCCCTTCTCTCTGGTATATGGGGCAGAAGTCGTGGTGCCGATTGAAATTGAAATGTCATCCTACCGGGTAGCCATGCATACTGGCTTACAAACCGAGGAACAAGATGAAATAGAAAAGAGGTTGGAAAAACTATCTAACCTAGAAGGCAAAAGGTTAGAAGTCTACAAATATCTTCAGGCATATCAAGCCCGAATGACACGAGCTTATGATAAGCTTGTAAAGTAAATGGCGCTTAAAAGAGGCGACCTCGTTATGGTCAAAGAAAGAGAAGTCATGGCAAGCAAGTCTAGCGGCAAACTACAACCTAACTGGTGCAGGCCTTACGTCATCATGAGAGTCTATGAAGGGGGCGCATATATGGTCGTTGATCACAAAGGAGAGAACCCTTTCCCTCCATTAAACGGAAAACATTTGAAGTTGTATCATGCCCTGACCATGAGTTCGCACAACGATCGCTGCTAGATATCTCCTTTCCCAGTGAGGGTTAAAAGAAAAGAGAGAACCAACACAAGTGAAAACTCAAAAGGGTACTGAGGTTGGTGATGCCAAAAAAAAAAGAGGGAAAGAGAGAAAACAAAAAGAGAGAGAAAAATAGAGAGAGAAAAAAAAGAAGAAAAACAAAGAAGAAAAAAGGGAGAAAAAGAGAAAAAAGTATAAAGAAAAAAGATAAATGATGAATGAAAAAAAACGTGATGTGACCACTCTCAACATGCTTTGTTCTTGTCCTACCACATTAAATCCTAAATCCAAGTCCTAAATTCCGGCCCCCACACCACTCAGTGGTCAGCGCTAAATCCTAAATCCAAGTCTTAAATTCCGGCTCCTACACCACTTAGTGGTCAGTCCTAAATCCTAAATCCAAGTCCTAAATTCCGGCTCCCACACCAATCAGTGATCAGCCCCAGATCCTAAATCCAAGTCCGAAATCCCGGCTCCTACAACACTCAGTGGCCAATCCTAAATCCTAAATCCAAGTCCTAAATTCCGACTCCCACACCACTCAATGGTCAACCTTAAATCCTAAATCTAAGTCCTAAATTGTAGTCAGTCCTAAAACTTAAAACCAAGTCCTAAATTCCGGCTCCTACACCACTCAGTGGTCAGCCCCAAATCCTAAATCTAAGTCTTAAATTCTGTCTCCCACACCACTCAGTGGTCAGCCCCAAATCCGAAATCCAAGTCCTAAATTCTGATTCCGAAACCACTCAGCAGTTATCCCCAAATCCTAAATCCGAGGTCCCAAGCCTTGGCTCTCAAACCGCGAGAGGACAGCCAAATTCTAAGACCCCAAGTTTTAAATCCTAAATCCCAAGTCTTGACCCTTAAATCACAGAAGGTCGGTCAAGCTCCAAGATCTTCAAGTTCTAAGTTCTAAAACCAATATTCTTGGGCGGGGAGAGGATTCTCACTAAGAAGGGAAAGGCCAAGTTCGGCAAGCAATTCATCCAACAACTTCAAGAAGGAGATTGACGGCACCTAGTTCTCATCCGACACAACAGAAAGAGATGGATTTACTGCAAGCTTATCAGTGTCTTTCTCGACTGGACGAACAATTGGGATCAACAAAATTCTCAAACTACGAAACCAATTGGTTTTACAGCGGGGGAACAACATCTGGAGCAACGACCCTAACAGTTTGGAAGATAAACAAGAATTAGAGACATGTGACCAGTGTCTAGTACCTAGGTCTTTTTGACTCGGCCCTCAAGCCACTAAAAGACAGCCGAGTGATAGACCCGGAAGCTACTCAATCTCAAGGTGCAACCCTTAATTTCAAACTCACGAAAGGTTCACTTCCCGCATTCATTCACAAAAAAGGGGCTTAAAATAGAGATGTCCCGACGGACTTGAACAGATGGTTTACCAGTTACTACAGGGCAAAAAGGTCATAACTCGGCTAAGGTGAAAACCCGAAAGGGCGCCTCAGGCAAAAATGAGTAACCCCTCAGCGTGAAAATCCGAAAGGGCGCGTTGGATAAAGCTCAAGGGGGCTAATTTCGGTGAAAACCCGAAAGGGCGCTAAGACTAGTAAAGTGAAAAAAAACGTTGAACTATTACAACAAAGAGTAAGGCTCAAGCATGACAAAGAGTTTTTCAGCTCCATCAACTTATGAATTGTTTCTATCATTCATCCACAAAATGGAGCCCGAGACAAGCCTCCGGGTAACCACCAAATGATGAATGTTGAAAACAACCAAAGAGAAGGACAATGTACAAGAAGCAAGCTCATAAACGGCGAGGGTTTTTCCTCACCAAGTCCTCAATTCAGCAATGCCTGGCGGCAATGGCATTCTAGACCTCCAAGCGCTGTGCAATAAGAAAACTCTCCTTAGTCTATGCCTACTGTGCTTGCTTGGCACTTGACTCTAATGTGGCTAGTAACTCTTCAATTTTGGGCAGTATGGTTTGGACAGTTTCTTGAAGCAATGTGGCCTGGTTCCTGTTCTCGGCCTCTGCCACCTCAAAGAAGTCCCAACAGTCTCGAACCTCTTCAGCCTTGGAATCTAACTCCTTGGCCTTGCCAAATAAAACATCAATTTCTTCCTCAAGTTGCTGGATCTCCAAGCGATAGGTCTCCGAGGCTGAAGACTCATGCAGACACCGGAATTCCTCACAAACATTCTTCGTCGCTACCATCCAAGGCTCTCTTGGAAGCCCCAATGCATGGTAACCCTGTGTGCCAGTCTGGAGAGCATCTTGCACAGCCTCTACTGAGGGGAGAGTCTCCCACTGGAACATGGCTCGGGCACTGCTAATACGTGTGTCAAGCATTAGCTCAGCTCCCACGAAGGGCACAGGCTAGGGATCATCCGGCCAAGCAACTCCATGTTCTAGGAAATCAGGAGTCAAGACCGATTCATGCCCTCCATTCACCGTGTCCTGAAGGACGCTGTCCTGTGAGGCTGCAAAAAAAAGAAGGGGGTCGGGAACATTACGATTATGTCCAAGGGCAAAACAAGAGTAAGAATGTGCCACCAGAAGCCAAACTATTGTTTTCTTACCTAAGTAGGTGACCTCCTCCAAGTCTCGCCCCTAGGGCTAGACTCAGGCATGCCCTCCTCTATGACACCAGTGCTTGTGGGCAAAGAGGGTGCCATTTGTTCTTTGGCAGACTCTGTTGTGCCTAGGAAAGCGAAAAATATAATGGTTGTCAGATACATGTAAATGTATTGAGGGGCAATAATTAAAAGAAATCAATTACTTGACGCTACAAGACCTTCATCGCCTGATGAATTAAAGGCAGCAACATCCACCTTAGAAGGAGAAGGATGGGTCTCCTTCACACTAGGGTCAGCCTGATGCATTGAGGTATCCTCAGCGTTATCTAAAGAATGAAATGGCAAGAGTCAGCCCAAGGTGTGGAATTAAACATGCCGAAGGAGAGAGAAGCAATGAAAGAATATGTAAAATAAAGGACCTTGCAAGTTGATATCATCATCCTCATCAAGGGATGAAAATGAATACCCCGTGGTAGAAGAAGAGGCCTTTGCATGTTCCATGACTTCCTCCTCTATTGGTGAGGGTAGTTTAGTACTCCCTTCCACAGGATAATCTAAAAGAGAATAAGACATCAGCATGAAGGCAAGCGAAATTGCTCGAGGAAAAAGAAGAAAGAAAAAAAATAAGAATATTTACCCTCAGTTTTCTCGCCAAGGGTCGAGGCTGGATTTTCTCCTAAAGAACAAGCCCCAGTATCCTCGGCACCAACTCCCAAAGTCCCACCATCCGGTTCCGTCACCAAAGGATCTCCACCAGCTTCTTCTGTGGCATCAAGGGACCTTGTGATGGGTGAGCCTGCTGCTGCACAAGATGGGAAGCCAACAAAAAGAGATTAGATAAACATCTAAGCAAGGCACAGGTCAACAGTGGGTTCATGACCAGATATACTCACGACTGGTGTGAAAATTTGGGCCACCGCCAAACTATGAGAGGCAACCAGGCATCCAGCTCCATCCACCTGTGGCTCCGGCACTGGATCCTTTTCTGCACAAATTTCAGTAAAAAAGGCTTCTGAATAATTGGCCACCATTTCCCTGTCAACAGGAAGGCTAGTTGAAAATTCTGGAAAATCCTCATTCAGCCCAAAATTCAAAAGTGCAGTGAATTCTCCTACAGAAAGGGCTAGGTTCGGGTCCAACAGATCGGAAAACAAGAAAATGCCAAGGTAACCTCCCATGCAAAAAGAAAAATAAAAGGAAAAGACACCCTACAGAAGCTCACCTAAGGAGTCTTGATCGCCATCCGGACCCATCCCCTGTTCAGGAAGTGCCATTGTACCTCCATCCTCAAAAGTCTCCTCCGGAAGAAAAGGAAAATACAACTTCAAGGATCCATCCAAAAGAATGCACATAATGGTAGGTATTGAAAATGAGCATACCAGCGAAGGCACTGCCAGTGGGTCCTCCACACGAGAAAGGCGGCGAGGCACCCGAAACTGAATTATAGTCATCATTCATTAAATCCAAGTCCTGCAATTTGCCATCTTCCTCAGTTCCCCCCATTTCTAGGGAAGTATTTTCATCTATTGGAGAGAGATTTCCTACCCTCTCAGTAGCTAAAGATCCTGAGAGCAAGACAATACAACAACATGATTTAACAGAAGCCGCTCAGGCAAGATGAACAAGCATATGCAAAAATTACCTTGCGACTGTCCATGTGAGGTAGCCCCCTTGGTGCGAGGACGGGGAGCCCTAGTGCTAGGACCCTCATCTTCACTCGACCTCTGCCTTTTCAAAGTAGGGGCTTTATTTCCTTTGTTCAAAACACTTTTTGTGACAAAGCTCACTGGGGAAAGAAAAAGAGGAGATGTAACATAATTAAGTATCATCCAAGGCAAAATAAATTCAGCAAATGAAGAAGGACAAATGGAGAAAAGAAAATTGGCTACATACCCTTTGGAGCTGGTGAGAAAATGGACTGCAGCACCACCTGCTCAGACTGAAGGCCAATGACCTTGCCTGCCTTTGTAGCAACATCCCAGATGTCTTGCAAGGTTGTGCCATTCTCAATGAGTGAAATATATTCAAATGGGCCAACTCGAACAATGGAGCTGATTAAATGCCTTTCCCATTGCGGCCATAAGTCATTGTTAATTCCATCGGGGGCAAGCTCAGTGCTCTTTGCAACATTGGGAGAATAGCCACAATCTGATAGAAAATGCTCCCACCAAGAATACACCTTCTGAACTGTTGAGGTTTTACTTTGTCCTTAAGAAGTATCAGTTGGGCGTCTCAAAGGCTTGATCGCCCCTAAATAAGGCCGCCAATTTATGGAGATGACCCCATTTTTAGCCTCTCATTGTGCACGGAAATATCTGACAACCCTAGCAATATGTGGGAATTAAACATAAAGAAAGGAATTTTCAATAGCAAGTGATGGTAAATTAGTCCTCCCCAAGTGGGCTTCCTCAGCCTCTCTCAGCGCCTCAGCTTCTGTGGAGGTTGTCTAAAAACATTGTTATATTTGAACCACCAACGGGTATAGTACATGTCAACCTGGCCAATCCGCCTCCTCTCTGGGAGGGTACACCTCTGGGTTAGCATACCTCTGAAGAAGAAATCCCACCAGCTACCTACAACCAAGTGGATACTTGCATACTCTCCCCTCTAAGGCAAAGTCAGCATCTGGAGGAATTGACTGATCATAACCGAAGTTCCACATAAAGCAATGTGGATAATAGGGCTCCAAGAAAGTGGTATTCCCCTTTCTGAAGAAAAGAATACTCAGCCTGATGCAACAAAGCCAGTCCTCGTAAAAAGAAAGGCTGGAGGTCGAATGATGGGCAAGACCATAAGATATCCCACTCGGGTCCTCAATAGTAAATGGCCGAAAATCATACAAGCTGTAAGTAAAATTTAATCCATCTTCCCCCTGGGTGGGGACATAAGATAATAGCCTGCGTGCTCCTGATAAATGCTCCAGCGGGCTTTGATCTGGGCAATTCCGAACAAAAAAATCAATGACATTGCTGGATTCTCAACAGTTACACTTGGACATAATGATGGCATCAATAAGCCAGCCCAAACACTCAGATAATGGGTGGCCATGAATAGACTTTTGTCCCTAGGAGAACTATGAATTTAAGTAGTTGGGTGGCCATGGGTTCAGGG
The DNA here is from genome assembly GCA_022559845.1 of Amorphophallus konjac. Classification (NCBI taxonomy): domain Eukaryota; kingdom Viridiplantae; phylum Streptophyta; class Magnoliopsida; order Alismatales; family Araceae; genus Amorphophallus; species Amorphophallus konjac. The sequence goes on from CM040127.1 coordinate 242,630,390, forward strand.
ACCTATGAGAGTACAGCTGCACGACGTCCTGACGTTGGGGCTGCCCCACATACGCAGGGAACAAGTCCCATGGACAGCTATCTCCACAGAAGGCCCCAGGCTACACAACCTAAAATCAAGTCTGCATTAAGAGGGGTCAAAAAATCAGCAGAAGTTGCAGAGGATGCATTTGAAAGTATCTGCAAATTATTTTTTCATGCAGGTGTCCCTGCACATGCAGCTTCAAGTGAATATTTCCAACCTATAATAGATGCCATAGCAGATGCTGGCCCTGACTTGAAGGCTCCCTCACGTCGAGACATATACGAGCGTGGCCTTGAGGCAGAGGTTGAGGAGCTCCATGATTGGGTTGAAAGCTTCAAGCATATATGGGTGGAGAGAGGATGCACCATCATGTGTGATGGTTGGACTGGTACCACGAAGAAGTCCATGATAAACTTTTTGGTCTATTGCATCGAAGGTACAGTGTTTGTGAAATCAGTTGATGCATCAGATAATGAAAAGAATGCAAATTATTTGTTTCATTTGATGGATGGCATGGTAGAACAAATTGGAGAGGAGAATGTTGTGCAGGTGGTGACTGATAATGAAGCCAGTTACAAGACTGCAGGGAAGAAATTGATGCAGAAGCGCAGTCATTTATATTGGCTCCCATGTGCAGCACATTGTCTGGATCTGATGTTTGAAGACATAGGAAAGGAAAAGCATGTGAAGAAGACAATTGACAAGGCACAAAAAGTCACACAGTATATCTATGGCCATCCTAGGATACTAAATATGTTCAGGGCGCATGCCAGTGGAGGGCGAGATATCATCCGTGTAGGCCCAACCAGATTTGCTTCCAATTTTATTTCTTTGGAGTCTTTGCACAGGTATAAGATTGATCTCAATTCTTGATACTTTATTCTTACTGATATGTAACAGTTGATGCAGCTTCAAATTTCATTTATCTGCACAGGTACAAGAATGAGCTGAAATCTTTCATGTACCACAATGCCCTGCGAGAATACATCGACAAGGGCAATGTTGATGCACAGATGGATTATTTGGATGTCTGCCACGTCGTGGACGACAACAAATTCTGGGACAGGGTGTCACGGTACTTGAAAGTAGTCACACCCCTCGTGAAGGTCCTAAGAATGGTGGATGACGATGAGAAGAATGATATGGGCTATCTGTACGAGGCCATGGACCGTGCCAAATTGGAGTTGCAGTATTCCCTTCCCAGACATTATGCAAAATGGTGAAAAATTATTGACCAGAGATGGGACAACACATTATACCACGACTTGCATGCAGCTGGTGAGTGATTAATTGTACTGAAATTGGGATAATGCCTTTATGTTATTTTATAAATTTCATTTAGTTAATTATACACAAATGCAAGTTATTTCCTCAACCCTCGATTTATGTACGGTGCCGATGCACATGTTGATGGCGAGGTGCTTCAAGAGACTTTAAAAGTCATTGGTCATTTATCGAGGAATCCAGAAAAGAGACTAGAGGCCGAAGTAGAGGTTCGCCTTTATTTGATACTTTCAATAACATGTATAGAATTTATTTAAGTAGTTATGTTAACGTATTACTTTATGTTTGTAGATGAATCATTACAGAATGAGGACAGGGACATATGCTGACTCCCAATTGCAATACACTGTGGGAAGAGTGAGCCCAGGTATATTTTATTTTTTGGATTTCTTAACCTGGTGAATATATATTTCTACAACTAATATGCATTTGTTTATGGTTGGTGGAACAGCTGACTGGTGATAATGGTGAACAACCGAGATGTGGGCAGCAATGCATTGACTTTCATTGCAGTTAGGGTGCTCAGTCAAACAACATCGGCAAGCCAATGTGAAAGAAATTGGAGCACGTTCAGCCTTATACACTCGAAGGTTCGCAATCGGCTAAAGGCTGAACGGTTAGAGAAATTAGTGTACTGCCACTACAGTATGAGGTTGAGAATAAAGAATATGAGGTTGAGACAACAGCTGCGAGACAAATGCGTCGCCGAGGATGCCGCCGCAGAAATTGATGTGGATGCCTTATTTGATGATGAGAATCCGTTGCAGTCTTGGGTGGAGACACGAGAGCAGGTGGATGAGCCTGTTTTTGATGATGATGATAGAAGATGGGCAGAGGGCATACTAGATGAAGATGAGCTAAGAGATCCCGAATTCAGAAAAAAATCAAAGAGGGCCAGAGATACTCATGCGCACATGTCTAGGGTTGTTGAGGACACTGAGGAGCAGCATGATTTTCAGCCAGCTAGACACTCAGACTCAGATAGCAGGCCAGTCACTCCTAGAATGGGCAAGGCACCTACATCCTTAAGAAGAAGTACATCAGTGCATGGGCAAACTGAGAGAACAAATGTTGCTGCTCGAGAGGACCCGGCAATTGAGCAATTGAAGTAGATTTATTTGAGGCACACGCCAAGGGGAACAGGATTCATGTCAAAGGTGCAAGAAGAAAGCACACCGGCATAGGAAAAAGCATCCCCAAAGGCCAAAAGGCGACTGGAGGCTGCAGGTTTCGTGATCCTTTGATTTTTTTTTTTTTGAAAGTAACTTAAATTCTTATTATCAGTTCGAATCAGAAAAGGTTTTGGTAGGAGATAAATTCTATATTTTCGTATGTGCCAGGTGCTACTACTGGCGGTGGGGATGCTGGTGGTCTTTACTCCTTCCACGCAGACACAGGCAGAGGATACAGTCAGGGTGAGGGAGGACATGAGTCACATACTCAATATGGGCAACCATCAGGTTATGGAGGTGGCCAACAGGAGGCAGCGATTTATGGGTCGTGGGGTTATGAACCATCATTCCAGTTCCATCCACATCCGGCCAGTTCCTCTTCTCTTCCTCAAGATTCTTATGTTGATACTGGATTCAGCTCAAGCCAACCAAACACTCCAAGAGGGATCCAAAGAGGGATGCAAGACTTGGCTACCTCATTGTTCGGTTATAGTGAATATAGACCATACATGCATCCTTCTTATGGTTATGAACATGAAAAGCCAGACGATGAGGGAGAAGGTTCTAGTTATTACCCATATTAGTGCCTCTTCATTTAAGTAAAGATCATTTAATTTACGTAACATTTACTGTGCCTAATTAGGTTTATTGTATATGCTTGAACCTACTTTATGCTTAGTATGTACTCAAGAATATTAGTTTAACATGTTCAATGTTTGAATTTCAATGTCTACTTCATGTTTATTGCACTTAATCTAACTTCTTTACAATCAAATGCATGTCTAATGAATTTTCTGATTTTTTATGTGATTATTCATATTTTTTTGAATTATTTCTGATTTTTTAGACTTATTTTGATTTTTTTTGAAGCTTTTCAATGGGTTTCTGCTGGTTTCGGCCGAAACCGAAACCGGACGGTATCGGTATCGGACTCGGCCATCCTTGGCTGTAACAAGGATAGCGATACAATGCAACTGTCACAGCATGGCGAATGCCAACCAACATGCTCAAGAAGCCTGCTATAATGGTGGAGTACTCCCATGAGCAACTCTGTGGCCCCCAAGTGAAATTTATGTTAAGAAACAACAGACCACTTGCCGTACCAACTGGCTGCTAAGCCACTCATAATTATATCAATAAGGCAGAGCTTCTCATATTCTTCAGAAGAAAACTGTGTACTTGAAGGAAGTAAAAACCAGCCAGAAGCTGAATCTGAGGCTGCCTTGTGCTTGCCAAATAACTCCCATGAAGCAGAAGTAATGTTCGGGCCTTGGTGTAACAATCAACATCAGTCCTGAAGAACCACAGCTGGGTGGCACATGGAAACTGAGGCTGGCGAGTGAAATCCAAAGGGAAGCCTAGAAAAGAAGTGTCACAGTTGCCTAGCATGCTGTATCACCCCACTAAAATGGCTCTCTCAAACTGACAACGTTCAACTGTCAAGCAAACATCGTCCTCCTCCATCTCCTCTGGGACGAAATTTTAAATAAAAGGGAACAAATATTCATCTAGTGTAAAATGCCTCGAGTAGCCCCCTGGGCGCTCATATCTGTAGAAGCCTCCATGCTTGACAATCAAGGATAAGTCAACTGCCCTACCTCCAGATTGATCCTCAGGAAGTGGACCCATAGATGGCAGTTTCGGCCGAAACCGATACGTTTCGGCCGAAACGTATCGGTTTCGGCCATAACCGATCCGAAACACACATTAAACACTGTAGCAATCCGAAACTAAAGGGGGGTATCGGTTTCGGGCGAAACCGATACGAGTTTCGCCCGAAACCAAACGGTTTCGGCCCGAAACCGTTTGGTTTCGGCCGAAACTAGTGACTTTATGGCCAATGTTGGCCCCCGAAACCCCATAACCCACAGGTTTCGGCCGAAACCTTCCCCCCCTGCTGTGACAGTCGCGGGTGGTGTCTGCCGCTGCCGCTGCCGCTGCCGCTGCCGCGCCTGTGCTGCTGCCGCTGCTGCCGCTGCCTGCTGCTGCTGCTGTGCTGCGGCTGCTGCCTGCGGCTGCTCCTGCTGGCTGCTGCGGCTGCTGCCTGCCGGCAGCTGTCCGACCAAGGGTGAAAGGCCGTCCGACAGGGAGAGGCCGAGAGGGACTGAGGTCTGAGGGAGCCTTCTTGCGCCAACACAACTTCAACTTCAAGGGTTTGATTATTTTGTTTGAGGTTAATTTCATTGGGTTTTGTTTGATTATTTTGTTGTGTTCTTTTGGTTGGGTTAAAAATTTGGGGTAAGCAAGTCTTGCTTATTAAGTTTATTCCAAGGGTGATTAAGGGCTTAAGGGTTATTTGCTAATTAAACCCTAATCAGATTTTAAAAATTGGGGCTTTTGTCTAAATTGGTTTGCTTAGGCTCAATTGAAGTTAAATTAAGGTTCATTGAGGATTTTGGGGTTGGATCATGCGGGTAATTAGTTTTTCCCAAGGGTGATTAATAGTTAATTGCTAATTAAGCCCTAATTAGGTCATAGAAATTGGGCCTTTTGTTTAATTCGAGTTTCTTAGCCACAATTGAAGGTTAATTAAGCTTCATTGATGAATGTGGGGTGGGATCATGCTGGGATTGTATTTTTATGAAGGGTAATTAGGGCTTAATTAGTAATTAAGACTTAATTAGTTCATAAAAATTGGGCCTTTTGTTTAATTCGAGTTTCTTAGCCATAATTGAACGTTAATTAAGCTTCATTGATGAATGTGGGGTGGGATCATGCTGGGATTGTATTTTTATGAAGGGTAATTAGGGCTTAATTAGTAATTAAGACTTAATTAGTTCATAAAAATTGGGCCTTTTGTCTAATTCGAGTTTCTTAGCCACAATTGAACGTTAATTAAGTTTCATTGATGAATGTGGGGTAGGATCATGCTGGGATTATATTTTTATGACACATGATTAAGGGTTATTTGGTAATTAAGCCCTAATTCATTCATAAATTTGGGTCTTTTGTTTTGTACTTACAATTGTTTGTCTTTGACTGTGTAACTTCTTAATGCAGCATCATGCCTAGACGTCAGCAAACACATGAGCAGCAAGGGCAGGAGGATCCGGGGTGGGCCCACATGTCCTTAGTTGATGCTAAGAGAAGGAAGGTTAAATGTAATTACTGTCGTAAGGAGATGTATGGCGGAATTACCAGAGGAAAGCAACATTTGGCAGGGGTACGAGGAGAGGTGAGACAATGCGACCACTGTCCACGAGAGGTGCGAGAGGAGATGCGCCAGTGCCTTGTGGGGAAAAAGGAGAGGGTGCAACAAAGGGCTGAGGATGAGGAGGAAATTGCTGAGGAGATTTCTGGCAGAAGGGTTAGGAGGGATGATGATGAGGAAGGCACTGAAGATTCTGATCCGGAACTGACTGAAGCAAGGGAGCGTGAAGAAGCCGCTCGAAGGAAAGGAAAGGCACCCATGGGTTCAGGAGGGACCTACTCCAGTACAGCTGCACGACGTCCTGATGTTGCTGCCCCGCCCCCGCAGACGCAGAGAGCAGGTCTCATGGACAGTTATCTCCACAGAAGGCCCCAGGCTACACAACCTAAGATCAAAAGTGCATTAAGAGGGGTCAAAAAATCTGCAGAAGTTGCAGGGCATGCATTTAAAAGCATCTGTAAATGGTTTTTTCATGCAGGTGTCCCTGCACATGTTGCTGAAAGTGAATATTTTCAACCTATGTTGGATGCCATAGCAGATGCTGGCCCTGGGTTGAAGGCGTCGTCACGTCGGGACATATACGGGCGTGGCCTTGAGGCAGAGGTTGAGGAGCTCCATCAGTGGGTTGAAAGCTTCAAGCATATATGGATGGAGAGAGGATGCACTATTATGTGTGATGGTTGGACTGGTACCACGAAAAAGTCCATGATTAACTTTTTGGTGTATTGCATCGAAGGTACAGTATTTGTAAAATCTGTAGATGCATCAAATTTTGAAAAAAATGCCAATTATTTGTTTCATTTGATGGACAACATGGTAGACGAAATTGGTGAAGAAAATGTTGTACAAGTTGTGACTGATAATGAAGCCAGTTATAAGGCTGCAGGGAGGAAATTGATGCATAAGCGCAGGCATTTATATTGGCTCCCATGCGCAGCACATTGTCTTGATCTCATACTTGAAGACATAGGGAAGGACAAACATGTGAAGAAGACGGTTGAAAGGGCACAAAAGATTACCCAGTATATTTATGGCCATCCTAGGATATTGAACATGTTCAGGGAGCATGCAAGTGGGGGGCGAGATATTATCCGTGCAGGGCCAACCAGATTTGCTTCAAATTTCATTTCTTTGGAGTCTCTGCATAGGTATACTGTTGAACTCAATTATTACTTCTTTATCCTTATAGTTATGATCCGTATTTGATTCAAATTTTATTTCTTTGCACAGGTATAAGAATGAGTTGAAAGCTTTCATGTACCATAATACCCTGCGGGAATACATCGACAAGGGCAATGTTGATGCTCAGATGGATTATTTGGATGTCTGTCGAATCGTGGACGACAACAAATTCTGGGGCAGAGTAACACGATACATGAAAGTAGTCACCCCCCTCGTGAAGGTCCTAAGATTGGTGGATGGCGATGACAAGAATGATATGGGATATCTTTATGAGGCCATGGACCGTGCGAAATTGGAGTTGCAGGAGTCCCTTCCCAAAGAACATGCAAAGTGGTGGAAGATTATTGACCATAGATGGGACACCACATTACACCACGACTTGCATGCAGCTGGTGAGTGATTATTTGTATTCATATATTATTGACCATACATTAACTATATACAAATGCAGGTTATTTTCTGAACCCTCGATTAATGTACAATGCCAATGCACATGTTGATGCCGAGGTGCTTCAAGGCACTTTAAGAGTCATTGGTCGTTTATCGAGGACACAAGATAAGAGGCTTCAGGCGGAAGTAGAGGTTGGCCTGTTTGATTTCATGAATAAGAGGTATAGAATTTACTTACGTAGTAATGCTAATCTATTATGTAATTTTTGTAGATGACCTCCTATAGAATGAAAAGTGGGACGTATTCTGACTCCCAATTGCAATACGCAGTGGGAAGAGTGAGCCCAGGTATACTTCATCTTTGTGCTTTCTTTGCAATTACATCTTCCTTAATTAATTTTTATTTACATCTTATATTTATTTGTTTATGGTTGGTTGGTGTAACAGCTGACTGGTGGATCATGGTGAACAATAGACAATCGGGCAGTTCTGCATTGGCTTTCATTGCAATCAGGGTGTTGAGTCAAACCACATCAGCAAGCCAATGTGAAAGGAATTGGAGCACGTTCAGCCTTATACACTCAAAGGTTCGCAATCGGCTAAAGGCTGATCGGTTAGAGAAATTAGTGTACTGCCACTACAATATGAGGTTGAGAATAAAGAATATGAGGTTGAGACAACAGCTGCGAGACAAACGCGTCGCCGAGGATGCCGCCGCAGAGATTGATGTGGATGCCTTATTTGATGATGATAATCCCTTGCAGTCTTGGGTGGAGACACGAGAGCAGGTTGATGAGCCCGTTTTTGATGTTGATGATAGAAGATGGGCAGAGGGCATACTTGATGAAGATGAGGCAAGAGATCCCGAATTAAGAAGCAAATCAAAGAGGGCCAGAGATACTCATGCGCACCAGTCTAGGGTGGTTGATGACACTGAGGAGCAGTTCGAGTTTGAGCCAGCTAGACACTCAGATACAGATAGCAGGCCAGTCACTCCTAGAATGTCCTCCTTAAGAAGAAGTACATCAGTGCATGGGCAAACTGAGAGGGCAAATGCTGCTGCTCGAGAGGACCCGGCAATTGAGGAGTTGAAGCAGATTTATGTGAGGCACACGCCAAGGGGAAAAGGACTCGTGTCAACGTTGATTGAAAAAAGCACTCCAAAAGAGAAAAAAGCATCCTCAAAGGTTAAAAGGCGACTGGTTTCTTATGATTCTGATGATGATGATGATGATGATGATCATCCCGGAGGTGCTGCAGGGGGTACTAGTGCTGCAGGTGGTACTAGTGCTGCAGGTGGTACAGGTGGTGCAGGTGCTGCAAGTGGTACTACTGGATATAGTCAAGGTCAGCACGGATATGGTTCACCAGGTTACGAAGGTGGCCAACATGAAGCAGCTATTTATGGGGCCCAGAATTATGAACCATCATTTCAGTTCCATCCATATTCGACCAGTGACTCTTCTCTTCCTCAAGATTCCTATGTTGATACTGGATTCGAATCAAGCCAACCAAACACTCCAAGAGGGATCCAAAGAGGGATGCAGGACTTGGCTACCTCATTGTTTGGTTATAGTGAATATAGACCATACATGCAACCTGGTTATGGGTATCGACATCAAGGGCCAGACGATGAGGGAGAAGGTTCTTCTAGTAATTATTATCCATATTAGGTAAGAATCAATGAATTTTTGTAACATTTATTTTGTCCAAATTGGTTTATTGTACTGCTTCTATTAATGTACAATGGAATATGACTTACACATGTTCAATGTTTGAAGTTGAATTTTTGTAGTTGTCTACTTCAAGGTTATTGCCCTAACTTATACAATGAAATGCATGTGTAATGATTTTTATGATTTTTTATGATTTTAAGTAGTTATTTATATTTTTTATGATTTTTTTCAGATTTTTTAGAATTAATTTTAATTTTTTTAACCTGTTATATGGGTTTCGGCCGATTTCGGCCGAAACCGAAACCGAAACCGAGTCGACTCGGTTTCGGACCCGGGCGAAACCGAGACCGAAACCGAGTTTGCCATCCTTGAGTGGACCTGAAGCAATTATGCTCAATCCCCGGTCGGGAGAAAACAAATTTTCCATGGTGATCCTATGAGGACCCAATGGAGGCATCAACCTTTTTGAAACAATAGGGGCAGTCTCCCTATCCTGCCCCCGAAACTCACGAGCACAGCTCTCTTTCGCGCGAGACATGTCGGACGGCCTACAAGAAAAAGAAGACAGAGATTGTGATAAATAAGTATGACAAGCAGGAAGGACAGCAAAGTTATGGGACATGAAAGCATCATCAGAAGCCAAAAAAAAATTTAAAGGGGCCACCCGTCATCGCCTCTGGCTCTGACGGAACCCCCGTAGGGGCCATTTGTTGAACCACACAAAGCTCACAATCAATTTCTGGTATTTTCAGAAATTTTCAGAAGTAAAAAGATCAAATGCACTATGTGATGGCCATAAAACGACATGAAATCGTTGTCATCACATGGGTGCTTTAAAGGATCTAGCTAAATGGGGCTATTCTCAAATCTACGCGTGCTTCCGTGCACGAACTATTTTATCAAATAATTGATGGGCGGAGTGGAGTTGCTCACTCACGTGATAAATCTGACTACAAAAAGAATTTTAAGGTTGTTTAGACCAAGTTCGGCGCGCCGGGGTGTTGTTCCCCAAGTGACGGTAGTCCCGTGGAGCAAAAATGGCCAAAATAGACATTAGAGGAATTATCCACGTGCTGCAGCCTGGATTCCAACAATAGAAAAATGGTTTGAAAAGGATGGGAGGCCCCTTTTATAGCCCAAGAAAGTAAGCCCCCCCCCTCCGCTCCTCTCTCTTCTCTTTCGGACAGCGCGGAGACCAGAGGGGGGACCCCTCCAGCCAGGCAGCACTAGAGGGGGGGCCCTCCTGTGGTATTAAACCAGAGGGAACCCCCTCCGGTGACTTGCAGACCGGAGGGACCCCCTCCGGTACACTGCAGACCAGAGGGAGGCCATCAGGTCACTGCGTGACCGGAGGGGGGGGCCCTCCGGTCCCCTCTTTTCTCCGCAAGGAGGGGGTCCATACCTTGACTCCTCACCTTCCACCAGAGTTACCTTCCACCAGAGTATCACTGCCCTCCGCTTCACTTGGCAGCGCCTATAAAAGGGGAGAGGAGGCTTCGAAGAGAAGGGAGCTCGGCTCTCAAGAGAAGAAGACTTCCAAGCTTAACAAGAAAGAAGGAGAAGAAGAAGAGAAGGAGACTCAAGAAGAGCCCTTCTTGCTCCCTCTTCCCTCCCAAGTTTGAAGAAAAGACAACAAATTACAAGAAGGCCCTTATACTAGGGTATGTTGACTAAAATGTCCCTCCCGGGCATGGGAGGTGTTTAAATTATGTTATGTGGCTTATTAAAGAAATCAAGAAATGTTAGAAATGTATCAAAGTTTGCTACATTGATGAAAATTATGGGGAAATCCATGCATAATTCAAGAATTATATTTTTGCCCTCGAATTTCATGAAATTGTGCAAATATCCATGAAATTCAAGGAAAATCCCAAAAATTCTGAAATTAAAGAGACGGTTCAAATAGACGGTGTTGTTCTCCATATTAGAGATATACCCGTGTTTCATCTCAAAGGGTCCAAAATGACGATTTTTTTGCCCCACAACTCGGCCTAGAAAATACAGAAAAAATAGAAGAGAAGCTCAGAAAAATCAAGGGATGGCCCAAGATGTACCAATGATGGGAAAATAGCAAATAAATCCCTCCTAAGGGAAAAATTGCAAATAAACCCCTCCTAAGGGGAAAATTGCAAATAGAGCCCTCCTAAGAGGAAAATCGCAAATAAATCCCTCCGAAAGAAAAATTGCAATAATACCCGGAGATAAGGGGATGTCTCCCCGGAGCAAACAGAAAGGGCAAGAAAGAAGAACTTTTCATCATAGCCGGTGCCGTAGGGGCAAAAGAGATCTTAGACAGTCAATCAAAGGTGTTCGGACTCAGTCTGAAGTAAATTATCACCGACCCCAGCCAGTGGGGAAAGATCTCGTACACGAACCTTAAATCACTGATAAACCACTGTTGTACCCGGACTATTTCCCGACAGAATAACAAGGAATAAGGGTTCGGGCATTTTCCCGAACACCTTCAAGGCACGGGCTATCTAGCCCTTTCTACAACCCTGCGGGTCCCTACAAGGGTCCCGACCAACTTGCCGTGACACGCGGCGACACAAACAATTGTCCGGGGTCAACCCCGGCCACTCACATACGAGCTTTGCTCGTATCCTGCATGGCCGCCCGGGACCACCCGGAGGCGCCCCGACACTAAGCCACGCCACGTGGCACCCAATGAAAGAGCCACGGGCCCACTCCAAGACACTTCATTCAACCCTCCAAGGTCAAAGGGAGACCCGAGCAAGTCAACCACGGGCTTTGGAGGCCCGCAGCACGTGCATACGGCCCACACACGCGTGTTCGGCATATTTCCGAATACCTTGTGGGCGCATATGTTCCAGCCCTTCTACACAAAACCACGGGCCACCCCGTGGTTCCAGCACACTAATGGGGTCCCACAACGATCCCCCAGTAAGTCGGGGCCACCCCCGACCCTCAGATACGTGGCAACGAGCCACTCAACTTTAGCACTCGGGCCAACCCGAGGCTACCCTGTCAACCCGTTGAGCAACGCGGCACACAGCCCGAGGCATTACTCACGTCCACAAAATGCCCCCTCTTAGCTCTCACGAGCTCCTATCCTCAATCCAAGGCCCGCAGTGCGGCCCCTCAGCCATCTGCTCAAGCCGTTCGGCAATCCGGGGTGTATCGGACATTTACTCGAACACCTTCCGAGCGACTGCGACTACCCGAAGAATAACGGTCCCACGGGCCGATGCCAGCCTCCCGAAGTTCGAAGTCCGTCAAAGGACATCCCCAGACAACACAAGAAGACCCCCGGGGGTAATCCCCCGGGGTTACGGCAGGCCCGGGGCCAGTTCGCCCCAGGGGCGGCCGCGCGCCCCAGGGAGGGCGAACCCCCTGGGGGACCGCGCCCCTCCCTCCAGCCCGGTGGTCCCACGACCCCACTCAGTCCCGGTTCGTCCGATTTATGGTCCTACGATGCGGTTCGTGTGCCGTACCAGTTCGGAAAGTCGACACGTGGACGCTGCAAAGCAACGGCGCGACAGTACGGAAAATCCGCAAGCCAACGCGCACACGAGCTCCACGTATCCTTTCACACAATTGTCCTTTCTTCTTAGTCAATTTAAGAAGAAAATTAACCAAAAAATCAAATTGTATAGGATGGGACCGCCCCCCCTCTCTCATTGGTGCCAGTCCACCTAAACCCCCCATGGGGGGGGGGGGGTTTACGCGGACCAGCTCACCCCCCCTGGCTGGTCCGCGTAAACCCCCCATTCAATTAAAAAAAATTAATTTTTTTTCAAGAAAAGGAAAAAACCAAAACCACTCCGCCTAAACCCCCTCCGGGGGGGGGGGTTACACGGACCAGCCCAGCCCCCTGGGCTGGTCCGCGTAAACCCCATCCAAGGGGGGTTTACGCGGACCAGCTCAGCCCCCTGGGCTAGTCCGCATAAACCCCTTCCCCCTCTCTCAACCCGTGTAACCCAAGCGCCACTATTCACTTAGGTTTACGCGGACCAGCTCACCCCCCTTAGCTGGTCCGCGTAAACCCCTTGTGACCCTTCAACTTCCCCTATAAAAACCCCTTAGGAGCTCAAGGGGTGGGGCAGGTTCATCCATCCAAGATCCAACATCCAGCAAGCACCGAGCATCCAGGACTTCAAGCGCGGCTCCGAGTAGCGAGCTAAGGAGAATTGTGTGTGTGACTTGTTCGGCGGCCCAATACGCCGGGGGTATGTCGTTTGCACTCCCCTCACGCCGTATGTAGCCGTCACACACAAGTCAACACCCACCATATGTGACATTACGACATGGGCGGACGTCCCCTCATGCCGGGATTTCCTCACGCGTGCCCGTCGGTTGCAACCACACGCGCTCTCTCGCAGTCACGAGGCCATGTTCGACAGCTCAACTCGAGTTGTGATCGACCCTCGCACAGATACCGGATCGATGTATCCCTCTAGTCATCCAGTCACAGGCCCCCGTTCGGCAACACGGCCCTGGCCCACGCCACGGGATGAGCCCTCTGTAAAACGCATGTGTGTTCATTCATCACGCATCGACCCGGGGACCGACTAGCACGTCGGAGTTGTCCCGTGGCATGCGCCAGTTGTACCTTGGCCATTACGACTTTCCTGTAAAGAAGTATACACCTCAGTATACCACCGCCGATTGAACGAGTGCTCTCGCACCCACGTTCAAGCCCTCAGTTTTCTATCTACACCACTTGGCATCCGTGCCTAACACCCTAACCCCGGTAAACACCCCTCAGTCTAACGCGCACCCATAGCTGCTGAATGCCCCCAGCCCTCTACCCACGGCTTTAGACATATATACAAACTTTTCTTCAGCTTAGAACGAAGGTATTCGGATTCAATCCGATGTAAATAAACACCGGTTGCTTACGGCCGGTGGGGAAAGACGTCCAGTACACGATTCCCGCAATCGCCTACGCACTCGCACCCATGGAACCTCTTCTCTCCACGTGTCGCCCGATCGCCCGAGCCCACGTGCCGCGCCCTGGTGGCGCTTCCCCGGTCAACCCTTGGTTCCAGGAGTGATTGTCGAGAAATCGACTGGCACGCCCGCATCCTGTCCGGTTAACTCTTATCCCGACATTTCCGTGCCATTCGACCCTTTTCGATTGTCCGTGAAAGGAGAGTGTCCGATACCGCCGTGAGAGGCATGCAACCGTAAGGAGGATACCCGAGATATATCAAACTCCCGTATTCTCCTTCCCCGCTGTATCCCTTCCTTCACCCCAGTAATCGGCATAACAAAAATCCGCGCGAACAACCACGCACGTGGAAATTATAATATGCAAGCTACTTAACCTAAATATATGTGCATCTTCTCCTGCAAAAAATGTACTTTTCTCCGCATGTGTAAACAAGAGAGAACATCCAGACAAACTGTTATATGGAGACTCCTGCATGAAACATTGAGTATTATAGTGTACTACATAAGAAGGAACACACAGATAACCTCAACATGAAATAAATTGCATTGCAACAATTTTTTAAAAAAATATCATCAACTTGCAGAAGCAATAACTTTGAACTTTCCTGCCTGGAAAACTCTGGAACTGGCTATTCTTGCCAAAATCCTGTTTCCTGTTAGGATCAGGATTGGACCAGAACTAGCAATGACTGGTTCCAGAGCCAGCGTCAGTTACATGACACCTTGTACCTGAAGAGAAGGGTGCTACACTGCTGAAGAAGAGGGGAGTCAGGTACAGCCAAATAAGAATTAGAGCCTAAGAACTATCCCATCTATATTACCAGTAGAGAAGATTAACCAAAAATATGTAGGGCCATCGCAGGAGAACTACAGATATAGTGCCAGGGGAGAGGTGGAGGACAAGAGACCCAGGATTGCGCAGGGAAGCGGGCTATATGTAGAAAATTTTTGTTTTCGAGCTCTGTCTGTCTTGTACTTGTGGAGTAGACATCTATAGGACATGTCTGCTGATGAGTGGCTCAGGATTTTATGTGGCCCAGCATATCTGTGGGCACCTTCCCTCTATATATGTAGAGAATTCCATTAACGCTTAGGTTTTGTGTTGGAGTTCGGCAATTAACAAGGTATCAGAGCTGGGCATACCCAATGGGTCGTCCATTTCAACATACTCCCCCATACCTGCTCAATAGTGCTACTTATACTGTAGCCATTCAGGTTCGGGGCGAGGG
Organism: Amorphophallus konjac; assembly: GCA_022559845.1. Classification (NCBI taxonomy): domain Eukaryota; kingdom Viridiplantae; phylum Streptophyta; class Magnoliopsida; order Alismatales; family Araceae; genus Amorphophallus; species Amorphophallus konjac. The sequence continues at coordinate 242,645,415 of CM040127.1, forward strand.
AGGGTGTTGAGGTTTAGTCCCATATCAGATATTTGTGAGTGCCTTCCCTGTATATATGTGGGGAATTCCATTAACTCAATGCCTAGGTTTTGGGTTTTAGTTCAAGCCTCTAACAACTAGGATGTTAGGGCCATATATTAGAATTATGCAACCAGAACTATATTAGTGATATCATGTTTTATTCCAAAGTACGCATTATGCCATACTAGTCCTTCAGGATGTAAACAATCCTATGGACTCATTAATATGACACAACCTACTAGAAACTGTGTATAGCAAGAAGAGGAAGAAGAATAAAGGCAGAATCTTATATGTTTGACTTGAAGAGGCATAGAAGACCAAAAACAAGTATGGAACAAGGTGGGCTGTACCACAAATCTTAGAAATAAACAGAGGAAGTACAGCCAAGTGAGATGAGAAGAGGTTCCTGAACCCCCCAAAAAATCAACACAAACCACAAGCAACTAGCCTACTTTAGTAATCTGCTTCCAACAACTCAAAGAAATAACAAGGATATGCCAACTCCAATGATAAAGGAAGGAAACAGCCCTAAGACATATTTTCAACAATGGTTTGCCATATTGGTGCAACTCGCACCAATTCAGGTGTATCTCATCATACTAGGGTTGGACTGAGACAGCTGAGTTGGCACGACTTGGCTTCAAGCTGGCCCGAGTCAGTCAGAGACAGTCCAATTCAGACTTACTCATACTGTACCATGCCAGCACAACTCGGCAAGATGTCCAACCTTATTTTCAACATAAATAGAACATCCCCTGAAGGAGCATCACTGCGCTCTCTCCAGATCCTCTACATGGTTGGCAGTTTCGGCCGAAACCGATACGTTTCGGCCGAAACGTATCGGTTTCGGCCATAACCGATACGAAAAAGGGCCTAATAACTGTAGCAATCCGAAACGTAAGTGAGATATCGGTTTCGGGCGAAACCGATACTGGTTTCGCCCAAAACCGGTCGGTTTCGGCCCGAAACCGGTCTGTTTCGGCCGAAACCCGTGATATTCCTGTCTCCTCCCTCCCGAAACCCCACTTCCGCAGAAGTTCCGCCGTTGCTACCTGGGTTTCGGCCGAAACCCTCCCCCCCCGCCGTGCTGTGCTGCTGCCGCTGCTGCCGGATGCTGGCGTGCTGCTGCTGCCGCCGCTCTGCTGCTGCGGCTGCTGTGCTGCAGCTGCTGCGGCTGGTGCTGCTGCCTGCTGCGGCTGCGGCTGCCTAATATATCCTGCGAGGTGGGCCTGCGACCAAGCTGCTGCCTGCCTGCCTGGCTGCCTCCCCTGCTGGCTGCTGCTGCTGCTGCCGCCTGCCAGCTGCTGTGCTTGGTGCGGCCTGTGACCACTGCCCTGTGGAGCTGCTGTGCGCTGCCGGCTGCCGGCTGCTACTGCTGTGATAGTGGGGCCGGCTCAGCCTGGGGGGCTGTGCTGACTGCTGTGCCTAAACACTGCTCAGCCTTTAGGGGGCAGGGGGCTGTCCACACTCCACAGTCCACAGAGACCGTCCGACTGCCACTGCGGAGGTAAATTTTGTGGAGGTAAATTTAGGGTTTTTTATGTTTTGTGTTTTTTTGGTTGAGTTGTTGAAATTTTTTTTGTTGTAGGTTAAATGTTGTGTTGTAGGTTAATTTAAAACCATGATTAAGTTGTTAACACTTCTAATTAAACCCTAATTAGAAGTTTATATTTGGGGCTTTTCTTTAATTAGGTTTAGTAAGGGTCAATTAGGGCTCAATTAAGTTTCATTGACTAATCTGAAGCGGGAGCATGCTGGTAATTAATTCATTCGAAGGGTGATTAAGGGTTAATTGCTAATTAAGGGTTAATTAGTTCATAAAAATTGGGGCTTTTGTCTAAATCGGTTTGCTTAGGCTCAATCGAAGCTCAATTAAGCTTCCTAGAAGATTTTGGGGTGGGATCATGCTGGTAATTGATTTTTTTCAAAGGTGATTAAGGGGTAAATGATAATTAAGGGTTAATTAGTTTATAAAATTTGGGCCTTTTGTATAAGTCGGTTTGCTTAGGCTCAATTGAAGCTTAATTAAGCTTCATTGAATAATTTGGGGTGGGATCATGCTCGTAATGAAGGGTTAAGTTTTTAATTGTACTTATACCTTTTTGTGTGTCACTGTCTTAATGCAGCATCATGCCTAGACGTCAGCAAACACAGGAGCAGCAAGGGCAGGAGGATCCGGGGTGGGCCCACATGTCCTTAGTTGATGCTAAGAGAAGGAAGGTTAAATGTAATTATTGTGCTAGGGAGATGTATGGCGGAATTACCAGAGGCAAGCAACATTTGGCAGAGGTACGAGGAGAGGTGAGACAATGTGACAAATGTCCACGAGAGGTGCGAGAGGAGATGCGCCAGTGCCTTTTGGGGAAAAAGGAGAGGGTGCAACAAAGGGCTGAGGATGAGGAGGAAATTGCTGAGGAGATTTCTGGCAGAAGGGTTAGGAGGGATGATGATGAGGAAGGCACTGAAGATTCTGATCCGGAGCTGACTGAAGCAAGGGAGCGTGAAGAAGCCGCTCGAAGGAAAGGAAAGGCACCCATGGGTTCAGGAGGGACCTACACCAGTACAGCTGCACGATGTCCTGATGTTGCTGCCCCGCCCCCGCAGACGCAGAGAGCAGGCCCCATGGACAGTTATCTCCACAGAAGGCCCCAGGCTACACAACCTAAGATCAAAAGTACATTAAGAGGGGTCAAAAATCTGCAGAAGTTGCAGGGCATGCATTTCAAAGCATCTGTAAATGGTTTTTTCATGCAGGTGTCCCTGCACATGCTGCTGAAAGTGAATATTTTCAACCTATGTTGGATGCCATAGCAGATGCTGGCCCTGGCTTGAAGGCGCCGTCACGTCGGGACATATACGGGCGTGGCCTTGAGGCAGAGGTTGAGGAGCTCCATCAGTGGGTTGAAAGCTTCAAGCATATATGGATGGAGAGAGGATGCACTATTATGTGTGATGGTTGGACTGGTACCACGAAAAAGTCCATGATTAACTTTTTGGTGTATTGCATCGAAGGTACAGTATTTGTAAAATCTGTAGATGCATCAAATTTTGAAAAAAATGCCAATTATTTGTTTCATTTGATGGACAACATGGTAGACGAAATTGGTGAAGAAAATGTTGTACAAGTTGTGACTGATAATGAAGCCAGTTATAAGGCTGCAGGGAGGAAATTGATGCATAAGCGCAGGCATTTATATTGGCTCCCATGCGCAGCACATTGTCTTGATCTCATACTTGAAGACATAGGGAAGGACAAACATGTGAAGAAGACGGTTGAAAGGGGACAAAAGATTACCCAGTATATTTATGGCCATCCTAGGATATTGAACATGTTCAGGGAGCATGCAAGTGGGGGGCGAGATATTATACGTGCAGGGCCAACCAGATTTGCTTCAAATTTTATTTCTTTGGAGTCTCTGCATAGGTATACTGTTGAACTCAATTATTACTTCTTTATCCTTATAGTTATGATCTGTATTTGATTCAAATTTTATTTCTTTGCATAGGTATAAGAATGAGTTGAAAGCTTTCATGTACCATAATACCCTGCGGGAATACATCGACAAGGGCAATGTTGATGCTCAGATGGATTATTTGGATGTCTGTCGAATCGTGGACGACAACAATTTCTGGGGCAGAGTAACACGATACATGAAAGTAGTCACCCCCCTCGTGAAGGTCCTAAGATTGGTGGATGGCGATGACAAGAATGATATGGGATATCTTTACGAGGCCATGGACCGTGCGAAATTGGAGTTGCAGGAGTCCCTTCCCAAAGAACATGCAAAGTGGTGGAAGATTATTGACCATAGATGGGACACCACATTACACCACGACTTGCATGCAGCTGGTGAGTGATTATTTGTATTCATATATTATTGACCATACATTAACTATATACAAATGCAAGTTATTTTCTGAACCCTCGATTAATGTACAATGCCAATGCACATGTTGATGCCGAGGTGCTTCAAGGCACTTTAAGAGTCATTGGTCGTTTATCGAGGACACAAGATAAGAGGCTTCAGGCGGAAGTAGAGGTTGGCCTGTTTGATTTCATGAATAAGAGGTATAGAATTTACTTACGTAGTAATGCTAATCTATTATGTAATTTTTGTAGATGACCTCCTATAGAATGAAAAGTGGGACGTATTCTGACTCCCAATTGCAATACGCAGTGGGAAGAGTGAGCCCAGGTATACTTCATCTTTGTGCTTTCTTTGCAATTACATCTTCCTTAATTAATTTTTATTTACATCTTATATTTATTTGTTTATGGTTGGTTGGTGTAACAGCTGACTGGTGGATCATGGTGAACAATAGACAATCGGGCAATTCTGCATTGGCTTTCATTACAATCAGGGTGTTGAGTCAAACCACATCAGCAAGCCAATGTGAAAGGAATTGGAGCACGTTCAGCCTTATACACTCAAAGGTTCGCAATCGGCTAAAGGCTGATCGGTTAGAGAAATTAGTGTACTGCCACTACAATATGAGGTTGAGAATAAAGAATATGAGGTTGAGACAACAGCTGCGAGACAAACGCGTCGCCGAGGATGCCGCCGCAGAGATTGATGTGGATGCCTTATTTGATGATGATAATCCCTTGCAGTCTTGGGTGGAGACACGAGAGCAGGTTGATGAGCCCGTTTTTGATGTTGATGATAGAAGATGAGTAGAGGGCATACTTGATGAAGATGAGGCAAGAGATCCCGAATTAAGAAGCAAATCAAAGAGGGCCAGAGATACTCATGCGCACCAGTCTAGGGTGGTTGATGACACTGAGGAGCAGTTCGAATTTGAGCCAGCTAGACACTCAGATACAGATAGCAGGCCAGTCACTCCTAGAATGTCCTCCTTAAGAAGAAGTACATCAGTGCATGGGCAAACTGAGAGGGCAAATGCTGCTGCTCGAGAGGACCCGGCAATTGAGGAGTTGAAGCAGATTTATGTGAGGCACACGCCAAGGGGAAAAGGACTCGTGTCAACGTTGATTGAAAAAAGCACTCCAAATGAGAAAAAAACATCCTCAAAGGTTAAAAGGCGACTGGTTTCTTATGATTCTGATGATGATGATCATCCCGGAGGTGCTGCAGGGGGTACTAGTGCTGCAGGTGGTACTAGTGCTGCAGGTGGTACAGGTGGTGCAGGTGCTGCAAGTGGTACTACTGGATATAGTCAAGGTCAGCACGGATATGGTTCACCAGGTTACGAAGGTGGCCAACATGAAGCAGCTATTTATGGGGCCCAGAATTATGAACCATCATTTCAGTTCCATCCATATTCGACCAGTGACTCTTCTCTTCCTCAAGATTCCTATGTTGATACTGGATTCGAATCAAGCCAACCAAATACTCCAAGAGGGATCCAAAGAGGGATGCAGGACTTGGCCACCTCATTGTTTGGTTATAGTGAATATAGACCATACATGCAACCTGGTTATGGGTATCGACATCAAGGGCCAGACGATGAGGGAGAAGGTTCTTGTAGTAATTATTATCCATATTAGGTAAGAATCAATGAATTTTTGTAACATTTATTTTGTCCAAATTGGTTTATTGTACTGCTTCTATTAATGTACAATGGAATATGACTTACACATATTCAATGTTTGAAGTTGAATTTTTGTAGTTGTCTACTTCAAGGTTATTGCACTAACTTATACAATGAAATGCATGTGTAATGATTTTTATGATTTTTTGTGATTTTAAGTGATTATTTATATTTTTTATGATTTTTTATGATTTTTTAGAATTAAATTTAATTTTTTTAACCTGTTATATGGGTTTCGGCCGAAACCGAAACCGAAACCGAGTCGACTCGGTTTCGGACCCGGGCGAAACCAAGACCGAAACCGAGTTTGCCATCCTTGATCCTCTAGCACATCACATGAGGCTTAAATGTGAAAAGTTGGGTTGTTGGAGTGTTACTATGGGCCACCTTAATGGTCTTGAAATATTGCCACATCTAAGTAACATTTGTGAATGTAGCAGAAAAGGAAGCAACCAGAATAAATATTCTCCATACTTCATTATTGATCGGGCAGAGAATTATAAGGTGATCTGCACCCTCCACTACTTAATGTTAATGGCGCTTTCAAACGTGGCATTGGGCTGGCGGGTGGAGGCAGCAATCTTAGAAGCTCCAGCGGTGATATTATTTTTGCATTCTCACACCCTCATGCCCTGCACTCCAGTCTGGAGGTGGAAGCTCAGGAGGGTCTTCGCCTCCCACCGGCAGGGGATTTAAGATATCCTTGTTGAATCTGATTTTGCTATCCTTGTTGAATCCGATTTTGCAGTGCTGATTGGTGTTCTCAGTGGCAAGTTCTGATAGGACAGATGGTATGCTCTGATACCAAGTGATAGGATGCTATAAACGATCTAGAGGGGGGTGAATAGATCAGTCACCCAATTAAAACCAACAGCAACAACTTCAAGTGCGGAATTAAAACAAGCTGCTGATAGACGACAGAAGGATAAACTAATTCGATCACAGAATGTCAATGCTAACAGATCTGAACAATAACGATCCTAAGCATTCGTCTACTACGTATGAAAGAGATAAACAGGATGCACACAATCCACACAATCAACCACAGTAGACAAGAATTTTTAAGGTGGTTCGATCTCAAACCCGAGATCTATGCCCACCCCACACTCCAAACCGGAATGTGGCTTCCACTGCTGATACACAGCTTCGCTGATCTACAGCTTCGGGGTCAAAACCCTACAGGCCGATGCGCGTTACAGCTTATGCCGTCCAGAGGAATCCTCCTCTGCAAACCGCTGGGGACTTACAGCTTTACCCGACCAGAGGAATCCACCTCTGCAAATAGCTGAGCTTCACAGCTTGCTCCGCTGACACACAGCTTGGAAACGCAGTTTCAGAAACGAAAAAGAAAACAAGCGAAGAAACAAAAGAACCCACTAGGGGAATGTAGCTCAACACTGAGCAATTTCTGCTCCGGTTCTGAACCGAGAGACTGAGGAACAAACACTCACAGTATTCTCTCAGACACCTCTCTCTCAACTCTCTCCTTCTCTTCTTCTCTCTTTCTTCTTGTTCTCTTCTCTCTGGATCGTGCAAGCTCTCTCTGCTTATGCTGTTCTGAAGGATGTTCACGATCACTCTTCTCCTGAGGAAGAAGCTTCTTATTTATAGAGCAGTAGAAGGATAGGGCGTGTGGTCATCACGATTCCCGCCCAAACATCTTGGTCACGTGTCAGCATCATAGCTTACTGCATTGCACGTGTCGCGATCTTGGCACTTCCCCTAATCTTGGATCACGTGCCATTCTTAGTCTTACGAAAAGGCACCTGTCAAGGCATCAGATATAAGGTCATATTCAAACAATTATACGATATGAAGAGAGATTGCACAGAGTAGAGATTCTGACATAGTTAAGATGCACGGACTCAATATGATGCTCACACACACATGCACAGACTCAATCATTTCTTCAAAGACAGATTCACGGACATGATTCCAACACAAAGCCTAAGTATTGCACAGACATGATCGATCCGTGAGTGGTCTTGCTTAGACTATACCAGTGCATGAGTGAGAGATGCACAGACTCAATATACAGGAGCGAGTATTGCACGGACCTGATGACATGCCACTGGAGATGTTGCACTGACTTAATATCCCCCGTGCCAGAGCTTGCAAAGGACTTATTCACACAGTATGCTTGACTTGCACAGACTTAATGTGAAAAAGTGAATGCATGAACTTCTATGCACCGAGTTACCTAAGACATATTGCACAGACTCTAAGTGCCTGGTGCAGAGGTTGCACCGACTTGGTGGCGTGCATCGAGAGGAATTGTACTGACTTAGTGTGCCTTGAGCTAAGTCTGCACGGACTCAATGCAAAAGTAACCATGTGTTGCACCGACTCTATTCAATGCACAGACTAAGATGCAAACAACATTCATATGATTATCTGACATATAAATGCATCAAAATACTTACACCATCATATCAAAATAAGGTCAACTAAGTCAAATACTACTGTTGCTAATCATCAAAACAACTATTGTCAATCATTAAACCATTTCAGCACAAAGCAGTTCACGTACTGCTTATCAACCCAGAGGAGTCCCAACAATCTCCCCCTTTTTGATGATGGCAACCCATAGAATGAATACAATGAGATGATGTATTTTGATGAGACATGAATGATAATCAAATGTCATGCATGCAACTACACATATTATGCACAGACTTTCTCCCTGAGTGAGACCTTTGAATTCTCTCCCTGAATATCTGACTCCTACCCCTTGAACATAGACTCTCCCCCTAAACACGTAGTCTCTCCCCTTTTGAGATGAAATAGGACACATTAAAAGAAGGACACACATTGTAAAATAGACTCTCCCCTTTTGCCATCAGCAAATAAAAAGGAAAGAGGAGGAATGATGCCGACGGAACAACATTCTATGTAACAGTTCAGAATGTGAGCAAATTATGGGGCAACCCTTAAGTCATATGAATCGAGCAATGGACTTTCTTGATTAAAGTCAGGTTTAACAGTTATAGAAAGTAAAGTGAATTCACTGACTTTCTGAAATAGGGTCATATACTCCATTTATAGCAATGAACCTGAGTCACATAACCATAAAAGTCTAGGTCGAGACAACACCCTACTTATTTCAAAGAGAGTGAATATCAAGGAAAGTCACTTGAATTTGTATTGAGGTTAAACAATTGACACTCAATGACATTTGTTTTTCCAAGGGTTACAGCAATTTTCTTTCACGAGTTTCAGAAATTTGAACTTATTGAACAGACACGTATCATTTATGTCGTTGACATTAGGTGTATACCTTGATTAGAGGCTAATACCCCCAGTTACTAAACATAAACTACTATATCTGTTTCTGATCAAAAGCTACAGGGATAGTTTACACTTTTGACATTAAGGGTACACCTTGATCAGAGGCCAGTACCCCTAGTTACTCAGTGAAACCTCCCCTATAAATTTGACCAAATGAACAGAGTTAACCTGAGTCACTTCATGACTTAAGGTACTCTCCATTTCTTTGATGGAGACCTCAGTTTCTCAGTGTAACTCAGTCATTGCTCTGCCACTTTGTTCATTTCTTTTTCTTTAATGATCTTATTTTTGCTGCCCTTATAACTTTTAGGAGTGACTTGTTTAAGAACAATACAGACTTTAGTTTTCCAACCTTAGACTTCACTAAATCTGTCATGTTCAGATACTGTGAAGACATGTTCTATTATAACCATGAGATAGAAGTTAAGAGCTATAAATATTTTCTATCACCTTATTTTCTGAAGACAGTCTTTTGAACTCTACAGCCTATTAAAGTTAAACCTTCAGTTCATTCAATGAGCACATATGATCTTTATAGCAGAAGAGTTGTAATAATTGCAGCTCACGACAATGAACCAATTACTAGACTGTTATCCATTCTAAGTAAAAGGAGTGGACATTGAAGTGCAGAATCAACTTAAGAATTTTCAAAGGGAGTAGTTCCCGGCAAAATCAATTTGTACCAAGGACATAAATGATGCCAAATGGTGGGACTTCTGAGACTGAGGAGAGAGTAGGAGTTGAACTCAGTTCAGATATTGCTATCCTCCCCCTGACATCAAGATGCATTAACTTAGATATGCAACAGGCAAACTTTGCACCGACCTTATCCTTCACGAGCAATGCAATGCACTGACCTTATCATGCAGTTTGGATAAAAGATGCACCGACCATCATGCTAGAAACTTACATTACGCATCGACAACATGCAAGACATGCATCGACATTAGCGTGCAAAATGTAGACAATGCACGGACTTATATATATGTGCGGTATGGACATGCACCGACCTACATGTGGCTAGCATGCAATATGCACCGACCTAAAGACATACAATGACTTATGCTTCATGCAAAGTATGCAATGACCAGAGTGCTCACACATTGCATAGACTAGGTACAATACGTGCATCAAGACTCTGTGCAACTCATACACAACCATCAGAAAAAGTCTATGCAAGACATCAAACAACCGATTACGCAAGTATCTTCTTTATTCAACTTTTTAAAGAACGGGCTGACACAATCACCTCAAAACATTTCAACACAGTTCAAGAATGAATTTATTCATCATTTTCTTGCTGAAATTTACACAGTCCCAATTCTCGTCTTAGATATTTAAATCTTTCATTTCCAAGGGGTTTAGTAAAGATGTCAGCAGTCTGTTTTTCAGTTTCAACAAATATTAATTCAGTTTCATTTTTACTTACAGCATCTCTAAGAAAGTGGTGTTTTATTTCAATGTGCTTAGTCCTAGAGTGATGAACTGGATTTTTAATTAGACAAATAGCACTAGTATTATCACATAAAATTGGAATGCATCTCAATTTTATCTGATAATCTGAAAGCTGGTGCTTGATCCATAGTACCTGAGCTGCACAATTTCCTGCAGCAACATATTCTGCCTCTGCAGTGGACAATGCAACTGTGTGTTGCTTCTTAGAAGCCCAGGATACTAGGCAGCCACCTAGGAATTGGCAATGCCCACTAGTGCTTTTCCTATCTATCCGACACCCAGCATAGTCTGCATCAGTGTATGCCAGAAGCTCTAGCTCACACCTAGCAGGGTACCAAAGTCCAAGTTCTTGAGTGCCTAATAAATACCTAAAAATCCTTTTCACTGCTCTAAGGTGAGACTCCTTAGGACTAGCCTAAAATCTGGCACATAAACACACTACAAACTGTATATCAGGCCTAGATGCAGTAAGATATAAAAGGGATCCGATCATACCTCGATACAGCTTTTGGTCCACTGTTTTACCTTTGGGGTCTTCATCAAGACTTGTTGAAGTACCCATTGGTGCTGCAATTTCCTTGAGGTTTTCAAATTTGAACTTCTTCAGCAGGTCCCTTATGTACTTAGACTGGGTGATAAATGTTCCATCTTTTGTTTGAGTCACCTGTAGTCCAAGAAATAATTTTAGCTCACCCATTGAGCTCATCTCAAATTCTTGTGTCATTAGTTCGGAAAATTTCTTACACAATTTGGGGTTAGTTGACCCGAACACAATGTCATCCACATAAATCTGAACAAGGAGAATGTCTGGATGACTTATCTTAGTGAACAACGTTTGGTCAACCTCACCTCTTGTGAACTTCTTCTCGGTAAGGAATTTGCTGAGCTTATCATACCAAGCTCTAGGGGCTTGCTTTAAGTCATAAAGAGCTTTATTTAGCTTATAAACATGATTAGGAAAATCTAAGCATTCAAAGCCAGGAGTTTGTCTCACAAAGACATCCTCTTTTATTTCTCCATTGAGAAAAGCAGATTTAACGTCCATCTGCTGGAGAGTTATTCCTAATGAGCATGCATAGGCCAAAAGTATTCTAATTGCTTCTAACCTGGCTACAGGGGCAAATGACTCTTCAAAGTCAATTCCGAATTCTTGATTGTACCCCTGAGCAACAAGTCTAGCTTTATTTTTAACTACATTACCTAGCTCATCAATTTTATTCCTAAAAACCCATTTTGCTCCAATGACAGTCTCATGATCAGGAGGTGGGACCAGATGCCACACCTTTTTCCTGTCAAACTGATTAAGCTCTTCGTGCATGGCATTGATCCAATGCACATCTTTGAGAGCAATATCAATGGTTTTGGGTTCAACATGAGAAACCAATGCATATGCATTTAGTTCATTTTGAGCTCTAAGGAAGCCTCTAGTCCTAGGGGGTTCATGCAAGTCACCAATGATATTTTCAATAGGATGATCTCTTAAAAATCTGACATTGATAACTTGGTTACCATGACCTTCATTTACCTCCCCCTGAATAGCAAGCTCCTCTGCATTGTTTTCTTCAGGTTCTTCTTCATTATCTGATTGGTTTGCAAAGTTTCCTTCCTTCAGAATTTCTCCATCATCTTCTTTCCTACATAGACCAACCTCAGAGTTATTCAGGGATTCATCAAAGACAATATGTGGAGATTCCTCAACAGTTTTAGAATTAAGGTTGTACACTCTACATGCTCTAGAGTATTCAAAATATCCAAGAAAGATTCCTGGATCACTTTTCGGTTCAAATTTATCAAGGTCTCTTTTATCATTAACATGAATGAAGCATTTACAGCCAAAGACCTTGAAATAAGCAATTGAAGGCTTCTTACCTTTTAAAATCTCATAAGGAGTTTTCTGAGTGAAAGGCCTTACCATGACTCTGTTGATTATATGGCATGCAGTATTAACTGCCTCTGCCCAAAATTTTCTTGGTAAGCCACCTTCAACAAGTAGTGTACGGGCCATCACCACAAGTGTCCGGTTCCTCCTCTCTACTATTCCATTCTGCTCAGGTGTTCTTGGGGAGGAGAACCGATGAGTAATCCCATTGTCCCTGCAAAAGTTTTCAAATTGTGAGTTTTCAAACTCACCTTCATGATCAGACAAAATATTTTTAATCAAATTTTCATTTTTCTGTTTGATATTTAAATAGAACTCCTGAAATTCAGTAAAAACATCATTCTTGTGAGTGATGAAAAAGACCTAAGTATACCTAGAGAAGTCATCAACTAGGACATATCCATATCTCCTACCTGACAAGCTGACTGATCGTGTGGGTCCAAATAGATCCATATGTATCAGCTCATAAGGTTTGAGAGACATGTTTTCAGTTCTTGATTTAAATGACTTTCTGGTCTACTTGGACTGTGTACACGCATCACACACCTTATTTTCCTTCTTAAAAGATATTTCAGGGAGTCCTCTTACCATGCTGTGTTTATTCAATTTGTGCAAGACAGTGTAGCTAGCATGGCCTAACCTACGATGCCACAGAAAAGCTAAGTCCTCTTTATTAGCAGTGAGGCAAAGGTTAGAGTGTGCAACATCATCTAGATCTATCATGTAAATATTGTTCATTCTTTTTCTAGAGAATTTAACAACATCAGAATCAGGTTCAGAGATTTTACAGCTAAGTGCATCAAATACTACCTTGTGTCCTTTATCACAAAGCTGGCTGATACTTAGTAAATTATATGCTAATCCATCCACCAGCAAGACTTCATCAATACAACAGGTAGTGCACTTACCTACTTTACCTGATCCGATGATTTTACCCTTAGTGTTTCCTCCGAAGGTGACAAGGCCTCCATTCTTCTCTGTCAGCAAACAAAACTTGGCCTTGTCTCCTGTCATATGCCTGGAGCAGCCACTCTCCAGATACCACATGTTATTCCTGGCTGCCAGGCATACCTGCAAACACAATCAGGGAGAAAATTTTGGAACCCAAAAGTGTTTGGGCTCCGAAACATATGCAGAACAGTTCAAATAGGACAATAAACTCTTGGGAATCCACATTTGTTTAAACATGGTAGACTTAGTGGATTTCCCAACATTCTTTTCATTGTTTCTTTTCCTCTTATCATCAATAGAATGATCCTTCTTTCTCAGGTGCTGTGTCCTGACATTATGGTTATTAGAAAATTTAGTGTTTCTGCGCCAGTGCTTAGGCCAATAGGTATTCAGATAATTGTAGCCCGCAGTGGTCTTAGACTAACCAAAGAAGACCTGTCTATTAGAACCCCATATCCTAGCCTGACCAACCTGGCTAGCATCCTGAGGTCTATGCCAGTGAGTAGACAAATATTGATATCTGGACCTCCCCTGGACTTGATTCCATCCAGACCTATAGAATGGTTGTGTCAGTGTCTGAGAACGGTTATAATAGGTCTGGACGTTAGGCTGGTAAGTATGGCTGGTCTGGCCCCTGGTGACATTAGGTCTCCCTTGCAATTTTGACCCACTAGACTTCTGTACATATTTATGTTGGGTCTTCTTCTGGACAGGTGATGGTGGAGGTGACTTAGTGGCCTTGCCCTGGGGTTTAGACTTACTTGGAAGCTGACCACGAACCTGAGACTTGCTTTTGGGTAAAGGGTAGAATCTGCTAGGCTCACCAACCGTCTGTTTGCCCTTGTCCTTGGCACTGGACATATTAGAATTACCATTATTAGAAACAGAATTTTCACTCACCATTTTTATGAGAGGTCCCTTATTTTTCTCTGCCATAAATGATATAGTTTTCACAGCAAAGCTCTTTGTGGCATTTGAGTTGAATCCAAGACCTTCTTTTCTAAAATTTACCTTTGTCCCTAACAAGGCATTGAGATTATCTGAACCTTGGGTCATATTTTCAATGATTTTCTTTTTATCTTCATTCTCTTTTTCTAGGTGATCAATTGACTTTTTCAGTTCATTGTTAACACCTAGTACAACTTCATATTTCTCATTAACAATTTTCATTTCATTTTCAAAATTTTGTAATTTCAAATTTAACTCGTTAATCACATTTTCAGATAATCATTTTCTTTTCTCGAATCTATCAATGTATGCTTAACATCATCGACTTCAGCACAAGAATTTTTTAACAGGTCATTTTCAGATTGTAAACAGGCAAGTTTATCAAACATAGTTTTGTCATTCATAAGAGAATTTAATTTCTTCTTCAAATGTCTGTTCTCTTTTCTAATATCATCTACCTTGTCTAGCAAATCTTCGTAAGCATCTTCCCAATCTGAAATAGTGTAATGCTCAAAAGGAGATGATACCTCGTCAGAGTCCTCCACTTCTTTTTCATCATTTCTGGCCATCAGGCAAATGGGCTTTTCTTCGTCTTCACTCTCTGATGTGCTGCTTAAAGTGCCCTCGTCCGCGTCACTCCATGTGCTCACCATTGCTTTTCCTTTGGGAGCTTTCTTCTTGACTTTCTCTTTCAGCTTCTGGAGCTCTGGACAATCGGCCTTCATATGACCGGCCTTCCTGCAATGGTAACAGACATTAGTGTCCATTTTCTTGGCAGAATTAGATTTGTACCTGTTGTATCTCCTGCAGCCATATTGTCTTCGGCTGAAATTTCCTCCTTCCTTCCTGAGAAACCTTCTGAACTCTCTGGTCAGCATTGCTATCTGATCTCCTTCAATTTCTGATCCAGAGAGACTCTGATCACTAGACGATCCATTGTGGCTAGATCGACTGGAACGACTGGTGCTTGCCTTCAGAGCGATAGGCTGCTTCTTTTTCTCGAGCTCCTCTGTCTTTGGCAGATTCATTTCATAAGTCATCAATAAACCTATCAGCTCGTCCACTTTGGTGTTCTGGAGATCCCTCGACTCCTCAATAACTGTCGCTTTTGTATGCCATACTGGAGTCAGGGATCGCAGTATCTTTCTCACGATTTCATAATCAGAATAGTTTTTCTCAAGATTTCTGAGACCATTGGTTATGAGGGTAAGACGCGCGTACATCTCAGTGATGGTCTCGCTAGGCTTCATCCTGAAGGCTTCATACTCTGAGACTAGTAAATTAGCCTTGGTCTCCCTTACCTGAGAGGTTCGCTCGTAGATAACCTCCAGCTTATCCCACATTTCTTTCGCTGTGGCACACGAAGAAACTCCTGCAAATTCAGTGGGATGTAGAGCACACTATATGGCATTGATGGCGCTCCAGTTGAGAGTAGATTTCCTGATCTCCTCTCTCGTCCATATATCTTCATTAGGATGCAGCTCGAATGGTCCTTTACTGACCACCTTCCAAATTTCATAGTCTATCGCCCTCAAAAAAACTTGCATACGGTTCTTCCAGTATGCGTAGTTCGAACCGTCAAAGTATGGGGGCTTTGTGGTGGAATGTCCTTCAGCCGTCATCCCTCTTGCATCCATGGCCGTTTCTCTTCAGGACGTTGATCTCTGCAGAAGAGTTAGGCTCTGATACCAAGTGATAGGACAGATGGTATGCTCTGATACCAAGTGATAGGATGCTATAAACGATCTAGAGGGGGGTGAATAGATCAGTCACCTAATTAAAACCAACAGCAACAGCTTCAAGTGCGGAATTAAAACAAGCTGCTGATAGACGACAGAAGGATAAACTAATTTGATCACAGAATGCCAATGCTAACAAATCTGAACAATAACGATCCTAAGCATTCGTCTACTACGTATGAAAGAGATAAACAGGATGCACACAATCCACACAATCAATCACAGTAGACAAGAATTTTTAAGGTGGTTCAATCTCAAACCCGAGATCTACGTCCACCCCACACTCCAAACCAGAATGTGGCTTCCACTGCTGATACACAGCTTCGCTGATCCACAGCTTCGGGGTCAAAACCCTACAGGCCGATGCGCGTTACAGCTTATGCCGTCCAGAGGAATCCTCCTCTGCAAACCGCTGGGGACTTACAGCTTTACCCGACCAGAGGAATCCACCTCTGCAAATAGCTGAGCTTCACAGCTTGCTCCGCTGACACACAGCTTGGAAACGCAGTTTCAGAAACGAAAAAGAAAACAAGCGAAGAAACAAAAGAACCCACTAGGGGAATGTAGCTCAACACTGAGCAATTTCTGCCCCGGTTCTGAACCGAGAGACTGAGGAACAAACACTCACAGTATTCTCTCAGACACCTCTCTCTCAACTCTCTCCTTCTCTTCTTCTCTCTTTCTTCTTGTTCTCTTCTCTCTGGATCGTGCAAGCTCTCTCTGCTTATGCTGTTCTGAAGGATGTTCACGATCACTCTTCTCCTGAGGAAGAAGCTTCTTATTTATAGAGCAGTAGAAGGATAGGGCGTGTGGTCATCACGATTCCCGCCCAAACATCTTGGTCACGTGTCAGCATCATAGCTTACTGCATTGCACGTGTCGCGATCTTGGCACTTCCCCTAATCTTGGATCACGTGCCATTCTTAGTCTTACGAAAAGGCACCTGTCAAGGCATCAGATATAAGGTCATACTCAAACAATTATACGATATGAAGAGAGATTGCACAGAGTAGAGATTCTGACATAGTTAAGATGCACGGACTCAATATGATGCTCACACACACATGCACAGACTCAATCATTTCTTCAAAGACAGATTCACGGACATGATTCCAACACAAAGCCTAAGTATTGCACAGACATGATCGATCCGTGAGTGGTCTTGCTTAGACTATACCAGTGCATGAGTGAGAGATGCACAGACTCAATATACAGGAGCGAGTATTGCACGGACCTGATGACATGCCACTGGAGATGTTGCACTGACTTAATATCCCCCGTGCTAGAGCTTGCACGGACTTATTCACACAGTATGCTTGACTTGCACAGACTTAATGTGAAAAAGTGAATGCATGAACTTCTATGCACCGAGTTACCTAAGACATATTGCACAGACTCTAAGTGCCTGGTGCAGAGGTTGCACCGAATTGGTGGCGTGCATCGAGAGGAATTGTACTGACTTAGTGTGCCTTGAGCTAAGTCTGCACGGACTCAATGCAAAATTAGCCATGTGTTGCACCGACTCTATTCAATGCACAGACTAAGATGCAAACAACAATGATATGATTATATGACATATAAATGCATCAAAATACTTACACCATCATATCAAAATAAGGTCAACTAAGTCAAATACTACTGTTGCTAATCATCAAAACAACTATTGTCAATCATCAAACCATTTCAGCACAAAGCAGAGCGCGTACTGCTTATCAACCCAGAGGAGTCCCAACAAGTTCTCCTGTCCCTGCCCCCTGGCATATTTACTCCCTGGTCTGATCCATACATCATCTTCGGGATATCATGCACATCTCCTTTGCGCACATGTATAGAGAGGCGAACAAGACAGCTGATAGACTGGCAGATTTTGCTTGTTGCTTACATTGTATTTCTGTTTGGATCTCTGGGGCTCAGCTACCACATGATGTAAAGGGGGCACTCAGGCTTGATAAAATTGAGTCTCGTTCCCTCGGGCTTTAGCCCAGGGTTATCTATGTTTTGTACTTTGAATTTCAGATAAATTAATAAAATTAGGCCTTCTGCATGACTCGGTGGAGTGGGACCGTGCCACTTCTCTGAACTGGTATGCTCTCTGCTGAGCACTGAGTAAGGCTATTTGTTGCAAAACAAAAAAAAATCTGCATCCTCCACATGTTGACCACAAAGACAGCAAATAATAAAACAATCTGCAGTCCACTTTTACCTATAGACTTACGTAACAATCTTTTCAAAAAACAACCACATGAATGCTCACACGGTTATCAATCAACCGAACAAATTTATCAGAAAATCATGCATTTTCATCCCATTCCAAAGGCAATTCCAAGGTCCTATCATATGCCTTGTTGAAAGACAGTGTACACAATAAATAAGCAGGTTTACTTCTGAGCAGAAAAGAGAAGTTCACCAGAAAAAACAAGTTATAAAGATAGCCTATATAACCTAGCAATAGATGACCCCTATTGTACTTTTTTCTGAGCAATTTTATTAAATAATAAATAGACGAGGCACATTCATAATAGTGGAAGGTTCCTTCATCTCAAAACAAACTTACTACATAAACATCACTATTGTACAAATTCATAGAGTGTTTTATTTATGAATAGCTTTGCCTTCCTCATGGTTAATGATGCATGGCTTTTGCTATGATTCCATGAAGTATTAAAAGAGAGTTTTGGTCCACTTTTATCCTCACTGGTCAGAGAGAGAGAGAGAGAGAGCGCAAACTCTGTGTGCCCCCAGCTTTTATTGCACATGCCTTTCATATGAAGACTAAACCATATCTCTTAATCAAACAGCATTGAAATCTCAGTTTTTGCCCAAGAAAAATGAAACCAAAAATAAGATCATGTCTGAGCTTATGACAGCTCATTTACTTTTGGTCCAAAGCAAGGGTAAAAAGAATATATATATATATATATATATATATATATACAAATTGAGGACCAGTAAATACATCTAAAATTAGAGTCACTTAGTCACCCAATTTATCACCATCTCAAACAACATAGAACATTTCAATGAAGTTTAACTGGGCATATCAACACCACTGTAGAACTTTTTTATATCTGAAATGGATCATACCGTGTACCCATTAAAGCAAAAGGAAAACATCATTGTAGACTTTTGGTTTGACATTATATGGAAAATTGATACTCTGGGATCATTAATTGGTCGTTAAGCAAGAAGCAATGGACTGAATTGACAACAGACATGAAAACTTGACAAATATCTGCAGGCATCTACTATATGCCGAAACAAATAGAGCATGCTTATGCACTGAAAAAAAAATGGCATTATAATTTAACAAGTAGAAACATCTGAGTCAAGCCTCAACCTGAATATTTGGAGCCAGCAAGCTAGGTTGATCCGTGAAAAACAAAACCATTCTACCGATCTCTTGCTTTAGTAATATTCTCCTTTCACGGTGTATTGCATCACATGACACAAGGGCTTGTTCATGCACCTCACTGAGATGACAAACCCATTAAGTTTCTAAAAGTTGTAGTAGTCCTTCGAGAAGAAAGCAATAAGTCAAATGTAACAAGAAGGCTAGCATTTAAAGAGCTTAAAGAAGTGGGAAATGTAGGAATACATCCTGTACCCTGTCACATGTACACACAAGAAGATACTATACAAGCCTTACAATTACATATGCTTATTTGTGATGAGCATATATCAAAGACAAGACAAACAAAGTTCTGATAGATAGAGTTTCTCCCCAGGGTGTTCATGTGGGAAAATTTCGCATGCAAGATATAGTTGGACTTTTAAATAATAGATGTAAATATATCTACCATGACAGCAATCCCCCCAAAATCATGAAAAAGGAGCAAATAACATGGAAGAAAACCTTGATGATATTTTATGTCTCCTATTCAAGAAGTAAAAGGGATTCCCTTCATTTGTAGATTGGTCACCAGATCTCTGAGAACGCAGGTATCAAAGTTTTACCTACCTTTTAATAAACAGAAACCGGATAAACGATACCTGGGAATGTCCAGAAGAGGATTCTGATTTTAAAGTCACAGTTGTCATTGTACACACTCATTTTTTTGTTTAAGCAAAAAGACAAATACAAGTATAGGGGTAGGTAAAGATAGCTAGAAAAGGGAAATCACATTGTAGAGAAGGGAACCACAAAATTTCAGTGACCAACTTTTAGGATATTGATATCCAAAGTTCATCCCATGCTATTTGTTGATTTTTACAATAGCAATTGGATAATGATCATGCAAATGCATCTGAACATAGCATTATCTTGCTGCAACTCAAAACATTTTCCCACATAACAAGCAAAAGAAAAGATTTTATGATAAATGACAACAAGAATATTCCGGCATCAAAATACTAGGTCAATATTGGAAATAAGTCAATAAATGGGTTGTTTCTATTCATGGGTTCTCTGGAAAGAATAGAAAGGGTGGGATATTCCACACCGATGTTGAAATTTCTCCTTGTCCCAACCACCATTTTGCTAAACAGAAATTCATAAAAGATAGAATAACCTGTCTGGGTTCGAATATCTTACCTTACATTTATTCAGTTGCCAAACTGGGGCTTAGGGTATCTTTACCCCTGTTCTGTCCATCTACAAATTTTACCCAAAAGACAGAGCATCGCCTTCCGCTGAGGGTGGGCTCTTCTACCATAGGGAAATCAGATTTTTGTGTAAATACTATGCCAAGATTTCAAAACAAAACACATAATCGATTTGCATGGAACAGGAACAAGGAGAGAGATGTTCATCAAAGGAGAGAAATTGGATTTTCCAGCTTGGCAGCTGCCGAACATCCAATCTACACTGTGACAGTTATATTCTTTTTTTAGGGTTTTGAAAGTGGGTGGTATCACTATTATATTAAAATAATAAGAGGGATGAACAAGTATGATCAATGTGTTCCCTCCCTATACAACAAGAACTGTCCACACCAAGATGGTGTGACCCACACTAACCCCCCCCCCCCCAAACAAAACAAAAATGGAAGACTTATGTGACTTCACATTACAAAAAAGCTCCGCCAACTCTCTCACAAATAAAAGAAACCCCCCTACCCACTACTCTAGCTTCTCCTCTGAAAGTTTTGTTATTTCTTTCTCCCCATAATGCCCACAAGATAGCATGAAGGATAGGCCACCAAGTAACTTTGTCCCCTTTTAGAGTCTATTTTCTGTGTCATTTCCCAATCAAATGACGGACACTCCCCTACAAGCTGATAACACCATGATCCTCCTAGCGATCTTAACCCAGACCTCCTGTGACTGTGAGTAGGAGGCTAGGAGCATCCTACGGAAAAGTGATTCAAGGTCTCATCCTCCTCTCCACATAACTGGCAGATGATGGTATATGTTGTAGAAAAGGTGTAAGCCTGTCACACGTTAGCAACCTCCCAGACGAGATCCTCCTGATAAGAAGCTTCACTTTCAAAGGACTCCTGGGATCCCAAATCTATGAGGCAGAGTGATGACGTATCCCTCCGTCAGAAACGAAGGTATAGGCGTCCTAACTGAGAAGTAACCCTTGTTATCCCACCTCCACCAGCACTAGTCCTCTCTAGCTGGCTCTGGAGCATAGTCAAGAAAGAAACAAAGGAGTCCCGACTTCTGGAGGTAGAGGCAGTTTCCGAGTGCCAAGTACCGAGTGCCTAGGTTTCTTCAGCTACACCGCCGAGTTTGTGGTGCGGGCAACAACTTTGACTCCGGCCGCCTGGGATCTTTACGGCCATCACCGAGCAGAGTCTAAGGCAGTGGCTGGGCTGGTTTTGATGCCTTCAAGGCTAGAGTTTGCCAGAGATAGGTACGATCAGCAGAGTATCTTGGACGGGATCTTGCGGCAGATAGTGCCAAGCTGATACGGCCGATGGGCCGTGATCCCCTCCCACTGTTACCACCAGGGAGCGACCAAGTGGCTGATGTGAGTGATACACTACTACCGGGCACCGCTGGAGAAAGTTGGGATTCACCATTTAGTCACAGCAGCTTGTACGGGTATCCATGCTACACCGGGTTGCTGCAGGCACTTGAAGAGCGGTTCAACTTCCGGTGGAACAAGTTCGCGATAGTTGAGGGAGAAACCTCTCAAGATTTACGGCCCCTCCACCAGATCTCAGAAGTATCGGTGTTCGGCGAGGGATACGAGGAGGTGGTACTCGATGACCTCCACCGCAACCACACTGATGAATTGGGGCGGTACAGGATTCCCCACAGCTACAGGTATCTTCTAAAGAGTGAAGACCTAGAGAGATTTAGCCCGGGCCGGCAAGGAGAAGCCAGCACATACTGAGCGGGTGACATTGAAGGCCTGGGTCCTCCATTTCTACAACGGCCCCTTCTACTTCTACAATGAATTTGATCGGGACAAGGTCCCATGGGAGTAGTACATGCAGATTGAGCTGCACTTCGGACCTACTCGAGGTACATTTATGCGCCAAGAGAGGGGTGGAACCCATACGACCTCCCCGACGTCACTTATCTGGCCGCATACTTAGCCAATTGACTGGTGACCTTTGTTGTCCCCCACGGAGAGGACGGGCTGTTGCGAACAGAGCTGCTACTGCCCCCGTGTTTGCTAGCTGGTGGGAGGAGGTTGGCCGAGGAGGTTGGCCCTTTCCCCCGTGGCATTGGCCAACATCTACTATGGATTCGGGCCTTTGTCTGTGCAGTCCGTGCCTCGAGAGAAGAGCCTCTTGCTGCCCACTCACTACCTGAGTGTCTGGACCAGCTTGCTATTTCCCGGCTTTACGACGAGGATAGAGACGGGAAACCCAGGGGCCCCACTATTGTTCACCTTTCTAAACCAGCGAGATGGTGACGCGCTGGTTCAACTGGAGGGAGCCCAGAGGGTGTTGTCTTTTTTTCCAGGAAGAGGCGACGAGGGCCTGCCCTAGGACTGCTGTTCGAGAGAGTTCAAGCTACTGTTGGTGCAGACGAGCGTGGGACCAGCCCACACGCTGCCTTGCCACCGGGAGCTACAGGCCTTCGTCTTTACTGATTGGGTGCACAACACCCGCTTGACCGTGTTGGCGCTACACCAGTCGAATGTGACAGTTCTGGAGCCATACTACCCGCACAGGTTCGCTAGGAACTTCGGGTATGACAAGGCCATCCCACCGAACTCCGAGTTCCCGCTGGCGGGGCGGTTGTACAAGGGCAAAAATACCAACCTTGTCGCTACGCCGTGGTGGGATTTCACACACCAGGGTGGATCAGCCAGCCACTCGATCCCCGAGCTGGATCGCCGGGGTCGCTTTGACGTGCACTACGCCCAGTGGTGGTTTGATCACAGCAGCCTGTTCAGTCAGAAGGCTCAGGTGCTTAGGAAGGTTGAAGAGCAGAGGCCGTTGAGGGAGGACCTGCCCCCGATCTCCTTAAATGCCGAGTTCATGAGGGAGTGCTTCTTTCAGATCTGTCGAGAGATTGAGAGGATAGCACGCTAGGTGACTGCATGAGGGTTGAGCGTCGGCGAGGGAGAGACATGGTTACAATGGGGCGATCAAGCCCTTGAGGCCACTGTAGCAACACCTCTCCCTGCCCCGGGAGCTGCGACGGCGAGCTCTTCCCAAACACGAACGTGGTGGGAACAACTGCTGGCCGATTGTGGGTTCATCAAGAGGAGCGCACTCAACAGCGCGCTCCACGAGGAGAGCTTTGCCGATACAGCGATTCCCAACTAGCAGCGACATATTGCTAATGCCATAGGGGCCGCCGGACCGGTGGAGTTCGTCTCCTGTATGAAGCAGGCAGGGACCTTGAAAGAACTCCAAAATGTTGTGAGGAAGGCTGCCCAGATGATTGGGCTGAAGCCAGAGCAGCTCATTCTGCTACCACCGACTCCACTTAGGCCTGCGAGTAAAACGTTCTCCTTTGTGGTTCCATGTCTATTTTCTAGTTATGTCATTTCTGACATTGTTTTAGCAGGGTCTCCAACAGCGGGAGCCAGTCCCTCGACAGGGACACCGTCCGGTGGAGGAGATGAAGACCTTCAGCCGTGCTCGAAGCGTGCTCGAGTAGACGACGGTGAGGTGAAGATTGGGTCGCCTTCCCGTGCCCAGGTGGGGGAGGCGAATGTGGAGGATGAGCTAGCGTTGAGTAAGTGCTTTGGCCTTGTTGCCTCTTACTCCTGTTGTTTATCTTGTCACCAAGTTTGACTAACTCCATTGACATGACTTTGTGTTGCAGCTCCCCCGAAGACTAGAGTCGGAATGTGCTTCTCTCCCGCCCTCGAGGCTAATCCCCCGTTGAGGGAGGGAGAGGACTATAGCATCGATTTTGATGAGTTGTTCCAGACGACGAGGGAGTTCTTGCCCGTGGCTGGCATGTCCCTGCACTTTGAGAGAGGGGAGACTTCAAGGGTTGCCAAGCCAAGTAAGGCATCCCCGATTGGCTTGCTTTGTGTTGTTGTGCCGTTTTGTCCCCTCTTTTGTGAGGTGACTGACGAGGTGTTTGTCTTTCTGTATGTTGCAGAGGAAGGGGCAGAATGCGTCCCTGATCTCCCTCTGGTTGAGGAGGGCTTGCCTACCTCCACCGACTCGTTGGAAAGCGGTGAGGTGAGGGATAGCCCAAGTGAGTGCCGGCTTGACACTTTAAGAGGTTGATAACCCCTTTTCACCACACTTGTTTAGCTGACCTTGTGTGGTTGGTTTGTTTAAGCAGCCGGAGATAGGGCGGCCACCCTAGAGATGGTCCAAGAGCTAGCCACGATTGGCCCGGACGTGGAGCTCCTGGAGTTCGAGGCGGAGCCGACAGCTACGGGCAACGTTCCGGCCGTCATTGACGAGGCCGTAGACGCCGAGCTGCTCGTAGCACGAATGGAGCTTCCACTCCCCCTGTTTCCTTCGAGTTGCTTGCCTGCACTGTGAGTCTAGTGGAGTCCCCGACTGATGGCCGTTTATGTATGTAGTTGGTCACACCTTGTTGGCCATTGTCTGCCTTTTTTTCATGAGTGTACTTGGCTAACGCTCATCGTACACTGGTTGTGTCTTCACAGACACTCCGGCTCCCTCGACCGGTGGTGAGCAGCCACCATCGACTATAGGAGCCTCTGGTGAGGCGTCCGTTGCCCCGGCCTTGGAGGAGGAGGCCAACGAAGACATCGATATTGAGGGCATCTCCCACGAGAGCACCCCCGCTAGTAGGCCTCGCCTACCCTTTCCCTCTCTTCTATTTTTGTATAGCTATGTCTTGGACTGACATCATTAATCATGTCGCCTTGTGGCGTGTAGGGACGTCATCTTCGTCTACTACCTCGGGGAGTACCTCGAAGACCTCGACCAAGACCTCATCGAGCGGTGGCACGGATGCCATGGAGACGGAGGGAACCACCAGTTCTCAGGTTTCTAGGGCCTTGCCAGCGAAGGCGACCATTGTCGAGGTGGCTCCGGTAGGTAAGAATAGCTCCTTACCCTTCGTCTTGGTGTTAGGCTATGTAGCCCTATGCAATGTTGACAACATGTTGTGATGTCTGGTGTAGCGCCTACGCCCTGGGGAGTAAGCAGTGGCCGCGGCCAAGGCCGAGGGACTTCTTGTCCCTGTCGAGAAGGCTGAGGAGGAGAGGGAGGTTGTAGTGGGCTCTCCAACTATCGAGGAGTCACTGCCTTCCCCTACTCCAGTAGGAGTGTCTGAGGAGGGAGCTGGCCCCGCTCCAGGTATGGAGTAGCAAGCTGACATTTAAGTGTTATTTTCTCAGTTTTCCACCTTATCTGTGGTTGGAAGTGTCATAAGTATTTCTCGCTTCTTGTTTTGTTTCTTTGTGGTGTGCAACCACAGCTGACGTCCTGATGCAGGAGGCCTTCCTAGGGGTTAAGTGGCCTTCCTTTCCTCATCCGCGAGACCCCCTCGTAGGAGAGAGAGTCGTCGTCTCCCTAATTGAGGGCCTGTAGGGGCACATCCAGTGCGACCCTCTCCTGTCCATCAAGGATTTGAGGGACCAGCTGGAGGGTTACACTTGGGGCTACCACGGTTTTGGCTACACATGCGAGTCATGGATGGCCGCCCTCGAGGCAGTGTGGGCTAAGTTCATACGTCTCCGAGCCGTGCAGGAGAGAAGGGCGAGGAGGCTTGCCGCTGTCCGGCACGAGCAGGCGAGGCTCGTGGGGCTGGTTGTGGCTGCGGCGGAGCAGGAAGCCCGGACCGAGGCCACCCATACCTGGAGCAGAGCAACGACCGCTCAGGTAGAGGAGCCCGACACGAGGCCCAAGCCTTGATGAAGGTCGTGGAAGAGCAACCGCAGGCGGCCCAACACTTCGAGGCGGAGGCACGTCAGGCAGAGGGCTAGGATGAGTCTAGCACTCGCGATGTTGCTATCCTCCGGGTCGAGATATAGGCGGTCCAGGCACGCATAGCAGCGTTGGAGGAGAGCGAGCCGTGACTTGCCTGTGTCGTGTACCCGACTTCATTCGCTGCCCCCCCCCCCCCGTCTTTTTGATGTATGTTTTTTTTTTGTATAGCCTGGTTATTCGAGCCATATGGTTATCCCGAGGGCATATCTCGGGCCTCTTTTTTGATCAATGACAACTTAACAAGTTTTGTTGCCACCTCATTGTTGCCCCCACTCGCTTTTGTGAGGTTATGTATGATGTGATTGTCGACAACCTACTACAGTTGTCGTGGTTGCTTCTTGTAAGTAAGTTGTAGTGCGTTGCAGCAGAGGCTAGTAGGAGCGTGGCTTGATGTCTGTTGTTGCCCCGTTGATTAACTGACCGTGTGTGAAAACGTGTGGGTCAGAGTTTGGAGCTGACTGCCCCTTGAGGAGTGGTGCTCAACGTAATTGTACTCCCTCTTGGAGGTGTATAGGTCCGAGCAGTTGTAGACCCACCGCTGATGTGCGCAGATCTGTAGCTGAAGTAGATCCGCCCTTCGAGATGTTGTGGCCTATGATGATGTGGCGGACCGGCCCTGCGAGGCGTGCTAGTCCGAATTGTGGTAGACTGACCCTGGGGGTGTGTTGGCATGTGTAGACATAGACCGACCCTTGGGGATGTATTGATCTGTAGCCGGTGTTGCAGACAAGCCTTAGCAAGGTTCGTCGGTCTAAAATGATGTGGTTGTTGTTATTGTAGCTCTGCCTGTGAGGCATGGCGGTCTAGTGTTGACGGAGACCTACCTGAGTGAGGCGAGTTGGTCTGAGTTGTGACAGGCCGACCCATGGGGTGTACTGGCCTGTAGTTGGACCGGCCTTGGCACGGTATGTTAGTCCGAAGTCATTACAGACTTGCCTGGGTGAGGCGTGTTAGTCTGGTGTTGTGGCAAGCCGACCCATGGGATTGCACTGGCCTATGTTGATGTAGTTGTCAGCTGACCCTGAGGTGTGTTAGCCAAATATTGTCGCTGGCAAACCGTTAGGGTATGTTAGCCAGAGACTGGTTGTGCCGACTGACTGTTGAGTGTTGTTAGCTAGAAATATAGTCGATGTCGGCTGTAACCAAGTATGTTAATGTCAGCTGACCGCTGGGGTATGTTAGCCGAATTTGTTGTTGTGTCGGCTAACCATGGAGGTGTAATAGCCGGAATTGTGTTGATGTCAGCTGACCGCTGGGGTGTGATAGCCGGGCGACTGACTGCTGGGGTGTAGTAGCCAAAAATCATTGTTGGCTAACCGTTGAGGTGTGTTAGCCAGGTGGCTTTGTCGTCCACCCACCGTTGAGGTGTAATAGCCGGAAGCTGGTATCGGCTAACTGTTGAGGTGTATTAGCCGAATTTGTTGCTGTGTCGGCTGACCAATGAGGTGTGATAGCCAGAAATTGTAGCTGGCTAGCCATTGAGGTGTGTTAGTCAGGAGGCGTCGATGGTTGACCCTCGAGGGTGTATTGGCCAGAGTTGTTGTCGACTGACCGCTGAGGTGTGTTAGTCGATGTCATCGTGGCTGGCCGACCGCTAGGGTGTAGTAGCCAGAAATGTTGTGCCGGTTGACCGTGGAGGTGTGATAGCCGGATGGTTGGGGCTGGCTGACCGTGGAGGCGTGTTGGCCAGAAGTGTTGATGATGACCAACCCTTGAGGGTGTATTGGAAAGAGATGTCGTAGGATGATGTTGCACTCGCCGTTGATGGGATGACGCGGTTGACCGCTCCCAACGATGAGGAGAGGGATATTCTTTGTTCTCTTTACCAACTTTATCGCCCTTTTCGAGTTTTCGCCAGAGCTGACACCCTTTAACTTTTTATGGTGCGCCCTTGGGAGTTTTCACACCTAGGGGTTACCCGATTTTGCTTGAGGCGCCCTTGTAGATTTTCACCTCAGCTGGGTTGGTAACATTTTTTGCCCTCAGTAGTCCCTTGGAGGGGGGCTGATTGAAGCCGCCAGAGCACCCCTATTGTATGCCCCATTTTTTCGTACATGTCAGCCTTGCGGCTACCGTCCGCAGTTTGCTGCTGCCAGGGGACGCGACCTGTGGGTTGTGTCGTTGATGGCTTGTCACTATCGTAGCAGTCGTCGTGGACTGACTGGTTACTAAGCAATCCGGAGCTTCGATGTAGATCTGGAGGCCGGCGGACCTTTGTGGTGTATCGCCGGAATTTGAGTGGCTCAGCCTTGATGTGTAGATGGCCGAGGGTTTTAGGTTAGCGAACCCTTACGGTCTATAGATCGAGGTTTGACATGGGCCGACCCAGAGGGTGTGTTGGCCAACAAGTTGATGGGTTGACCGATCGGAATGGTCAATGGTGTAATGGCTAGGCGAAGATACGTAAGTCAACCGTGGTGGTGTAATGACCAATTGGAAGGTGTGTAGAGATTGACTGACTGTGGTGGTGTTTGGTCAAAGACCGGTAAGGGCCGGTCGTAAGGGCATATTGCCGAAGGATTTGAGATTGACTGACCATGGCGGTGTGTAGGTCAATGACTGGCGTAGGCCGACCATGATGGTGTATGGCCGTTGCAAATTGAGAAGGTGAACTTCACCCCCCCCCCCTCGCCGGGGAAGGCAAAGGTTGTTGTGTCGTACCTGGTCGAGGAGAGACGCGTCTTAGCCTGGGTTATGCACGAACTCGTGCTCTGGAGCATAATATAGCTTCATATGTTTACCGTTAAGTGGAGGGAATAGTTTGTTGCCTTTGTGATCGACAACCGTATAGGCCCCTCCTTCGTAGGCAATGTGGAAGATGTAAGGCCCATGCCAGATGGGCTACAACTTACCACTGGAACGATCTGTCAGGACCTCTTTTTCTTTGATCATGATGAGGTTGCCTTTCTTGAACGTTCGTCGTTTCACGAGCTTGTCGTAAGCTCGAGTCATTCGGGCCTGGTACACCTGTAGGTGTTTGTAGGTCTCGAGTCTTTTAAACTTGTAAACTTGTGAGCTCTTCCAGCCTTCTTTGGAGTTCGTCCTCTTCTTGAACGGGCAAGCCAGTGTAGACCGCTACGCGGTAGAATACAAGTTGGATCTCGATGGGGACTACAGCTTCTGCCCTGTAGACGAAGAGAATGGTGAGCAGCCCGTAGGGGTTTTATAGACCGTCTTGTAGGCCCATAGTGCTTCCAGCACCTTTTCGCCCCAGTTGCGCTTGCGATGGCCAGTTATCTTGGCCAAGAGGTTGCAGAGAGTTTTGTTGAAGGTCTCAGCGAGGTCGTTGACTTGACGGTTGTAGACTGAAAATGTTCTCCAGTCGATGTGGAACTTGGCCGCCAGCTGATAGACAGCTTTGTTCTTGAATGGTGTGTCGTCTGACACAATCCGGCTGGAAGTGCCAAACCGGTAGATAATGTGGTGGCGGACGAACCGAGCCATGCCTTCTCTGTTGACTTCCCAGAGAGGGACGGCATTGGCCCAGCGAGAGAAGTAGTCAGTAGCGGCCAGGATGTATCTGTGGCCTTTAAAGGATGGTAAGGAAGGGTCCCACGATGTCCATACCCCATTCCACAAATGGCCATGTGGGGACCGTTGGGTGTAGCGGGTTAGGAGGGCTTCTGGGCACAGAGCCAATGGCTTGTCATTGATGACACATACGAGCGTACTGGCTGCAATCTACGTACATGGTCAGCCAATAGAACCCCTTGAGATTAATGTTGTTCTTCATCTTGTCTCCAGCCTGGTGAGTCCCGCATAATCCTAAGTGGACCTCACGCATG
This sequence comes from Amorphophallus konjac, assembly GCA_022559845.1. Lineage (NCBI taxonomy): Eukaryota > Viridiplantae > Streptophyta > Magnoliopsida > Alismatales > Araceae > Amorphophallus > Amorphophallus konjac. The sequence goes on from CM040127.1 coordinate 242,675,311, forward strand.
ATGGCTCTAGCTTCGACCGGTGAGACGCATCACAAGAGGACAGACTTGTCCTTTTCGTGGACAAGCTTGAAGAGGGAGTCGTCGATCAACTCGTACGACGTCGCCCGTCAAAGTAGTTGGATTCTCTAAGCCCGTTCAGGAGGGAGCCAGCCTTGTTTGATTTTGATGACTGGCTCGCGCCAATCCTCCTCCTCCGGGGAATTGTCTTGCTCAAGGTTGTGAACCTCGTAGATAGTGAGGCCGAACTCGTCATCAAGTGTGCTTGGCATGAGCCTCCGATGCTTGATGGAGATGTCTACTTCGCCTGCTAGCGGAAGTTTGATGGCCGAAGCCAGCTTAACTAAAGCATCCGCTTGAGCATTGTTACTCCTCGGGACACGATCGACTTCGAAGAAATAGAATTTTTGTGTGAGCCTGGTGACGGCGGCGTGATACGGGACCAGCTCTTGCTTCCACACGTCATAAATGCCAAGGACTTGCCGGACCACCAGCTGCGAATCCCCGTAGGTCTTAAAGGCATTTGATGCCTATGTCCAGGGCCATTTGAAGTCCGATAATCAGAGCTTCGTATTCGGCCTCATTATTGGTCAGGGACTTCATGAGGGTGCACGAGTGGTATAAATCTCCGCCCTAGGGCGTCCGAAAAATGATTCCAACACCGGCTATGACGTTTGTGATCCTATCGCTCTGGCTGACCTCCGGGAGGTGTCGTCGAAGTATAGCTCCCAGCAAGATAGGTTGACTGTGAAAGCATCTTGCTTTGTGTAATACAAGACATCTTCTGTCTGCTCCCTTATGTCTTGCAATTGCAGAGCAAGAGACTCCTCGTCGGAGAATTCAGTGTTGAGGGGTGAGTCCTCCGACACTGGGTGTGTCACCAGGAACTCTGCCATCCCTTGTCCCTTGATTACTTTTTGCGGGACGTAGGTGATGTACTTCATCAAGAGGAGAGCTCACTTTCCCAATCTACCTAAAAGGATGGGCTGCTTGAGAAAAAACTTGAGTGGGTCACATTTAGATATGAGCTTCACCCGGTGTGATAGGAGGTAGTGTCGTACCTTCTTGACGATATTTTAAAATGCAATACTAGGCAAACTTTCTCCATGAGAGAGTATCAGTGCTCGGGACTGATTAGCTTTTAGCTGAGGTAGTAGAGCAGCTGCTCTTTGCCTTCCTCGTTGATTTGCACTAGCAAGGCTCCCACGGAAGCATTCATGACGGCGATGTATAATGTAAGGGGCTTGCCTTTGATAGGTGCCCCCAGGACTGGAGGAGTGAGGAGGTACTCCTTGATTTGCTCGAAAGCGTCTTGACAGTCCTGGTCCCATATGAATGGGGCATCCTTCTTCATCAGCTTGTCGAAGGGCGCGTAGCGTCCGGAGAGGTTGGAGATGAACCTCTGGATGTAGGCCAGTCTTCCTTAGAAGGACCTGAGCTCTGTGATATTTCTGGGCGGTGGAAGCTCCCAGATCGCCTTGATCTTATTGGGATCCACCTCTATTCCTCGGTATCTGACCACGAAGCCAATGAATTTGTAGCAAGTTAAGCCGAAAGCGCATTTCATGGGGTTCATCTTGAGCCCATATTGCCAAAGCATGTCGAAGACTCGGCGCAGGTCGTACAAATGGTCTTCCCATCTTTTTGTTTTAACGACAAGATCGTCGACATAGGACTCGACGACGTTGTCTAACATCTCGTCGAATATTTTCGTCATGGCCCTTTGATAGGTAGCGCCAGCATTCTTCAAGCCAAAGGGCATCCGCTTGTAGTTAAGATCCCCTTGGGGGACCGGAAAGCTGTGTGACTCTCGTCCTTGAGGGCCATTCGAATTTGATTGTAGCCAGAGGATCCATCCATGAAGGATAGAGCTTCGTGCCCCGTGGTCATGTCGACCATTGTCTCGATGATTGGTATCGGAAAGTCATCCTTGAGACAGACTTTACTGAGGTCTCTAAAGTCAACGCAGATGTGGACTTCACCGCTTTTCTTTTTGGTTGGCATGATGTTGGCGAGCCAGACATGGTAGATGTAGGGCTCGATAAAGTCGACCTCTGCCATCTTGTTGACTTCGGTCGCGGCCTGCAACTCTAGCTCATGGCACATATGCCATTGTGGCTGTTTGACTGGGGTCGTTGTAAGAGAGATGGCCAGCTCGTGTTCAGCCACAGAAGAGTCGAGCCCTAGCATCTCTTTGTATGTCCAACCTCGAGTACCATTGAAAGATAGTACCCGTGAGAGATGTCGCGAAATAACGAAGGAGATACGATTCATCCAACGATAACTCCCTCATGGCCATTACGTAGTAGGCCAAATGTTCTTGTGAAGAACTCTGCCTATTAAATTTCGGTAGCTTGGGAGCCTTCGGACAGTTTGGCGGTAGCTTCTTAAATTAGTGGTGAAGAGGATATGGCACATTATACAAGTCTATAGTGGCGGTACCTTCTCCACGCTGAGCGAACTTGGCTTCCACAATCTACTCAATCATCTGTCTCTGAGCTATCAGATTTTTCGTCGCAGGCATGTTTAGTGACCGCATAATGGTCTCGACAGGAAGGTTTCAAGCTCCACCATTGTCAGGACCTTTGTTGCTGTCACTGAGGTATTGGCAGCCACTGGGGTGCCTCGGGAAGAGCGCTCCACCACTTGTGGTGCTATTGGAGGTTGCAGTGGTGCTTCTCTCTCCCTTAGAATTTCTTGCAATATAGCTTTCAACTCTTGGTTTTCATGCTGCACTTCTGGCAACATGATATCTTGGAAATCTTCCTCCAATTCATCCTTTTGTCTAGGGTCTTCATTTTCATGGGCCCTGCGGATTTCTTCGGGGACCCTTTTAGCCTGCGCCTGCCCCTGCTGAGTTAATGAGGTAGTGGTACTGTGATTTAATTGCGCCAGGACTTGAGCGACCGCGCGAGCCTTTCTCAATGACGACAGTGGCTCATTCAGGTCCATGGTTGGCAGTATCGGCCGAAACCGATACGTTTTGGCCGAAACGTATCGGTTTCGGTCGTAACCGATCCGATACCGGACCTGCTCACTGTAGCAGGCCCGAAACTAAAAAATAAAAGTTTTAATAGTTTCGGGCGAAACCGGTATCGATTTCGCCCGAAACTAACATGTTTCGGTCCGAAACCCGAAGGTTTCGGCCGAAACCCACGTGAAAAGGGGAGTTCACTTCGTTTCTCCCTCAGATCTGAGGGAGAAGGGCATGCTGCTGCGTGCTCCTGCTGCCTGCTGCTGCGTGCTCCTGCTGCTGCCCTACTGCTGCTGCTGTTGTTGCCCGTGCTGCTGCTGCTGTATAGGCTGTACTGCTACTGCTGTGCAGGCTGTGCTGCAACTGCTGCTGTACCCCAGCCTGGGTGAGGATCATTTAAAGAGGTAGAGGTTATTTTCTTGAGGTAAATTTAGGGTCTATTTGTTTTGTTCTGTGTTTTTTTGGTTAGGTTGAAAGTTTTTTTTGTTGTAGGTTAATTTTTCAACCCTAATTAGTTCAGACTTCAAATTAAACCCTAATTAGTTCTTTAAAAATAGGTTAATTGATAATTAAACCTTAATTAGTTCATAAAAATTGGAGCTTTTGTCTAATTAGGTTTGCTTAGGCTCAATTAAAGCTCAATTAAACTTCATTGAAGAATTTGGGGTGGAAACATGCTGGTAATTAACTTTTATGAAGGGTGATTAAGGGTTAGTTGATAATTAAGCCCTAATTAGTTCATAAAAATTAGAGCTTTTGTCTAATTTGGTTTGCTTAGGCTCAATTGAAGTTCAATTAAGCTTCATTGAAGAATTTGGGATGGGAGCATGCTGGTAATTAATTTTTATGAAGGGTGATTAGGGTTTAATTGATAATTAAGCCCTAATTTTTCATTGTACTTACAACTATTTGTCTTTGACTGTCTTAATGCAACATCATGTCTAGACGTGAACAAAGTCAGGAGCAGCATGGGCAGGAGAATCCGGGGTGGGCCCACCTCTCCTTAGTTGATGCTAGGACAAGAAAAGTGAAATGTAATTATTATGGTAAGGAGATACATGGCGGAATTACTAGAGGAAAGCAACATTTGGCAGGGGTAAGAGGAGAGGTGAAACAACGTGACAGATGCCCCCGAGAGGTCCGAGAAGAAATGCGTCAGTGCCTTCTGGGCAAAAAAGGAGAGGATGCAACAAAGAGCCGAAGATGAAGCTGAAATTGCTGAGGAGATTTCGCGCAGAAGGGGAAGGAGGGATGATGATAAGGAAAGCACTGAGGATTCAGATCCAGAGCTGACTGAAGCAATGGAGCGTGAACAAGTCGCTCGAAGGAAAGGGAAGACACTCATAGGTTCAGGGACCTACGAAAGTACAGCTGCACGACGTCCTGACAGTGGTGTTGCCCCGCAGAGAGCAGGCCCCATGGACAGCTATCTGCACAGAAGGCCCCATGCTACACAACCTAAAATCAAGCAAACATTGAGAGGGGTAAAAAAATCTGCAGAAGTTACAGGGCATCCAGTTAAAAGTATCTGCAAATGATTTTTCCATGCAGGTGTCGCTGCACATACAGCTGAAAGCAAATATTTCCAACCTATGCTAGATGCCATAGCAGATGCTGGCCCTGGCTTGAAGGCTCTGTCACGTCGAGACATATACGGGCGTGGCCTTGAGGGAGAGGTTGAGGAGCTCCATGATTGAGTTGAAAGCTTCAAACATATATGGATGGAGAGAGGATACACCATCATGTGTGATGGCTGGACTGGTACCACGAAGAAGTCCATGATTAACTTTTTGGTCTATTGCATCGAAGGTACAGTATTTGTTAAATCTGTAGATGCTTCAAATTATGAAAAAAATGTCAATTATTTATTTAGTTTAAGGGATAAGATGGTAGACCAAATTGGAGAGGACAATGTTGTCCAAGTAGTGACCGATAATGAAACCAGTTATAAGGTTGCAGGGAAGAAATTGATGCAGAAGCGCAGGCATTTATATTAGCTCCCATGTGCAGCACATTGTCTGGATCTCATACTTGAAGACATAGAGAAATAAAATCATGTGAAGAAGACAATTGACAAGGCACAAAAAATCACACAGTATATTTATGGCCATCCTAGGATATTGAATATGTTCAGGGAGCATGACAGTGGGGGGCGAGATATCATCCGTGCAGGGCCAACTAGATTTGCTTCGAATTTCATTTCTTTGGAGTCTTTGCACACGTATAAGATTGATCTCAATTTTGGATACTTTATCCTTATAGATATGATCCGTATTTGATTCAAATTTCATTTCTTTGCACAGCTATAAGAATGAGCTGAAAGCTTTCATGTACCACAATGTCCTGCAGGAATACATCGACAAGTCTAATGTTGATGCTTAGATGGAATATTTGCGTGTCTGCCACATCGTGGAAGACAACAAATTATGGGGCAGGGTCTCAAGGTACATGAAAGTAGTCACACCCCTTATGAAGGTCCTGCGAACGGTGGATGGCGATGAGAAAAATGATATGGGATATCTGTACGAGACCATGGACTGTGCCAAATTAGAGTTGCAGGATTCCCTTCCCAGAGATTAAGTAACATGGTGGAAAATTATTGACCAGAGATGGGACAACACATTACACCACGACTTGCATGCAGCTGGTGAGTGATTAATTGTACTGAAACATTGTTCTTTAGCGGCGAGTAACACGGTTAGGATAAGCACAGGGATAGATTAGAGTAACTCTCTCGGTAGTCAGTTAGGAAAACACATTAGATTTGACTACCCAAGTCCCAGGGGAATGGGAATGAGGGGATTGAATGGGCCCTAAGGCTCCTAGGAATCAGGTTCTACCAGGGGCAACAGGTCCGACCTCCAGGGGGCAGGGGGGTAACGCCTATAGGTCGACCTCGAGTCAGCCATTCCATCTCTTAATTTGAGCAACTCACCCACCCAGGGATATCTCATCCCTGTCGACTTTAACCGTTTATCAAACTTGCCCTATGTTATTTTATATCTAACATTTAGTTAATTATACACAAATGCAGGTTATTTCCTCAACCCTTGATTTATGTACGATGCCAATGCACATGTTGATGGCGAGGTGCTTCAAGGCACTTTAAAAGTCATTGGTCGTTTATCGAGGACACCAGAAAAGAGACTTCAGGTTGAAGTAAAGGTTGCCCTTTATTGATTTTATCAATAAGAGGTATATAATTTACTTAAGTCATTATGTTAATCTATTGCTTTATCTTTGTAGATGAACTATTATAGAATGAGTACTGGGACATATTCTGACTCCCAATTGCTACGTTGTGGGAAGAGTGAGTCCAGGTATATTTTATTTTTGTGCTTTCTTAACCTCAATATGTATTAGTACATCTTACATTTATTTGTTTATGGTTGGTGGAACAGCTGACTGGTAGATAATGGTCAACAACCGAGATGTGGGCAATAATGCATTGGCTTTCATTGCAATTAGGGTGCTCAGTCAAACAACATCGGCAAGCCAATGTGAAAGAAATTGGAGCACGTTCAGCCTTATACACTCAAAGGTCGCAATCGGCTAGAGGCAGAACGGCTAGAAAAATTGATTTGTTGCCACTACAATATGAGACTGAGAATAAAAAACATGAAGTTAAGACAACAACTGAGGGACAAATGCGTCGCAGAGGATGCCACTGCAGAAATTGATGTTGACGGTTTATTTGATGATGGCAATCCCTTGCAGTCTTGGGTGGAGACACGAGAGCATATTGATGAGCCCGTTTTTGATGATGATGATAGAGCATGGGCAGAGGGCATACTAGATGAAGATGAGTCAAGAGATCCAGAATTCAAAAGAGCAACAAAGAGGGCCAGAGAGACTCATGCGCACCAGAGAAGGGACCCAGCTTTGTTTGTTCATGACACTGAGGAGCAGCCTGAAACCGAGCCAACTAGACACTCAGAATCAGATAGCAGGCCAGTCACTCCTAAAATGGTCAAGCCACATGCATCCTTAAGAAAAAGTACATCGGTGCATGGGATGTTTGAGAGGACTAGTGCTGCTGCTCGAGAGGACCCGGCAATTGAGCAGTTGAAGCAGATTTATGTGAGACACACACCAAGGGGAAAAGGACCCATGTCAAGGGTGACTGAAAAAATCACACCAAAACAGAAAAAAGCATCCCCAGAGGCTAAAAGGCGATTGGTTTCTTATGGTGATGATGACGCTGGTGATGATGATGATGATGATCCCAATGCAGCTGCAAGTGCTGTAGGTGCTACTACTGGCGGTGGCACTGCTGGTGGTACATCCTCCTTCCACACAGACACAGGCCGAGGATATAGTGAGCAAAGATATGATTCACAGAGCCAATATGGGCATCCATCAGGTTATGGAGGTGGCCAACAGGAAGCAACCATTTATGGGTGGGGTCATGAACCAGAATTCCAGTTCCATCCAGTTCATCTTCTCATCCTCAAGATTCTTACGCTGATTCTGGATTCGAATCAAGCCGACAACCTTACACTCCAAGAGGGATCCAAAGAGGAATGCAAGACTTGGCTACCTCATTGTTTGGTTACAGTGAATATACACAATACAAGCAACCTTCTTATGGGTATCAACATCAAAACCCAAACGATGAGGGAGAAGGTTCTAGTTATTACCCATATTAGTGCCTCTTCATTTAGGTAAAGATCATTTAATTTCTGTAACAGTTACTGTGTCTAATTTGGTTTATTGTACTGCTTGAACCTACTTCATGCTTAGTATGTACTCAAGAATATTAGTTTAACATGTTCAATGTTTGAACTTCAATGCCTACTTCATGTTTATTGCACTTACTCCAATTTCTTTACAGTCAAATGCATGTCTAATAAATTTTTTGATTTTTATGTGATTATTTATATTTTTTCGATTTGTTTCTGATTTTTTAGGCTTGTTTTGATGTTTTTTTAACCTTTTCACTATGTTTCGGCCGGTTTCGGCCGAAACCGAAACCGAGCCGTTTCAGTTTCGGACTCGGCCGAAACCAAATCCGAAACCGACACTGCCAACCTTGTTCAGGTCATCTGGCTCTTCTTTAGGCCAAGAATGGCAGTGTCGGTTTCGGCACCGAAGCCGTTTCGATTTCGATCCGAAACCAAATAAATTATTATTTTTTTGCCAAAGCAGGGTTTTGGCGTGTAGTTTCGGATCGTTTCGGCCGAAACTGCCATCCATGCTTCAGGCTACTTGCCAGCGATTGAGGTGTATCATGTGAACACCCTCATGGTATCATTACCCACCTATGCTATTCTCTTTTTCTTTGGCAGTTGTACTCCTGGTCAGCTAGGTGCCCCCAGCCTGTCAGAGACTGAGACCCGTGGTGAGGGTTCTCCTACCAACTTGTGGTCCTCTACCCAGATTGATTCCGAGTGTTGGATGGCAGGCTAGGGCTTTTTGTAAATCCTTTTGTGCTTTTACCCCTGAGGGCATAGAACTTGTTATTTTCGGACCGTCGGAACCTCCGCTTGTTGCAGATGCGACATCCAGATGGGCTTGCTTGCCCTGGCTCTCTTGAGAGCACGGGCCTCTTCTTTGCTTGGGCTTAGAAGCTTTGGGTCAGCGCGTCTGCCCGCAGTTGGATATAGAAGCACCGACATTCTTCAATACCGCCTTATCTTCCCAAACTTGTCAGAGGAGACCAACTGGAGGTGGTTATGGTCGAGACATGTTCAACCCGAGGCGTGAACGGCTCTCCTCCATTGAGCCGAACATGGAGTTTGTCGACAAGGATTGTCTTACCGGAGTTAGATGCTACCACCGCTAGCTTCCTGCCCTTACAACTGTGGCATTGCCTCCGTTGAGTAGAAGCAGAGCCGAAAGTGATGTGGTTGACCGAGAAGGCTCGATCAGCAGTCATTGGTGAGGGCTTGATGCCCCCTGTTGATGCTAGAGTGGCCAATTCCTCTTTAGCCACAGGAATAACGTCCAAGAAGTAGAGCGAGCCGACTACAGTCGGGAAGTCCCTAAACACCAACGGGGTTGCCAGGTATCCACACCTGGCGTGATTGGCGACGACTTGGGGTCCATAAGTGACGGCTGGGGTGTGTTCTTGTAGTTGTGTCGTGCAAGGGAGTGATCCCCCTTCCCCTTCCCTCCTATAAAAGGACAGAGGCATCACAACCATAGTAAAGGTGAAAAAACTCTTTGGCAGAGAGATGAAAGGCAGGAATTATCCCATCGGACGTGCCAGCCTATTTTTAGACACGGAATTAGGGGGATATAATATAAAGAAAAATGACGATGCATAATATACATTGTATGTAAAATGTATATTAGATAATTGTAGACAAATTTCGCGGATTTGTTTATCAGACAATTAGGGTTCAAGTGCTAGACAATTCTCCACCGACCGTAGTCAGAGTTTATTTACATCAGCTTAAAGTCCGAACACTTTTGATTAATTGTCAAAGAAAACCAAAGACCTTTACAATATCGGTTATGATATTGGGAGCACATTTGCAATTGCAACACCCGGCATACCTGCAAGGAGGGTCAGGTCTACATATGTCGTAGTGAAGAAGGCATTGGTTAGCATTGGTTTCTTGGACCCTTGGCGGAGCGAAGATGCATTTTGAAATGACTCAAGTCCCTAAAGGGACCTTTATACAAATTCAAGAAATGCAGGGTATTTTTGTAATCCCTGAACATTTATAAAAGAAGGGTATTTTTACAGTTACAGGACTTTACAATACTCAACTATAAAATACATGACTTTTCAACAGATTGTAGATTTTACATGATGTTTCTGCAAAAAATATGTAGGACATATCTACAATTTCTAAGGATTACAAAACATTTTGCAATTACAGAACATTGTAGGGGTTTTCTAGTAAATTTGGGAATTTTTCCTTGTAATTTCTAATTAATCCAAAAAAATACGTAATTTCTCCCCACGAAAATTATATAAACATACACCGAGAGTATATATGCAAAAGCAGGGCGTATATATGCACCATACCCTCGGTCCAAGTCTTCAAAACAAACAAAGCACAAGTGGAGAACTGCGCGTCTCCAAGAGTTCCCACAGTCCGAATCAGTCCAAGTGTTCAAATCTTCAAGTGTGTCAAATGGGGCCCACGGGGCCTATTAATAGAGTTTCAGAAACGGTTACCCTTTTAGGACCTACCCGAACCGGATAGGCTCCCTCGAGAGGGCCACCGGGACCGGATAGGTCCCAAAAGGGGGGCCTTGGGTCCGAATAGGCCGCAGAGGGCCAACTGGGACTGGATAGGTCCTCCGCAGGCCTATTCGAAACGGATAGTTCCTCCGGGGACCTACTCGGACCGGATAGGTCACGTGGGGACCCATCCGGTCCAGATAGGTCTACGAGGGAGCCTATCCGAACCAAATAGCTCACGCAAGGGACCTATCTGGTCTCCCTAGGCCGGATGAGGGAGAGGGGGGTCCGCCCCCTATATAAACCCCATTTTGATGGGTTTCCATTGGGTTTTCTCTGCTTTGGCCACGTGGAGAGGAGAAAACAACTCATGCTCGGTGTTTTGTGCGATGGTTTAGTCCGCTTGTGCCGCTTGTCGCATGGGGAGGCTCCGGTCTTCTAGGATTTCTTCCCGACCAAGCTTGTACGCCTTGTAAGTTGCAAAGAATTTTTTTTCTTGCATGATTCGCTTGCTGCGAGGGCATTTGTGTTGCTCCGAATGCCCGACGGGGTTTCTCGAGACTTGTGTTTGACCGGGTGTCATGACGGCACAGACTTTGTGTCGTTTTGTGGCCGTCATTGGATTTTCCTCGATTGATTTGAGAAAATAAATGAGTTCAACAACGTCGCAGGTGTTAAACTGAACATCCTCTTTAGGATATATTCCTGTGTGGGTAATATAACTTTTAACTCCCCCTAAATGAATGGCATACATCATGAGTGGGTCACGGGAAAACAGATGAGAAAATGAAGGTGATTTCATATATGAATTCCAATTGTACAAAAGAGAAGTGGAGGTACATGAAATTTATCTCCGTCTTCTAAAACTCCTCGTGTACTTAGAATTAAGAGCTCAAGGGTACAAGTTTCGACATTCAGGACAGAAGTATTTAAAATCTAAATGATAGATAAAATGTTGAATTCTTCTCAGGGTGTCCTATTGAGTTTCAGAGAATTTCTTCATTCTGCTTTTGATAGGACTGCAGAAACTTCTTGAACTTATCTGGCAATTCCCTCAGGACATTGAAGGCATTAATGCACTCCCCAAATTTTCTGTGAATGATTAGGCCAGTAGTACTCATGAAGAGTCTCATGTCATACATTAGCATGGGTAAAGAAACTTCAGGTGCTGCCGCTTGTCGTCCTACTGCAAAGACTCCAGCTTCAGTAGGTGTGGTACCTCTTTCAGTAGGTTGCGCTGCATCAGGGACTAAGCTTGAGCTCTCAGCTATTTCATGTGATCCTAATGCAATCGGAACAAATGCGGGTTGAGTTGGTATAGCTGGGTCTAGAGTTGGAGGTATCCTTTGTACTAGCTCCTGAATCCAATCATCCTCTTGCTCCTGCTTTATCTAAGCCAGCTCTTCAGAAGCTCTCCATTGCTATGACTCCATCAGCGCAAAATCATCATAATTAATAGAGGATTGATGGCTTTGAAGGAGGGTCAGATTGTATTCCTGAAACTTTGCGAACTCCCTGTCAACTTTGACTTGAATGTCCCCCATCCATTTGCTCTGTGCAACGTCAGGTAGTTGATAAATGAGAGTGGTGCCCTTCCATCTGCAATGAGCTTCTGATTTTCCTCCTGGAAGATCCTATATACATCAGAGATGTGAGCCCTGTACTGATCTTCTGTGTAGATGTGGGCTTGCTCCCAGAAGGACGTAACCTTTTCTACTGCTAGCACTCCTTGGCAACTTTTTCCATGAATCCTAATAACGTAAGGGTACGTTTTTCTAGTTTCACCATCCTCCAAGAATATTTTATCCAACTCTCATATAATCTTTTTCCATCTACATCTTCGATAAGTACATTTCCTATATTTAAGAGGAGTTTCTTGTCCCCTATTTATTATCTAGGCAATTCTGACCTAGTCAAAGATATTATTAGCTATAGGAGGTTGATCTGGACAAAACATGGAGAATATGTGAATTTCAGTCTTTTTACTAATAGAGGCACAATACACAGATACAAGGAATTTCAATTATTCAAATCAAAATTCAGAGTCGTACCAGCAAGTAGGTCTGATATACATTGGGCTGTTGAATTGCCCTCCCCCGGAGTAAATGCATTAGATCTGACTGTGGGGCGATCGACTGGAGCTGGTGGAGCTGCTGCCCTGAGTGTGGGAATCTCTTCTTCTGATGATGATTCTGAGGGCTCTCTGGGATTGAGGACTGAGTTGACTAGTTCTCTAAACTCAGTTTCCATAACCTTGTCCATAAATTCTTGCAGCTCCATTGGGGGATTCGCCAGCTCTTCTTGTGCTTGATTAAATTGAACCCACATATGGTAGGTTCTCTTGCCCTCACCATTGCCACACAGAATATCCACTTATACTATTTTCTTCTTATTATCACCCGCAATAGACTTCCTTACTCCTCTCCTTTTTCTTGTATAGGGAATTTGAGCCTTCTTCTTGGCAGCTTCTTGGCAGCTGCTTTGCTTCTAGCCTCAACCTGGGCTACTCTCTCAAGGTTGTGTTCTATTTGGGAGAGACATTGTCAAACTAAGCGTGATGCCACTATGTTGAAGCGCCCAACGAGCAAAGACATGCCAATCTCGTCATACAACACCAGAGAGACCCCGATTCAGCCCCTAGGATCAGATATGTACCCCTCTAAGCAGTCCACTTTGACATCCAGAGGAGGATCCCGTCAGCCAATACCAATCCAGCCTTCACCGCTTCCTTCATAGGTTCCGCACTAGGGCCGACAGCAAGGAAGCCCCCTCTATGCACCTTTGAGACCACCCATTCTTCCGCCCTGTCACCTCCCTCATCCAGCATCTGCTTGACTCTCTCTCCTCCATCACGCTCCCCTTCACCGAAGCCACCCACACACATCTATTAAGCCATTCAAGCTGGCCATGTATGAGGTTCACCGGCGAAGGGTCCATCTCAACGCAACCCCTACCAGTTCCCACTGCCCTGCCACGGTGCCACCTGCCGGAGAGCTTCTAAGGGCCTCCGCATAAGAGCATCAGAGCCCCCTGTCACCTCCTACCTCTGTCAACCACCTCCCATCCATCAGGTAGTAGACCCGTCACAAATGTCCTATTTTTTTTCCACATCGGAAGCACATTAAGCGTCGCAGGTACCCTCTCGGCCTTTGCCACTGATTAGGGGCTGAGCCCCCCAGAGGTGTCTTGTTCACACCGAAGGCCACCTTCGGAACACCTCCGCACTGCATCTCCCTACCCCACACAAATTCCTCAAAGCTTCTCTCTCTAGAAATGTCTAGAGAGAGGTTTAGAATATTAGTTATATTCTTGTTTGAATTGAAAATTCTGGGATATGTTAAATAAATAAAGATTCAAAGGGTTTGATTAGGAGAACCTGTAATGTCCCGGGTTTTTCGGATATTTTCCGGATCTGAATCCGTGGGTTTCGGATCACGTTTGGGGTCCCAGAACGTGTTTTGCGGTTTACATGTGTTTTTCCCTGACAGGACCTACGGAACCCTATATCGGGTGAACCGTTGCGTTCTCCTACTCCGGGACGGTACCAGTGCGATTGGCGTGTTCCGAGGATCAAGGAAATGTATTTTTCTATTTTTGTGTATTTTTTAGAAAATTTGAATTTTCTATAAATATCCCATTTCTTTTTCCTTTTTCTTCCCTTCTTCTTTCTCCCCCGCGTGAGAACCGCCCCCTCTCTTTCTCTCTCTCCTCTTCCGGCGACGACCCGACGTGCTCCCCTCCGGCTGCAAGCGGCGGTGGGCAACGGCGTGGCGGCGACGGCGGTGGCGAGGTGATCGTGGCGGTGCGTGATTCATGGGAGCTCGAGGAAGAACGAGGGTTTTAAGCGGATTCTTGAAGATCGGCGGCGATCCGTCGCGTTTCGAGCTTCCCCGAGGTAGGGTGACGGATCCTTAACTCATTTACCGCCTTTCCCGCGATTTCTAGGCCGAAGGGAGGTCGAGAGAGGGTTATTTTCGCGCCGGGAAGGGAAAATCATGTTTGGGGTTTGAACGCCCGATCTAGCGTTTTAATCCATGATTCGGTGGGTTGTTGGCATCAAATGATGCCCTGGGGCATGGGGACAAGTTTCCCCTTTGTTTCCCCTTCACCTGGGGGTGAATGGGGCGTGGAATGAAAATTTCGCCGAGATTCGCCGTTCCCGATTTTCTGGAAGGCTAGCGGTCGTTCCAGTGACCGTTTCTTTCCGTAAGCGGTCCCAGGCAGACCGTTTTCTTGGCCCCTGAGGTCGGTTGGGCCTAGCGGCCACGCGATGGAGCGCTAGCGGCAAGTGGTGGCCTAATGGCCGACTGTTTTCCACCGTGGGCCGGTGTGACCTTCGAGGCATTTTGACCGTTGATTTTTGACCGTTGGAGATCCTGTTGGGCAAGCGGTCTTGCGATGGACCGTTTTCCCTTGGCAAGCGGTCAGTTCCATGACCGTTTGCTCCGTTTTATCGTTGCACCCTCGGGGTGCGAGTTTCTGACTGTTGGGAGTCACGTGATGGTATGCGGTCCAGGGTATGACCGTTTCTTGCCCATGCGGTCCAGAAGAGGACCGCTAGGCTTTGGCTAGCGGCCTCGCGATAGACCGCTAGGCTCTCACGTGTCTCGCCCCTTGTGGTCTGGCAGTAGACCGTTTGTGCCCATTAGCGGTACAGGAGCAGACCGCCACTTGGGTGTTGCCAACCAGATTTCGTTCCGATTCGAATCCCAGGTGAGTGGAACTCGATCCCCGTGTTGACCTACGGTCCGACTGATGCTAGGCATCATGTGGGGACTATACATGGGTGCCGTGGGGACCCCAGGGAATGGTATGTTTCGGCTGCTGTCACCGTGAGTTTGTGTCGGTACGAGGAGCTGTCCTTGTACCTTGTCCGGTTCAGGCGTTGTTTTCCGTTGACTAGAGAGTTTACTCCTTCAGCGACCCTCCACTAGTCGTAGCCTTCCGACACGCGTGTGGTCCCACCAGGAAGTGGTGGAGAAGCTACCCGAGAGAGACGGCTTTAGGCTGGTTGCCGTGGGCCTCCTACTGTGGCGGCTCGAGTCCGATCCGGGAGGAATACCAGCTAGAGAGTCTGACGTAGCGTAGTCAGTCAATGTGTGCACACGTGGTCGGGGACTTCGGACGCGTGCTGACGAGCACGACCCCGACTAGACCCTTGTCAGTGTTACTTGTTGTATGTCTCAGTTTCGGCCTGAGGCGAGTAGGGAGACACTGCGCCGCAGTGTAAGTCATCAGGGGACGCATCCGGCCTTGCTTCTAGTAAGAGGCACTCCTGTCTTTGTCAGGCAGTCACTCTTGATTTTGCTACCGAGTTGTCTCGATTTTTGTGCCACGTGGTCGGTACTCGACGTAGCTGAGCTTTCCCGTTTATTTATTCTGTGGCTCCTTGTTATACGTCTTGCTAGCTTCCGCTTTAGCCGTCTCCTGCGCAGTTTCTCGTTTTGTGAGGTGGGGGTCCGAGTGATCCCTGCTGACTCTTTTGTTAAAAGACTCACTCCCTGCGTTTTTCCGCGTTTCAGGTGAGGCGAGGCTTCAAGGGAGCGTTTCTGAGGCTCCACGCGGTTCCAGTGCCCAGGGTTAATTGCCAGAGCCGGTGTATGCCCCGTGTAGTTGTACTTTTCTTTCTGGACTGTACTAGTTGTGGACTACTGTCTTGTGTTAGACTGTTGTTATATTGTGGACCATGTAAACTGCTTAATTTTAATTATTAATTCCTACTTAATTATGTTAAATTATGTAATTCTGCGATGATTTGTGATCCTCGTATATTTCCACACCATTCTTTTTACCCTTCCGAGTTTTCGGGCTCGTGGGTGGCGGTCCGGGATTCGGGTTACCGGGCCTTTACCGGTATTCGGATCTCGGGTCGTTACAGAACCCCTCTTTTCAAATCAAATGTTGAGAAGTTAAGTTTTGCCCAATTGGATTTGGCAATTTAGAGTTTTGAGACTAGGCCATCCCCATTGAACTCCACCAATGTTAATTACATTGCTCTAACCAGTGAAAAGTCTTAATTAGGTACCCCTATAGTAATGCCTTGAATGAAATAAACCACATAACTATTAGACTTGTGCATTAAAGAATGATACAAAGTGAGGCCATGAGTTTCCTATGGCCCAAGAAAGGTTTTTAAGGATACCCAGGCATTTAGGAAGATTTTAAGCCAAAAGGATAACCTTTCCAAATTAGGAAGGTTGTGTTCAAGAGTAATATTGCCATTCTAGGGTTAGAGGTTCATTCTAGTGGATTGGGGATGGTTTGAAACCCCTAGGATGTGCTTTGAGCTCATGTTCGGTGTTCAGGGGTGCAACTGCAATTTTAGACAACTTGAAAATTTAAGGATACTTTAGATGCTTTAAGTGATTTTTACTTTTTTAGGATTTTTCCATGATTTTTGATGAATTTTGGTTGACCCTGCCATCTTTGGAAAGTTTGAGTTTCAAGTGCATTTTACATGTTTTTAGCATTTTGACATTTTTTTAGAATTTGCTGTGATTTCTAAGAGTTTTTAAGTGAGTTAAGAAAATCTTTCTATTTCTAAGGAAGTTTGCCATTTATCCACCACAAGCCTTAAAATCTAGGGAATCTATCCTTCAAACATGTACCTCCTGCCCATTTTTCTTACCAAAAGAGAGTACCCTGCCCATCACCCCACTGAATTTTAGGTCCTTTTTCCACCCATCTAGCTGACTTAAAGCATTCCTTCGTGGGAGATATACAAGTGACATTTTCTGTCCCCGGTAAAAATCTGTTCCTGCCCCCAATCCCTATAGTGTTTCCCTCTTTAACGATAATTATCCACTTCGAAAAAGGCTTGTCGTCGCAACAACTTTCCCAAAGCCCCATTCCTAGTTAGTGCCAAATTCATGATTTGTGTGTTCTCTCCCAAACCACCTTTCCTAACAGATTGACAGACCTCCCACTTCGCCAAATGCAGACATTTAGAGTTATTAGTGCAACCTCCATAGAAATCTTATGTGAGTCTTATCAATTCTGAACCATACTGCAGCTGGTAAGATAAAAATAGACAGAAAATACAACAGTAAGGAAGAGAACAGTATTAAGCAAAGTAATCCAGCCTCCCAATGACAAGCTCCTGGACTTCCAAGTTGTTAATCTCTGCTGACACCTCACTAGTACAGATTCCCAATGAGAAATGTTCAACTTTGCAGAGTATAATGGCAGCCCCAAGTACAAAACTAGAAAAGACCTCACAGTACATCCTAATACCGCAGCACCCCTTGCCAACTCTGCTCCTCCAAATTGATACCTAGCAAAGAACAACTGTCAAAGCTGATCTTTACACCTGCTGTGTTCGAAAGTTTCCAGGATGAATATGAGCAACCTCAGTTTTTCAACTTGACCTTCCAAGAATATGAAAGTGACATCTGCACATTGTAAACTAGAAAAATCTGTATCAACTCTGACCACCCACACATGATGAATCCGGCCATCACTTTCTGCCTTCAAACATATTCTCTCAAAACATTGGCTGCCAATACAAAGCAAAGGATAAAAGGGCCTCACTGTTTCAGACCCCTGGAACTTGAGAAGTACCTATACACATTACAATCAAAATCACTGATAACCATGCTGTGGATATAACAATCACCGATCAGAGGGATTGGTCATCTTTGCTTTCATATTTTTAGGTTGTACGCACACACATACATCTTCGGGCTTTAGATTCTGTTCCTGGTCGGCCAGACTGCCAGAGCGGGTGCGAGCTGGAGCTGCCATAGCTTATGGCTGGCCGACACAAATTTTGACAGCCAACGGGAGCAACTCAATCGTGGGCTTCATGCCACAGTCAATCATAAATATAAATATATATATATATATGTGCACTACTGTAAGTGGTTTATATACTCATATAACACTATTCCTTTTGCAATTTACCCTTCCACAACCTCAATCACACTTGTAGGCAGAAATAGAATAGCAGCAACAGCAGTAGCAGACAGCAGAGATGGCTTCGGGAGGCACATCCGGAGGTAACTTCATCTTGTTTTCTCCTCTTCTTTTATCTTTCCCATGGATGGGGTGATCTTGATGAGTGTTAGGATGTGAGGTAGGAGATTTAACTGATCCGGGACCAATCCAGCTGAATTGCCCAATCCTGCCCAGTCTGGTTGATCCAACCACAGAATCATAGAGCAGGGACTGGCCAATCTTGGCCAATCCATCTAATCTGATCAGTCATGGATGTCTACTTCCTCAAACCATTCCAAGCCAGCCACCATCCATTTTTAACAAATGTCAGATCCACTGCAAACACTTTTCAAATTTTCAATTATTCTGTGCTCAAACTCCCTGGTTAATGGTTATCATGACCTAATCTCTGGTTGCATTTCTTGTTTTTTTTTTGGGGGGGAAAGTGGGTGGTAGCACTATTGTATGAAATGAAAAAAGGGATGTACAAGTATAGTCAGTAAGTTCCCAAAAAATCCCTGTACATGGAAAGACCACACCAAGACAGTGTGGCCCACTCTAATTCCACCAGCAGAACAAAAAGTGAAGAGTTTTGAGAGTTCACATTACAAAGGAGCTCCGCCCATTCTCTCACTTTTCCACAAATAAACACAACCACAGTCTCCACTGCTCTAGCTTCCCTTCTAAATGTCCGGTTGTTGTGTTCCCCCCACAAGGACCAAAGAGTAGCATGAAGAATCAACCACTAGACGGCTCTGTCTCCTCTGAAGATCCAAGATCTACCCCAACCCCCAATCAGGTGATGCACCTCTCTTTGTTGGCCAACCTGACATTGTGTCCTTCTAACAAGCTCTCCCCACACCCCCTGTGAGAAGGTGCAGCCAACAAACAGGTGGTCCAAGGTCTCATCCTCCTCTCCACATAAGCAGCAAGTCGACGATATAGCTGGAAGAAATGGGAGCAACCTATCCCGAGTGGGTAGCCTCCCATAGGAAATCCTCCAAGTAAGAAACTTCACCTTCAGCAGACTCCTAGGCCGCCAGATCTAGGGGCGAGCAAGTGGCGTACCTCTCCATCAGAGATGAGGGTATAAACTGATCTGACTGAGAAAGTACTCTCCCTCCCCCACCTCCATGTCCATACATCCTCCCTGTCTAGCTAAGGAGCGAAATCCAAGAGGAAGTGAAGGAGGTCCTAAAGCTGCTTCATCTCCTCAACCCTGAGGGCCCTCCTGAATGTTGATGCTTAGGTACCTCCTGACAGCTGAGAGTCAAAAGTCTGAGACACCGACCCCTGAGGGGCAGCTGAAACTACACAAAGGCTCGGATAAGACGCCTCCAAAGTGACGTCGCCGCACCATCTGTCCTTCTAAAAAGGCACTTGTCACCTTTTCTTAGTCGGACCCGGACACTAGATGTGATAATGTCCCTGCAAGACAAAACATCGTGCCAAATGGGGGAAGTATGATGTTGTGATGTTGGCGCCAGATCCCAGACTCTTCTTCTACCATAGTACCTCTGCCTAAAAACTTGTGCCCACAGCCTGTCACCACTCAGTAATCAATAGGGCCATATAGCTGAGCTCCTAACTTGGTAATTCTTTTTTACCCTACTCCTGCATGCCCCCTCACTGGATCTCTTGCCGCTGCAAACTCCCAGGCTGATTTCACCCTCTAATCAGTTGTGTATGTCAGGTCAGTTTTAATCTCTATACCCCCCACAACAAATACAAAACAAGAATAGGGGACGACCAATTGTATCTTAGTGGAACCAACACGCACATTCTCCCATATTCAGCCCACGAAGCACCTTGACCTCTCCGTGATCCTGTAAGTCACTACCCCCCTTCATCACAGATGCACTGAAGTGTGAAACATCCAGCAACTCCACCAAGAACTGCCATGTTTGCTTGCCCTAAATTGGATCCTCCATGGCTTATTCCACTATCTCCTTTTCAACCAAATTTCTCACCACTCCAACCCCTGAAGCTCCACAGGAAGTTGAAACATCCAACTAAGAAACTTGAGTGCATCTTCAGCACACCCGTTCCTCCTTTGCACCCCAACAGGGAGCCTGCCCCTCTTGGTAATCAAAGAAAAAAGGAAGCCTTCCCCTCATATAAGTGTACTAGAAAGAATTCCAGATCCAAGAATAAGGAGAAAGGAGAATCTCAGCATTAGAAAAGCTTCAGGGATTTTAATTTATCTTTGTTGGCTAAATTGTTGTGGAAGCCAGGTACTGAGGAAACAGGTTGGAGATCATTACATAGAAGTACTACAGGGGATCTAGGGTTTGGGATACACACCTTAGTTCCATTTCTTACATCTCCAACCTATGGAAGTCCATCATTAGAACTAGGAATGTGGTTAAGGCAGGAGTCTGTCAGTAATGGTCATAAGATCTTATTTTCGCTGGGTATTTGGTGTAACAATCATCTCTTGGCAGAACTATATCCTCACCTCTTCAACAGTGCCAATGCACCTAAGGCAACACTAGCAGAGGCATTTGATCAAGAAAGGAGTGGGGTTAAGCTCCTATGTTTAGAAGAAACTCACATCAGGAAGAGATTTATCAAGCCAAGTTACCTGCTAGACCTGTCTTGAGGCTGAAATCTTTGTCAAAATATAGTAGATGGATGGGACTGGATGTGGGAAAAGTCTCTATAAGATCAACAAATAAATGACAGCAGATGGGGCATGACAAGGCCTCCTTTTCTTCACATGTAGAAGCCGTGCACCCCCCCCCAAAGGTCAAATTACTATATGGAGAGTGGCTCACTCTGTGATTCTGTTGGCCACCTTTCTGGAGGGTGTGAGGACTGTATGCTACCTGAGCAATGATGAGGATGAGAGCCTTGATCTTTTGCTGCTGCAGTCTAATTTCTGTTTGGCAGTATGGATAGCCCATTTTGATAGAATAGGATTTTAGTAGACCCCCCTTCCAAGTGTGAAGGAGCTGATGAATCAATGACAGAGGCCTTGCTTCCTAACAATGACAAGATGGATGGCATTGCATGTGGCTATTTGTGCCATATGAGGTAGAACCTCGACATCTTCTAGAGAAAGAGTGGAACATGGGGAGCAGCTAGTCTCTTTTATCTGTGATCAGGTCAAGGATTGGGCAGCTGCCTTGGAAGGATGAGACCGCAATCTCCTGCTTCTTTTATGGCGCCTATCTATATATCATGGCCACACATTCTATGTGTGACTGGTTTTGCTTTTTCAAGGAGTGTCCTTTAGCATAGGAAGGCTTATCTTTCAGGGTGACCTCTGCCTAGTCAGTGGTGCATCTTTATGGTGCTTTCCCTTTTGGTGTACTTTCCTTTATCATACTTGTAGTTTCTCTCGTTTTGCATAAATATCTACATGGTACTGTGAAACAATGTGATAGAGTCATAGCAAATAATAGAATTGATCACGCTATTAATTTTTCATCATCATAGTTTATGTGATGCCCATACCATATCATCCGCTCGACCTGCTTTGCAACATTATATTCTAGATCTGCTTCTTTCAGCTTAGCACGTCCCGATTTGGCCATCTTCTTTGATTCTAAAATTCTTGGTAGAACATACACCTGATAATCTTCATGCAAAAGAATATACTGCAAATTCACCAAAAGAGGGTTAACCACATATGAAATAGATAGAAAGCAATGAGACAGAATCAGATATTTACCTCATCCCTAAACAATGTCAAAACTAGGTTCTCCTTTAGTACAACCTGAAAATGAAGCCTGTAATTCTCACTATTGGGCACTAAAGGATTAGAAAACACAAAACTGAGGGAAAAATAGGACCAATCCATTTTTAATCTCTCCACCAATTTTAGACAGGATACAAATAATGTTACAGTTGAAAACAAAATACCCATCCCAATGGAAGTATAACTCATTTGAAGAATTCTGGTGACATCTGCAGAAACTATAGCTGGGAAGGTAGTGGCAAGCAATGATTGTTGTTTTCTATGGATGATGAAGGTTTCCGCATGTGAACAAATTTGGAAGTGAGATAAACTAATATATGATAGAAATATACCATTGCAATGTCGATACTTGTCACACGGAGCAGTTCATCAGGGCAAACAAGATAACCTAATAGAACCCATTCTCGATAAGAAGTAACATTAGCCAAATCCTGTGCCCTCTGCAGTTTAAAAAATAAACTATGATGATCAAATAAACGACTTGGCTTTCCACTAATAATGGTATATCAGTATTCAAATTCACAATCACCATAGAACGCAAACCACAAGTAGCATTTTCAGTGACATGAGGTGGGTTTATGAACTGCTTACCATGGGGTGAGCAGAATTGGTAAGAATGTCAGGATAACGAGGGTGAAATGGACTTAGAAAGCCCTCATTTCTTAGCTTTCTTGTGTCAATAGATAGAAATATTATAGGACCTACTGCCTCCAAGACCTGTTAAGAAGTTGCAAGAAACATTTAGCATATATGCCTGAGAAAAGGAATAGCCATTTACTTGTTAGATATTACACAAATGTGAATGGGCATAATTCATAAGGCATTATCCTCAAAATTAAAATGGCCAGAAAAATTTGTTCCTGGTCATTCATTGTATGGACCTGACAACTAAAAATATCCAAGTTTGTCGATCATGGAAAAAAAAAGAAAAACTACAAGCAATACATGCGACAAGTATTCATTCAAGTAACTTGCCCATAGTCATCTCCGATCTATATACACGGTCATGGTCCAGAAAAGAAAATGCCTAACCTCCAATCTACCATGTGACGGAAAATGCTACTCTCTCCATCCCACTTTAATTGTCTGCTTTGGGATTAACAAAAACTTTCAAGTGAACACAATCATACTTGTAAACATTTGAAATGTCCTACCAACATTACCCTGCATTTTCCTTCTTTCTAACCCATAATGTTATCATCTGACCTTGTCCAGTGGCAAAGTAAGAAATTGTACAAATGAAAATCAGCATGTCTGACAATGAGAGCATTTTGTGTGTAAATCCAAGTGTGAGAAAGTCAGAGAAGTGCTATGAAGGAAGAGATAAGAGAAATGTTGTGAGGGAGTTTGTCAGGCATTGCAAGATCAACAGTCATTGTATCCAAGAACCCAATTGTGAAGGGGATAGGGAGGACACTATGAGGGAGAGAAGAGAGAGGAGGCTGTCAAACAGGGTGGCATCACCAGCGTTTGGGATGTTTAGGGGTATTATGGTGATGTGGAGTGACTATGCAGTGGAGGAGTTAGAGGAATGCAGGAAATTAGGAAGAAATGTTGTATTCCAAACCTGCTGCAACATCAGTGATACCTTTTGTATGGGATTTTTCAGGTGTGTGCGGTCCCCAAAGCAGGGAACAAAAGAAAATCCTATGTGAGGAGCTCATCCATCATCACCATCAATGAGGTAGGCCTTGGTGTGTAGGGGGATACTTCAATGCTATATGCTTCTGTGTGGGAGAGAACGGAGAGTGTCACAATTCCAAGGGAGATGGAGGACTTAAAGGACTTCATTAAAGAGGCTGCTTTCATTGACATTCCTACCCCCAGTGCACTTTTCATGTGGTCCAACCTTGCAGAAGACCTTTCTTGCTCTAGGCTAGACAGATGCCTAGTGTCAGTGGAATAGGAAGATCACTTCCCACATCTTCAAGCTGAGTGCTTGGCTAGGCCAATCAGAAACCAGGGTGTTGGAAGTAATTTTTTGTCATCTAAAAAGGAAATTACCTTGGGTCACCCCCTTCCTCTCCTCAAGTTTGTTACGTCACTTGGGAGATTAAGAAAAAGATCACTTAGGCTCACCACTGTAAGGGAAGGTGACCGCAGCGCGCGGGGGGGGAGGGGGGGGGTCCTCTATCCCCACCGGGGTGAATCAACACCCAGTTCGGGGTGAGATGGGCCTCACAGTCAAGTCCCCCCTCCGAGGTTAAATGGCCCTAGGTAAGCAGTCGGCCCCTCTGGGGTAAAAGGGACACCCAGTCAGCAGTCCGGGGTGAAATGCAGGTGGAGAGAACCCCTTCAGAGAGAAATGGACACCTAGTCGTCTCACGAAATACCCCCATCCGGGGTGAACTGCAGTGAGTGAATCAACACCCAGTCCGGGGTGAAATGGGCCTCACAGTCAAGTTCGGCCCCTCCGGGGTGAAATGGGCCTCACAGTCAAGTTCGGCCCCTCTGGGGTGAAATGAACACGCCATCAGTCCGGGGTGAACTGCAGATGGAGGGAACCCCTTCGGGGTGGAATGGACACCCAGTCGCCTCACGAAATATCCCCCTGGGTTGAATTGCAAGCAAAGGGAACCCGTCCAAGGTGAAATCAGCCAATCCGGGTGAGACGGAGGAGGCTGCCGGGGTGGAATGAAGGTGGCGGAGGATGTGGTCACCTCCCTCAAATCTCCCCTCGGGAGTTCTGGTCACCTCCCTTGGCAATGGTGAGCTTAAGGGACTTATCACCTCCCTTTATGTTGAACTCCTCCAGCCACAGGAGGGACTCATGCGACCCCAATGGAGTGCGAGTGACCCCGACAGGGCCCACTTGGGTTCAAATGACCACGGTGGGACCCACACGGGGTCAAATGACCCCGGTGAGACCCTGTCCGGGGTCCATGAACCCCTGGCAAGTCCTTTTTCACCTCGGTGGGGTCGTCCGGGGTCATTTGACCCCAAGACTCCTAGCTGGGCCCACCGCCCTCCTCACCGGGTTCATTTGACCACGGTCCTCTTTTCTCTAAAAAAAAAAAAGAACAAAAAGGGGGGAAAACTCACCTTGTCAAGGTGGGGTTCAAAACTCAACCCAACCCTCCTTGTCAAGGTGAGGTCCAAAACTCAACCTACCTTGTCAAGGTGGGGTCCAAAATCACCTTGTCAAGATGGATCTGGTACCTTCTATATATACCCCATGGGTCCATAAGAGACGGGACACAGAGATGGAATACGGAGTACGAGACACATACGAGACACGAGGACTTTTGTTCTTCTGTTTGGCCCACTCTAGGGTATGAATAAATAAATACCCTAGGTCTTGTATTTTTGCCCCTAGTGGCCATGTTTGGTCGTTTTCTATGCCTTTGGGCGGCGAAGTAATGTAATTTCTTGAACTAATATAGAATTACAGAAATGCCCTTCCCAAAATCGCAAAAAAATCTGCAAGTCCTGTAATTGCAGTTATCCCCTGCAAGTTTCTTAAATTGTCACTATGCCCCTACATCCCATGTTTGTGTGAAGATCTATTATATAGTCGACAATCTACCGACAATCTCTTGTATTCACACAAATTATGAATATATCACCCATGTTTGTGTGTCTTTATATGATTGCATATAAACATTGGCTGTCAGCGAAATTGTGTATATACCGCTACTTTCCTAGGGATGACTACGTGTACACTTTCCCTAAGCCATGAACTTGTCCTCATATCCGTGAATATTGCCTAACAATATTCTTACCCGGGCATCACTAAAACCTCGCCCCTGGCCCCCAAAGATAAAATTATCAAAATACCCCTAGAGTCCAAAAATGGCCAAATGACCTCCTAACCTTCTAGAAATTACCCGAGCACCCCTAGAAGTTAAAGAGAGTGCCCAGACACTCACCCAGCACAAAAATTGCGCAATGTCCCTGGCTTGGTTTCAAATTACCAAAATACTCCTAAAACCCACAAAATTATCAAAATACCACTGGGATCCAGAAACCAGCAGGACGCCCTAATATGTCTCCGGCCACCAGTGAATTACAAGTGTACCTTCAAATCATGGGGTCTTGCCTAACCAAGCACGGCCTATGATAAAACCCTAATTTCATCAATAGTTGTTGTATAGGGGAGTTCACTGTGAGCAACGCAAGCGAGTATGCCCTTAATGTTAGAACCGATGTAAGGGACTCTCGGGCTTCTTTGACAATTAATCAAGGGTGTTCGGACTTTATGCCGATGTAAATCAACACTGACGGTCAGTGGGGAAGGTTCCCGCATCAAACCCAAATCGTCTGATTAAACCAAACCCACATAATAAACTATGCACAGGCTATCTAAACAGCCCCAAATGTGCACCGGTATAAATCTCCATTATCTCCGAAGAGGCCAAGAAAATTATATCCATCTCTCACCACGTGAGAATATATAAAAGAAAATTCTGTGACCAATAGACTGCCACCCCTGGTGAGACCTTTTCCGCCTTTCTTCTTCTTGTCAAAGAAGTCCCAAACCTTTTTCAAGGTTCTGATTACCCCACTTTCTTTTACAGGACGAGAAGAGGAGGGCATTCGGTTCCACACTTGCGTGCTCACTTGTGCATTCGCACACCCCTTTGCTCGTGCTAAGCACCACCACCAACAACAACAACAACATCAGAATGATGGCAGCTGTGACCTACAGACCACGAGTCATCGCCAACCATGCCACATTCGGCTACCTAGCAACCTCAATTGTCTTCGGCGACTTTCCGACAGTCGTCAGTTCGCCCTTTTTCTTGGGCATCATTCCATTGGCTGAGGTCAAGCCAGCCACCTCCGCTAATGCAACCGTCGAGGGCTCCCAACCCTCGATCTCAACTTCTGACCAAGTCTTCTCAGTAAACCAAGTCACTGCCAGCGTCGCTCCCAGGCAGCCCCCCTCCCCCCCTCTTCCCCCACCCCAAGAAAGAGAGAGAGAGAACGACCAGCAGGTTCTTGCTGGCTAGGAGGTTGGCATCAATGTCCAGATCTAGGAGGAGGGGCACGTCCAAGGCAGGTCCCCCATGGCTCGAGTTTTTGTCCCCCGGGTGGGGGGCGCAGAGAATGCTAGCCAGGGGTAGGCTAGTCATTCTACTCTTTGACTCACATTTGACTCAGGTTAAGCACGTAGGGGCTACAGCGAGGGTATAACTGCAAGTATTAAGGAAAATTTTGACAATAGGTCGAAATGAGTGGTTTATTTGGCAAAACCGATCTTTACAAGGGTATATATGTAAAAATCCCAATAATAAAAGTATAGAAATATCCCTCATAGAGTGGGCGGCCATAAAAGAAAGGAAAAGATGCAATGCACCCCAGAAAAGATACAATACACCTTTTTTGGACCTTGCCTGCCTTAAATTCTCAATCTTTTTTAGGAGAGATTGTTCTTGCAGAATCACCAAAGAGGGAAAGTTCTCACCTCTGAAATTTTCAAAAGTGTTAGAATGTGTCTACCCAAGACCCCCTCTGTGGGCATTTATAGTGGAAGGGGGAGGATCCCCTCCTCTCTTGTGTTTCGTGAGTGGAGAGGTGATGTTTCCTTTTTGGGCTATCTATGAGTGGAGAGTGATCCTTCCATTTTGGGTTTTCTATGAATGGAGACTCCTCTTCCCATTTTCCATTTTCTATAAGTGGAGACTACTCTTTCCATTTTTCATTTTCTATGAGTGCAGGTTCCTTTTTTCCATTTTCCATTTTCTATGAGTGAAGACTCCTAGTTAGGGGTGCAAAGTGGTCAAATCTAGGTGGGACCCGGCCCAGACCCAAATATGACCCGGACCAGAAAATTCAGGCTAGAACCAGGTCCGATTCTTGTTGACAGACTTGGGGCCAGATCCAATGGACCAACATGGGCCCAAATAGGTATACCTGTTTGTATGAGTTCTCATTTCACGTTGGGTGGATCCACATGGACTCAAATAGGACCCAGATTTGGAGTGTTTTCAGTTTTGCAAGAGTTATGCTGACTGGGAGCAAAGGTACTCTGGGGGCTGCCATTACATTATCCCTAACCAGAGCCACCAGTAGATCATGGTGACATTGACACCAACAACAACATTGCTGTAGTGCTTGGTGTTAGCTGTCCACAACGTCACCACCTTTTTCACCTTCTCCCTTTCCTTGGAACTCCCTGTTGAAGCCAAATGAGAACAGCTTCGTGCATCACCTAAAGTGTCATCTTCTACCCCTCTAAAGGATGAAGCAGCTGATCCGCCACTGCAAGCGGCTGCTGATACCTGATGCCCTTGATGATCTGCTGGACCTGCTTCTTCATGGCCATTGATGACATTGTCGACGTGGGAGCCCCGGTTGGCAGCAATGAAGCTGGGTCATAGATGTCAGGCAGGGGCACCATGGATTCCATGTAAAGCTGTAGCTGCTGCTGCAGGTCGATGTCGAGCACCTTGGCCCCTGTCATGGCATGTATCGGAGACTTCATATTGATTCCATTACCATTATCAGAGGGGGCGGTGGCTCCGGTGCCCAGAGCTGTGGTGGCTGCACCATGGCTGCTGCTAGCTCAAGGGGCTGATGGAGATGCGCAGGTTGTGGGGCTGGTCACCATCACCGACTGGGATGGCCACCGTAGTAAGGAGGGGGGCGGCAAAGGTCGCCACCACAGCAAAGAGGCATGGCCACTGTCGCAGCAGGAAGGGATCAGGTGTTGCCGGCTTGCCGCCACCGTGAGGAGGTAGTTGCCGCTTGCAAAGGGCCCAGAGTTGCCGTCTCATTCTTGCAGCAAGGAAGGGACCAGCCGCCACTGCTCTTGCCTCTTGCTCTAGGGCTCCTGTGGGAGATCTGGGAGGGCTCAATGGGTCCAAATCAGGGGTCCGCGATGAGAAATGCAGGTATTCCCCAATATCCACATCTGGAATCTAGAAACATGAGAAGGTCCATACTCGGGTAAGATTTATATGCAGGTTTACCCTACCCACTTTCTATGTAGTCAGGCGCGCCTAGGCACTCACCGGCGGTCCCAAACCGCCTCACTCTCGCCTCAAACGCCTCACTCTCAGTCTTCTTCTTCTTTTGGTCCAATCTTGGTTTAAACCTCCTTTATTCAAATCTTATCTTATTTGTATGTATGTATTTTTCCTCAAATATTAATTATTGTTAATTTTATTGAAAATCTTGATTGTATGTATGTATTTTCTTTGATATTTAAGCATATATTTATATTTTTGAATTGTATATATATATTTTTTAATAAAACGCCTCAAACGCCTAGGCCATCGCCTAGGCGTTTGAGGCATGAGGCAACCCCTTGGTCGCCTTGGTCGCCTCACGTCTCGGACTACATAGCCCAATTTGCACATTTACTCCTAGTACTACTAGGAATGGGAGAGAGGAGTGCCCTCCTCCTCTTGCCTTCCTACGCCCAATGGGACAAGGAAAGGCAGCCATGCTGGTTCTTTCCTTCTTTGCCGCACTAGCAGCCTTGCTTCTTTCCCTTCTTCTGCTTACGCACAAGAGGCTGAGAGGGTGAGTGGTCCCACAAACCCGCCACTCACAATTAAATTTTCTTTCCTTTATTTCCTGCGCCAACATCCTCTCTCTCCCTTTCCTTCTTTACCTTTGTTTTCTGCTCTGCTGCAGCAGCCGGCCCAAGGAGGGAGAGGGAGGGAGGAAGAGAGAGAGAGAGGCACCCCTTTCCCTCTCTCCTAGGGCCAGCTGCTGCAGTGCAGCAGGGGTAGAAGATCAAAACAAGTAACAAGAAAAACAAAGAAGGGAGGAAGAAAAGGTTAGCTGCACCTCTCTCTCTCTCTCTCTCTCTCTCTCTCTCAACTTTTGTGTTGCAGGGTCTTGCTGCTGCTGCTGCTGTGCAGGTGTTATTGCTGTGCGCCATACCATAGAAAGCCTGCTGATAGTGCTACTCTCTTGTTCTTCTTCCAGTCTTCCATTTTTTTTGTTGAAACACTCTTTTCCTCCAAAAAAGTGTGGATTGTACCACCAATTTTATTGCTAAATAGAGTTAGCACTTTTTTTGGGGAAACAGTGGCCAAAAGTAACTGCAAAGCTCTTGTTAATCATCAATCTCTACAAGACATTTTGGCACAGCAAAAGAGTTGAATGATAAAACTCTTCTGGGTATTCAACATGCCACGTCAATATGTAGTTAAGTGGGTCCAGTTGGTATAAAAGTCTTTAATACTAACAGCATTACCCCGCACCACCGTCGTGCGGCCATTTTCTCATACGATGAGATTTTTGTGATTATACTGCTCCTATAGCTAAATTTTTGGCACTCAATGAACTTGTGATATCATCCACTTTCATGAAGAAAGGAAACTTTCATTTTCAGTTTTATTTTTTCTCATTGGTGAATTTCCCTAGAATAACATCGAAAAGGCTGCACAAGGCCTAGACAAGTAACCATACCTTGTACAAAGACCAGACCATACCTTACTTAGAACTTTGTTTAAACTAGGAAGAACTTCCTTATCAATGGACATAAATGAACCAAACATTATTCCTAGGCAAAGAATAATAAACAATTTGGAAAAGGCCGTACAAGAAAATTTTGAACACAGAAAACAGTAGAATGAAGAATATGACCTCTCCAATACGAGGACTAACAAAATTAAGATCCTCCTGCAGACCTTTCACCGGTGGGTCATAAGAATCTACAAACTGCACCAACCTGTGCTCCATGTCAATAAAGAAAATAATACAAAAGAAAGCATTAGATCCAAACTGCAAACTGGTCCTGAAAGCTCTATCTCAAATCACTAAAAAAGAGTAGTGACCTGGTAGAATGCCGGTTTTTAATGAATAAAATATTTTTTTTCAAAAATATGAGGAATGTACCACAAATTTTATTAAAAATAATAAAGGGGGTACAATCAGAAAGGGAGGACCCGCTCTTACCAATTTTATTTATTGTTTTGATGAATAAAAGAATGAGAACATAAATTCATCTATTTTCAATTTTGTTGGTAAAATGATTCGTTTTTTTAATCTGGCCACACATATGCAAAACATATTTGAAGGCGTATTGATAATTGACAGAAACTTTCTAACAGCGTAAAATTCAAATGCCATTGTCAACCACATAAGCAAGATCTGTGTGCATCTGCAACTGTCACATTATTTATTTATTTGTGGAAAAATGTGGCATCATAAGTTAACTGACAAAAAATCATAAATAATGATCAAAACTAGGCTAAAAATTTTAACTTATAATGAATTTCCAAGCTGTTGGTTATACTCTCAATTCCATCTTCCAAAACCGAATTAATTTTTCTTCAACAGTGCATTAGTTTTTTTTTCTAAACAGTACATAAAATATCTTAACATTCAGCGAAAGGAGTGCATATTATATTGGATATGTAGAAACTTGGACCGTGTACAACATCTGGATCATAGTCATAGAAATCTCTTTTTCTTTTTCCAAAAGGAGAGTGAACTCAGTCATGTGATTAACAGGCTCCAAGTTGAGCCCCCCAAGTGTGGATATGTCACCCTCCTTAGACCAAGTAGACTCGGCAGACTTGGTCATCTTCAAACTCACGCCACCAGTCCCTTCTCATCCTGGACACCTTGCAGTCTTTGTAAGCTTTAGCTGCCTCTGCATGCACACATTTCCCTGCTTCAGAATCGAGTGGTTTCTAAGGTTCTACTATTACATGCACCCAACACTTCCACTGGCCCCAGCAAAGCTTGATACAATATAGAACAATCTGCTCTGCATCAACATAGCACACAAGCAAATTTCAGACAGCACCACTTCACAGTAACCTTATCAACTAGGAGGAGAGTACCAAAAGTTTAACAAAAGCTCTGAACATCCCATCAAACGGTACCAATGCTGTTTCCCTTCCACAGCACAGAGCATGCTAGAACACTGTTGTTGAGCCCTGTAAAATAACATAAAAAAGTGTAACCTACCCGGACAGAGTAGGTGGAAGCCTACCCGGACTGGGTAGGTGGGGACCTACCTGGTCCCAGTCCTCTCCTCTCTCTCCCGCCTTTCTCTTCCTCTCTAAAAAAAAAGAAAAAAAAAGAAAAAAGAAGAAAAGGAGGGGGGAGTCCCCAAGGAACCTATCAGGTCTGGTGCGGATAGGTCTCCCCAAGGATTATCCGGCCCGGGTAGGTCCCTTTTCTCTATAAATACCCCCTAGAGGGTGGGGAGAGATAGGGGATCGAAGCCCATGGGAGCTCAAAGAGGAAAAGCAATCTCCTAAGGGCTGCTTTGATATTCAAAAAGGATAACGGGGGTAGCTAAACCGATGAGCGATAAAATGTGGGTCCCATGTGCACTTCTCACACACAAAGGTGCTAACCGGGGTCGGGTAGCGTATTCGCACCCAAGGGGTTGAATATGCTACCCTCACCGGTTTCCAAAGTGGCCCTAAGTGTTTTTGTGCCTTGTGTGCCTCCACCAAGGAATGATTTGTGCCTTGTGTTATTTTTTAAGCACAACAAGAATATGTTACATATATGCCCTTGTATTTGCATATGTCCCTGTGGTTATGTCATTTGTGATTTCTGGCATAATTTCTCGGGGAAAAATATTGTAATTTTATTAAGCAATCAAAAATTACATAAAAACTCATGTTCAATCCAGATATTACAAAAATACCCTTGGCCTGTCCGAAATTACATAAAAACCCTTGTGTAGTCTAGATATTACAAAAATATCCATGGCTTATCCAAAATTACAGAAATACCGTTGTTCAGTTTAAATATTAAAAAAATATCCCTTGTCTGTCCAAAATTGCATAAAACTCCAATTCTGTCCCAAAAATATCAAAATACCCCTGCTTAATCCAGAAATTACCAAAATGCTCCTAGCCTGTTCATAAATTGCATACAAACTTAGAAATTTTCAGAAATTATACAAAAGCCTCTGCTCGGTCGGAAGTTGCACAAAGCTCCACTTCTGTCCCAAAATTATCAAAATACGCTTGTTCAGGTTCACGCCTTCTGCACAACTTGGTAGAGCAGGACCATGCCATTTTCCTAAAGTGGTGTGCACTCTCCAGGACTCGACTTAAGGCCAACCATCTAAATCCATGTGCCTTTCCAAGAGCAAGAACAGACATACCCAAAAACCCAAAAATATCCAAAAAAATGCAAATATACCCAGAAAGAAGATGAAATTGCAAAAATACTCTAAGAAGTTAAGAAATGACATATAAGTCCAGGGAAATCAAAAAAATGCAAATATATCCTAAAAAGTCAAGAAATGGCAAATAAGCTCAGAGAAATCTAGGAAATTGTATAAATACCGAGAGAAGTCAAGAAATGACAGAAAAGTAAAAAAAAAAAATTACAACCATACATTGGGAAGTCAAGCAAGGACAGAGAAGGCCAAGAAAACTAAGAAACTACCTAAATATCTTGGAAAGTCAAGAAATGAAATAAATGTCCAGGAAATCAAGAAATTGCAAATACACTCCCGAAAAGTCAAGAAATGACAGAAGCACTCGGGAAAGTCAAGAAACAACGTAAAATACTTGGAAAGTCTAGAAATTGCATAAACACCTAAAAGTGTCAAGAAATGACAAAAATACTCAGAAATGTCAAGAAATGACAGAAATGTCCCCGGAAAGTCAAGAAATGATAGAAATGTCCTTAAAAGTCAATAATGACATAAACACCCAGGACAATTAAGAAATGACGACGATGTCCAAAAAATCAAGAAATTACAGATATACGACAAATAAGTACAAAAGAATCAAAATTTACAAAAATACCTAGGAAGGGTCAAAAGTGCAGAAATACTTAGGGATGGTCAAAAATTATAGAAATTCCAAGGAAGGGTCAAAAATTATAGAAGAAGGGGTAAAAATAGGCAGGAAGGGTCAAAAATTGCAAAAATACACAGGAATGGTCAAAAATTACAAAAAATACCAAGGATGGATCAGAAATTACAAAAATACCCAAAGACGATCTAATCTTGATGAAATTCAAATCCAACGGTCAGATCTTGACCAAAAGTAAATTCAACGGTCTAATCGTGGCCGGGAGCAAATCTAGCCATCCAATTGAGGATAGAAGCAAATTCAACGGCCCATTCATGGCGAGAAGCAAATTCAATAGTCCGATCATAGATCGAAGTCAATTCAATGGTTTGATCATCGACGGAAGTAAATCCAAGGATCCAAGTGCAAGCAAAAACTTAACTAACGGTCGGATTGTGACCGGATGTAAACCTGATGACCCAATTGCATAATCAGGGCCAAATATAAAGGTCTTGAAAGACCGGTTGTAGTTCAAATTCTATGAGTTCAAAGAATGAAAGTGTTCAAGTTTCTTGCAAGAATGTGTCTCCAATGAATGATCATCAAGATCATATCTATTAAACAAAATCCACAATATCACAACGGATATTGTAGAGGTCAAAAAAAAATGATAGATAATCAAAGGTGTTCGGACTTTACGCCGATGTAAATTAACATCAGCTATGGTTGGTGGGGAAAGGTCCAGTACACGAACTCAAAATCGTCTGATAAACCCAACTCGTAGAATTAATAATACGCATCCTATTTAATTGGCTATAAATGTGCATTCTTGTTCAATAAATGAACACCTTTGAATTTTTATTTAATTTCGTGTGTTAAACAACTGTGTGTGTGTGTGAGAGAGAGAGAGAGAGAGAGAGTTTGGCCAGGCCAACCAATCGACCAACCAACCTCAAGGTTTTTTTATATTAATTCAAAAGTAACAAAAGCACAGAATTACCCTCATAGAGAGGGCGACCATAAAAGAAAATAAAAGAATTATAGTATAGTCCCTAATAACACTAAAAATAAGAAAAATGCCCAAACTGTGCTCTAACCGCACATTTCTATACACTCCCCCTCAAGCTAAGCATAGATATCACACACGCTCCGTTTGCTTAAAGCAAAAGTAAAATGAGCTTCAATCAAGGCTTTTGTGAAGAGATTTACAGCCTGGTCTTAAGATTTCACATATCATAGGCAAACTCCCTAGAGTCCAACCTCTCTCTGATAAAAGGCCAGTCAATCTCAATATGTTTGATCTGGTCATGCTACAACGATAGCAATATTGATTGTTGCCTTATTGTCAAAGTAGAGCTTTAGAGGTTGCTCAATCTAAACTCCTACACCACTCAGAAGAAGCCTTAGCCATAGCAACTCAGACTATGTGTCATTGCCCTATATTTTGTTTTAGCATTGGACCTAGCACATACAATTTATTTCTTACTTTACCAAGTGACTAGATTGCCACCAAGCAAAGTGCAGTCTCCAGATGTTGACCTCCTATCATCCTTAGAATCGGCCCAGTCTATATCAGAATATTCTTCAATTCTCAAATGATTGAGATGGAGGAGCGATTTTGCAAATTCTTGGATGGCATTCGACTGATAAGGTAATTATCAGCCAAGAAAATATCACCTCAAAACATTTTGGGGAAATGACGTTGGAACAAGGGTGCCATGGCTGTCTCCAGGAGATAACGATTCTTAAGCTCTACAACACCACTTTGTTGTAGAGAGTAGGCAAAAGAGGACTCAGATGATGCCCTCATCTTCAAGAAAAATATTAATGTTGTGAGCAAAGTATTCTTAGGCATTGTCAAATCGAATGACCTTAATAGCTTTACCAAACTGAGTTCTGACCATGTTGCCAAACACCTAAATAACACCTAGAACTTCAACTCGAGATTTCAACCGATAAAGTCAAGTACAATGGGAATAATCATCAATGAAGGTAATAAAGTATCGATAGCCAACCAAGGACAAGATACTAGAAGAACCCCATTCAACCGAATGCACAATTTCAAAAGGAGAAGTGCTTTCATTAATAGAATAAGAAAATTGAGTTTTACAATGCTTTGTCAACTAATAGACTTGACACTGTAACGACTGGACATCTACTAACTGAAATTAAGGTGAAAACAAGACCCTCAAGGAATGGAAAAAAAGATGCCCTAAACGAGAGTGCCACAACTGGATCACCTTTCCATGCTTGGAGGCGTAGAGGGGTGAGGTGCGCTCTTCTCACATGGCTAGAAGATATAGAAACAACTTATTTCAAGGCCAATCCCAATCATATGCCTTGTCCGCAGATCCTCATAGAGAGAGCGACCATAAAAGAAAAGAAAAAATTACAATATAGTCCCTAATAACACTGAAAATAAGAAATATGCCCAAACTGCCCTCTAACCGCTCATTTCTCTACAAACATAAACTCCATTCCTTCCACTGAAACGTCAAAGATTGCTTATTCTCAAGTAGACGTGACTTATGATAGTTGGAAGGGCAAGAACCAAAGCTCTCGAAGCATCCAACTTGCTAACATGCCTAAACTTGATTCTGTCGAAAGATGCTTCAACTGAGACCCAGCACCCTCAAGGCTTAAAGGTGGAGATTCCATGGAACACAACACACAATAACTAAATGTTTGCTGATTTTGCTGATACTCAGAAAACCACGGTGCCTCAACACAAGGAGCCATCTTGTTGACATCTTCTACCGGTTTTATGACTGTTTACATGCGAAAAATGCAGACACACTGATGATGAATTAAAATTTTATGTTTTTTAAATATCATCAACAAGTTTATTTGCATTTATTTATTGTGCATTTTGAGTTTATCAGACGATTTAGGATTCATGTGTTGGATTTTTCCCCATCAACCGTAGTTGGTGTTTGTTTACATTGGCGTAAAGTCCGAACACCTTTGATTAACTGTCAAATAATGCATTTTGCCTCTATCCGTTGTGATATAAATGACCTTGATGATCACCCATTACGAATACATACTCTTGCAAAGAAATTTAAAGACTTTATTTCCTTGAATATATGTAATTTGAATTACAATCAGTCTTTCAAGGCCTTTACATATGGTCCCAATTATGTAATCGAGTCTTAGGGATTACATCATGTTGCAATCAGACCCTTTGAATTAGCTTCAGTCTGTATTTGAATCTTTGAATTTGCTTCCGCCATGGTCGGGTCATTGAATTTGCTGCTATCTCCTGATCAGAAGGTTGAATTTGAATTCCATCACGATCGAACCATTGAATCTGCTTTGGATCAAGATATGACTGTTGAATTGATTCATGGTCTCGATCCGACCGTTGAATTTAAATATGATCAAGATCCGACCGTTGGATCTGTTCTAGATCGGCATCTGACCGTTGTTTCAAATTTCATCACGATCGATCCGTTGGATTGCCAACATGATCACTATCGGACCTTCGGAGTTGCTTCCGGATCATGATCACTCTTTCGATCGTGATCGGACCCTTAATTTGGCTTGATGTCAATTTATGACATTTACACACAGAGCAGGGGTATATTTGTAATTTTTCTCCATCCAGGTATTTTTGCAATTTTCCTAGACATCATGATATTCTAGCAATTTCAAAAGAGTTTTGACTAATTCTGCCTTTTATGACCCTTTTTAGGTATTTCTGTAATTTTAGACCCTTCCTGGATATTTCTGTAATTTCGAACCCTTTTCGAGTATTTCTGCCATTTCTTCACATCTTGGGGTTTATTTGTAATTTATGAACCTTTTTGATCGTGAGGTACATGTACAAGTCTTCATGCTTGAATTTCCTTGGCCATCCCTTGATGCTTGATCCTTGATAATTTTCTTGAGTTTATTTCCTAAAATGTCCATTGGGACTTAGGAACAATGCACATGGGCATATATGCAACATATCCCCTTTCTCGTATTTATGTATGTGTACGAGCACAAGAACACTTCATAAGACAAGAACACTTGGGTGATCCTTGGGCATTTGGTGCCTTCTTCCTTCATGCTTGGTCTTTCGTGGTTGTCTTCCTTGGGTGCTTGGTCCTTAGTGGATGCCTTCTAGGGACTTTTCTATAATTTTTCCAACAAGTAGAAGCATTTCTATATTTTTTGGATCTTTCGGAGTTTTAATGTAATTTTCCACCATCGGGGATATTTCTGTACTTTTTCACGCTCAAGGGTATTTCTGTAAGTTTCCAACATTAGGGGTATTTCTACAATTTCTAGCAGCAAACAAAGTTTTTATGCAAATCCCTGAAGCTCCTAGGTATTTTTGCAAGTTTCTTGAACACCAGGGTTTTTTATACATTTTTCCCTAAAAGTACGAGTATACTTGCAATTTTCTTGAACATTGGGATTTTTCTGAAATTTTCTGACCTCTCAAGAGTTTTTCTGTAATTTTCTCACAAGCAAGGGGTTTATCTGCAATTTTTTGAAAAATCAGGGTTTTTCCCCAATATTTTCTGAACATCGGGGGTTTTTCCCCAACCTTCTTGAACATTTCAACAATTTTGTAAAGCTACAAGGTATTTCTGTAATTTTTTGCACATAATAGGGGTTTTTCATAATTTCCAATATTTCTTCACAAACTTAGGCTATTTCTGAAATTTACATGATTCCTCCGTCATTTCAACAACTCTGCATGATCACATGATCAGGGTTTGCCGACCCGGTGCGTCTCGCACCGACTCGCACGACCCGACCCGACCCAGGCCGGGACCGGGTCGGTCGGGCCGTGGGTCGTGGCCGGGACGCACTGGACCGCATGGTCCCGTGCGTCCCGCCGCGTACCGGAGCGGGTCGAGGCGGGCCCGGTCTGGTTCGTGCGGGACGGGGCGTACGTGCCGGGTCGCCCTTATAGCGGGCCGGGTGCGGGCGGGTCTGGCATCCGCAGCGGTGGAAGGCGGTGCAGCGGTGGCCGGCGGTGTGGGCGGTGCAGAGCGGCGGCGGACGGCACCGGACGGCAGCGACGACCGGCGATCAGAGGTAGGTGCCCTAAATTTTTGTTTTAGGGTGAGGAGGGGGATGGGGGGTGACGACCGGCGATCGCACTGGCACCGCCGCCGGTGGGGGGCGGGGAGGGGGGGGCGTCTGCACCTCCGGTGGGGGGCGGTAAGGGTGAGGGGAGGGGGCGTCTGCACGGAGGGGGGGCGGTGAGGGTGAGGGGGGGGGGCGTCTGCACGGAGGTGGGGGGCGGTGAGGGGAGGGGGGGCGGTGAGGGTGAGGGGAGGGGGGCGTCTGCACGGAGGGGGAGCGGTGAGGGTGAGGGGGGGGGGGGCGTCTGCACGGAGGGGGGGCGGTGAGGGTGAGGGGAGGGGGGCGTCTGCACGGAGGGGGGGCGGTGAGGGTGAGGGGAGGGGGGCGTCTGCACGGAGGGGGTCCGGTGAGGGTGAGGGGAGGGGGGCGTCTGCACGGAGGGGGGCCGGTGAGGGTGAGGGGGGGGGGGGGCGTCTACACGGAGGTGGGGGGCGGTGAGGGGAGGGGGGCGTCTGCACGGAGGGGGGGCGGTAGGCGGTAAGGGTGAGGGGGGGGGGGCGTCTGCACCGCCGCCCCCACCTCCGGTGGGGGGCGGTGAGGGTGAGGGGGGGGGGGGGGCGGTGCAAGGGCATCTGCACGGAGGGGGAGCGGTGAGGGTGAGGGGGGGGGGGGGGGCGTCTGCACGGAGGTGGGGGGCGGTGAGGGGAGGGGGGCGTCTGCACGGAGGGGGGGCGGTGAGGGTGAGGGGAGGGGGGCGTCTGCACGGAGGGGGGCCGGTGAGGGTGAGGGGGGGGGGGGCGTCTGCACGGAGGTGGGGGGCGGTGAGGGGAGGGGGGCGTCTGCACGGAGGGGGGGCGGTGAGGGTGAGGGGGGGGGGGGGGCGTCTGCACCGCCGCCCCCACCTCCGGTGGGGGGCGGTGAGGGGAGGGGGGCGTCTGCACGGAGGGGGGGCGGTGAGGGTGAGGGGGGGGGGGGGGCGTCTGCACCGCCGCCCCCACCACCGGTGGGGGGCGGTGAGGGTGTGGGGGGGGTGTTTATTTTTTTTAGTTTTTAAATTAAAAAATCTAGAAAAATATTTTATTATATTATTTAATATTAATAATAATATATTATTTAATTCATATTATATAAGAAATATAATTTTTGTTTAATTGATGTTGTATAAATATCATATATTTGATGTATTATTTAATTCATTTTGTAGAATTAATATAAATAATATTTAATTCATGTTATAGATATAAATTTATTTTTTGATGTGTTATTCAAATCATGTTTAAATATTAGATTTAATTTAGATGTATTAAATTTTAAATTTAATCTTGTATGTTGTAGAAGTAATGATATTAATATCATTATTAGTTGTAGATGTAAAATATTTTTAAATATTTAATGTATATTAGTTAATTTAATTGCATAATGTAAAAATATAATGTGTATGGATATATTTTTAATGTAAATATAAATTTAGTGTTTACTATTTTCTAAATAATTTTAAAGTTAATTTATATATATAATGTAAATTATTTAGAGATGTTTATAATTTATATGTGTCATGTAATTTAATTAGAGATGTAATTTTAAATATCTAATTAGTTATATTTTAAATATCTAATTATGTCATGTAAGTTAATGTATATGTATTAATTATAAATATTAACCTTAATTGTATGTTATAGAAATAATGATATTATTTTGAACTAAATTATATGAAGATGTATTAAATATTGAATTTAGTCTTGCATGGTACGCAAATAATAAAATTCTGTTCATTGTTAGTTGTAGATGGGAAATAATATAATTTCATATTTTAAATTTCTTAATTTTAGGAGACAACACTCTATGGCTCCTAAGGAACGAACAAATGATATTGGGTGGTCACACGGAGTTTTGTTGGATGGCAACCGTAGGTGTTGGCGTTGTAACTATTGTAAAATAGAACACCGGGGAGGAGGGGTGTCTCGGTTGAAGAAGCATTTGGCAGGAGGAGCCGGGGCAGGATACTCTGAGGTTGCTGGGTGTACCCATGTGCCTAGAGATGTGAAACTTGCAATGGCTAGGCACCTGCGGGAGAAGAGAGCTGAGATGCAAGAAAAGGAAAAAAAGAAGAAAAGGGATCAAGCGGCAGTGAGCGGGCGCCCAAGTGGCAGCAACGAGGAGGAATGTGCATGGACACCCAGTGACGAAGACGAACAAGCACGTACTGAGCAGCCTGATGTGTATGTCACTGTGAACGATCCATACGAAGCCGAGTTTCGTGAGGCAGTACGTCAGAGTAGGGAAGAGTCAAGACATCCCGAGGAGACTGTAGTCCGTAGTCGCGAGGCGGCGAGGACCGGAGCATCAGGGAGTGGTGGTTCATCTACGACTCGACAATCACGAGGCATAAGGAGTTTATTGACTGGTGACTCGGGGACACAAAGAAAAAGGACACAATCGATCAACATTGAAGATGTGGAGCCCGGTGCACTATCCCGAGAGCATGGTAAGCAAACGAGGATGGACGATGCGTATGGCCAGAAGGGACCTAAATGGAAACTTGGTCAAGCTGTTGCAAAATGGTGGCACCACGCGGGTCTGCCTTTCAATGCAGCCAATAGCCCTTACTACAAGCCAATGTTTCAGGAAGCACAGGTCCTTGGGCTACACGTGCAGCCACCTACAGCGAGAGAATTGGCTGGCGTATACCTTGATGAACAAGTTGCTGAGATCAAGAGTTACATTGACTCATTCAAGCAGAAATGGACAAAGTACGGAGTCACACTGATGTGTGATGGATGGTCAGGTACCACAAAATCTAGCCTGATCAACTTCCTTGTTTATTGTGACAGACAGGTATTCTTTCACAAATCAGTGGATGCGTCTGGTCAAATTCACAGTCACCAATATATTTTGTCATTGATGGAGCAAGTGGTGACTGAGATTGGGGAGGAGTACATTGTACAAGTGGTGACTGATAATGGGTCGAACTATAAGAAGGCTGGAGAGGAGCTAATGAAGAAAAAACGGCACATTTTCTGGACCCCTTGTGCAGCACATTGTGTAGATCTGATGCTGAAGGAGATTGGGCAGCTTCGTATGGTAAAATCTGTGGTCGAGGTGGCACAAAAAATCACGAAATATATGTACAACCACACACTTGTATTGGCATGGATGAGGGAGCACTGTGGCGGCGAACTGTTGAGGCCTGGCATCACACGATTTGCCACCAACTACATCGCATTGCAGAGCCTATTGAAGCACAAAGATGGGTTGAAGCAAATGTTTAGAGGTGAGACCTGGCTGAGTTCCTCTTTTGCTGCTTCACGTGAAGGGGCGGAGGTCGAGGGGATTGTCAACACCTCGAATTTTTGGGATAGAGTGAAGGTATTAGTGTCATTGATAGAGCCACTGTATGAGGTTCTACGATGCGTGGATGGGGATAGAGTACCAACCATGGGGTTGGTGTACAGCAAAATAGAAGCAGCCAAGCGGAAGATCCTTACAACGTCCAAAAAATATGGACCCACCATTCTAGAGATTGTGGAGGACAGATGGGACAGACAAATGAGCCGCGATCTTCACATGGCAGGTAAACACTTACATTCTCGTCCAATCAATGAGCTGTGATTTTCAGTTGATACTAATATGTAATTCATTATCTTACGATTGCAGCGTACTATCTACATCC
Organism: Amorphophallus konjac; assembly: GCA_022559845.1. Classification (NCBI taxonomy): domain Eukaryota; kingdom Viridiplantae; phylum Streptophyta; class Magnoliopsida; order Alismatales; family Araceae; genus Amorphophallus; species Amorphophallus konjac. The sequence goes on from CM040127.1 coordinate 242,717,428, forward strand.
GGCCTTCCAATATGCTCGGGCCCTTGCTTATGACGATACGTTGATAGAATCGGTCAACATTGTGGTAGACCGATTGTCTTTCACCCCAACAGATGCTGCTGATGCGTTGAATGAGGTATAATTGGATATTTTAACATTGACAATATTAAATGAAATATATACTTCATATTTTTTGGTAATGCAGATGAAAACATTTAGAGAGGGAATTGGTTCATTTGCGACACCTAATGCCATGGCCAGTCGTGATAGACTCGACCCAGGTAATGTGTCTTCACAATGTACCTTCTATATCTCGAGAAGTAATTTTTACATCTAATTATTATATTGTACGTGATCTGTCTTAAACGCAGCTGAGTGGTGGCTAAATTACGGCACAAGTGCACCCGTATTAAGGAAGATCGCAATGAGAGTTCTATCGCAAACATCCTCGTCGAGTGGGTGTGAGCGGAATTGGTCGACGTTCTCCTTCTTGCATACTAAGCTGAGGAATAGGCTAACACACCGCAGGCTAGACAAAATGGTGTATGTTCATTACAACATGAGGCTAAAGGTCCGGCATGTACAAATGGAAACAAGGAGAGGAGAGGAAGATTACGACCCAACAGATGCTGTGTACTTGCGAGACGATGATGACCCTATGGTAGCATGGGTTGCAAGAGCCACAACAGAGCGTGGTGAGACAGAATTGGACGAGGAGGCTGAAGAACCTGGCAGAGCACACGGCCTAATACTTTTCTCGCATCGGCTGTACAAGAGGCAGTGGGGGAGGGAGATGACACTCATGTGCATTTGGGTGGTGACGAGTCAGCAACGGGACGTGATGATGAAGTTAATTTAGATGAAGACCTCGTCATTGGTGGTGGAGACACATCGTATGCGTATGATGATACAGCATGGGAGCGATTGATACAACCTCCAATTTTTGAGCGTCAAGCGCCACCTCAGGTGAATTAATAGATGAAAATCGAATCGCAAATTTCATTAGATAGCGTGGTCATAGATTGATGTATGATGATGTAAGAAATATATTACAGGTCGGTCCGACAAATGACAACATTGCGGGAGAACAGTGGTCCCGAGTTGCTGCACCGCGGCATTCAATATCTGCGGAACCAAGAAGGTTATCCACTTCAAGAGAGGCTAGGGGAAGTTCCTCATTTAGAGAGGTGAAATTATATTACCATTTCTACATTTGTTAATATATAATTCATTGGTAATTGAATATATTCTTCTTTCAATTGTGTAGTCTTCGGTAGCATCGAAACAACCATCTCAGTCTGCTGCGCCCCGACGCTCAACATCTAAGGCTAAGGCACCCAATCAGTCTTCTCAGGTATACGTACAGACTTACACAATAGAATACTACTTGAAAAATTATCTAAGCAGGCTTCTGCTTCTCAGGCATCTAGAGGGACACAACATGCAGCATGTATGCCGCCCCCTGCTCCACAGAAGAAAAAATCATCATGGACCACATTATTCACCAGCAAGAAGGACAAGGGACCACCATTAAATCCGATAGATATTGCAGACATGGAGACATTAGATCCCAATGTAGATGACGACACTCCCGAGCCCTCTGTTGAGCCCCGCATTAGTGGGAGTCATGACTCCGATGCTGATAGTACACCCACAGGGTCTTCATCCCATGGAGGTGGTGGTTCTCAAGGTGACCAACGGAGTCCTCGTGAGAATACTAGTGCTGGTGGTAGAGAGTACAGCAGTGGTCATAGTAGAGGTCGTGGGGGCCGTCAACATGGCGCATGGACAGAGGAGCAGCACTTCACACATGCCACGCAAGATGAGGACCACGGTGCTCCACCCGCAGGGACGAGACGGGCAGCTGATCATTGGGATCCCTACTATGGAAGTTCGGTTGCAGACAGTACAAGCTATCAAGGCATGTTGTCTGATTTTGAGAGGATGAGCACACATGACTCCCAGGGATCTGGAAGCACATATGGACGGTCATGGCCGCAGCAGCCGATGTATCATGGCGACTCAGATAGCAGTAGTTCATTTTTCTCATCGTATCCATATCCTTATGTCTCAGCTGCGCCAGTAGAGGTCGTGTACGCACAAGGTTCGCAGCAGTATGAATACTACGTACGCATGTACTGGGAGAACTATTCAGGTTCAATGCGCTATGAAGACTATCTGTCCTATCTGCGGACCACATTTAATGTCAGATTGTTTGGAGATGGACACTGGCCCAGTTTGGGTCCATAGTCTTTATTAGTATGTATCATTTGGTTACATTTATAACTAACTAATAATTAATTGCAGATTTCTTCATATATAGAGTTCTGTACTTGTCATTGAAATCACTAATGTAAACTTTTACATCATTTGCAGGTCATCATGGACGGACGGCGTCACCCTGCGTGGGAGCATGGATACTCTGTTGAGGGTGATGGACATGTGCACTGTAGATACTGCGAACATCGCGTCACCGGCATACACAGGTTTGCGGAGCACCTTGCGGGAGTGGGACGCGATGTTCGTGCATGCGACCGAGTTCCGGGAGATGTTCGACATTCCTTTCGAACACAGTTACAGGATAGATACGGTTCTCGTAGCACACCGAGGACATCTTCTTCTACGTCCCGGGTACCTCCACCACGAGCACAGGGCGGAGCAGGATCTTCCTCCACGTCCAGAGTTCGAGCAGCACCAGCACCAGCACCAGTCGCACATGATAGAATTGAAGCTATAGATGTAGTGAGGACTTTTTTTACAGATTTTCATGTACCCTCCACCGCAGCACACGACCCATCATTTGTGCAGATGGTTACATATTTTCAGTCCCACCCACATGTACCTCCACCCACTAGGATAGAGTTAGATTATACGGGTGATCAATCTCATGTATCTGATGATGAGTTTTGGGATTCGGGCTTCACTGATGATGAGGATTAGTGAGTTTTGAGATTCGGGTTACACAGATGAGGAGGATGAGTGAGTTTTGGGATTCGGGCTTCACACATGGACGAGGATTAGTGAGTTTTTGTATTTTATACTTCATGAATGAATGCCATTATTATATCACTGTTTCCTTTTACATATTTAGTAATTGAAATAAATTTTTATGTATTATATATAATATGATGTTTAATTAAGCAGTGTAATATGTAATTTTTATATAATTTATTATGTATAATGTAGCATGGATCTATTATCATAAATAAACTCTACATTCTAATATTTTTAAATATATATAACATTTAATCTTTCAAAATCAATTTATTAAAAATTTTAAAAAAAATTCGCAAAAAATCGCGTCGAGACTCGAGAGGGGCGGATCGGGTCGCTATGCGACCCGCCCGACCCGACCCGTCCCGCGCCGAGACCGGGTCTGCCGGGTCGCGCGGGTCGGCAAACCCTGCACATGATCACAAAACATATCCCCAATGCTAAAGGAATGTGTGCAACAACATACCCTTTGTGAGTTTTTGCTAGGGTTGTCAATGGGCCGGACTCTGGCCGAGCTTAGGTCGACCCGGCCTGAGCCCGACTCATCAATTATAAAGTTCGACCCGGGCCCAAGCTACGTCGGGCTGGGCCCAACTTCTTCACAAGCCCGACTTCAGCCCGGCCAAGCCCGACCCGACAAATTAAATAATAATAATCATAATCATAATCATAATAATAAATATAAGAATATAAAACTTACAATCTCACTAAATTAATTAGAGTTGTAGATGTTAATTTGTTTGGAAAGAGAGCTTTAAATTTTTAATTAAAAAAATAAGATATTTTAGTTTTTTTAATTAAAAAAATAAAATTTTGAAGAGAGGGAAAAAAAGAACAAGCCGGACCGGCCTGCGAGTCGAACTCAAAGTCCGGGCCCGGCCCGCGAACCTAGTCAGGCCAGGCTTTTAGGCCCGACTAAGGGCCCACGGGTCGAAAATAGCCTAGTGGCCCAAAATCGGGCCAGGCCCGAGGGACTATCAGCCCGGCCCATTCACAGCCCTAGTTTTTGCAAATACCTAAATATCTTCGAGTCTTCAAGCCTTCAAAGCCTTCAGGAACTCTAAGTGCTCCTTGCGCAGATTTCTCCAAGGTGTCTTTGTCTTCCTAATGAGCCAAGGGCCCCTCTTTTATAGAGGTGGAGATGAGCTACCGAAGGGATCTCCCTCCTAGGGGTGAGCATTATTCGGGTTCAACCCGAAAACCAAACCGAACCGAACGATTTGGTTCGGTTTGGTTTAGGTTGAAATTTAAAAAATTTTGGTTTGGGTTCAAACCGAACCGTATTAAAAAATTTGGTTTGGTTTGGTTTTGAAGTTCAAGAAACCGAACAAAATCAAACCGAACCGAATAACCCGAATTTAAGAATATTTTTATCAAATTAATATAAATGTATATGTAACTATAAATCCGAATTTAAAAAGTCCAATTCTCACCATTCTAATGGGGTTTCCGACTTTATGAAATAGGTTTCAAATCACCTTCTATTTTACTGTAACCGAACTTCTTAATTTCTTATGTGAAAATATTATGGAGCTTGTTCTTACAAGTTACAACTTTGTATGTTATTTTTTTAATATTTACTTTATTTGGTAGAAATTCTTTTACCGTACCTTTCTCTAATGTTGTTTGAATCCAATCTAATTTATAAAATGGGAGATGAATATGGTTCAAACCGAACCAAACCGAACCAAACCGAATTAATTCGATTTGGTTTGGTTTGGTTTCAAACTAGTTTGGTTTGGTTTGGTTCGGGTTGAAGCCTTAATTCGGTTCAGTTTGGTTTGAGAAAAATTCTCTTCAAACCAAACCAAACCAAACCGTGCTCACCCCTACTCCCTCCAGTGCTTTTCTGGAGGGAGAGAGAGAGGACCAGAGGGAGTCTCCCTCTAGTGCGGGGTGACTAGAGGGGAGGTCCCTCCGGTGCACCCGATGCTTACGCAATAGAGGCGGCTCCCCCCGATGGGTGCGACCGAGGGGGGGTCCCTCTGGTGCCTGCGTAGGGAGTTTTCTTTGGGTTTTTTTTGCGGGGGGAGGGGGGGGAGATAATTTTCGGGGTTCAACAACGACCTTCTCCTTTTCTGGAGTGACTATTGACGACCTTCGAGTAGTAGAACACAGATATCTCCGATGTCTGTTACCAATGACATACCACAGCATTCCTACACCCAACAGCAATGTGACCAGACTCCAAACATTTGAAATAAACAATAATTGACCCTGTATGCTACTTAGGGTCCCGACCGTGATGACAATCCTCATGGCGAAGATGCCGTCACTCAAGCCTCCCCCACCTGTCTCTACTTGATCCCTTCTCCTCGTCATGCCATCAACACCTTTGCTATCTTTTACAATTATATCACTGTAAATACTTATCAACATGTGCAGATGTTGTGACTACAATTCATCTGGAACATGGATATCTACTCATTCAAAGAGAGCTTTCCAAATGGCAAACACAAAATCATACGGAAAAAAAGATGGTCAATTGGCTCAGCGGGACCACTGTAAAGAGGCATTTTGCACTACTACTTCAAAATAAATTATGTAATCCTCGGTGGAAGATCCACTAGAAATGATGTCTTCGAGTTTGAACCAAACAATCTTCCACCACAGGAATCTACTTTCATCTCAGAAAGATTTGAAAGAGAAGTTACATCTGGCCTCCTATTGCCAGCAGGCTCAGCACCCACAAGCCTCTATATTCTTTTCGATGTCGACTCATACGGACTCGGCAAATTCTAGGCATTGATTACAACCACTTAGGAATTTCTATACATGCAGCCAACTTCCCAGATTAGAGAGGGGAAAAGGGGAGAGAAAAAACACACAATTTTGCAACATGTGCAGCTCTTGATTAATACTATTTTTAACCTTGACATCAAATCAAAGTGATCTTTATGTTGGATGTTTATAGGCCTGTCTTTTGCATGATTTGGTGCAATGGTACACCTATGGACCCAAAGTGCAATCTAGGAGCTTAAGCTTCTAAAATGGCTGATTTTTTTCAATTTATCATTCCCTCTAGGTAATCAGGGATAAAAGCTAATGTGGTGTGGTCTTGAGGGCGAAAAGGAGGGATCTTCACCTCTTGATGGTATCCCCATCTCAAATAGCACCTCACAACTGATTAAAGAGTTTTTTTTATCAAAGATTTTTTTTGGAAGGTGGCATCAGCCACATTTCATTAAAAAGAAGAAAAGGATACAGACTCCAAGAGTAAAACAGAAAAAGAAAAGTTCTACCAGGAGGGTAGAACAACCTCAAGCCATAGCCCCAGAAGAAGAAGGAAAAATTACAAGGTGAATTATTTCCATCGTAGTAGTCTAGAAAGGAGATGACTGGTGACAAGATAACCCTCTGACAGTGAAATGCCAGTCCACTAAGCAGTTGATGCAGTTCTGGTCCTTCTGGATAATGGTAGATGGGTGTTGCACTCTAAACACACTATTATTTCTTTCCCTCCGGATAGCCCAAAGCATAGCTGGAAAACACATTCCCCGTAGGTCCTTCTATTCCTTGATAGGATTCAGAAGAATCCATTCTGTGCACCATTCTTCCAAATGATTTTGATATGCCACCGAACCTTGGTTGTTTTGAAAAAAGGAGCCTGGACCGTCTAAAAGATACCACAAGTAAAGAATAAGTGATCCAAATTCTCTGGATAGCAGCCACAGAAACCACATTGGGTCCTTATACTTGAATGTATGGACTCTATCAGCAGTTGAGATTCTCCATGCCAATTTCCAAAGAAAAATTCTGATTTTGAAGGAAAATTTGACATTCCACACTTGTTTATACCATGGAACTCCGACCTCCTTGCAGCAGAATAATAACTGATCAAAGAGTTAATCAGTTCCTGCTAGTGGAGTCATTCCATAATCATGATCTTGATGTTCGGTACAACCGCACCAAGGACATGCACCAAGTTCTCTCCAGCATTCACTTGCAAGACGGCCAATCTTTTGATGTTGACATCAGGGCAGTCCATCAGTTTGATCGGGACTGGGTGTACTGCTGTCGCCGGTGTGCCGTCCCAGTCCTAATCACACTTTGGTTAAGAGAGGACTTCTATTTTTAGTTGTACTGCTTTATTTTGTTTTGGAGTCTAAGTGGGATTTACATTTCTTTATTTTGGAGTCTTACTAGGGTTTCTTTTTTTTTTTTGGAAAGTGGATGGCACCACGTATTATATAAAAAAAAAGAACGTACAAGTAAAAGGGAGTGCTCCCAAAAACTCCCTTATATAAAAGAGACGACAGGATGTTCTCTACCCTGGAGCAAAATAAAAGGAGAGTTACAATAATCTCACTACAGTTTCTATTTCTTGTACCAGTGATCTAATTAGGAGTCTAGTTGAGTCCTTTTCCTATTCTTATTTGGACTTAGGGTCCAAGTACCAATGTACTCTTTCTTTCAAGGGCACATCAATATAACTGAGAATTTTGTTTCAACCTTTTGGTGCTCCACAAGGGAGTTGAGAAAACTACAAGAGTGACAGGAGAGAGGCAGCCAAGGGGCCCCTGTATCACCATCTCTCTCTCTCTCTCTCTCTCATTCCCTTTTCCTGGTTTTTTTCTGTCTCTCCTTCTCTCTGTCTCACCATGACTTCTTTCTCTCCCGCTTCCCTCTTCCCTCTCTCTTTCTCTCTGTTTCCCTCCAGTCTCTCTCTCTTGGCCATTCTCTCCTTCTCTCTCTTCCACTTTTATCTCTCTTTTTGTTTCGCTTTCTATTCCGGGATATCCTGCTTCCTGAGAAACAAGCAAGGGTGCCAATGCTTGTCCCTCGTGCCATACATGGGAAGCCGAGCAGCACACATGCACCCCACCCACACCCATCGCAAGCAACAGCCACCGTCGCCTCCTTTGTGGTTCTCTTCCCACCAAGCCACAAATGGCCAACTACATCGCTTAGCGTGCCCCTAAGTGCCAAGTAGCAGCCATGCCCCGTCCATGCTGCCTTCTCTTGCAACCACACCCAAACGTGCAGCTAGAAGCCATGCTGGCCACACCGGCGAGCACACCATCCCACTGTTGAAATTAGATGGAAGGCTCTTTCACCACAGAATGTGGATCTAGAGGGGGGGGTGAATAGATCAGCTGGCCAATAAAAGATTATGCCTAGATTCAGATGCGGAATTAAAAGAACACTGATCAAACACAGTCAATGCACCGGATAACAACCACACGAGGGGCACAAAGAATTTTAGGTGGTTCAGTCAATCCGACCTACGTCCACCCCACATTCAACTCGAATGTGGATTACTGCTGATACACAGCTTCAATCTGCTGGGCACTACAGCTTGCCAACAACGGCTGGGGCTTACAGCTTATCCCGACCAGAGGAACCTCCTCTGCAACAGCTGAGCTTCACAACTTGCTCTGCTGGGCTCTACAGCTTAGCCGACCAGAGGTAACACCTCTGCACACCGCTGCCTCACAGCTTGACACCACTGACTAACAGCTTGATCGAACAAGAGTTTTCAAAAGAAAAATAACAAAGCCTGAAAAGCAAGAAACGCAGAATCGAATGGAATGAAAACCAAAACGATTGTAGCTCAAATTGAGCAATATCAGCTCTGGTATCTGAACCAAGAGACTGATTCACAAGCTCTCATATAACTCTCTCAACTCATCTCTCTCATTTTCTTCTTCTCTCCTTTTCTTCTTCTCTGCTTTTCTTCTCTTTGGATCTCGGTGGCTCTCTGCTGCCTCAGGTTGGTCTCACTGTATAGACTTGCCACTAGTCGATCTGCCTTCAACAGAAGATGAAGACTTCTATATATATCAGCAGCAGATTGGATAAGGGCGCGTGGCTTCCACGTTTTCCCGCCCAAGGAATTCGCCAGATCCGAGGTGCTTTCATCCACGTGGCAGCATCTAGTCACCTCGTCCTCCTGGGATCACGAGCCATATCAGCAATCTCAGTAACAAATCCCTGTCAGACAGAGTATCGGATTATCAGGTTAAGTGAAGAACTCTGTACAGACTTTGTAAGATGAAATGCCTTGTGTAGACATCATGATGTATAGACTTTGTGAAACGTGAATGCAATGTATAGACTTCAGTGTATAGACTGTGTGAAGGCAAGTGCAATGTACAGACTCCATGAGACTCTAATGAAGACAGACGATGTATAGACTTCAGGACTGATGCACGATGTACAGACTTCATGAGACTCTAATGAAGATAGACGATGTATAGACTTCAGGACTGATGCACGATGCAGACTCGTCCAATGTATACACTTGCTTGTTGTTCAGTCTTCACGAATGATGTACAGACTTCCAATGTGTAGACTTTGGCAAGGCAACGTCGGTAAAGCAACCAATGTACAGACTTACTGAACTGAGCGTAGGTAAAGATCAATGAGGAATGTATAGACTTACTCGGTTCAGTTCAGAACGTAGGTAATAATCAATGTATAGACTTAACAGTCGCCTTGGCTGTACAGACTTGGTCACAAACTGAACAGTCGGTTGTATAGACTTCGCCCCAATGCATAAGACGCTAACTGAGACGGACAATGTACAGACTTGCTATAACAGTCCGATGTATAGACTTTGCCCAATGCCTGAGACGCTAACAGAGACGGACGATGTTCAGACTTGCTGAAAGACCGATGTACAGACTTTGCTCGAATGCATGAGACGCTAACTAAGACGCTGGACTCTGTATAGACTTGAGCGATGTATGGGCTTAACTTCGTGCAAGCTACAGTCCAATGTATGGACTTTGAAGTTCAACTGGTGAGTGTACAGACTTCACCAATGAGACGCTCACTGTACAGACTTGACACCGACCAATGTATAGACTTGACAATGCTGAATGAACGAATGAGCAATGTATAGACATTGGGTGCCACAATGTGCAGACTTCACGATGTATGGACTTGAGTGTTCGTGTGAGCTGCACTGTATAGACTTGTGAGTGTGTGCATAACAATATATAGACTCTGACTGCATTATATACACAGACAACCTGATAAAAACAATTTCATCAAAATAAGAACAGTTGCCAATCAATCAAAACAAGTTGTTGCCAATGAAGTAAAACTTATTGTCAACATCATCAACACAGAGGGGTCACAACAATCTCCCCCTTTTTGATGATGGCAACACCCTATTATATAGAATAGCAACATCCTGTTATGCAGATGCATTTTTGATGAAGGACATGATTTGTTATTCAGATTTGTCATGCATATGCTATGAATGACATGCTGAGACATGAACACAACTCTCTGCTCACAAGATCTCCCCCTTTGCCATAGACATGATGCATACACTTCCCTGGAATGAATTCATCAAATAGACAATATATTCTCCCCCTTTGCCATCAACAAAGAGGAGGGAAAGAAAATGCAAGGGAAGGAACAAGAAGAATCAGCTGACTGGCATTCTTAGCAAGTAGTTCAGAAATTAAGCAGCTAAAGCACAGAACCTTCAGTCATATGAATTGAGAAACTGCTTAGAAAGTGAAGTTCTGGTTTAAAGGTTATACAAATGAGAGTTCATGCACTACATTCATTGGATAAGGTAGCTGTGCATGATAAAACAATAAACCAGAATCATATTTACATGAGAGATTCAGTTTCAGAATATCTTACTTTCATAGACTCAGTAGAATGTGTTAAGAGATACCAGGTCATGTATTGAAATTAAACAAATTGACATCCATGAAATTTCTTTTGAAGGAACAGCATTTTCAATATTATTTCATTTAGGACATTCAGGTACCATAAGTCTTTTTGCGTAAGAGTATACGTTTATCAGACTCCAATACCCCTAGATACTCAACATGATGGACCATTTTGCCTATGATCAAGCTCAATAGAACTGATTTACACCTTTTTGTGTGAGGGTACACGTTTATCAGACGCTAGTTACCCCCAGGTACTCAGTGAAACCAACCTGCTGTTTTGATCATTTTATACAGAGATAGCTGATACACCTCATGATATGAATGTTGTCCACTTCTTTGATAGATCACTCAGTTTCTCAGTGATTTACCAGTCATTGCTCTGCCAATGCTATTTTTCAATTAATTTTCAATGTTTTTCAATATCTTTCTTAGCTGTCCTTTATTTGTTTCAGAATGACTTGTTTAAGGACAATACACATACTTAGTTTCTCTAACATGATTTCAGATGAGTTTTTAGATTTCAGATATAATTAGCTTTGTCTGACATGAAATAAGATGAGGGTTGAGTGCTTTATCAATTTTCAGCATCCTTATTTACTGATTGTAGTCTTTCAACTCTAAAGATTATAAAATTTAAACCATTAAGTCAGTCTTTAAGCAATTAAAGTTCTTATGAGGGAAGAAGTCTATTTTCTATTGCTTAATATTAGAACTGACTAAAAGATTGCCATACTGTCAGACTCAATCATTCAGAGTCAAAGGATGAATGAACAGAGTCGACGCTGGGAGTTCAAGACGTCCACGCATCAGTTGAAGAGGCAACAATATAAAACACTGAGATAATATCAGTGCGTCGACGCCACGCTATTGCAGCGTCAACTCATCAGAATAAGAAGCAGAGGCATTCACAGATCTAGTTCACTGCGTCAACGCCACAGTAGAGCAGCGTCGACGCAGCAGTTCACCCTGAATTTCTGACAAGACTCCCCCTGTCTATATGCATGCAGTTTTGCAAATGAATGACAAGAATTAAATGAGAGAAAGCTTCGACATAGGTCATGGATGAATGATATGCAATGAAAACTATGTCATAAAAAAAATTATGAATGATATGCATGTGGTTTTAGACACATTCATGACTAAATGTTATGCAGTGATGATCATGAGTGTAAAAGAAATATGAGTGACATGCATGATCATGAGTCTGTTGCTACATTCAACATTCACATATTTTATTCAAGCCATCAGAGAATTTATTCATTATGCTGAAATTTACACAAACCAAGTTCTCATCTAAGAAATTTAAGCCTTTCATTCCCAAGAGGCTTAGTAAAGATATCAGCAATTTATTTTTCGATTTCAATGAAGTTCATTTCAATTTCCTTTTTATTTACAACATCTCTAAGAAAATGGTGTTTTATCTCTATATGCTTAGTCCTAGAATGATGAACAGGATTTTTAGCAAGGCATATAGCACTAGTATTATCACACAAGATTGGAATACATTCCAATTTTATCTGATAATCATCTAGTTGGTGCTTGATCCAAAGTACTTGGGCAGCACAATTATCAGCTGCAACATATTCAGCCTCAGCTGTAGACAAGGCTACAGTGTGTTGCTTCTTAGATGCCCAAGATACGAGACAGCCACCAAGGAATTGACAATAGCCACTAGTGCTTTTTCTATCTACTCGACACCCAGCATAATCAGCATCAGTGTAAGCTAGAAGCTCTAATTCACACCTAGCAGGATACCATAATCCTAGCTCTTGGGTGCCTAGCAGATATCTAAAAATCATTTTTACTGCTTTAAGATGAGTTTCTTTAGGACTGGCCTGAAACCTAGCACATAATCCTACAGCAAATTGAATATCAGGCCTAGATGATGTTAAGTAGAGAAGGGATCCGATCATACCTCTGTATAGCTTTTGATCAACAGGTTTACCTTTAGTGTCTTCATCCAAGCTTGTAGAGGAACCCATTGGAGCAGCTATCTCATTGAGGTTGTCCATCTTGTATTTCTTGAGTAGATCCCTAGTGTACTTGGACTGAGTGATAAACATTCCATCCTTTGTTTGTGTAACCTGCAGTCCAAGAAACAATTTGAGCTCACCCATTGAGCTCATTTCAAACTCATTAGTCATTGTTTTAGAAAATTCCTCACACAATTTGGAGTTAGTTGACCCAAAAATAATGTCATCCACATAAATTTGTACAATAAGAATGTCAGAATGACTCACCTTTGTAAACAAGGTCTGATCAACTACTCCTCTAGTGAAATTTTGATCAGTAAGGAACTTGCTCAACCTGTCATACCAAGCTCTGGGAGCTTGCTTAAGACCATAGAGAGCTTTATTTAATTTGTAAATATGATTAGGGAAATCTAGACATTCAAACCCAGGGGGCTGTCTTACATAGACATCCTCACTAATTTCCCCATTCAAGAATGCAGATTTTACATCCATCTGCTGGAGGATTATTCCTAGGGAGCATGCATAAGCCAATAAAATCCTAACAGCTTCTAATCTGGCTACAGGGGCAAATGACTCTTCAAAGTCAATACCAAACTCCTGGTTATACCCCTGAGCAACAAGTCTGGCTTTATTTTTAACAATATTCCCTAATTCATCAGATTTATTCCTGAATACCCACTTAGTCCCTATGACTGTTCCATGATCAGGAGGTGGGACCAAGTGCCACACCTTGTTCCTGTCGAACTAATTAAGCTCCTCATGCATGGCATTAATCCAATGCACATCCTTGAGGGCACAGTCAACGGACTTGGGTTCAATTTGAGAGACAAGAGCATATGTATTTAATTCATTCTGAATTCTAAAGTGACCTCTAGTCCTAGAGGGATCATTCAGATTGCCAATGACATTATTCACAGGGTGATCTTTAAGATATCTGATATTAACAATCTGAGTTTCAGGAATTTCACTTACCTCCCCCTGAACTTCAGGTTCTTCTTCATTCTGCTCCTCTTTTTCTTCCTCACCATCAGACTGGTCTGCAGAGTTATCATCTTTTAAAATGTTCCCATCTTCATTCCTGCAATGACCATGGTTAGTTTCCATCAAGGATTCATCAAAGATAATGTGTGGAGATTCTTCAACAATTTTTGTGTTTAAGTTGAACACTCTATAAGCTCGGGTGTTTTCAGAATAACCAAGAAAAACTCCTAGTTCACCTTTTGGCTCAAATTTATCAAGGTCCCTCTTATCATTTATATGTATAAAACATTTACAACCAAAGACCTTGAAATGGGCAATTGAAGGTTTCTTACCTTTCAAAATCTCATAGGGGGTTTTCTGGGTGGAAGGTCTTACCATTGCCCTGTTAATTACATAACAGGCTGTGTTGACTGCTTCAGCTCAGAATTTTCTTGGCAGTTCACCTTCAACTAGAAGTGTTCGGCCCATCTCCACTAGAGTTCTGTTCCTCCTCTCGACAACACCATTTTGCTCAGGTGTCCTGGGTGAGGAGAACTTATGATGAATCCCACTAGACCTGCAAAATTCTTCAAAGTGTGAGTTTTCAAACTCACCTCCATGATCAGTCAAAATATTTTCAATTTTCTGATTTATTCTAATACAGAACTCCTGAAATTCTGAAAATGCATCATTCTTGTGTGACAGAAAATATACCCAAGTATACCTAGAAAAATCATCTACTAAGACAAACCCATACCTCTTCCCTGATAAACTGACAGACCTGGTTGGCCCAAATAGGTCCATGTGTATCAGTTCATAAGGTTTAGTGGATAGGTTTTCTGTCCTAGATTTGAATGATTTTCTAGTCAACTTGGACTGAATGCATGCATTACAAAATTTATTGTCCTTTTTAAAAGAGACTTCTGGGAGTCCTCTAACCATGCTATGCTTGTTTAGTTTATGCAAAACAGTATAACTCGCATGGCCTAACCTACGATGCCATAAAAATGCTAAATCTTCTTTACTGGCAGTAAGACATAGGTTACAATGCTGAATATCATCTAAATCTATCATGTATGTGTTATTTATTCTTTTTCCAGAAAATTTGACAATTTCAAAATCAGGTTCAAAAACCTTGCAGCATTGAGAATCAAATAAGACTTTATGTCCTTTATCACACAACTGGCTGATACTGAGTAAATTATAAGCTAACCCTTCAACCAGCATAACATCATCAATGCAGCAGGTAGAACACTTACCTACCTTACCTGATCCAATGATCCTACCCTTTGTGTTGCTTCCAAAGGTGACAAGGCCTCCTAGCTTCTCAGTCAGCATGCAGAACTTGGCCTTATCTCCTGTCATATGCCTGGAGCAGCCACTATCCAAGTACCACAAGTTGCTCTTGGCTGCCAGGCATACCTGCACACACAATTAGGGCAAAAAGTTTGGAACCCAAGTCTGTTTGGGCTCCAATGCAGATGAAGTGCAAGTAAAGGAAGAAAGCATGGCTTTGGGAATCCACATTTGTTTAAAAGAACTTTGTTCAGTGGATTTTGCAGATTTCCTTCTGTTATTCTTTCTCTTATTTTTGTTGTTTTTCTTTTTATTTGCACCAACAGAGTTATTCACAGAATTGTTGTTGTTGTGCCAATGCTTCGGCCAGGTTGCATTCATAAAGTTTTGGTCAAGGTGATATTTGGGCTGGCTGAAAGATTAGAAGTTTCGAGTTGTTCGACTACCATACCCATTACCCCAATTTCTGACATAGGGTCTGTAAAATTGTGTAGGTTGATGAACGTACCATGTATGCATCCCTTGAGTTCTAGCCCACCCAAACCCATTAGGATAGATTGACTGTGTAGGGTAGTAGGACTCTAGGTGGATTGAATTTGTTGGGCTGACTCCTGAAAACATTTTGTCTTCCCTGCACCCTTGACCCTGCTGACCTGTTCATAGGTTTTTGTTGGGTCTTTTTCTGTGATGGTGGTGGTGAAGACTTTTTGGCATTGACATGGGGTTTGTTTACCTGAGCAGTCTGACCCCTAGCCTTGGATTGAGCACTAGAGCTAGGTTTGGAAGTGCCAATTCTACTAGGCTCACCAACTTTCTGTTTGCCCTTCTCCTCTGCATTGGGCCTTTTCAGATTCACATTTGTTTTCACAGCATTATTAGAATTCATATTAATCAGAGGTCCTTTCTCCTTTTGTGCAACAAAGGAAATAGTTTTCATTCCAAAGCTCTTAGTTGCACCAGAGTTGAATCCTAGGCCCTCTCTCCTGAAATTAACCTTTGACCCCAATAATGCATCTAAATTTTCAGATCCTTGGGTCATTTTCTCAATGGTTTTCAGCTTATCCTCATTGTCTTTCTGAATTTCATCAATAGACTTTTTCAATTCATTATTTATATTGAGGACAGCTTCATATTTTTCAGAAGTAATTTTTATCTCACTTTCATAATTCTGAATTTTCAATTTCCATGCATCAATTTCATTGTCTAATCTCACATTTTCTTCCTTAGAGATTTTCAGTTCTTTCTTGATTTCTTCAAATTCAGAACATGTGAATTTCAGCTTACTGTTCTCATTCTCTAAACATGCAATTTTATCAGACAATGAAGTATCATTTTGAATGATGTTAATTTTCCTTCGTAGATGCCTATTTTCTTTTCTGACATCATCTACTCTATCAGCAAGTTCATTATAAGCATCCATCCAATCAGCAATAGTAAAGTTTTCAAAACGAGAGGATACCTCATCAGATTCTTCCTCTCTATCTTCTGAGCTGGTTGCCATGAGACAGATTGGCTTCTCAGCTTCAACTTCACTGTCCGAAGTGTTGCTCAAGGATCCCTCGTCCTCATCACTCCAGGTACTCACCATAGCTTTCCCTCTTGTGTTCTTTTTCTTGGACTTGTCCTTGAGGTTCTGATTTGTCGGACATTCAGCTTTAAAGTGACCAGCCTTCCTGCATTGATAGCAAACATTAGTCTCAGCTTTCTTTACAGGGTTTGATTTGTACCTTGTGTCTCGGCGGCCACCACTGGGATTTCTTCGGCTGAATCTTCTTCCTTCTTTCTTGAGAAAACGCCGGAATTCCCTAGTAATCATAGCAATATCATCATTTGCCATTTCTTCTTCAGACAAGCTCTCTTCAATTGATGATCCGTTGGGGCTGGATCGACTGGATTTGCTAGCACCAGCCTTCAGAGCTATTGGCTTCCTCTTTCTATCAGCCTCCTCTATCTTCGGCAGATTCATCTCATATGCCATTAGAGATCCGATAAGCTCATCTGCCCTTGTATGGTGCAGATCTCTTGACTCTTCCATAACAGTGGCCTTGGTGTGCCAAATTGGAGTCAAGGATCGCAAGATCTTTCTGACTATATCATACTCAGAATACTTCTTCCCAAAACCTCTGAGACTATTTGTGATAATAGTCAATCGAGCATACATTTCTTTGATTGTCTCGTTTGGCTTCATCTTGAAGGCCTCGTATTCTGAAACCAGTAGATTAGTCTTGGTCTCTCTAACTTGTGAAGTCCCCTCGTAGATAACTTCAAGTGCATCCCACATTTCCTTCGCTGAAGAGCAGGCAGATACTCGTGAGAACTCGGTGGGATGCAGAGAACACTGGATTGCATTGATTGCACTCCAGTTGAGTGTGGACCTTCTAATTTCCTCCTTGGTCCATACATCTTCATTAGGGGGCAGCTCGAAAGGTCCCTTGCTAACTACCTTCCAGATCTCATAATCTTTAGCTCTCAAAAAAACCTGCATACGGTTCTTCCAGTATGCGTAGTTGGATCCATCGAAGTACGGGGGCTTGGATGTGGAGTGTCCTTCAGCTATCATCCCTCTTCCGTCCATCTGTACCTTCCTCTTCGGGCTGTAAGTCCCTGCATAAGAGTCAGGCTCTGATACCAAATGTTGAAATTAGATGGAAGGCTCTTTCACCACAGAATGTGGATCTAGAGGGGGGGTGAATAGATCAGCTGGCCAATAAAAATTATGCCTAGATTCAGATGCGGAATTAAAAGAACACTGATCAAACACAGTCAATGCACCGGATAATAGCGATAAGATCTGCTAGACAGACAAGCAACCACACGAGGGGCACAAAGAATTTTAGGTGGTTCAGTCAATCCGACCTACGTCCACCCCACATTCAACTCGAATGTGGATTACTGCTGATACACAGCTTCAATCTACTGGGCACTACAACTTGCCAACAATGGCTGGGGCTTACAGCTTATCCCGACCAGAGGAACCTCCTCTGCAACAGCTGAGCTCCACAACTTGCTCTGCTGGGCTCTACAGCTTAGCCGACCAGAGGTAACACCTCTGCACACCGCTGCCCAAGGATGGCAGTGTCGGTTTCGGACTCGATTTCGGCTGGGTCCGAAACCGATACGACTCGGTATCGGTTTCGGTTTCGGTTTCGGTCGAAACCGGTTCCAAACAGTTAGAAAAGGGGGCAATCTATGAAAATGTTAGGTTTCGACCCGAAAACGAGTTAGGTTTCGGCCCGAAAACGAGTTAGGTTTCGGTCGGTTTCGGACCGAAACCGGACGGTTTCGGTCGGTTTCGGTCCGAAATCATTAAAAAATATATTAATTTTGGTATCGGCCCTGCTACAGTGCAAATGCCCGTTTCGGTGTCGGTATAGGCCGAAACCGATACGTTTCGGCCGAAACGTATCGGTTTCGACCGATACTGCCAACAATGCCGCTGCCTCACAGCTTGACACCACTGACTAACAGCTTGATCGAACAAGAGTTTTCAAAAGAAAAATAACAAAGACTGAAAAGCAAGAAACGCAGAATCGAATGGAATGAAAACCAAAACGATTGTAGCTCAAATTGAGCAATATCAGCTCTGGTATCTGAACCAAGAGACTGATTCACAAGCTCTCATATAACTCTCTCAACTCATCTCTCTCACTTTCTTTGTAGCAACCCTAATAAATGAATAATTGAAATGAATTAAAACATATATATTACAGAAGTAATATATATAAAAGGAATAGGGTTAATTGGACGAAATAAAACAAATTAAAAATAACGCCTCTTATTAAGGCGTTAATTTATAAAGAAACGCCTCTATCCATGGCGTGACTAAAGAAAGGACGCCCACATATGCGGTCGTCAGTTCTCATGCGACCAAATAGGTAAGTAAAAGAAACGCCCCTATCTTGGGCGTGTTTTAAAACACGAAACGCCCTTCTTCAAGGCGCTTTTTAAGAAACGCCCTAAAGTAAGGCGTCAATTAAAGAATACACGCCCTGACCTAAGGCGTTAATTCAGTTCGTGAACCGTTCGAACCCAGAGCTTATCCAGGGAAGATCAACCTAATCTAGTAAGTGTCTATTAGAGTAAGGACTCTATTAGGGATATACTACCCTCAATCAAACCCTACTCTTGTTAGGACTTCAATATCCTATAAATAAGCCTGTTCGATCCAACCCTAAACCTATTTGATCATTCGCCTGCTACGGTAAGTTGACGAACAGTGAGTTTTTTTTTCTGATAATCTTCTTCCATGATGCATGAAGAATATTGATTATTCTTCTTCTTCTTTTCTACAGTTTAAGAGGCTTGGACGTCGTGAAGAACAACAGTAAGTATTCTTCCTTCGCCTCCAACGACTAAGTACAAAGATGTTGATACCTTTGACGTGCCCGCTATAGGTTTTGCAATCGGGACTCATCTATAACCTTCAGAGTTCTTCTTCTACAATCGAAGCCAACATCTTCTTCCATCATCCAGTAGCCGTTGTCTTCAGGAGCGTAGCAAAGCATCATCTTCTTCTAGTCAAAACCCCTCACGATTGTCTTCGAATCAAAAGGTAGGATTTTCTCAAGTTATTGTAGCCCAACTAAGAATTAATGCAAGATATCTATACATACGTATATGAGCATGGCATGCATACTGTTTATAAGGTTTTATTACATTTTCTGCAAAATTTTGAAAGAAACGCCCTTGATTAGGGCGCTAATTTAAAAAGAACGACCATGCTAGTGGTCGTCAATTTAATATTTGACGCCCTCTACGCAGGCGTTAATTTCATAAGAATCGCATGTGATTAATAATTGATCCTGTTTAAAAATTACAATACATATGAAATAATGATTTTTAATATCTTGCATGACCCTGTGAATTCCTGTTAAATTTTACTGCCATGACATGTCTCCTGTCTCTCGAAATATTATTTATTAAAATATCGTAAATTCCTTGAAATTCACGACTTGGACAAAGTCGTTTTCCATATTCTAACGCCCCAGAATAAGGCGTGAATCTGAAAAGTAACGCCCCTTCCTAGGGCGTGTATCTGTTAAAATCCTGAAATTTACATATTCTGTAAAATGGAATTAGAAAGTAACGCCCCTTCCAAGGGCGCGTTTTTGATAAATTTCTGAGAATAATTATATCCTGTCGAATATGTAAATAATGAGACGCCTGCCTCTGCAGTCGTCAACTTTGAAGAAACGCCCCCAGGAAAGGCGTGTTTTTGATAAATAAATGAAATAATGAAAATTCTGCAAATTGGCAATATATGTAAACGCCCTTCTGTTAGGCGTTAATTATTCAATACACGACTTTACTTAAGTCGTTATTTTACTGTAAACTGATTTTATCCTGATTCTATTACCGATGGTTTCATATTATACATATACATATATATATCGGCACTATTCTCCATTCCGTGAGTATAGTCCCACTTTTCACGTTGTTTTATCGATCACACTCAATTCTCATTGACATACAAGCTCTCCATTGGACATTCCGTTCCTTTGGACTAGCGAGTTAGTCATAGAGACCTCCGTAAGACTCCTCGTAGCCTTGGATTCCCTCAAGGCCGACTGAGCTGGTTGTACCCTAAAAATCCATTACACCATTGATGCCATGTCACTCTAAAGAAACATGGTATACCGGCCCTTATGATTATACAAAGAGTATATCATAAGAAATTCTTGATGGGATGATGATATCATGCCATATCGTGTCATTCTTGTAAACCCCAATTCTATGATAAGAATGAGGGTATCTTGCTTGATCGAATGTTCATGTGGACCTCAATTCTATATAAAGAATGTCCATATTGATTTGTCATGGTACCTAAGTTAAGGGAACCATATTCCACCTAGTTTTATCGACATCGTGATTATACCGTTATTATCGCCATTCTATGTCCTTTGTCATATTTTGGACTCTATTCTATCAAAGTTGTCATACGTGTCTACAAGCTTGATTATTGAAATTCTATATTGGCTATATAAACAAGAGTGGATGTCAAAACACATGATAAATGCCTGCGCATATAGGGCCCGATCTGGTCCTGGGAGGAGCACCCGAAAGTACTTGTGCCCATGGGAGTTAAAATGATAAGGTATCTGGTATTATACCGAGTACTTGACTTGCTTGATTGGACATTCCACACACATCTTGTACTTGACTCGTACTTGACATGAAATGAAATGCGTGGCCCGAAAAAGGGTAATTTACTTGCTTGATACATGATAGCCAAAGTTCTTGACATGACTTGTAAATGTACTTGCTTGAATATCTCGAATAAACTTGTTATCTTGTTGAAAGTTCATGATAAGTTCATCTTATTTCCTTGATACTACATTCTATCTATTCTGTCGTTTTATGCGAGCATGCATAGCTTTATTGCATTCATGAAAATGTAATTACTTAAACCCCTTGCTAGTACTTGAGATATAATTTCCTACTGAGCGTTCGCTCATTCCGTTTGTCCCTTTGTACTTTTCAGGTAAGTCCGACGACGATGGAAGTCAATCGGATGGGAATAGTCAAGAGTGAAAGTGATAGAGCTTCTACAAGTGTCGTCTAATTGTTTCTATAGTTTTCTCGAGTCAACTATGTACTTTTCTTTTTATTAAACAGAGTATTGGATTTGTAATAGTCTATCCATTATGAAATAAAGGATTGGGTTATCTTGCTATTTTGCGCATCTCTGTCTTTGTGTCGAATACACGACCACTCTGATTGACATGATTGATATAGACATGTCGCGCATCTCCGGGTATCTTCCGCGCTCGGGACGTGACATTCTTCTTCTCTCCTTTTCTTCTTCTCTGCTTTTCTTCTCTTTGGATCTCGGTGGCTCTCTGCTGCCTCAGGTTGGTCTCACTATATAGACTTGCCACTAGTCGATCTGCCTTCAACAGAAGATGAAGACTTCTATATATATCAGCAGCAGATTGGATAAGGGTGCGTGGCTTCCACGTTTTCCCGCCCAAGGAATTCGCCAGATCCGAGGTGCTTTCATCCACGTGGCAGCATCTGGTCACCTCGTCCTCCTGGGATCACGAGCCATGTCTGCAATCTCAGTAACAAATCCCTGTCAGACTGAGTATCGGATTATCAGGTTAAGTGAAGAACTTTGTACAGACTTTGTAAGATGAAATGCCTTTTGTAGACATCATGATGTATAGACTTTGTGAAACGTGAATGCAATGTATAGACTTCAGTGTATAGACTGTGTGAAGGCAAGTGCAATGTACAGACTCCATGAGACTCTAATGAAGACAGACGATGTATAGACTTCAGGACTGATGCACGATGTACAAACTTCATGAGACTCTAATGAAGATAGACGATGTATAGACTTCAGGACTGATGCACGATGCAGACTCGTCCAATGTATACACTTGCTTGTTGTTCAGTCTTCACGAATGATGTACAGACTTCCAATGTGTAGACTTTGGCAAGGCAACGTCGGTAAAGCAACCAATGTACAGACTTACTGAACTGAGCGTAGGTAAAGATCAATGAGGAATGTATAGACTTACTCGGTTCAGTTCAGAACGTAGGTAATAATCAATGTATAGACTTAACAGTCGCCTTGGCTGTACAGACTTGGTCACAAACTGAACAGTCGGTTGTATAGACTTCGCCCCAATGCATAAGACGCTAACTGAGACGGACAATGTACAGACTTGCTGTAACAGTCCGATGTATAGACTTTGCCCAATGCCTGAGACGCTAACAGAGACGGACGATGTTCAGACTTGCTGAAAGACCGATGTACAGATTTTGCTCGAATGCATGAGACGCTAACTAAGACGCTGGACTCTGTACAGACTTGAGCGATGTATGGGCTTAGCTTCGTGCAAGCTACAGTCCAATGTATGGACTTTGAAGTTCAACTGGTGAGTGTACAGACTTCACCAATGAGACGCTCACTGTACAGACTTGGCACCGACCAATGTATAGACTTGACAATGCTGAATGAACGAATGAGCAATGTATAGACATTGGGTGCCACAATGTGCAGACTTCACGATGTATGGACTTGAGTGTTCGTGTGAGCTGCACTGTATAGACTTGTGAGTGTGTGCATAACAATATATAGACTCTGACTGCATTATATACACAGACAACCTGATAAAAACAATTTCATCAAAATAAGAACAGTTGCCAATCAATCAAAACAAGCTGTTGCCAATGAAGTAAAACTTATTGTCGTCCATATCCTGGACCGGCTCTGGCGCCACATCGGTGGGAGTATCCCAGCCGAAATCATCTTCAGGAGGGCCCGGTGGGACTAAGTCACCTTTGTAAAAGATGATCGGCTTGTCCCCCTTGCCCTTGTTACGCCTTCTTCTCCATTGATAGGAGACTGTGAAGGTCTTCAACTGCTCCACCTCATACTCTTCCCGTTGGGACAAGAGTTGAAGGCACTTGGGCGGTAAGGAGATACTCCCGTCAATGACCCGACTGATGAGGTTGGCTTCGAAGTCAACACTCTGCCTCTCTGGTTGAGTTGGCTTAGAGGCAACATGGAGGCTTAGCCTATGCAGCTTTACCATGTCTTGGTTAACAGTGAACAACTGCCCTTCGTCAGCTTCATAGTTCACTTTTTGCTTCCCTTTGTCCTTTACAGGTTCAGGGATTGCTAAAGTGGGCTCCCCAAAATATAGGGAAGCATCGGCCAAGTGGCACTCATTGGGGTGGAACGGAGCCTGATCTGCAAAGATAGCATGTTGCTCCCCTCCCTTGGCATATTTAATGCACTGATGCAGAGTTGACGGGACGACTCAATTTTCATGGAGCCAGGGCCTCCCGAGCAGTACCTTATAAGATGTGTCGGCATTGATGATATAGAATGTCGCCTGGGTGACAAAATCGCCCAAGGCTAGCTTGACTTCAACCCGACCTAGTGCCTCCTCGGAATCTTGATTGAATCCCGAAATCTTGACGGCACTGACCTTTTGTAAATAAGGGGCCAAATATAGAGACTTGAAAGTCTTCAAAGACATGATGTTAATGGCCGCTCCAACATCGACCAGAATGCAATTCACATCATGCCCATTGATCGTCCCTCGCATATATAAGGGGCGATTGTGGCACAGAGAAGACAGCAGCATGTCTTTGTCCGTGAAGGAGATGTTGGCTGCAAGTGCCTCATATGCTTGGGCTTGCAACTCTGCAACATGGGCTTCATAGGCCTCTAGGTCTTCTAGTATCTTGACAAGAGCCTCCCTCAGATCCTTGCTCCAGGTGATGGCCTCCCAGATAGTGACATTGGTTGGCAACCGCTTCATATGATGAATAATTTTGCGGTCCGCCCGAGCACGGGTCTTGTCAAATGGCGGGATGATCTCCGCCAGAGTCTTCGGTGCCTGGCGAGGCTTCTCCCGTTTTGAAGGGCGTTCCTCCCCATTCTGGCCCTCCGCATTTTCTTGGAACAGCGGTGCCAGAGACTCCTCCGGAGGTGGTGTTCATCATGTTGGTCTTCATTAGAAGGACCTACTGGGCCCGCGGGCTTGACCCTGTTAGAGGGGCCAGCCTGCTCCAACGCCTCCTCGCGCACCGGCGACTTGGCTGGCTCCTCTTCTTCATCAGAAGAGGTGATTATAAAAGAGACGCCACCCAATTTAGCTTTTGAGCTAGTGCTCGAACCCTCTGAGGGGCTGAGGATAAAAGGGATTCCCCGAACTTGGGTTTCTGGGACAGGACCCGACTTCTCCCCTCTAAATATTATGACCCGGTCGAGAGTTAGGGGACCTTCACGCCCACGTCCTCGTCCTCGGCCACGACCACGGCTATTCCTCGCCGGGCGACGTTGATATGTCGCCATGGGAGCCTTGCCTCCGGTGTTGTCAGCCGAAGGTGCGTTGATGTTGTGGGGCGGTGGGATCGCCACCATGTTGCAGGAGAGCTCTTGCAGCATTTCCTCGAGCATCTCCATAGTGATGCTCCTCGTCCTTGTAAAATAAGGAGAGCTCCTCCGGGATTGGGAAGTCTTCCCCTTCTTCGAGACGGTGAACCATCTCCTGAAGCCACTGAAGGAGGCGGGCCTTACGCCCAAGCTTGTCCCAGGGAATATAGTCGTCTAGAGTGACGACCATGGTGGGACAAGGGGGAGTGTACTCCTCCAACTCATCTATGAGCTTTTGAAGTCTTTGTAAAGGAGTTGGCTCCTTAGGGGCCTCCATAGTTGCTGCTTGCTCAGCTTATTTCTTCAACCTCCTCTTCAAATTCTTCTTGCGGTTCTTCTCTTGCTTCTTTTGGCGTGCCGCCTCTTGAAAAGAAAGGGGACCTTGCTTTGAAGGTGGGACTGGTTTGCTCCCAGAATTCTCCTTTTTGCTCCACGCCAGCTCCCTAGGAGCCATAACGCCGCGGCTCTTTCTGGGAGTAACTTTAATCCAGTTGGCCTCCTCTGGCTGAATCTGGAAGGTGGCATTGATCGCCTGAGCAATTACATTAGACGGCAGCTCCTGGAACTCTGCCAATCCATTGGAGCGTTGCAGCTCCGCCGGTTTTGCTTCGACTGGCAGCTTTGTCGGTTCGAGCTGTTTAGGTCTTTCTTCAATTGACGACCTTGTTGGCTCGACAGGAGCTTTGGCCTGAGGTTCCCTCACCTTGGCCTTGCCTTTATTATCTGGTGGAGGGTTTCCCCTTATGACGATGCTGGGTTGACCCAGCCTGGACAGAGGTTTGGAACCTTCCCCCTCGGCTTGGCTTTCTGGGCTCCGGGCCGTAGGCCCCTCGCACCTAGCCTTGCCTTTGGGGTTTGGCGGAGGATTACCGCTGCCCATAGACTTGTCCGGTTGGACTTGTCGAGAGGTGGGTTTGGTCCCACGCAGCTTGGTCTGCTCCTGTTGAGCTTGCTGGAGAATCTTCTTAGCGGCCTCTTTAAGACGCCGCCTCGTCATAGAATTCCCCTGCGCATCAATCTCCCCTCTTTGGATGAGGACTTCAATGCAATCTTGGACTTCCGGGCATTCCAGGGTGGGGTGAGACACCCTGGCATGATATTTGCAGTAATGGGGATGACTCTTGGCCGTCTCATTGAAATAGGACGACGGATCATATGTCAACACCCGACCATCTTCTAGGAGCTTGTCAAAAATCTTCTCAGTGTCCTCCTTGGGAAAAGAACACTGAGGAGATGATCGCCACCCTGGATACCACAATGTGGACTTGGGCGGTTGGGAACTGACTCCCTCCTCCTACGGCTCCGAGAGTTGGAAAGCTGCTGAGGCATGTATAACATTGACGGAGAAATGGAAACTCTCCTGCATATGTGGCTGGGGGGTGGGGGGGTCGACCAAGAATTCACCCATATTGATCTTCCCTTGCTTGATTAAGTCCTCAGCGAGATCCTTGAACGGCTGGCAATTATGGATGATGTGGCCTACCACCTCATGGTAGGGGCAGTAGCCCTGATGAAATGCGGCACCTGGTGCCTGCTCCATGGGTGATGGGCTTATCAAGCCAGCTCGTTGGCACACGAAGAAGATGTTCAAAGTCTTCTCGCGAGGGAAGGAGTATAACTTCTCGGGCTGCTCGCCTTAAGGTGTATGCTCCTCGCCTTCAGATGAGTCCTCCTCGCCTTCAGATGAATCTGAGGATTCCTCAGAGAGCCAACCCCTGAGCGGAGCCCGACCAGTAGGCAGTACACCTGCCTCCCGTATGTGGGCTGGAGCTAACCCCTGGCAAATGGGCCAAAGGGGAAAGTAGCCAACTGCTGATCAATGCTCTCCAAGAACTGCAGCAGACGCCTCTGCTCCAGTTGCAATTGCCGGATCTCCCCTCGGATCTTCCGAATAGTCCTTCGCAATGCGAAGCATTCTGGAAGGGAAGGAGCGGCTCTAAGACCGACATTGGGCTGCTGATTTGAAGGCCCGGCCTCAGAGGCATTGGAGCTCGAAGCTGTCGCCGCCATGTAGACCACATTAGCCGACCGATTCGATCGACTCCAAGCATGAGGCTGTGGTGGGTCGACTGCATGGCCCAGCATATTTACCAAGCCCTTTTGAATAAGCTCCTCTGCTATGTTCTTGAAGACATAGCAGTCCCCGATGGTATGACCCAACCTTCGGTGATACACACAATAGGTAGGATCATCTGTCTTGTCCACCTCTGAGGGCTTTCGCGGATCCGGTAGGGTAATGAGCTTCTCCTTCATGCATAAATCAAAGAGCATTTTGGTGTGCTCTTTCCTGAAGGAATAAGGGGTCTTCATGCGCTCTGCTATGAGAGATGCACTCGCCTTGGCATCGGGCTTTTTGCCATTGCCTTTTGATTTTCCTTCCCCCTTGTCTCCATTCGTCGGGGAGGAGTCTACAGCATTTACCTCCTTGCCGCTAGCCAGACGGTCTTTGGAGGATTTGTCTTTTGCAGAGGCTTGTGTAGGGTGATCAGCGAAGAACATCTCAATCTCCGCCACCACCGTGTTAAGCTGGTCGAAACTTCTAATATTTGAGCCCATAAGCTTTTCACTGACTTCTGCCGAGAGACCCCTGCGGCAGATGGTGATCGCATCTTCAGGGGTTGGAGGATTATCGCAGCGCATGCTGACGTCCCTCCATCGCTTAATGAAGTCCAACGCTGTTTCACCTTTCTTCTACCGGAGGGAACAGAGCTCCGCCAGGGAGATTTTGTGTTCGACCATTTGGAAACGGTCGACGAACTTCTTCTGCATATCAGCCCAATCAGGCACTGAATTGGACTTTAGCCTGGAATACCACTGGAAGGCGGTGCCAGTTAAAGACGTAGCAAAATACCGCAACAAGTATGCCTCTTCCAGTGCCAATTCACCCATGGCCGTCGTGTAGTAGGCCAGGTGTTCATGTGGGGAGCCCTGTCCGTTAAACTTCTAGAGCTTCGGAGCCTTCGGGCAATCCGGTGGAAGTTTCTTGAATTGATGATGGAGGGGATATGGCACGCTGTACAAATCAACGGTAGTCACCCCCTCTCCATGTTGGGCAAACTTCGCCTCCACGATCTGCTCGATCATCTACCTTTGCGCCATGAGGCTTTCTATAGCAGGGGTGGCAGATGATCGGACATTGGCTTCATGCTGTGGCACTTTAAATTCCACCGCCAATGGCAATTTTGCCGCCGTGACGGAGGCATTGGACGCGACTGGAATGGGAGGAGGTTGTTGTTCCACTCCACTTGGCGCAGCTTGAGGTGGGACATGAACCTCTTTTTCACGCAATAACACTTGCAAGAGGTTCTTGAGTTCTTGGTTTTCGCGTCAAAGCTCCTCCAACGCGGGGGTCTGTGCCTCTCTCCCAAGATCTTCCTCGTGTGCGGGGTTACTGTCCCCATCAACACTATGGATGTCCTCCTGGTGTTCTTCTTGTCGCGCCAGCTCGGGCTGAGATGTTCCCGCAGCCGGCGCCTGCTGGGTCTGGGCCAGGATTCGGGAGACTGGCCTTGACCTCCTCGAGTATTGAAGAGGCTGGTTCAGGTCGCCCGAAGTGTCCTCCGGCTACTTATCGGCTGAGGTAGTGTAACAGGTGAGCACTTTGACAGAATCATTAGTCACCTGAACCACCCACTTTTTCCTGGGCGGTTGGCTACTCGGCTTGGGTGGCATCCCAATTCTGTCAAAAACAGATACTCGAGACGTGGAAGCCTATGTAGAGCAATCCTCGTCCGTGGGTGTTGAACTGGCCCACGTAGAGGTCGGCCGCACCTTCTTGCCGACCCCTCGGCGCTTTTGCCCACGTGAGGGCATAGGTGTAGGCCTCGGGGATGCCGAAGTTTCAACGCTTGTCGGGCTCCGCATTTGTTGCAGCTCTGACATGCGGAAAGGTGTTTCCGCCCTTACTCGCCTTATAATTCGGGCCTCCTCCTTGGTGACCCATAGTATCTTCAGTTGGAGCTGGCGCTCCTCAACCGGATTCCCCCATGTCCTTGACCGGGGAGCTCGTGGCTTGGGTCGCTGTATGGGACCCTGGTTTGCCGCCGATACGGCGGGCTTCTTCATCTTCGATCCATCCTCCCGGACTTGCTGAAGGAGCTTGAAGGGATTGGAGGTAGAGATCGGGACATGCCGATCCCGAGGCAAAATCGGCTGACCTCCATCGAGCCGAATGCGGAGGTCTCCGACGATTATAGTCTTGCCGGAGCGGGATGTAGCTGCCGCAGGTTTTGTGCCCTGGCGGCTACAACGTTGCCCCCGTTGAGCAGGACTTGGTGGCGCCCGCCGTAGGCACGACGTCACAGTGGCGGCGACGCTGCCCCCGTTGAACAGGAGGAGTGCCTCTGAGGGCTGCCGCAGTAGAATTGGCGTCGTTGCGGCGACGGCGCTGCCCCCGTTGAGCAGGAGCGACGCCAACAGTGACATGATTGACCGAGAAGACTCGGCCAGTTGCTGGGACAAAGGGTCTGACACCCCTGGTCCGCGAAGAGACGGCCGGGCGAACCCGACCAATTGCTGAAGCTGAGGGCCTGGCACCCCCAATGGTGGTCTTGTTGACCGGACTAACCCAGCCAGCTGCTGGGCCGAGGGCCTGACACCCCCGATAGTTGTCTTCTTGACCGGGCGGGCGCGGCCGATTGATGCAGCCGAGGGCCTGACACCCCCGACGGCTGGCTTGTTGGTCGAGCGGACCCGGCGAGTTGCTGAAGTGGAGGGCCTGACGCCATTAGTGGCTGTTGCCGCAGGAGTGGCTGAGCTGGCCTCAACCACAGGCACCACGCCCAAGAAGAAGGGCGAGCCGACGACCGACGGGAAGGAGCCGAACACAAGTGGGGTCGCCAGGTATCCAAACCTGGCATGATTGGCGATGACCTGGGGGCCGTAGGTGACGGCTGCCATCGTCGTCGTAGTTGTTGGTGGCGGTGCGTAGCACGAATGAAAAAGTGCGCAGATGCACAAAGACCCCTCACGTAAGTGAAGGAAATGAGCCCTCCTCTTCCCGTCCTGTCAGAGGAAGAGGGGTAGTCAGAATCTTAATAGGGTGTTTGGGAGCACTTTTATTTTTAAAATGATTTCACTCTAAAAAATTAGTCTATCTCAAATTTTGACCTATTTTTTAAAAATGATGTAAATGACCGCTAATCTGTTTGGCAAAATTGATTTAATTTTTAAAACTTGTGCAGAGTTGTTTGGCAGAGACTGCTATGGACGACCCTCCATCTTATTTTCAGAGACTACTATGGAAGAAAGATAACTTGTCTTAGGTTCTGGGCTAGAACACCACCCGTATGTGTGTGTCTGCAGGATTCATTTCTTACGATTATTCTTCCACTTGTCCGCAACCTGTACAGACGCCCTTCCTCTGTCCGATATCTCAAAAGGTCCCAGCCAGGTGCTCCACGCATAATACCAATCCATGCTTAAATTCGACGAGGGCACCTCAATGTACACAAGCGTGATGTTTGACAACTTGACACGGATTCTGCCGACGAGAGGAATCCTGAAGGACTTCTCCATGTCGGGAAGGTGAAGGGGTACGAGGTGTGAACCGCCTGGTCAACCAGCATGTCCTTAGCAAAATCAAGCCCCTTCTCGGTGACGAGGGCAGAGATGAACCCCCCGTCATCGGACTATACACCAGCAGTGGCATGTCGGGACGCTTGCAGCGGCGGAGAGCGAAGTTTGGTGTCCACTGCAGAAGAAGACGAGGGAGGACGACAGGGGTCAAGAAAGGTGAACCAATCGTCGGTGGAATGGCGCCCCCCGGGGGTGGAGAAGATGCGGGACTGGTTTTGCGGGGGGTGGGAAGGGCGATGGAACGAGGGATGCTTTCAAAAAAAAATTGATCCAGACTTTTTTTTTTTTAGGAAGATTTACACGGGATGAGATTCTCTCCCTAAAATTTAGGAAAGGAACACCAAACAGGGTTAGAGGATCTCTTACTCTCTTTTTTAAATTTGAGAGAAAAAAGAGAGACAAAATAGCAACCAAACACCCTATAAGAAAGGTTTGGAGACTTTCTTTGACAGAAAGAAGAAAGGCAGGAAAGGTCCCACCGGACGTGCCAGTCTGTGAGACCACGGAATTTTTATCATAGATAAAAAATAGAATAAATATTCTTTTTGAAAAGAAACATTCCCCCTATGTGTAGAGGTTTATTCTGTGGGTGCGCATAATATCAGACGATTTGGGTTCGCGTGCTAGACCTCTACCCACTGACCGCAGTCAGTGTTGATTTACATCGGCCTAACGTCCGAACACCTTTGTTTAACTGCCAAAGAAATCTCAAAGCCTTCTATGGGGGTTCTAATGTTGAGAGCAAACTCATTTGGGGGGCTCACAGTGTCCACTCATTTACCACCGACCAACAAAATGACTGAGCTAGGGTTTCAACTGAGACCCCTTACGTTTAGGCAAAACCCTAGAATTTAGGAGTATGAATGCAAATGTGCGAAAGCCGTAGGCATTTTTGAAGTCGCGGGAGGTTTCCTGGACCCTGGGGGTATTTTGATAATTTTACACTTCCAGGGGTATTTCGGTAATTTTACCAGGCCAGGGGCATTCCCGAAAGTTCTGAGTTGGAGAGAGTAAAATAAGATTTATGACTCCCGAGGGCACTGAGGCAATTTTCTGGAGGGTTTTAAGGGCTCTTAGGCCATTTCTGGGTCATAAGGGTATTTCGGTAATTTTACCAAACCCTAGGTGGATCCAAGCTGAGGTGACACCCAAGTGTCAGACTGAGCTGACACTGTCCTCGGACCAAAGGAATGACAGGGGGCTTTATAGAAGACTCACACGTGTCAACTTAGCCGAAGGAGGGGTATAAATGCAATTCTCACAAGTTGAAGGGGTTTTCTTATAATTTTCCCCGATTGACATACAAAGGAAATTTATAGAGCACACTAGATACATTTATAGCCCAAATAGGTACAAGGGTTGTCGACGAGTTGTCGACTGTACAACGATTCGCACTAACGCGGAAGGTAGGGACGTAGTCAAAGTTGCAGGATATAACTACAAATAACAGGACATTTTGCTTCGCACGACCCCGGAGGCGATTTTCTCGTAATTCTTCCATCATAGAGAAAGAACTACGTAGTTCGGCAAACCCGGGGTGTAGAAACTTACAAACATGGCCCACTGAGGGGCATAATTACAAAAATACCCCGTAGGGGCATATACACAAGACCCGGGGACTTACCCCTCACAGGCCAAAACAAACAAAATAAGTGCTGGAAGCTCCTTGCGTGTCTTCTCTCTTTCCCCCGTAGATTCTCGATGCCGAGTCCGAACCCTTGGGGGTCTATTTATAGAAGGTAGGAGGACCCAGGTTGACAAAAATATGGAGAAATGCTCCGATTCTGACAGGGTGGGGTGCAAAAATCACTTTTTCTGTCAAGGTGGGGTGCAAAAAGTATTTTTTGACTCCTCTGCTTCTTTTTTTCCTTTTTTTGTTTTGGAGTACGGGGGAATAACCCTAGAGGAGTCAAATGACCCCCAGAGGAGTTAAATGACTCCTCTGGCTACCAGAGAAGTCAAATGACCCCGGTGGGATGGCAAAAAATACTTTTTTGACTCCTCTCCTCTTTTCCTCCTCTTCTTCCTTTTTTGTTTTGGTAAAACACGGACCGGGGAAGGGAGGGGTGGACTCGCGACCCAACGGGGTCGCGTGACCCCACGGGTGGACCAGGCGGGGTCGCACGACACCGCGAGGGTCACGTGACCCCGCTGGGGTCCCAGCGGGGTCGCGCGACCCCGCTAGGGCGCGCGGACCCCGCGGGGCCCCCGGGGGTGACCGCGACCCCCCCTCCCGGGCCTTCGCATCAAAAGGGGTCATTTGATCCCCGTGCCGCCTTTTTGACTCCTCTCCGCGTCTTTTTGCTTCGTTTCTGTCAACCTGGGTTGAGGAGAAGCCATGGCGGAAGGTTTATAGCCCGTGGAGGGCCGTTCTTCGCCCCGTGGCAGCCGTTCGTCGGTGAAGACTTGCGCGGGAGCGGAGGACCGTCTTGTTTGTTGTTGGGTTGTGCGTCGCCGCGTGGGGAGGAATCTTTGCGCCCGTCCATGCCGTGTGATACACTTGCTCGGCTACTTCGATAGGTTTGCATGCATGTTTTTCCTCCCAATTTTCATTGCTGCGACGCCATTTGTGGTTGTGAATTGTCGGGCCAATAGACCCTAACTCACGGAGATACTCCGTAATTCGACAGTGTTGACGCTACGCCATATTTCCGTCGGTTGTTTCATAATAAAATTCTCAAAATATTTTGAGAAAATTTCGGGTGGAACAAGGGTCAACACCAGTTGTCAACTTAGGTACTCTATCACCTAGTGCTCGTGGAATTTTGCTCAACTTTGATTAAATTGCCTATTTCAAAATGTCCACAAAGTCGTCCCCCATCATCTTTCCATAGTGATTACAAGCTTCAGCCATGTTTACACGCGTAAAATAGTTTGGGAACGATATGCACACGTATTTGGGCTAATTAGTATGCATATTATGATGTTCGCGCGCGTGACTTATCAGACGATTTAAGGTTCGTGTACGAGACCTTTCCCTACCGACCGGAGTCGGTGTTAATTTACATCAGAACGAGTCTGAATACCTTTGATTAACTGTCTAAGATCTCCTTTGCCCTTGTAGTCCTGGCTACAAGAAAGATTTTAACCCTTTTTCTTTTGCCCTAAGAAGAAATCCCCTTTACCTCGGGGTATTATTGTCATTTTCCCATCATATGAGGGCTTATTTGCAATTCTAACCTTAGGAGGGGTTTATTTGCAATTTTTCCTTTAAAAGGGGTTCATTTGCAATTTTTCCTTTAGAAGAGATTCATTTGCAATTTCTCTCTCAAAGACTCAAATTAGGATTTTTATACAATTTACCCTTGAAATAGAGTTTTTATGCAATTTACCTTTGAATTAGGATTTATGCGCAATTTTCCCTTGAAATAGTCTTTATACAATTTACCCTTAGACCAGGCCTTATATGTGAGGAACAGGCCCCTTTATGAAGTTCTAGAGTTTTATGTAACTTCCCCAGACGTTTACACAATTTTGTGAACTTCGACGATGTGATTGCAAACTCTTGGATTTTTAATAACTCAGACATGATATCTTGCCAACTTTGAAGACATTTGAAGAAACTTATGTCGTCTCCAATGGATGTTAGCATTCCATAATTTTCTCGTGGTTTCTTGAGGATATTTGCACAATTTCCCAAAATGCGGGGGTAAAAATATAATTTTACGCATGTTGGGGCCTCTTACATGGTCTTGAGTACAAAAGATTCAATCTTGATGTTTGAATGATCAGAATTGACCTATTCCATGGCTTTGAATTTATTTGATTTCACAAAATACATCATAGACTCACGTAGGGGTATTTTGGTAAAGTTCCCCCTTTAAGTGAGTGTTTTTACACAGCATGGGGTTTAAACAATAGAAGAACTCCAAGAAAGGGCCGCCACTTGCCTGCTGCGCGCAGGACTGCTCCTGGACTGCTTGTGCTGCTCCACCTGTTCTCTTCTTCTGACCTCTCCTTCTTCTTGGCTTTAGGCTCCTGCGTATAGGAGTAGGAGGGGTAAACGCGGAGCTAAGAATTCCAGGTATTTCCTGCCCCTTGGTCTCCCTTTTCTTTCTTTCTTTTTTTCTTTTTTTTTGCTGCGAACTTATGGGAGAGAGAGACAAGGACGCTGAGGGGACTCCACCGGGCCTGCAGACCCAGGGGGACTCCCTCCTGGTCTTCTTCCTCTTTTTCTGTGTTTTTTTTTTGTGTTCAGACCACGCACAGCAGAGAGAAAGGGGGAAGGGCCGATGCCCCCCCCCCCCCCCCGCCCGCCTGGGCACGCAACCCAAAGGTGCCACCTGGACTGCAACACCCGGAGGTGTCACATCCGGGTTTGCAGGCTGGCCTATTCAAAAGAGAAAGGAGAGGGGGGCGGCCCCCCCTAGTCTCCCAATTAAAAAAAACTATAAAAGCCCCCCCTTGCTGTCCTTTTCCAGCAGTCTTCCGTGGAATTTTTTTGCTGACTTGGAGGCAGCGGCACGTGGCTTTCTTTTGGCTTTTCTTGGTTTCCTTGGACCCCATCCTGCTGTCCTTGGTGTCTATAGCGGAGTAAAAACTCTGTGACACATTGACAAAAGCTTCTCGGACGCCGGGACTGCCATCGTTTGTGTTTTTGCCGCGTTAGTACTTGACTTTGACACCGCCTGCCAGGTGTTTGCTGAAATGACTGCGTGTTAGAAACACACCTTTTTTGTGTAGAACTTCACCCAACGGAATGCCAAGGGCATTTGGACTTAATCCACGTGTGACAGTCGTAGTTCACACTATTTTACGCCGTCATGAGGATTGAATTTACTTAATTTTCTTAGTTCTGAAATTAATCAGAAATATGTGTGATGACCATTGTGGGGTTCAACAAGCCCCGTTCAGCTTTTGACCTTGTTATGGATCCAAAACTCGTGGCTTTTTATGTACATGCTGCTCCACCTGCTCTGCAGTTATCTTATTCCCATTCTGGCTTCAGGTACTACTCTCCCTATTGCTGTTCACCTTCTCATCTGTATTTTCCAATAACAGAGGACAGTAAATTATTCCAGCATATTCATTGCTGTCTATAGAAGCCATTCAGCTACTCTCTATATCCTTATTCATCTTCTCCTTTGTATAATGCAATAGCAGAGCATAGTGAACCATCTCAGCATATTCTTTCATGCTATAGGAATCAATACAGCAATGTAAGTAGGACAATGTCCATCTAGAAATCTTCTAGCCTTCGTCTTATCTACAGACATTAGACACTGACCATAATGAGACAGTCCAACAAATTAAGCTTCATACTTGGAAATGGGCAGAGTTCTCTGCTTTCCTGTCTCATAGTAATAATCGAGACTGAAAATGGACAAAGAATGTCACATTTAAAGTCTCAAACCATAGACCGCAAATTAAGAAGATTGTCCACCTTTGCGTCAGCTACATAGACAGAATACAGGATAAAAAACATGTTTTTGAATGGTCTATGCCAGCATTTGCATCACAGTCTCTGGGATTTATTTTGTGTGCCCACTGCTCCTCATGTGTCCCATGAAAAATTATGAATTAATATAACTTCAAGGTACATATATTGCCATTAAAATGAAGGCCATATTTGAGCTTTCAGGTTATGATACTTGCTCAAATTATTCTTTATCCAAAGTGTTATGTTTTCTTTCTCAGCTCATGTTTTTACTTTATTTTATTTAGCTTCTTGCTATTATGATGTCTGTTAATGTAAGTTTCACTTGCAACAGTAGTGATACATCCTACATTTGGGTGTTTTTCCCTCATCTTTTGTTTAACAGTTGTTGGCTCACAAAAATTTCTATTTCCAGCGTGACAAACACTCGTCTTTCGGAAGGCCGAGACAAGTCGACTTGACACGCGGGGATTCCGGGAGTTTTGATAGGGAGAAGCAAAGAACGATAGGAACGCACAGGAAAGAACGGCGTATGGTTAATCGTTCTAGGAGCGTACTGATTGGGTCAGGGATGGCTGAATGGAATGCGGGCGTGCCAGTCGATTTCTCGACGATCACCAGCGGAACCAAGTTTTTGATTGGGGAAGTGCCGCCAGGGCACGGCACGTGGACACGGGATGTCGGGCGACACGTGGAGAGAAGAAGGTTCTGCTAATACGAGTGGAGGCGATTGTGGGGGCTCGTGTACTGGACGTCTTTTCCCACTGACCGTAAGCAATCGGTGTTTATTTTACATCGGGCGGAGCCCGAACACCTTTGTTTCTGCTACAGAACGAAGAGAGTCAGGGACGTCGGGAGGGCTTGGTCCATGCAACAGTGACAGAGCAACAGCAACATAACAGGGGTGAGTAGAAGCAAAAGAGATTGGTCTCAGTGTGGGCACTGGAGAGGGTACGGACTCTGCGTTTATGAGAACGAGGCATTGGCTCGAAAGGAGGAACAACTGACACTGGCTCGACATGGAGCAAGTAGGTTCTGACTCGGGTGCAGAGCGACTGACATTGGCTCGGCAAGGAGGAGGCATGTCCTGGCTCACGTATAGGGTCCGTCCGACTAGAGGAGTTGGGATCGAGCTGGGAGACAGATAGCAATCTTCTGGACGATGTTGAAACTGGCAACTAGCGAGGATGGGAATCAATTCCCCGACTGGTTTACATCACTATATGCCGTGAAAGACGTTATATGGGGGCGTGAAAGCCCGATTACAAGTGTGTGCAAGCCACAGGATAATTTCGTCATTTGTGATGGTCCCCGAGTCATTACGTTGCTAAGCGGGTATTTCCGCTTTGTACATAATGTCCGTCAAAGGACTCGTAACTCGGCAAGGTGCCTCGTGAAAGGGCTTGCAAGTCCCTTGACGTTCACCTCTCGAGTGTTGTTGTCTGTTGTCGCGTGCCTTACTCAAGTGAAGAGCTAACGGGCACGGCTCCTGCGGAACAGTCGGACGCAGCTCGGAGTGAGCAGTCGGGCACGGCTGTGACTGGAGAAACTGGACACCGTTGATATTGGAGAAGTTGGGTGTCGAGGGCCCCGCTATGACTGGGGTGGTCGGGCAGTATTAAGACTAAGGCGGCCGAACGTTGTTGAGACTGGGGCCAGTCGAGCGCTGCTGAGGCTGGCGGTCAGGTGTCGTTGAGGCTGGAGTAGTTGGGAGCTATTGAGGCTATGGCTGTCGTTGGGTGTCAACGAGGCTTATGACGGTCGGGTGTCGTGGGCACCACCGTAATCGGAGCAGCCGGGGACCGTTGAGATCGGAGTAGCTAGGCACCGTTGAGACTATAGCAGGCGGATGCTGCTAAAACTGGCAGTCGAGTGCCGGGGGCACCGTTGTGACTGAAGAGTTGAGCGCCGTGAGACTCTGATAGTCGGGCGCTGTTGAGATTGGCAGTCGAGTGCTGGGGGCACCGTTGTGACTGAAGGAACTAGACGCAGTGAGACCCTGGCGGTCGGGCGCTGTTAAGACTGGCAATCTGATGCCGGAGGCACCGTTGGGACTGAACGAGCTGGGCACCGTGAGACCCTAGCGGTCGGGCGCTGTTGAGACTGGGAGTCGGGCGCCGGGGGCACCATTGCGATTGAAGGAGTTGGGCTCCGTGAGACCCTGGCGGTCGGGCGCTGTTAAGACTCGGGTGACCGGGCGATGTGGCATCGCTGTGACTGGAGCAGCCAGGCGTTGTTGAGTCTGGGGCAGTTGGGCGTCGTTGAAACTATGGCAGCCGAGTGCCGTGGGCACCGTTATGACTAAAGTAACTAAGCAGTCGGGTGCCGTGGGCACCGCTGTGACTGGAGTTGTTGAGTGTTGTTAGGAGTGTGCTAGTCATGCACCGTCAGGACTGGAAGGTCGAGTGTCGTAGGCACCGTTGTGACTAGAGTAGCCAGAGCAATCGGGTGTCATAGGCACCGTTGTGACTGGAGTAGTTAGGCAGTCGGGTGTCGTGGGCACCGTTATGACTAGAGTAGCTATGACTTACACGGTCGTCTAGGTGGCCGCACATTCACCATTGCGGCATCTGCGCAGGGCACATTCACCAAAATAGAGACTGGGCAGTGCACTTTTGTCCAAGCAACGTCTGGGCGGGGCGCTTCCATCAAGAGGCATTGGGCAAGGCTGACATCTGGACAGGGCGAGTTCATCAAGGCAGGGACTTGACGCTCCAACTTGCATCAAGACTTGTGAACATGCCTTCGTCTGATGGGGAGGTTTGTGTCTTACCTAAACACCGTATGAGGGACCATCATGTGACATGCCCTCGGTGTGTGATTAGCAAACACAAGACCAACCAACGAATTCTTCCTCAAGAGTCATCCACCAGCCGCTTGTAGCCTCCAGGGATGAGCCCCTTCATTCTTATGACCCTTGACCACCCCATGGGGGGTTTTATAGGGCTTGGGTTGGAGGGGGATCAACCTGGTCAGCGTAAAGGGGGGGTTTACACGGACTAGGGCGACCCCTAGCAAGTTGGTCCACGTAAAGGGGCGGGCTTTAGGCTGGAATGGCCGGCGGTCAACGCGGTTGTCTGGGGGACCGCATTCTGACTGAACGCGGTCGTAGGGTTGACTGCATTTTGGATAGGAAACCTGGCCCGCGTAAAAAGGGGTTTACGCGGGCTAGAATGGTGGGCGGTGAACGCGGTAATCCTAGTGACCGCGGTCTGGACTGAACACGGTCGTGGGGGAACCGCATTCTGAACTGACAGGCTGGTCCGCGTAAAGGGGGTTTATGCGGGCTGGAATGCTTGGGGGCATCCTGAACTGGGTAAACCTCCCCTCCTAGGGGGTTTAGACATACCAGAATGGCTGGGTTTGACCTAGAGGAGAGGGAAAAGCCATGTGGGTCCCACTGTGGGTTAAGACGGGCTAGTTTAAGGGAGAGAAAGAGGTGCGGGTCTCACTGGGGGTTAAGACGGGCTATGTCACGCCCAGAGATGTGCAGCGGAATTAAGTCGGGAACACGAACAGCTGACAAGATAAGTTTCAAACTAGCAAGACAATCAGAGTGCTATAACATTCACACATAAAAGATGAATGCACAATATTTGATCAAAACTCTAACTTTATTGAATAATAATCACAAGTTTACAAAGACCTTTGACTCTTTCCAGCATAACGACTCACTAGACTCAATAAAGTAAAAATTACATCATCACGTCTCTAAATTACATAAGACACTTAGGAAACTACTTGTGACACTAGGGCTCCACTCGCACTTCATTCGCTCTCGGACTCGCCGCTTGAAAAGTCCGAATCCGACCTGCTAAAATTTCTGAAAAATATTGAAAAAGTAAGGAATGAGCGCACTCGCCCAGTAGGTATCTTCGTATCAACATAATGACAATGTTAAAGTAATTAACATTTTAGCTCTAGAGGGTAAGATAAAGAAAATGCGAGAAAACACGCGATATAAATCAAAGTAACAACAAGATATGACTATAGAGATATGAAGTATGAGAGCATGATCAAGCAAGACTATAATGTGACCTTTCATTAACAAGAATGTACTAGCATGTAACAAGAATGTACTTTTCATAACCTTAGAGAGGCTATGCACTAGAAAAGCATGTACTGGCAAGAATGTCAATTTCATAAGATAACCTCATGGATTTCACCCGTTTATAAAATAAGTACTCCCAGCGCAATGCGACGTCAGTAAGCATCATATCCCATGGTTAATAGTATGTTTCCAGCCATCTGTCGAGGGGGCTAACGCGGAGCCCTTGGACACCGTATGTGCCCGCCCTTGCATCTTCAAGTTATAAATCAAGCTACTTCCATGAGAAATATGATGTAGACCAATAATATTCAGTTCAACAATAATTTCACGATAACAAAATCAAGATAAGAATGTACCAAAATGACATTATGAGAGTTCAAGGATGAATTAATTGGACAATATGCCACGGAGGAATTTCGACAGCATAACGATACATTTCCATAGTTTCATATTTCATTAATAACTTATTGAACAAGGTTTTACGCTCCAGATAATCAGAAAACCATCTGAGAACATAATAAGGTCAACCCTTAGGTCAAACCACGGGTTAAACACAAGATCGAAGAACGCGGCCAAGAGAGGTCCGCTATTAGCAAGTAGCAGTCTTGTGGGAACCGCTATCTGGTAATACGTCGACGCAAGCAAAGACTGGATCGACACAATGTATACGCAAGATGAACGCGGTTTACCGAGAACTGCTATCATGAAACCGCGGTCAAGTCCAGACCGCTATCAAGAATGAAGTCGACACATAACAAGGAGAGGTCGACTCAATGAACAACTAGCAGAACGCGGTCTCGCCAGGATCGCCATCATGAAGTAGCAGTCGTTGGGTGGCTACGATCTGGTCAGATCACAGAAAATGCGGAATTCACGAAGTGCTTTCTAGACCTTTAGTTTTTAGGGTACAACCAGCTCGGCATCTTAGTGGGAATCCCAGGCTCGCGGAGACTTACGAAGGTCTTGAAACATGATCACCTAATCCGGCAGAAGAAATATCCGACGGAGAGGATCTCAAGTCCAAGAGAGATTTCCTATCAAGTGCAAGTGATCTAATAACGACGTACCGGAATACGCGCCATATGTGAACTTAATAAAATAGAATAGGGATGAGAAAGGAACGTGCCAAAACATAAATCAAAGTAAACTTAAGTCATGGAAACTTCCTTTAAGTACAAAACTATAAAGGTTTTGACATGAAAAATAAGCTTTTTAACCATGCTAAGATTAAGCAGGAAATCATGCCATTATTAGGAAATGCAATTAACAACTAAAGCATGTAATATAGCATAGATATATTTTGGAAATAACGGGGTTTGATCTGGTTTCAGGGACCAGAACGCAGTTAACTTAGGACCACTTCTTGGAAGTCGCGGTCTCTGTGGAACCGCCTTCTGTCTGCTTTAGACAGAGACAAAAATCCGCGTGCAGAGCCTATTTTATGACAAATAATGATGCAATGCTAATAGAAAATTGAAGCTAAACCATGATAGCATGATTCCAAGGCACAAGATAGCATGGATTTGATCAAGGTTCTTATCTTTCTAGTTAATATGTGATGGACAGCATGAACTAAAACGACCTACTGCGCAGTCATGGGAAAACATGAAATTCGCCGTGTAGAAAGCATGAAATCGAGCAAGGTTAGATGACTTTTGTTCCTAACACGTTGTTTAAGTCAATCATGAGATAACCTACCTCTGAAACGGTCCCTAGACTTCGAATTTGTTACCGGAAGTAAGCTCTCGTTCCTGCGCGTCCTGCGTGGAACCAGCAACTTCTAGACGTTCTAACTCCTTAGACGCTTGATCTCCTAGCACCAAAGTTTGCAGAAGGTTAGAAGACACTAAAGAAAACAATTAATCCTAAAGGATGAACCTGAGAAAACGTCGTCTTATCTTCGAACTACGCGATCCAAAATTAGGGTTCGCGCAGGACGAATCTAGGGCCTATTTATAGGGATTGACCTAGGGTTGAGGAATTTGATCGAATTAGAGTCCTTATTTGGAGTAGAATCGATCCCTAAGAGTTCTAGATAGGTTCTCATGCCAGATCACATCGATCCTTCGCAATTTGGAAGGATAAAAATCCGATCTTTCTGTGGTTCTTCACTTCCCGTTCACGGAACTAAGTCACGGTCGGGTCTAGACCGCATTATGCAAGTCGCAGTCGCGCTATCACAAGTCAACGATTAGCCACCTTCAACATTCGGCGACATACCTCAGCGGTCAGCCGACACATCAACATGTTCGGCTACACCTTAGAAGTTAGCCGGCACATCTGTGGCGAAACCTCAGTAGTGAGCCAGTTTTAACTTGCGGCTACACACCTCAGCGGCTAGTCGACACGTCTTCAATGGCATCTCAGTGGTCAGCCGACACAATGACTTTTGGCCAAACGCCCAAGGGTCGACCAGTGTCAGTCTCTAGTTATCACAGCTTAACAGTCAATCAACGACGACTCAGATGGATGCGCCTCTTCGAGACAGGCCTACATCAACTTCGGGCCAACAAGTCTCTCAGAAGCAGGCCCCCATCAACTCCGGGCCAGCAAGCCTCACCGAGACAGGCCTACATCAACTCTAGGCCAACAAGTCTCTCAGAAGCAGGCATACATCAACTTTGGGCTAACAAGCCTCGCCGAGGCAGGTCAACCGCAACTCCAGGCCAACAAGCCTCTCCGAGACAGGCCTGCATCAACATCGGGCCAATATGCCCTAAGGGCCGGTCCGCATCAACTTTGGCTAATGCACCCCTAAAGATTGGCCAGCATCCGACTTCAAGCCAATATGTCCTAGGGGACGGTGTACATTAGCTTTGGCCAGTATATCCTAAGGGTTGGTCGACATCAGC
The DNA here is from genome assembly GCA_022559845.1 of Amorphophallus konjac. Taxonomy (NCBI): domain Eukaryota; kingdom Viridiplantae; phylum Streptophyta; class Magnoliopsida; order Alismatales; family Araceae; genus Amorphophallus; species Amorphophallus konjac. The sequence continues at coordinate 242,760,022 of CM040127.1, forward strand.
TTCAGGTCAAAGTGTCTCGCCGAGGTAGACTTATGTCACTTCTAGACTGGTGGGTCTCACTGAGACAAGTCTGCATCAACTCTCAACTTTCTAAAAAGTAATAAAGCAATAAGGTGCAGTCCCACAACAATCTCCCCATGTCATGAAGACTCAGGAGATATCAAAAAATGATACAAAGGACACGGACCGTCCGCCTCTGCCTCCGGCCTCGACGAACGTTCCGTGGGAGGCATTTGTTGCACCCATAATTTTCTCAAAATACTTCAAAAAATTTATTCCGAAACAACCGACGGAAAAGATACGGTGTAACGCCGATGTCGTCGGACCGCGGAGTCAAGGATGGCAAACTCGGTTTCGGTCTCGGTTTCGCCCGGGTCCGAAACCGAGTCGACTCGGTTTCGGTTTCGGTTTCGGCCGAAACAGGCCGAAACCCATATAACAGGTTAAAAAAATTAAAATTAATTCTAAAAAATCTGAAAAAACATCATAAAAAATATAAATAACCACTTAAAATCACAAAAAATCATAAAAATCATTACACATGCATTTCACTGTATAAGTTAGTGCAATAACCTTGAAGTAGACAACTACAAAAATTCAACTTCAAACATTGAACATGTGTAAGTCATATTCCATTGTACATTAATAGAAGCAGTACAATAAACCAATTTGGACAAAATAAATGTTACAAAAATTCATTGATTCTTACCTAATATGGATAATAATTACTAGAAGAACCTTCTCCCTCATCGTCTGGCCCTTGATGTCGATACCCATAATCAGGTTGCATGTATGGTCTATATTCACTATAACCAAACAATGAGGTAGCCAAGTCCTGCATCCCTCTTTGGATCCCTCTTGGAGTGTTTGGTTGGCTTGATTCGAATCCAGTATCAACATAGGAATCTTGAGGAAGAGAAGAGTCACTGGTCGAATATGGATGGAACTGAAATGATGGTTCATAATTCTGGGCCCCATAAATAGCTGCTTCATGTTGGCCACCTTCGTAACCTGGTGAATCATATCCGTGCTGACCTTGACTATATCCAGTAGTACCACTTGCAGCACCTGCACCACCTGTACCACCTGCAGCACTAGTACCACCTGCAGCACTAGTACCCCCTGCAGCACCTCCGGGATGATCATCATCATCATCATCATCATCATCATCAGAATCATAAGAAACCAGTCGCCTTTTAACCTTTCAGGATGCTTTTTTATTTTTTGGAGTGCTTTTTTCAATCAACTTTGACACGAGTCCTTTTCCCCTTGACGTGTGCCTCACATAAATCTGCTTCAACTCCTCAATTGCCGGGTCCTCTCAAGCAGCAGCATTTGCCCTCTCAATTTGCCCATGCACTGATGTACTTCTTCTTAAGGAGGACATTCTAGGAGTAACTGACCTGCTATCTGTATCTGAGTGTCTAGCTGGCTCAAACTCGAACTGCTCCTCAGTGTCATCAACCACCCTAGACTGGTGCGCATGAGTATCTCTGGCCCTCTTTGATTTGCTTCTTAATTCGGGATCTCTTGCCTCATCTTCATCAAGTATGCCCTCTGCCCATCTTCTATCATCAACATCAAAAACGGGCTCATCAACCTGCTCTCGTGTCTCCACCCAAGACTGCAAGGGATTATCATCATCAAATAAGGCATCCACATCAATCTCTGCGGCGGCATCCTCGGCGACGCGTTTGTCTCGCAGCTGTTGTCTCAACCTCATATTGTAGTGGCAGTACACTAATTTCTCTAACCGATCAGCCTTTAGCCGATTACGAACCTTTGAGTGTATAAGGCTGAACGTGCTCCAATTCCTTTCACATTGGCTTGCTGATGTGGTTTGACTCAACACCCTGATTGCAATGAAAGCCAATGCAGAACTGCCCAATTGTCTATTATTCACCATGATCCACCAGTCAGCTGTTACACCAACCAACCATAAACAAATAAATATAAGATGTAAATAAAAATTAATTAAGGAAGATGTAATTACAAAAAAAGCACAAAGATGAAGTATACCTGGGCTCACTCTTCCCACTGCGTATTGCAATTGGGAGTCAGAATACGTCCCACTTTTCATTCTATAGGAGGTCATCTACAAAAATTACATAATAGATTAGCATTACTACGTAAGTAAATTCTATACCTCTTATTCATGAAATCAAACAGGCCAACCTCTACTTCCGCCTGAAGCCTCTTATCTTGTGTCCTCGATAAACGACCAATGACTCTTAAAGTGCCTTGAAGCACCTCGGCATCAACATGTGCATTGGCATTGTACATTAATCGAGGGTTCAGAAAATAACATGCATTTCTATATAGTTAATGTATGGTCAATAATATATGAATACAAATAATCACTCACCAGCTGCATGCAAGTCGTGGTGTAATGTGGTGTCCCATTTATGGTCAATAATCTTCCACCACTTTGCATGTTCTTTGGGAATGGACTCCTGCAACTCCAATTTCGCACGGTCCATGGCCTCATAAAGATATCCCATATCATTCTTGTCATCGCCATCCACCAATCTTAGGACCTTCACGAGGGGGGTGACTACTTTCATATATCGTGTTACTCTGCCCCAGAAATTGTTGTCGTCCACGATTCGACAGACATCCAAATAATCAATCTGAGCATCAACATTGCCCTTGTCGATGTATTCCCACAGGGTATTATGGTACATGAAAGCTTTCAACTCATTCTTATACCTGTGCAAAGAAATAAAATTTGAATCAAATACAGATCATAACTATAAGGATAAAGAAGTAATAATTGAGTTCAACAGTATACCTATGCAGAGACTCCAAAGAAATAAAATTTGAAGCAAATCTGGTTGGCCCTGCACGTATAATATCTCGCCCCCCATTTGCATGCTCCCTAAACATGTTCAATATCCTAGGATGGCCATAAATATACTGGGTAATCTTTTGTCCCCTTTCAACCGTCTTCTTCACATGTTTGTCCTTCCCTATGTCTTCAAGTATGAGATCAAGACAATGTGCTGCGCATGGGAGCCAATATAAATGCCTGCGCTTATGCATCAATTTCCTCCCTGCAGCCTTATAACTGGCTTCATTATCAGTCACAACTTGTACAACATTTTCTTCACCAATTTCGTCTACCATGTTGTCCATCAAATGAAACAAATAATTGGCATTTTTTCAAAATTTGATGCATCTACAGATTTTACAAATACTGTACCTTCGATGCAATACACCAAAAAGTTAATCATGGACTTTTTCGTGGTACCAGTCCAACCATCACACATAATAGTGCATCCTCTCTCCATCCATATATGCTTGAAGCTTTCAACCCACTGATGGAGCTCCTCAACCTCTGCCTCAAGGCCACGCCCGTATATGTCCCGACGTGACGGCGCCTTCAAGCCAGGGCCAGCATCTGCTATGGCATCCAACATAGGTTGAAAATATTCACTTTCAGCAGCATGTGCAGGGACACCTGCATGAAAAAACCATTTACAGATGCTTTTAAATGGATGCCCTGCAACTTCTGTAGATTTTTTGACCCCTCGTAGTGCACTTTTGATCTTAGGTTGTGTAGCCTGGGGCCTTCTGTGGAGATAACTGTCCATGGGGCCTGCTCTCTGCGTCTGCGAGGGCGGGGCAGCAACATCAGGACGTCGTGCAGCTGTACTGGTGTAGGTCCCTCCTGAACCCATGGGTGCCTTTCCTTTCCTTCGAGCGGCTTCTTCACGCTCCCTTGCTTCAGTCAGCTCCGGATCAGAATCTTCAGTGCCTTCCTCATCATCATCCCTCCTAACCCTTCTGCCAGAAATCTCCTCAGCAATTTCCTCCTCATCCTCAGCCATTTGTTGCACCCTCTCCTTTTTCCCCACAAGGCACTGGCGCATCTCCTCTCGCACCTCTCGTGGACAGTGGTCGCATTGTCTCACCTCTCCTCGTACCCCTGCCAAATGTTGCTTGCCTCTGGTAATTCCGCCATACATCTCCTTATCACAGTAATTACATTTAACCTTCCTTCTCTTAGCATCAACTAAGGACATGTGGGCCCACCCCGGATCCTCCTGCCCTTGCTGCTCCTGTGTTTGCTGACGTCTAGGCATGATGCTACATTAAGACAATCAAAGACAATCTCTTGTAAGTACAATGAAAAAATTACAATTCAACATGAAAGAGCTCCAAATTAGTCAATGAAGCTTAATTGAGCTTCAATTGAACTTTACTAAACCTAATTAGAGGGAAGCCCCAAAATTAATAATGTAATTAGGGCTTAATTAACACATATAGCCTAATCACCTTTCATAAAAATTAATCCCGAGCATGATAGAGCTCCAAATTAGTCAATGAAGCTTAATTGAGCTTCAATTGAACTTTACTAAACCTAATTAGAGGAAAGCCCCAAATTTAATAGTCTAATTAGGGCTTAATTAACACATATAGCCTAATCACATTTCATAAAAATTAATCCCGAGCATGATAGAGGTCCAAATTAATTAATGAAGCTTAATTGAGCTTCAATGGAACCTTACTAAACCTAATTAGAGGAAAGCCCCAAATTTAATAGTCTAATTAAGATTTAATTTATAATTTTAGCCTAATCACTCTTGACAAAAATTAATTACCAACATGATAGAGATTAAAATTAGTCAATGGAACTTAATTGAACTTGAATTGACCCTTACAAAACCTAATTACATGAAAGCCCTAAATTTATTAGTCTAATAGGGGCTAAACTAACATTTTTAGTCTAATCACTAAATTAACAGAATTATTTAACAAAATAATCATCTAAGAAATCTTACCTAGCCCTAACAGAGCTAATTAGGGCAACGTGGTGGGCGCCGGGCGAGAGGGGATCGCGGGCTAGGGCTGGCCGGCTGGCAGGTCACGGCGTCACGCACGCACGCACGGTGCAGGCCAGGAGGCGGGCGGAGCGCGCAGGGGGGGCCGCGGGGCTGCTGGGCTGCTGGGGCTGCTGGCCGGCCTGCTGCTGCTCCGCGGCTGCTGCTGTTGCTGCTCCGCGGCTGCTGCTGCAGTGCTGCTGCTGCTCCTGGCTGCTGCTGCTGCAAGGCGGGAGGGGATCCGCGGCTGCTGCTGCTGCTGTTGCTGCTCCGCCGGCACCTTCTGTTGCGGCTGTTGCTGCTCCGCCGGCGCCTGCTGCTGCTCCAGACTGGAGGGGAGCCTCCAGTTGGTTTCCGCCGCGGCTGCTGCTAGGGCAGGGGGGTTTCGGGGGCGAGAGGAGGGGACAGGAGCAGGAGGGGACAGGGGCAGGGGGTTTCGGGGTCAGGGGAGGCTCACGTGAACTCCTAAGTTTGGAGTTCACGTGTTTCGCCCGAAACCGAATGGTTTCGGGACGAAACCGAATGGTTTCGGGACGAAACCATTCGGTTTCGGGCGAAACGGGTATCGGTTTCGCCCGAAACCGATACCGTAACCCGAAACCGTTTAAGCTACAGTGAAATGGGCTTAAACGGTTTCGGCCGAAACGTATCGGTTTCGGCCGAAACGGACAACCATGCGCGGAGTACCTCCGTGATTTAGGGTATATTGACCCGATCATATTATCACAAGTGGCATCGCGGCAATGGAAGTTAAGAGGAAGACATGCATGCACGCCTATCAAAGTAGCCGAGCAAGTGTATCACACGGCACGGACGGGCACGAAGATTCCTCCCCACGCAGCGCCACCACGGCTTCTTCTCAACTCAGGTTGACAGAAACGGAGCAAAAACGGCACGAAGATGGGCCAAAACGCATGCCCGAGGGTCAAACGACCCCTCCCGGACGCGAGAGGGGTCGCACGACCCTGCCAGGGACCTCCGGGGTCGCGCGACCCCCCCCCCCCCCATCTCTCTCTCCGGTGTTCAAAAAAAGGGAGGGATTTTGGCCACCCCAGCGGAGTCATTTAGCCCTTTTTGGTGGCCAGGGGGGTCAAAATGACTTTTTGCCACCCCACCTTGACAGAATCGGGACAAATTCACTCATTTGACCCCTCTGGGCCCTCCCGCCTTCTATAAATAGACCCTAAGGGTCCAAGTGGAGAGAACAACAATCTACAACCTACGAAGCCACCAAACATCCGGAGGAGTTTGTTTTGTTTGTCTTGGCCTGTGAGGGGTAAGTCCCCGAGTCTTGTACTTATGCCCCTAGGGGGTATTTTTTGTAATTACGCCCCTCAGTGGGCCATGTTGGCAATTATGCCCCTCATCGGGCCGTGTTTTGAAAATCTTTACGTCCCGGGACGACTAAGTTATGTGGTTCTGTCCCTATAATGACGGAATTACAAAAATGTCCTCCCCGGGACCGTAAGAGACAAAAGTCCTGTAATTTGCAGTTATACCCTGCAATCTTTTGTAATTCGGGCTACGCCCCTACTTCCCGCGTTGGTGCGGATCTTTGTACAGTCGACAATTCACCGACAATCCTTGTACCCAGTTGAGGCTATAAATGTACTCAGTGCACTCTGCAACTTTCTTCGGGAAAATTATAAGAAACCCCCCCCCCCGACTTCTGGGAATTGCATATATACCCCTCCTTAGGCCAAATTGACAGATATGTGCCTTCTATGAAGCCCCTTGTCACTCCTTCGGTCCGGAAGTGTTGTCAGCTCAATCCGACACCTGAGTGCCACCTCACACCTAGGTCTGCATAGGGTGTGGTAAAATTACCGAACTACCCTTTTGACCCAAAAAATGACCTCAGAGCCCTTAAAACCCTCCAGAAACGGCCGCCATGTCTTGGGAAGTCAGGAATTCGATCCTACTTCCATTTCAACCCAGGAATTCCAGAAATGCCCCTGGCTTGGTAAATTACCAAAGTACCCCTGGGATGTAAAATTGCCAAAATACCCCGCGTGGTCCAGAAATCTCTCTCTACTTCTAAAACGCCTACGGCTTTTGCATCTTTGCATCCCTACTCTGAAATTCTAGGGTTTTGCCCAGACTTAACCCTAACCTAGTCAATGTGTTGGTGGTGAACGAATGGAGAGCTCCCCGAGCGAGAGTGCCCTTAACATCCGAGCCAATAGAGAGGAGTTTGGTGATTTCTTTGACAGTTAAACAAAGGTGTTCGGACGTTAGGCCGATATAAATCAACACTGACTACGGTCAGTGGGGAGAGATCCAGCACTCGAACCCAAATCGTCTGATACGATGCGCACACGGAATCACCCTCTATACTTAGGGGGGATGTTTCTTTTCAAGAAGAACAAAAATCTACATTTTATCTACGATAAAAGTCGATTTAGATTTTTTCCGTGTCTCACTGTTCCCAGACCTAAAGGTGTGGTAATAGCCAGATCCGAAGGTAAAGGAACAGATGAAACTGGTAAAGTTTTAGCAAAAGCAGTGGATATAAAAGAATGAGAAGCACCAGTATCAAATAATACAAAAGCAGGATGTGAATAAATTTGAATAGTACCTTCCATTAAACCATCATCCTTTGGAGCTTCATCATCTGACACGGCATTTAAACGAGCATGCCGCTTGCGTCCACCATCGCTCTTGGAAGATTGTTCTTTCATGAGGGGGCAATCGGGCATGCGATGCTCCCAACTTTCACATCGGAGACAAACACCAAGGCGCTTCCAACATTCCTCGGCCGAGTGACCGAACTTTTCATAAAAAGTGCAACCCGCCATGACTTGCTTCTCTTCCTCCTTAATCTTCTTGTTTTTGTTGTTATTGTTGTTGCCATTCCCGTTACGGGACCTCTTCTTGCTGTCATGAGATTTATAGGACCCCGTGATGCTGAACTTCTCTTCCTTCCTTCCTCTCCTCTCGAGCTTGCGACTAGATTCCTTGCCCTTACCCTTGAACTTCTCGACCTTCTCCAAGATCCTCTCACATAAATGGGCTCGATGGACCATCTCCGTATAGATCCGGATATTTTGCGGCCCAAGTTGTTTAACAAAGACCGGCCTTAAGCCGTCCATAAAGCGATTGGCCTTTAAGAGCTCTATAGCCACAAGATGAGAGGCATATGGCACCAGCCTGGAAAATTAGAGTTCGTATTCTGCCACAGACATCATGCCTTGCCTAAGGGAGGCAAATTCTGTAGCCTTCCGCTCTCGGACACGCTCCGAGAAATATTTCTCCCATAAGAGTTCCAGAAACTCCTCCCAAGTAAGTTGAGCATTATGAAGATGAGCCGAGGTGGCCTTCCACCATGTGCACGCATCCTTATTGAGTTGGAAAGTGGCAAGGAGGACCTTCTCCTGGTCCGTGCATTGCATAACATTGAAGATTCGGTCCATCTCATCAATCCAATTCTTAGCTTCATCGGGGTTGGATGAACCCGAGAACCGCAGAGGGTTCATACTCTGAAAATTGTTTTGTAGATCACCAGCGCCGGCTCGCGCGCCAGCCTGTGTCATGGTTTGAAGGGCCTGGGTAAGACCCGCAACCGTTTGTTGCATAGCTTCCCAGTTCGCACGATTAGCGGCCATTGTGAAGGAGTAAGGTACCTGAGAAAATAAACAATTGTCAATTTTTCTTGGAATCCTAAGGGGTTAACCTAGAGATAAATCTCTAAATAACTATCTCATCCCGGACTCTACCCCATCTTACACGGCCTCGGAAATTTCTTCCTAGTTCATAGGTATGGATCCTTAAACCTTGGACTTAACCTATGACTTGATATTTTTTTCCTAGGACTTAATTATGCCTAGGGCTCTGATACCAACTAACTGTCACGCCCCAAGATGTGCAGCGGAATTAAGTCGGGAACGCGAACAGCCGGCAAGATAAACCTCAAGCTAGCAAGACGATCAGAGCGCTATAACATTCACACATAAAAGATGAATGCACAACATTTGATCAAAACTCCAACTTTGTTAAATAATAATCACAAGTTTACAAAGACCTTTGACTCTTTCCAACATAACGACTCACTAGACTCAATAAAGTAAAAATTACAACATTACGTCTCTAAATTACATAAGACACTTAGGACACTACTTGTGACACTACTAGGGCTCCACTCGCACTTCATTCGCTCTCGGACTCGCCACTTGAAAAGTCCGACTCCGACCCGCTATAATTTCTTGAAAAAGATTGAAAAAGTAAGGAATGAGCGCACTCGCCCAGTAGGTATCTTCATATCAACATCATGGCAATGTTAAAGTAATTAACATTTTAACTCTAGAGGGTAAGATAAAGAAAATGCGAGAAAACACGTGATATAAATCAAAGTAACAACAAGATATGACTATAGAGATATGAAGTATGTGAGCATGATCAAGCAAGACTATAATGTGGCCTTTCATTAACAAGAATGTACTAGTATGTAACGAGAATGTACTTTTCATAACCTTAGAAAGGCTATGCACTAGAAAAGCATGTAACAAACATGTACTAGCAAGAATGTCAATTTCATAAGATAACCTCGTGGATTTCACCCGTTTATAAAAAAAGTACTCCCAGCACAATGCGACGCCAGTAAGCATCATACCCCATGGTTAATAATATGTTTCCGGCCATCTGTCGAAGGGGCTAGCGTGGAGCCCTTGGACACCGTCCGTGCCCGCCCTTGCATCTTCAAGTTATAAATCAAGCTACTTCCACGAGAAATATGATGGAGGCCAATAATATTCAGTTCAACAATAGTTTCATGCTAACAAAATCAAGGTAAGAACGTACCAAAATGACATTATGAGAGTTCAAGGATGAATTAATTGGACATTATGCCACGGAGGAATTTCGACAACATAACGATACAATTCTATAGTTTCATATTTCATTAATAACTTATTGAACAAGGTTTTGGGCTCCGGATAATCAGAAGACCATATGAGAACATAATAAGGTCAACCCTTAGGTCAAACCACGAGTTAAACACAAGATAGAAGAACGCGGTCAAGAGAGGTCCGCTATTAGCAAGTAGCGATCATGTGGGAACCGCTATCTGGTAATACGTCGACGCAAGCAAAAATTGGGTCGAAACAATGTATACGCAAGATGAACGCGGATTACTGAGAACCGCTATCATGAAACCGCGATCAAGTCCAGACCGCTATCAAGAATGGAGTCGACGCAGAACAAGAAGAGGTCGACTCGATCAACAACTGGCAGAACGCGGTCTCGCCAGGACCGCCATCATGAAGTAGCGGTCGTTGGATGGCCGCGATCTGGTCAGATCACAGAAAACGCGGAATTCACGAAGTGCTTTCTAGACCTTTGGGTTTTTAGGGTACAACCAGCTCGGCGTCCTAGTGGGAATCCCAGTCTCGCGGAGACTTACGAAGGTCTTGAAACATGATCACCTAGTCCGGCAGAAGGAATATCCGACGGAGAGGATCTCAAGTCCAAAAGAGGTTTCCTATCAAGTGCAAGTGATCTAATAGCGACGTACCGGAATACGCGCCATATGTGAACTTAATAAAATAGAAATAAGGATGAGAAAGGAACGTGCCAAAACATAAATCAAAGTAAACTTAAGTCATGGAAATTTCCTTTAAGTACAAAACTACAAGGCCCGCTTTGACAATCGAATTGTCAGGGCTTGGTCGGGACATGCGCTAACCGAAGTGAGAGAAGGGCCCACCTTCCTCTCACACAACCGCCTTTACCCGGGGTCGATTACTGTGTTCGACCCCAAAGGGTCGAACACGGTAACCGTGTTCGAACATCAAAGAGGGCCTAAAGGTTTTGACATGAAATTAACATACATGAAAAATAAGCTTTTTAACCATGCTAAGGTTAAACAGGAAATCATGCCACGATCCGGAAATGCAATTAACAACTAAAGCATGTAATATAGCATAGATATATTTTGGAAATAATTGGGTTTGATCTGGTTTCAGGGACCAGAACGCGGTTAACTTAGGACCGCTTCTTGGAAGTCGCGGTCTCTGAGGAACCGCCTTCTGTCTGCTTTAGATAGAGACAAAAATCCGCGTGCAGAGCCTATTCTATGACAAATAACGATGCAATGCTAATAGAAAATTGAAGCTAAACCATGATAGCATGATTCCAAGGCACAAGAAAGCATGGATTTAATCAAGGTTCTTATCTTTCTAGTTAATATGTGATAGACAGCAACTAAAACGACCTACTGCGCAGTCATGGGAAAACATGAAATTCGTCGTGTAGAAAGCATGAAATCGAGCAAAGTTAGAGGACTTTTGTTCCTAACACGTTGTTTAAGTAAATCATGAGATAACCTACCTCTGAAACGGTCCCTAGACTTCGAATTTGTTACCAGAAGTAAGCTCTCGTTTCTGCGCGTCCTGCGTGGAACCAGCAACTTCCAGACCTTCTAACTCCTTAGACGCTTGATCTCCTAGCACCAAAGTTTGCAGAGGGTTAGAAGACACTAAGGAAAACAATTAATCCTAAAGGATGAAACTGAGAAAACATCGTCTTACCTTCGAACTACGCGATCCAAAATTAAGGTTCACGCAGGACGAATCTAGGGCATATTTATAAGGATTGACCTAAGGTTGAGGGATTTGACCGAATTAGAGTCCTTATTTGGAGTAGAATCGATCCCTAAGAGTCCTACATAGGTTCTCATGCCAGATCACATCGATCCCTGGCAATTTGGAAGGATAAAAATCCAATCTTTCCGTGGTTCTTCACTTCCCGTTCACGGAACTAAGTCGCGGTCGGGTCTGGACCGCGTTATGTAGGTCGCGGTCGCGCGATAGACCGCGTGTTTCCCCGGGCACCAGAATTTGAATTGTTGTCAAACTTCTTCCTAATTATCCCCTAATTATCCATTTCAATTAGGGAAATTACCCTATTACGTTTCTAAGGCGGGGCTTGGGCCTAAAAGTCTTAAAATTAGGTCTATGGACCCAATTTAAGTGGACTTGTTTATTTGGTTAATAATTAGGCTTTTGGGCTAATCATTAATTAACCCATAATTCATTTGAATAGTCTATTTAAGCCTATTAAATGCTTAATTAATTCCTTTTAATTCCTAAAATTTTCAGAAAAACCCAGGTAATTATTAGGGTTGCTACAGGCTAGGCTTTCTTTTCTTTGCTGGTTTTAGGCGGGCTGGAGTGAAGAATTTAAGTGGGCTGGGGCTAAGTGGGCCAAGGGTTTAGGCGGGTTGGAATGAGGGCTGGGTTCAGGGGTTTAGGTAGGTTGGAATGAAGGGTTTAGATGAGTCAGGTGAGCTGGGGTTTACGAGGGACTGGGGTTTATGAGGGTAAGGTGGAATGGGTAGAGAAGAGAGAGAGAGAGAGAGAGAGAGGGCCCACTTGAATCTGGACCCGGGGCAGCCAAGCTTGCTGTCCGTCGGGGGTCTGGCTTAAACGCGGTCGGCTCAGATACCGTGTCTTGAGCACAGTGACCACAGTGGCCGCGGTCTGGTCTACGCCTGCTAGTCGCTCCGAAGTACAAGTGTGACTTGACTATTAGAGTCGCCAATGTCAAGCCGCTTGTAGAAGGTGTGTTGAGTTGTTCCCCACCTTTCTGTCATGCGTCACGTGACGCGATGGGTAGCTACGAGTCCTGAGTTGGCCTGACAACTGGGATGTCAGCATGACGATGCTGTTTGTCTGGTAGTCAGGGGTGACCCCTGCTTCTTGGTGAAGAGCCGTGTGATACAGCAAGTGGTTTTGAGATGCAAGTCGGACCCGATTGGAGCCGTTGATGTTGCACTACTGATGAGATGTTTGGGAGTGATTCCCATTTTTCTATAGAGTGTTGTGGGACGTGGCAAGTTGTTCTGAGCCCCGGGTTGGCCCGGTTGTCAAGGTGCAGGCGGTGTGATGCTGCCTGCAAAGTATCCGGGAGTGGTCCCCGAATCTTTACAGAGTGATGCTTGGTGTAGTAGGCTGTCCCAAACCTCGGATCTGATCCGGCCGCCGGGAGACCGGTTGGCACAATGTCATTTGCTCGGGGGGGGGTGATCTTTGTTTGTTGTGTTTTGCCATTTTATACGGCAAACTGTCCCAATTTGGAGAGTAATTCCCTTTGCTTAAATCCCGATTAATTCGAGAAAATAAGCGAGTGCAACAACAGTCCTTAAAAGAGCCTACATAGAAATGTTACAAATCGCAAACAGGACACCTTCGGCATCCAGGGGTCACGGACCAACCATAGACCTTGTTCAATAAGTGGAACGCATTAGCTGTCCGATGCATCTTGCCAATAGGAAATCATTTCCTTTTTCCTCAGATTATATTTAACATCTTGCCAATAGCTCTCAGCTTATGCTTAGCATCTAACCACTAGCACGTCATAGGGTTATGATTAAAACACACTTGAAATAAAATGTATCATAATGAGAGGAAGATCAGTATTACAAGCATAAAAAAGCTCCAAAACAATGTTCAGAAAGGACAGAAGAAATTTAAATGCAAGAGCAGCAAAACAATATACCAAAAGATGATAACCAAGTTGCAAAGAAAGCACAAGGTCGCAGTCATGAACAATATAAATAATTTCACCCACAAAGAACTCTTCTTACCGATGGTAAAATTCAAAGTCTCGGCCACTCCTTGACATGTTATGCAGAAGGTTATACATTTGGAGGAACATTTTCCTTGGAATCTGTTGAGATGATACAAAAGTTACGCTTGACAAATTGTCATATATCATAATGGATTTATTGAGAAGAAATATTACCAGAAGAACTTGACAAATATAAAATTTGGAAAAATGGCACACAAGGAAGTACTTGCCTTATCAGAAAAAAGATTCACACGAATGAAGGAGCAAAAAAGATCCATAAAGGCATGCAGGATCAGAGAATTCTGATGGGGCTGGAGAAACAGACACATGTTTCCTTACATGAAACCAGCAGAATAATTTAAAGCAGCAGCATTTAAAAGAATAAAAGAAACCATATTGGATCATCAAGCTAAATCCTTCCACATAAGACACAATTGTTCATAATGTCAATGAAAATTAACTAACCAGCAAGGTGATAACTGTACTACTTAGATCCAAGATAAGCCGCAAAGCTTGTTCTCGAAATGCCATTAAGTCAAGGAGGAACTGAACACAAGCAAAATAACATTAAATATGGGTGAAGCCAAAGCAAAATAAAGCTAGAGTGTCTAAACATGCGCATCAAATTTTATACATCAGAAGGAAGTAAACAATGGCATTCCAATGAAGTTTTAAGGCATGACAAGCAAATTCAATCAGGAATGAAGGTGAACATAATTCTCTGATCAGTGTTGAATTCAGGAGCCACAAATAGTCATTACCTAGAATGTACAGACTTCACAGAGACCAACACAACAGTACTACCATACTTTTCAGAAAGAATAACAAAGGAACTTCAACTATTTACAGATTTTCAGAAAGAAGAACATAGAAACTAGACTCCAACTCATTGCAGAGTTTCAGAAAGAGGAACATAGAAACTAGTATGCTCTTAGTTGCCTCTTCCGATGGTGGGTGTTACCACTTTGGGCATCCCCACTTCGTGCATATGTGGGACATCCACTCCATGCATAAAGGAAGCACGTACCATATCATGAATAAAGATTAAGTGAGATAAGCATATGGATAGCATACCATAACCCATGATTCCAGTTTCTGCAAATAAACTTCTGCATTCTCACTGAGAGCATCAAATGCAAGCTTATCAACCTGGAGAAGAAAATGTGTATTATATGAGGGTGCAATTAAATTCTGTTCTCACTAGCCGAAGAAAGAAGATTTACCCGTTCCAGTTGCAATTTGTGAGGATGTTCAGGAAACTTCTTTGACAAAAGGATACAGATTCTTGGATAATTGGGAAGCACACCAGCTTTCCAAAATGCATCCGAAAACGTGTATGAAACCAAATCTGGACAATCAAGTACTTGGTTCAACCGGTACATTTTAGTCAATAAACCTTCGGCAACCTTTGAAAGTTGAACCACCCATTCCATGTGAAGAACCTTTTGAGAGTTTGCCGAACTTGATTGTGCATCAGAAACCCCATGCTTCCAGTTACTAGATGTCGAAGGACAATAGACCTCTGGAGTTAAATATTCAGACCACCTAGACATGCTATCCCACTCCCTTGATTTTATAGATCTAGGAGATGTGTCCTGATTGGAAAAATGCGGCCTTGGCTTCACCATGACTAAAAGCCACAACTTTCTGCACATGGTCCATAGAAGGAAGAGCTCAGAGAGTATGTACTTCAATACAACAACAGATCCCAAAAAATAAAAGTCTAGCCAAACAAAAAGGTCAAAGGTTTCCTTAACAGGTCACCAACTTGAAAATGAATTGGCAATTTGGCATTACATAAGATTTAAATTTTTTGCTTATAACCCATAAGATTAACATTGATATTAAATGGATGTCACGGTAGTACATGTTAATTTATCACGTATCATCATTATTATAGCAATTTCCATTCTGATAAGCATTTTCTTTTTTTGTATCATCACTATTTAGAACATGGGTACTATGATAGTTCTCATTCAAAGGCACCCAATAAACAAATAAGTAGATAGATGGGGCGTTTCCAATCTCTCATAAATCAAGAGATCCCATAGCATTGAGATTTCCCAGTGATACAACAGTGGGACTAGTTACCAATACAAGTTTCCTAACATTGATTAGAGGAAAATTATTAAGATTGATGAAACTGTGAAATGATTTACCTGGTTGTCTATTCCTTTAGAAGTGAGAAGGGTGTTTTGTCTAGTAACATATAACATATATTACTTTCATGAGTTTGGATACCAAACTTCCTTCAGATGTTATCATGTGACAAGTTTCCCAACATTGATTAGAGGAAAATTATTAAGGTTGATGAAACTGTAAAATGATGTATCTGGTTGTCTATTCCTTTAGAAGTGAGAAGGCTGTTCTGTCTAGTGACATATGGCATATATTACTTTCATGAGTTTGGATAGCAAACTTCCTCCAGACAAGATCATGCCTCTAAGCACTACTCCACACTATAGTGGCAAGAAGACAAGCTATCAATTGCCACAAGCAAATAGAGTGTGATCAAGGAATGCCGTATTGGATCTCAACTTCGTCTCGAGGGTGTCAGAGAGAAGAGATCTTGGAGAGATCTTGGGAAAATCTCAGGAAATCAGGAATGACAGCAGGATCATGATAAGGTTATGGTTTTTAGCGAAAAATGAAAATTTCAGTCATTAAACCAGTCAAAATGAAAAAAATCAAACAATAATGATAAGAACAATGCTCAAACATACAAGCAAAATAACACAAAAGAGACAGAATCCCTTAGTTGTGATGAATTCAAGCCTTGAGGATCAACAGATATAAAGATTCATAATAAGAACAAGTAGTCTGAAGATGAAGAAACAAACAAAAACTATAGTCTAAAAATGGACGATTGAATTTAAAGTTTCAAGACAGACTAAAAAGCCCCTATGAACAGCTGGTTCAAGGCACAATGGTCATGACTATTGTGCCTGTTTCACAGGGTGTTTCATGAGTTTCAGTTCTCTGCAAGGCAGAAACAGAGAATCTCGAGAGATCCCGGGAGAATTCTCTGGGAGATTTCAAACCATGAATGTGGCAAAACTTGGCTGACAATTTGCCAAGTGTTATTTTGACTGACCAGAAAGGAAGGCCACCCCAAACTGCATCAAGCTATTGTCAGCTACACAACATGCCCCACCCACCCTGCCCCACAAGTAAACCATCCTCTCTTGGTAGCATACAAATTCCTACACCCCCAACACATGCGACCTTGGATCAGGTAAAAGTGCAAGAAACCCGGCAAATCTCTGGGAGTTATTCTTGCTACCTTGGGGAGAGGAGCATCAATCGTCTAAACAGGATATTAAACCAACCCCCTCTTCTCCCAAACAAGCGCGCGCGCGCGCGCACACACACATTTAGCCATATGCCCAAGAAGGTTATATCCATTTTGATCCGAAAACATCACGCCTCCGTTAAGTTATATCACCTCATTGCCTGCCTGAGTATCAAGTCCCACTAACTGAGGCAGCGACAGAAAAAAACCACAAAATGCCAAGAGAGCAAGGGAGGAAAACATAGATGAGCAGAATAAAATGCAAAGGCAGCTAAGCAAATCGACTCGACAGCTCCCAAGCCCGACCCCACCCAAAGATGCCGCACATTACAATACTATTCCACGCGCTAACAGACTCGGGGATGTCAAAGACAAGTAGACAATCTAGAAGAGGAAATGTAAAAGAAATTGAGAGAGACTCTCAATTGAAGCTTACTCGCAGAAGCCCCAGACGAAGGGGGGATCGCCGTCGCCGTCGAGGAAGCCTCTGCAAGCCCGCCCGGAGAGAGAGAGAGAGAGATCAGGAGGAAGAAGAAACGAGATCCAGCCGCGGGGTGGAGGGGGGACTGGAAAGGAAAGGTTGGGGAGCTGTTGAGGTTTCCCCTTGCGAAGAAGAAACAAAAATGGGAACTGGAGAGGAGTTGGTGGGTTATTTTCCTCACTTTAAGAAGCAGATATTCCTCTTCTTTCTCGAATTCGCCTTTTCTAGTTTTCTCTCTCTCTCTCTCTCTCCCCCCCACCCCCAAGTCTTCTTTTCTTCAAACGTTGTGGAGTTGTTGGTCGCACCAGACTGTGCGTGTCGACACTGGATACCGGACCGGTGTGTCGCAGTCATGCCTGCCGCCGTTTAAGGATGACACCATGGAGCGCTCGCTCCCCAGCCATCGCAATGAGTCCGAAGGCGCTGGAGGGACGCCTCATTTTATTTTTATATTGACTGGTTGAGTTCGAGCCCTGCAGACATCTAATTCCATACATACTTTTTAATTAATAATTATCTTCTCCTTAATATTTATCTCTCTCTCTCTGTTGATGTTTAGCATCACCGTATTTTCAGAAATTATGTATTTGCAGGATTATTCGGTCATCAAAAAAATTAATTTTATTTCAAATTTCTTTAAAAAAAATAATAGATATCTCGGTTCTCCGAACTAACACTCTCTACGTTGCTCTACCATCTTACTTATTATTCCATCCCCCATATCGCTGCAAGAAGTTCCTCTTCCGTCTCTACTTTTGAATTGCCACTCATTCTACTAATTATACAAAACACTCCACTCAATTATGTTACCAACTTTAAAGTTTTAAATTGAAAGTCGAAAATAATTTAAAACAAAATCAGTGACCTCTAAGATAATATCTCGTCTTAAAATAATGGGATCAAAATCTGTCAAATCAAAAAAATACTAAGGTGCAACTTGCCTCGAAACCACCATGCAGACGAGGCGACGATGATGGTTGGCGACCATGACACGTGCGGTAATCATTTTGGTTAGTTGGATCTCAACCACAGACGTCATTTCGAATCGTAAGAGGGAAGGTATCAACCGGTGAATCTTTCATTAACGAAGAACTTCATAAACTGAGCCATGAAATTTCACTAAGGAATGTTTTTGAAGAAACCTTTGGCTGAACATTACTTTTATTTTTATTTTCAGCAATAAAAATATTAAATAATAATGATTGTAATTGATTTTGGATGGTTGAATAAATTAAATATTCATAAACTTTGATTCTGGACTAAATTTGAGAAATTTTGTATTTAAACATTTTATTATAAATAAAAAGATATAACAATTTTGAGGGATAATGACAGATATCCTTCTAAAATGTTGTGCATCTTATTTTATATATTTACATTCTTTATATGTCATACATACCCTCGTATTAAGAAATATTATCTCAGTTATGCCCTTCGCTTCGAATGTTGTCGTTGATAGGATGAGACGTGTGTGCCTCTTCGGTTCAAGTCACGTGACCGTAATGTCGCAAAAACCATATCGTCCCCATATTTTCAAGGGTTCCGAGCACCAACATATTCTACATACGTCAATAGAACAACACCCTACTCGATGTCGTGATCTGCCTCGCCTCCTTCTATAACCCTTGCAGCTTTGGTAATTGTGCCACTTCCTGCGATCTTTTTAGGTACATAAATTTATCATCCCTGATGCTCTCCACTTACTATATAAAAAGGCCTCCGCAACCTCCTCCAGGTATGAAGAACATATGGAAACCCATATGGAGAACAAGGGCAACCGACGATATAATTGCCCATCTTTCCCTCCTCCTCCACCAAGATGCTCCAACACGCGCTGAACGTTCTCCGCCCCATAGCACTTCTCCTCCTCCTTCCTATTGCATGCTTATTGACTTAAGTATCGGATGGTTCTCCCAGGGCACCCTCACCCCAATGAGAACTTCTTTCTTTCACGAGAAGCTTAACAAGATCCTCTCAAGACTATAGCGAGTCTAATAGACCTGGAGGAGAAGCTCAGCAAGGTCCTCTCAAGACCCTAGCCAGCAGTTCTTATGCGGCCAGCCCAGTTTCATCGACAGGCAAGTGCCTCTACCTTCAACTGCGGAAGGTGGCATGACCCCGTCTCCTCCCCCCCCCCCCTCGAGGTCCCTCAGTGCAAATCTCTATGTGTATCGCCTAAATTGGTCATATAACTCATGTGCAGGGCCCTCGCCTAGTCCCTCTTTCAAGGCCCTGGAGCAAGGTTCTTGGATCGTATTCACTGCCGATGTCTGGTGCCTTCTACTTGGTCTTTCCTCTTGGAACACCCACATGCTAGCCGCTCAAGCTTCCGTAGACCAAGCTCGAATCTCTAACCTAGCCACCTCGAGGTCACATGCTCCCCCAAGCCTTGGCTCAGGACGTGAGACCGATCATACCCAAGTCACATGGAGCTTGTCCAGAGACGTCGCCTAAGACGTCTGACTCAGCTCTCAACTACATGAGCTCCTCTACCTCACGGGCTCGGTCTGGAAGGTCGGCGCTCCCGCTCCCGCTGGAGATCCACTCTCCTCTTTCTTAGGCTCTACTCCTCGATCTTGATTTCTCTTTCTCAGGCTCTATATTTTATGCCCCCACAGGCAGTGTAACTCGATTCCATTGAAAATAAACTAAAGTATACACAACACTTTAGCACCATCTATGGGAACCGACCAAAAGCTATGGCACCTATACGTACAGTGTGAACTGACAACAACACCCAGGACCCCTCCCTTAGGTGGTCAAGTGCGTCCAAGCCACTGTGCCTCTAGAATCTCCCTGATAGGGAAGCAACTTCACATCTCAAAAGGCTCCTCTCGAGCCCCACCAAGTGTCAAAAGAGATCAAGCGCCAGAAGTGACACCCACTGTTGGATGGTTAAGAGAGGATCTAGAGGGGGGGGTGAATAGATCCGAGTTCACAATGAACGCTTTTAAAACTTTGACCAAAACTAAACAACGCATGAATCAAAACGGAAGTGCAGAACTGAACTGAAAACACTAAGTTAGTCCACGGAACGAAGAAGCTATGAGCTAGGAGAACCTGTGAATGGGGGTAGGAGAAAATGATTGAAAGCATCACACCATAACATAAGATTTTTAGGTGGTTCGGCTGTCCCCAGACAGGCCTACGTCCACCCCTCTCCCAACAAGGAGAGGCTCCCACTCTTTGGCCAAAAGATGGATAACCACACACACACGCTGTAAACACAGCAGACACAGGGACAAGCCCCACACACACACACGAGGATGAGGTCCTCACCACACACGGGGACAAGCCCCACACAGAACAAGTTGAGCTTGAAAAGAAAGCAAAAGAAATGGAAACAAAATAACAAGGGTGGTGCAGATCAAAGCTGACTTCGTGGCTGCTGAACTTCTTTCTTCTCTCCTTCCTATTCCTTCATATGGGCTTAGCATGTGCTCATCTCCCTTTTCTTTTCTTTTCTTTCTTCCTTTCTTTCTTTTGCACTCCACTGATTCAGGCTATGGCCCTTGCACTAGCAACCGCAGCAGCAATCTTCTTTCCAGGATCCCTTCTATTTATAGGCGCGATCACCCCTTTCAGAAGAGGTTCCAGGCCGAACGTGATTGGCTCTTCATAAATAATCATTTGTCTTCAAGGACCTTTTGTCTTGGCAGCTTCTGGTTGGCCAAGAAGGTAGCAGAAAATTTTCTCCCATTTTGTGACTTTGGTTGACCTGAGAAGGTGTGAGAGGAACCTCCCAAGGAGGATCTATAGCATCTTCTTTTCCTACAGGTAGGACAGTCAGGACATCCTTTTGTCTTGCGCAATCCCAGTGGCAGAGCATGTGATTGGGTGGAGGCAGAAAGCTGGTTACCAGGATTGGAGACTTTTCTCAGATATAGTAACTTGCTTTTCTACTTAGCAAAAGGACTAATATAGCAACCCATGATTACCAGGATAGTTGACGGACCAAAGGAGACCTTTCCAGACTTCAAAAGATGTGTTTTTGGACACTTGCGATTCCTATTTATGCTCTCTGGATCCTTTTCTGAAAAACTATGCAGGTTTGC
Source organism: Amorphophallus konjac (assembly GCA_022559845.1). Taxonomy (NCBI): domain Eukaryota; kingdom Viridiplantae; phylum Streptophyta; class Magnoliopsida; order Alismatales; family Araceae; genus Amorphophallus; species Amorphophallus konjac. The sequence continues at coordinate 242,781,238 of CM040127.1, forward strand.
TAAAAATGGCTTGGAAATCGCTCAGTTAGGCATTTCGTCGAACAGGTGCTCTTCTCCATGAGGTCGGTGCACATTTGAACTGCTTCAGTTAAGGTCGGTGCACATTACTATTTGAGACATACAGGTCGGTGCACATCACTGTTCAAAGCAAATGAAGGTCGATGCACCTTTGACTGATTGCTGCATACGTGAATCTGTGCACATTTGCATTTGGCATGACCAAGTCTGTGCACATTTGCATTTGGCATGACTAAGTCTGTGCACATTTGCAAACCAAGTCTGTGCACATAAGGAAGGTCGGTGCACATTACTATTGAAGCATACAGAGGTCGGTGCACATATGGATGCTTGGCCTTGGCCAGGGTTGGTGCACACTATCGTTGAAGCATACAGAGTTCGGTGCACATATTCTATTTCCAATAGAGGAGTTGGTGCACGTTTCATAGCAAGATCGGTGCACATCTGGAACAAGGTCAGTGCGTGTTCCATAACAAGGTCGGTGCACATTCCATGCTTTGAGCATTCAAGGTCGGTGCAGCTTTGTTGTATGAAGAGCAGGGTCGGTGCAACTTTCATTTTTCCTCAAATGTAGGTCAGTGTACTTTTCAGTCTGAGCCATATGAAGGTCGGTGCACACTTTACCAGCTCGCAGCTAAGGTCGGTACATGTTTCATATTTCCTCCTATGCAGGTCGGTGCACATCACTGTTGGCTTCATGCAAGTCGGTGCACATTACGGTTGCCGCCCAGTCAAGGTTGGTGCATGTGAAGGACATGGTCGGTGCACATAAAGCTTTTGGCACGATTTCTTCACACTTGGATACATCAAAAGATGTCATGAATTTCTGAGCCATGTGATATCATCAAAACAGTATAATTAAGCATATTACATATATGCCCAACATTCTCCCCCTTTTTGATGATGGCAACATGGAGTCAAGTTATTACCAAAAGTAGTGCACAAAATATGCTATGAACAAAAAAATGCAACGAATGCAAACTCCCCCTTAATGAAAGAATTTTCCCTAAGGATGCAAAACTATCCTTTAAGGCGAACTCCCCCTGAACACACACTCTCTCCCCCTTTGACAACATCAAAAACGGAGGAAATGAGTAAAATATCAGAGGAGAGGTTCAGAACTAAGACACATGGGGAATCTGGACCATCAAAGTGAAGTATTTCCCAGCAGGCTAGCATTGGAGGACAATCAGGAGGAACTGAGGGATTAAGATCAAAAACGCATGCATGCACAGTTGAAGATAATGAACGAGCCAAGGTATGCTCACAGAAACTAGTAAGGTTGATATATCTTGAAAAACCAGGAAACATAATGTTCCCGGTTCAGTTTTATCTCAAGAATCCAAGTGACATGAGAGAAACAACAGCCATCAGTATTGAAGTCAACTAAGATATAACAAAGAGACTATGAAAATAGGCACCTCTGGGAAACAAATTTAAGATGTATTGACAGTCAAGTTGAACTGGCACCGTTTGACATGGAGAGTCACATTTGTTTCAGTGCAACTACCCCAGTTACTTAGTGCAGTTTACTATCGTGCTGTATGGGAACCAGAGTTGGCCTGCCATATCATGCCTGACCCGTTAGCACTTCTTTGGTGAAAGGGTGCAGATTCTTAGTGGAACCAGGCTATTGCTCTCTTTATTTTCGTTTGGAAGAATTTGTTTCTCTTTTTTTGAGTTGTTTTTAAGGAGCCAGAGGAGAGATAGTCAAGAGCGCGTTTTGACATAAGTCACCTCACGTCTTAGGTGGAGTGTACCTAGTTACTCAGCACACCTCAACCATTGCTCTGTAATTAGTGCCTTGAACTAGTGTCTCGTGAAAAGTAATGGTGGACCACAATACAGAGCGCGCAGGAAAACATGGTCACTAGATGAGCATGAACGAACCGTGCGTCAGGGTATATCAGCCATAGTAGACCAATGAGGTCCCCCCGTCAGGATTCAAAGTTTCAAAAAATGCAGAAGGTTGTTGAGTTTAAACCCTTTTATTCAAGGATAGCCTCAATGCTAAGTGTAGGGATTTCTTCTGAGAGTGGCCATTCAAGGAATGGATCTTAGAGAAGAACCTCTCGTGAATTAACTTGCTCCCCCTGAATGCATGCATGCAAAAGAAGAGAGAATGCAGAATGTTGAATACATGTTCCCTTGATACTTGGCGGAGGACTGGCCTCACTCATAGAGAGTGTTTCCAGGCAGACTGAACCTGCCCTTCCCCACATCAGTATTTTATATACCAAAGGGAACATCACTTATGGTAGCATGTAGACATATGAGATGCAGCTAGCTAGACATGCATAATAGACTAAAAACAAAAAGGACACCTTGTGTGGGATGCACTTATTCAAATGAGAACAATCAAGTGGGAGAGTGACACAAACAAAGTTCTCTTCTCAAGGTGGTAAATCTGTCAATGCCCAGAGGTTTGGTAAAGATATCTGCAATTTGTCTTTCAGATTCAATAAACTGAAATTCAAAGTTTTTCTTGTTTACCTCATCTCGAAGAAAATGATGCCTTACTTCAATATGTTTGGACCGGGAATGTTGGATGAGATTCTTAGCCAAATTGATGGCGCTTGTGTTGTCGCACAGGATGGGCCTACAGCCAAGGTCAATTCCGTAGTCCTGGAGCTGATGCTTGATCCATAGTACTTGAGTCCCACAGCTACCTGCCGCTACATATTCTGCTTCAGCGGTAGACAATGCCACAGAGTGCTGCTTCTTAGAAGCCCAAGAGACCAGGCAGCCACCCAGGTAATTGCAGTACCCACTAGTACTTTTCCGGTCAAGTTTGCATTCAGCATAATCCGCATCAGTATATGAGATTAAATCAAAACAGCATGATGAGGGATACCATAGTCCTAAGTCATGTGTGTTAGCAATGTATCTTAAGATTCTCTTAACTGCAATCAGGTGAGATTCCTTCGGATTTGCTTGAAAACAAGCACACATGCATACACTGAACTGTATGTCAGGCCGTGACGCAGTGAGATATAAAAGGGACCCGATGATACCTCCGTAAGTTTTAGGATCTACAGATTGCCCATTCTCATCTGTATCCAAGGATGCATTTGTTCCCATGGGTGTGGATATGGCCTTGGTATCCTTCATCCCGAATCTCTTCAGGATCTCCAGCGTGTACTTGGACTAGTTTATGAAAAGGCCTTCTTTTGACTGTGAGACCTGCAATCCAAGAAAAAATCGAAGCTCTCCCATAAGGCTCATTTCGAATTCTTATGTCATGAGTTAGCAAATTGGTTGCACAAGGTAACATTTGTTGATCCAAAAATGATGTCGTCTACATAAACCTATACAACGATGATATGGCCATCCATTATCTTGTGAAGAGGGTTTGATCAATATTACCTCGGATGTAGCCTTTGTCAATTAAATGAGCACTGAGTCTATCATACTAGGCCCGTGGAGCTTGCTTTAAGCCGTAGAGAGCCTTGTTTAACTTGTAAACATGATTAGGCATATCAGCAAGTTCAAAACCAGGAGGCTGTTCCATTGTTTAAAAAGGCGGTGCCTCAAGGCACTAAGGCTTAAGCCTCAAGGTGAGGCACTAGAAAACGCCTTGAGGCATGCGCCTCATGTCTTTTACTTGAGGCTTATGCCTTTTTTTGATTGAGGTTGTACGCCTCACCACCTTCACCGCCTCAAGGTATTTAATTGAGACGTGTACATCACTTGAGAAGATGATGTAATGAGGTGTGTAAGGTACTCCCAAAATTTACATTTATTTTGTTGTCCTTAAAACATAATTCAATTTTTTTTCTTAGTAAGTACTATTTTTTTAACAGAGAGGGGATAATCGAGCTCAAACTCGGGCCTTCCCCCATATGGGGAAGAGCGACAAATCAACTGCACTAGACAATTGGCTCATAATTTAGTACTTTTGAAATTACATAAATTTATCATTGAGTTAATATAACATTAACACATGAAAATCACTATTATTTTTAGATTATTTTCTTCTCTATTAAGGCTTACGCCTCGTTGTGCCTTAAGGCTTACACCTTATGAGACTCACAGAAAGCGCCTCACAACCGCCTCAAGACCTTTTAAACTATGGGATGTTCTACAAACACTTCTTCCTTTATCAGCCCATTCAAAAAAGTACTTTTGACATCCATTTGATATAATTTAATGCTTAATGAACATGAAAAAGCTAGCAGGATTCTGATGGCCTCGAATCTAGCCACGGGAGCAAACAATTCTTCAAAATCAATGCCAATTTCCTGATTATAACCCTTGCCCACCAACCTGGCCTTATTTCTAATGATGGCTCCTTCCTCATTGAGCTTATTCTTAAAAACCTATCTAGTCCCAATGATATGCTGATTGGTGGGTCTGGGAACTAAGTACCAAACTTGCCTTCTTTCAAATTGGTTGAGTTCATCATGCATAGTATTAACCCAATTTTCATCTAGGAGGGCTTCCTCAATGCATTTGGGTTCAAATTGAGAGATAAGACCAGTGAGGTCTTCATTATGGACATCATTATGGAAAGACCAGGTCCTTAGGGGATCATGAATGTTCCCTATGATGTTCTGAACTGGGTGGTCCTTTAGAGTACGAACGTTTGTAGAGGACTCACCTGTCATAGTTGATGATGTAGGGACTTTAGTTGGCTGAACAGTCTCTTATTATGCAGTTGGTGACTGACTATTCATCACAGGTTCTTCCTTGTGTTCCAGGAAGCCTTCGTCATCATCCTCCCTTTCCTTGACCATGACCTTTTCATGTGTATTCGTTGATGCTTCAGCAAACACCACATGGGGGGATTCTTCCACGGTTTGATTCCTAATATTAAACACCTTGTATGCTCTTGATGTTTCTGCATAACCCAAGAAAATTCCAATGTCACTCTTGGCCTCAAATTTATCTAAGTCTGATTTGTCATTATTATGCACATAACACTTGGCACCAAATACCCTGAAATAGGCCAGGTTGGGCTTCTTACCTTTTAACATCTCATACGGGGTTTTCTTACTCTGTGGCCTTACCATGGCCCTATTGATAATGTGACATGCAATGTTCGTTGCTTCAGCCCAGAATTTCCTTGGAAGTTGGCTTTCAATCAACATGGTCCGGGCGATCTCCACAATTGTGCGATTTCTTCTTTCCACAATGCACCCCTAGTTCGTGTTTGGTTTTGATGATATCAAAACGATTGTGCTTGTGTGTGTATGTGTTTCATTTAGCAATGTTTCATTGAACAACATGTTTCATATCTTGATTTGATGGGTTGAAAGATGGAGTTACACTTGATGTTTAAGGAACTAACGTTATATTTATGCTGGTTTGCAGGAATACAACTTCATGGCTCATACTTGGAATCTTAAGGAATCCATCAATGAAAAAGGGAGTTAACTCTGTTCATGTTTGAAAGTTATATGAATGCTTTGTATTTAATGGTCTCATACTTCGAATATTTTGATTTGCAGGATCAAAATCCATGATTTATGTTTGGAACTCAAAGTAGTGCATCAATGAAGATCTTATTGAAAAAGTGAGTTGACTAACTCACTGCATTGTGATGACTCTTCTATATTTCATGCATTCCATCAAATAGCTTTTCACAATCTTGGTTGGGTATTTTCATGCGCTTTCCTCGTAAGATTTTTGGGCTTGAAATAACCTTAACCTTGTAACTTGAAATTTGATGGATGTGATCTTCTAAGTTGCTAATGACATGAATGTGGTTCATGCATTTTCTACTTGAAACTTTTAAGCTTGTATTATGCTTGAAATATTCGTACAAGACTTCATGAGATTTGGTTCAATATTGCTCATGCCTTGCATGAATGATTGGTATTTACTGATGTGTGAGATGCACGTGAAGACAATGTTCCTCGTGAAAATAAGGCTTCATGAATATTAATTTTTGTCAACAAGAATGCCATTTGAATGAATGTGGTTCTATGATATTATGTATGCTTTGCATTTGGCATGATTGTTAACACTTGTGTAATGAATCATCTTGATGTTGAAGATTTGGTTGATTCAAGAATGTGATTGAATGGTTGAGCTTCTATGTTATTATATTTGATTGAATGATAGATTCATGTTTATCATTTCAAAACCTTGTCATTTGGTCAAATGTATTTTTACTAAGTGATTTGAGAAGCAAAACGCATGTTTGAATAGGTTCAATGATGTATTTCATTGTGAACATGTTCATAGTGTTAATGCATAACTCATATATTTTGATTCTCAACTAACCTCTTGGTTTATCATGTTTTTCAGGATGCAAAATCATTGTTGATCTTCATAGGATTATGGTAACATTTAATCAATTGTTTCCCTTTGGTTTGATGGAAGTTTTAGTTATTTTTCAAACTCAAACTGTCTTACAGTCTTCACCATTTTCAATCTGACCGTTGGATCTCCCCTCTAAAAATTTTATGTTGTAGCTCTGGGAATCCTCTTTCCAACACCTCCAGTCTCGCTTCAATCGGAGTTCGAAGCTAGGAGAATTAATTCCTGCCGCCGAAGCGCGCAGAGCTATTTTTTGTGTGCCCAACCACTGCATGGGTCGACCCCTGGGGTCGACTCACTGCAAGGGTCGACCCCAAGGGTCGACCCCTGTAACACAGGGTGTTTTTTTGTATTTTCCAGCAACCTGTTGCCCGAGGGTCGACCCCTTCCGGACGGGACTTACGAAAGTGGTCAAATCTCATTGAAAACCTTTTCAAACCTTTCTATAATATACCCTAATGGTTCCTAATCATGTTAGGGTGTTTTAAACTCATTTTAGAAGGGGTATATGGGTCATTTGGTCTGTCTCCTATATATATCAATGTGTTACTCCGAATTTGAGCAAGGATGAACCCTAATGCTCATTTGCTCTTTCGTATATGTGAAGAAAAGGGAGAAAACGTGATGGAGCTCTTGCAAGAAGGAAATCATCTACTTCCGTGAAGATCTGGAGCTCGTGGAAGAAGAAGAAAATGAGCGGATCGAAGAGAGGATCAAGAGGACGTAAGAATCGTCTTCATCCGACTTCTCTCCAACTCGTGGTTCAAGGAACATCATCAACCGGCCTTGAAGATCAAAGGGGGACTTCTTCTATGTCTTCTATCAGTTCTTTGTGATATGTTCTATGATCTATATTTTGGGTTTGAGCATGCTTGAGTATTTGTGTTTATTTTCTGAATAATATAGATACTCGTGTGTGTGACCGTTTGTGTATACGGTCGTGTTTGATCACCTTCGTGCGATCGTGTTTGTGTTATTGTGCTGCGGTTGTTGAAGCGTGTGTGTGTGTGTATCGTGATCCGGTCGTCGGATCGTGTGTGTGTTGTGATCCGGTCGTCGGATCATGTATGTGTTTGTGATCCGGTCGTCGGATCGTGTGGGAGACGTCGTCTCCGTCTGTGTGTGTGTTGGGGCGTGTCCCCGTGTATGTGTGGGGATTCATCCCCGTGTGTGTTTGGAGCGTCGTCTCCGTGTTGGGGATTTATCCCCGAGTGAAGCCTCACCGGGTTTGGTGAGGGGTGGACGTAGGGAGCCCGTCGTAGTCCCGAACTACCTTAAAAATCTCAGTGTCCTATGGTTTGCATTGTGGTTTGACTTGTTATGTTTAACAGCTTAATGTGTTTATCTTAATCGTGTGTGAACGGTGAGATTGAGAGAATTTAATCATCTTGCTTGAGTGAAATCTTCAATCTCGTCAAGGTTGTTAATTCCGCTGTGCGCTTGTCTATGTTTTTAATCGGTCATAGTTTTTAGTAGTAGGATCTATTCACCCCCCCTCTAGATCCGTGTTCCTGTACTACGGGACCCAACAATTGGTATCAGAGCGAGGCTCTGCTGTCCCTAGATCTCATGATCTACAGAGTGATCCTAGTGCATTCTACAATCATGAATTTTTCTGTTGAGCACGTGTCGATGAATTGCCTTCCTATTCTTAATGGTTCTGATGTTACTTCATGGATAGGTAAAATGTGTGGACTAATCAATTCAATTAATCCTAATATTTGGAAGTTGATTTATGATGGTCCTCACATATTGCCTCTAGATAAGATCAAGTGGTCTAGTCAAGATAAATTGAAAAACCATGAAAATGTCATTATCTTAAATTTATTGAAAGGAGCCATTGATACTCATATGTTTTCATTTGTTTCTTCTTGTAGAACGGTCAAGGAGCTCATGGATCAGTTGATCAAAGCTCAAGAGATGGAAGGATAAAATTATCTCATGGCCGACAATGATGATCAACTCAATAAAGAAAATTATGATGAGGTAAATTCTGAATCCGAAGAACTCTCTATTGAGGAATGACAAATGGCTTATGCTACGGTGTATGATAAATGCAAGAAACTCAAATCTGAAAATAAAACCTTGAAAAGGAAGATTAATGAGAATGGACATGCTAATTCCTCCTGTGAGAACTGTAAAATCTTGGAGTCAAAAATTGAACATCTGCAAGAACAAAATGAATCTCTTGAATCAAAAGTTGAATCATTTTCAGAAGAGATTTTCTGTTTGAATGAAGATGTTGAAATGGCTAGAAAATATAATACATCTCTTTAAATTGAACATGAATGTGATGAATTGCGGGAACAAAATAAATTCTTGTTGTCTCAAATTTCCATGCTTGAGAAATCTGAAGAAAGCTTACGAAACAAATTAGCTTCTCTTTCTGATGATGAGAAGATATTTGAAAAATTGCTTGATTCTGAATTTGATAGCAAGAGCATCATGAATGAAAATGAAAAACTCAAAAAGGAGAAAGGTTCCATGTTGATTCAGATTTCTCTACTTGAAAGTAGGTTAAATTTTTTTGATAAACTTGAAAAGTAAAATGCTTTGTTGAAATCTGAAAATGAACAAATGCTTGCTAGGATTTTAAAACTTGTTGAAACTGAGAAAGTCCTTGAGAAATTGACTGAAAAACTACATTCCATGAATGTTGAAAACAAAGAACTCAAGGAAGAAAATGAAAACTTCAAATCTGTGAATTGCATGTTGAATGAGAAAGTTTATGCATGTGAATAAGAAGTCACGAGTGCTGAATTGCATGTTTCTATTCTTGAAGAAGAAGTGCAAAGCTTAAAAGTTGATTTGTCTAGATTTGTGAAAGGGAAAGAAAATTTGGACAAAATGTTGGGTGTTAAGGTGAACTTTCAAAAAGAAGGTCTTGGATACACCCCGGTCAACAAAAAGTCTTTTGAATCCAAATTGAAAACTTCATTTGTTCATGCATCTGATATTCCGAGCACTTCTAAGGCACCACCTCCAATTGCACAAATGAAAATTTCTGAAAATGATTTTACGAAAAAGAAAAATGTCAAACCAACCATGCCAAATGGATTTCAAAAATTGAAGTCCAATGTTGAATGCTTCTATTGTGGTGTGTTTGGACATGTAATGGATGATTGTGTTGTTATGAAAGAGGATGACAAACTTGCATGTAAAAAGAAAAATGCTTCATGCTTTTATTGTCACAAACTTGGCCATGTCATGGATGATTACTTTGTGAAACAAAATGATGATTATCGTGCCATGAATGCTAAGTTTAACTTTCAAAGAAAATTCAGAAATGAACATGCTTCCCATGTTAAAAGGTTTACATCCCAAAAGAAAAATTCATTCACGAACACTCATGCAAACAATGAAAAATCATTCCGTAAACCCACAACTCCTTGTTGCGTTCATTGTGGAAAATACGGTCATGTTATGAAAGAGTGTTGATTTTTGAAAATAGAAAATCTCCATGCTTCTAGAATACATGCTAGGTCTAATTTTGTTAAATCTAGACCTTTTGAAAATAGAAGATGGAATGGATTTGAAAATTCCTGTACTCCTAAAAGGAAGCCTTTTAGTAAAACTGTTTTCCTCAATGCCATTATTGTGGAAATCATGGACATGTCATTGAGGATTGCAGGATCATGAAGAATGATGATATTGTGGCAACGAAAAAGAAGAAAGTGTTTGGTGGCAATGCTACTAACATCAAGGGACCCAAAAAGGCTTGGGTGCCCAAATCCGTTGAATGAATTGGCTTTGATGCAAGTGTGCCTTGACGTAAATAAAGAATGAAAGGGGTTCCAATAAAAAGGAACAAGACACACTCACTTGGTAAAATCTCAACTTTGCTCTTTCATTGTCAAATTTGATGATTTTTGATGACTTGGGATGATATTTTAGTGTGTTCTCATGTTATGCTCTAATTTCTTCACAAGCCACATATGTCTTCAATGGATGAATATTTGGTATATCAAATGGTGGTTAGAGAAGGTTGGACTACGTTCAACTGGATACTTCCACTAAGCGTGATGGTGGTCTTCGGACCTATGTTCTCCGCCTAGTACCAAAATTCAGAAGTTGAATTATATGGCTTATAAGGAACCTTGTGTTGTGAATGAAATCAATTTACCTTTGATTTGAATAGCTTTCAAATTGAATCTGAAAAATTGTCTTGTTTCATAAGGTAAAATTCTCTGAACTATGGACTTGCTTGATCAAATGCAACAATTGGTATTGAATGTTGACCATGACTTATTTTAAAACTCATTGACCGTGTGTGATTGATTTGCTAAATTGACAAGTTGTTTGACATGTTTAGAAATATACTCTTTTCAATAGATGTTCAAACACTTATCTTGCTCATTTGTCAAATTTTGTGTGAAATCTATTGGACACTTAGTTATTTGCATATTCACACATGCATGGCGTATCATGTTCAAACTGAAGCTTATGTCTCATGAAATATTATCTTTGAATGATCATGGTTGAATATTTGGGTTCTAAGGGATATGACTTTTCATGATGAAATCTGAAATAAATTGCTCATGATTGAGTGCCAAATTCATTGAAAATCCATCTCATGCATTCACCTGCTTCATGCTTTTCTTAAATGCTCACGTCATTACAAAAATTGAAAACTTGCATAAAAAGAATGCATTGACATTTTTGTATATACATACTATGCATATAAAATGACAAAAAGATGCATACTACATATTCATGCATATAGAGCATATGCATATATTTCATGTTAATCGCATATCATGACTCGTGAATGTTTGCATGTATGTTTCATGAATCCTTGCATGCTTGTAAGTATTTAACCTATGAAACCCTTTTTTGATCTTTCTAAGACCTCACCTCATTGATAAATAATAATGCAGTGATTTTATTCATATGTGATACATGTCATATATTAAGGGGGAGGATTTGTTTCCGACCGTGCATATATTGTAGGGGGAGTCATAGCTATGTCTTGTCGAATTCATTTTATTCATGCAAAATAAAAAATTACCCCCACACTCTTGCACATAATGAATTCAATGACTTTCATTGATAAGGATTTAAGAAATTCTTTCCAACACTCTAAAGGGAACTTGAATCTCTACATGGACATTAAAGAGTAATCGTGAGGAAAAAGTTACCTACCCCACAAAAAATTCAATAAGTGGTATGTGGATCCGAGTAACCGGGAATCCCCCCTGAAACAAAGGGGGAAACTCGTGTCAAAAGGAGAAACAAAAATCCATATGTGTGACGAATCCAAGTAGCCGGGAATCCCCATTGAGACATATGAGGAAACTCGCGCCGAAAGGTGAAGTCTTTTAAAAGAAGCAAAATCGGGGTTGTGCAAAGCTACCGAAAGTCGAGAATCTAAAGTGAAAGTATAGATAGGAGATTATCTTCTAGTGTTCTTTAGAAAATCTGGAAATCCATATGCTTTGAAGCTCATGAGTCATTGCCTCACATTTCACATGGACATTTTTGTGATGTATGTCTTTTGTGAATTTATCTACACTCATGGTTTATGTAGTACTCCTAGTTGTGTATGCACAAATCTCTTAGTTATGCTTCATGCCTTACATTCTTGAATTTGAATCACATGCTCTTTTCTTACATCGTGCCTCATTAAGGGGGAGTTACTATATGTTATATTTGTGTGCATGACGATTGTGCTTGTGTGCTTGCATGTTCATGTATTTTCCTTGAGTCTAATTCTGAGTATAAACCTTGCATTTGAAGGATAGAAGTTATCATGTGCATAGCTTCATATCTTGCATGATTAGCATTCACATATTGCATATTCAGTGCTAATTTGCATATTTGCATACTTGCAATTTTTCAGCATGCATATAGTTCATACTTGATGTCAGCTTGTACAAGTCCTACTTGACATTTTTCAACAATTGGTCTCATTCTTTTGGCCTCACACGTTCCTATCATGTCACCCAACCCCCTGTCTTTTTGTAGATGATAAAAAGGGGGAGAATATTTGGTGTGTGTTAATGTGTATGGTGTGTGTTAATGTTTGGTGTTTGTTCAATGCTGTATGCTTGATAATTGATGTTGTCTTGGGAAGAATGGCTCAATGTTTGTATTATCACACACATCGTTTTGTCATCATCAAAAAGGGGGAGATTGTTGCACCCCTAGTTCGTGTTTGGTTTTGATGATATCAAAACGATTGTGCTTGTGTGTGTATGTGTTTCATTTAGCAATGTTTCATTGAACAACATGTTTCATATCTTGATTTGATGGGTTGAAAGATGGAGTTACACTTGATGTTTAAGGAACTAACGTTATATTTATGCTGGTTTGCAGGAATACAACTTCATGGCTCATACTTGGAATCTTAAGGAGTCCATCAATGAAAAAGAGAGTTAACTCTGTTCATGTTTGAAAGTTATATGAATGCTTTGTATTTAATGGTCTCATGCTTTGAATATTTTGATTTGCAGGATCAAAATCCATGATTTATGTTTGAACTCAAAGGAGTGCATCAATGAAGATCTTATTGAAAAAGGGAGTTGACTAACTCACTGCATTGTGATGACTCTTCTATATTTCATACATTCCATCAAATAGCTTTTCACAATATTGGTTGGGTATTTTCATGCGCTTTTCTCGTAAGATTTTTGGACTTGAAATAACCTCAACCTTGTAACTTGAAATTTGATTGATGTGATCTTCTAAGTTGCTAATGACATGAATGTGGTTCATGCATTTTCTACTTGAAGCTTTTAAGCTTGTATTGTGCTTGAAATATTCGTATAAGACTTCATGAGATTTGGTTCAATATTGCTCATGCCTTACATGAATGATTGATATTTACTGATGTGTGAGATGCATGTGAAGACAATGTTCCTCGTGAAAATAAGGCTTCATGAATATTAATTTTTGTCAACAAGAATGCCATTTGAATGAATGTGATTCTATGATATTATGTATGCTTTGCATTTGGCATGATTGTTAACACTTGTGTAATGAAACATCTTGATGTTGAAGATTTGGTTGATTCAAGAATGTGATTGAATGGTTGAGCTTCCATGTTATTATATTTGATTGAATGATAGATTCATGCTTATCATTTCAAAACCTTGTCATTTGGTCAAATGTATTTTTGCTAAGTGATTTGAGAAGCAAAACGCATGTTTGAATAGGTTCAATGATGTATTTCATTGTGAACATATTCATAGTGTTAATGCATAACTCATATATTTTGATTCTCAACTAACCTCTTGGTTTATCATGTTTTTCAGGATGCAAAATCATTGTTGATCTTCATGGGATTATGGTAACATTTAATCAATTGTTTTCCTTTGGTATGATGGAGGTTTTAGTTGTTTTTCAAACTCAAACTATCTTACAGTCTTCACCATTTTCAATCCGACCGTTGGATCTCCCCTCTAAAAATTTTATGGTTTATCTCTGGGAGTCCTCTTTCCAACGCCTCCACTCTTGCTTCGATCGGAGTTCGGAGCTAGGAGAATTAATTCCTGCCGTCGAAGCGCGCAGAGCTATTTTTTGTGTGCCCAGCCACTGCATGGGTCGACCCCTGTAACACAGGGTGTTTTTTTGTGTTTTACAGCAACCTGTTGCCCGAGGGTCGACCCCTTCCGGACGGGACTTACGAAAGTGGTCAAATCTCATTGAAAACCTTTTCAAACCTTTCTATAATATACCATAATGGTTCCTAATCATGTTAGGGTGTTTTAAACTCATTTTAGAAGGGGTATATGGGTCATTTGGTCTGTCTCCTATATATATCAATGTGTTGCTCCGAATTTGAGCAAGGATTAACCCTAATGCTCATTTGCTCTTTCGTATAGGTGAAGAAAAGGGAGAAAACGTGATGGAGCTCTTGCAAGAAGGAAATCATCTACTTCCGTGAAGATCTGGAGCTCGTGGAAGAAGAAGAAAAGGAGCAGATCGAAGAGAGGATCAAGAGGACGTAAGAATCATTTTCATCCGGCTTCTCTCCAACTCGTGGTTCAAGGAACATCATCAATCGGCCTTGAAGATCAAAGGGGGACTTCTTCTATGTCTTCTATCAGTTCTTTGTGATATGTTCTATGATCTATATTTTGGGTTTGAGCATGCTTGAGTATTTGTGTTTATTTTTTGAACAATAGAGATACTCGTGTGTGTGACCGTTTGTGTATACGGTCGTGTTTGATCGCCTTCGTGCGATCGTGTTTGTGTTATTATGCTGCGGTTGTTGCAACGTGTGTGTGTGTGTGTGTTGTGATCCGGTCGTCGGATCGTGTATGTGTTTGTGATCCAGTCGTCGGATCGTGTGGGAGATGTCGTCTCCGTCTGTGTGTGTGTTGGGACGTGTCCCCGTGTGTGTGTGGGGATTCATCCCCGTGTGTGTTTGGAGCGTCGTCTCCGTGTTGGGGATTTATCCCCGAGTGAAGCCTCACCGGGTTTGGTGAGGGGTGGACGTAGGGAGCCCGTCTTGGTCCCGAACCACCTTAAAAATCTCAGTGTCCTATGGTTTACATTGTGGTTTGCCTTGTTATGTTTAACAGCTTAATGTGTTTATCTTAATCGTGTGTGAATGGTGAGATTGAGAGAATTTAATCATCTTGCTTGAGTGAAATCTTCAATATCGTCAAGGTTGTTAATTCCGCTGTGCGCTTGTCTATGTTTTTAATCGGTCATAGTTTTTAGTAGTAGGATCTATTCACCCCCCCTCTAGATCCGTGTTCTTGCACTACGGGACCCAACATGGGAGAAGAGAATCTATGAGTTAGTCCTTCTTGATCACATAGTTCAGAGAAGGATGAATTTTTGAATTCTCCTCCATTGTCAGACTAGATGGTGGAGATTCTAAATTTTCCTTCTTGCTTTACTTTCCTAAAGAATTTCTAAAACACATTAATTGCATCATTCTTGTTAGTGAGAAAGAAAATCCATGTGTATTGAGTGTGATCATCCACAATCACATATCCATACCTTTTCCCATTAAGACTAGCTATTCTCGATGGACCGAACGGGTCCATATGCAGGAATTCAAAGGGAACAAGAGATAGGGGCTCACTCCTTGATTTGAAGGTTTTTCTAGTTTGCTTGCCTCGGGAACAGGCCTCACAAACCTGATTAACTTTTGAGTAAGCCAGTTTGGGTAAACCTTTCACCATTTGATGTTTGGATAGTTTGTGCAGTGTGCCATAGCTGACGTGTCCCAGCCGTCGGTGCCACAGGTCTGCATTACTGAGTTGACTGGCCGTTAGGCACATTCCTTCAAAGCTAGGGGCATCAAGGTCTATCATATAAATATTATTGACTCTGTGTCCTGTAAAAAGTACAGATTCAGAGTCTTTCTCAAAAATTATACATTCATTAGCATCAAACACCACCTAGTGACCTCTGTCACACAACTGGCTTATACTAAGAAGATTGTACTCAAGGCCTTCTACAAGCATCACATTTTCAATTGATTCAGAAGGATTCTTACCCACGATGCCTGTGCCAATCACCTTACCTTTATCCTTACCTCCAAACTTGACTTCACCACCTTCCTTCTTGATTAAGTGGCAAAGCTTCTTCCTGTCTCCCGTCATATGCCGTGAGCAGCCACTGTCCAAGGACCAGCGGTTGTGATGGGCTGCTAGGCAATCCTTCATAGATAATGTTAGGCAGAGATCTTTGGAACCCAAGCACATCTGGGTTCATAGTCAGAGCTAAAAGTATGCAATAGATTCTTTGGAACCCACACTTGCCTGTAAACTTTAGTTCTATGACCGAACCAGTACGGGTTATTAATGTTACCTGGTTGGTTGCATGCATGGCAAGGAATTCTCATGAAGTTCATGGGGTGTAAGTTTGGCTGAGATTGGGTTCGTGCTTTTTCAAAGCGACCATGTTTCTTATGGAGGACACCCATGTTGGGCTGACCATTGAATCTTCTTCTTTTATTGTGGTGATTTTTCTTTTCAGAATGGTAGGATGTCCTGTGTCGAGGCATATCCCAGGTGCGTCGACCTGAAGGGCGCTGGGGGGTATTGATACCTCGACTTGATTGTCCAGACCATTGACCTCGCCTCTTAGTAGGCTTGTGCTGAAACTGTGATTTAGCATGGTTGGGTCTGGCCTGATGGTTGTGACCATAATCAAATTGAGTAGCATGATGGGTGGTGGTCTCTTCCACGGATTCTTCAACAATCAATTTTCCCTTTCCTTTCTCAGGATAGAAGGAGATGGTTTTGAGCTCAAAAGGCTTCTTATTGGTGGGATTGAACACAAGCCCTTCTTTTCTAAAATTAGCATCTAGATTAGATTTTCCCAGTGTCATTTTTTCAAGGGTAGCTTGTTTGCCTTTCAATTCTTCTTCAATTCTTTCCAAGTTCTTTTGCATCACAAGATTAACAGTGGTAACGGCTTCATACTTTTCAAGATTAAGCCTACTCTCCTTTTCCCATTCTTCACATCTTTGTTTAGTTTGGCTCAGTTGTTCTTTAAGAGCATCACTCTCTTCCTTTAATGCCAGCAGGTCTGAACATGTGGTTTCAACTTGTTTTTTTAATTCTTGCTTCTCAGCTTTCATGGTTTCCAGCTTTTTTCTAACAGGATCACTTGGAGCAAGAGAATTGAGTTTCTTCTTCAGATGCTTATTTTCCTTTCTATATATTTCACATTTTTCAAGAAGATCTGCATATGCATCTTCCCAGTCTTCTATGGAAAAGGTCTCGAAAGGATTCCTTACCTGATCCTCACTTTGGTCACCCATGAGGTAGAAATCATCTTCATTTTCATCCGTAGAGAGGCTTTCATCCTCCTCTTCTTCATCACTCCAAGTTGAGACCATGGCCTTGGGCTTCTTCCCTTTGCCCTTGGTCAGCAGCCTTTTCAACTCATGGCATTATCCTCGCATGTGTTCTGGTTTTTTGCACTGGTAGCAAATCATAGTGTTAGGCTTCTTAGGTTGAGTGGATTTGAAGTTGGAATTGCTACTTACTTGGGGGTTCTTCATCTTCCTCTGGATGTTACCTCTTCTTTTTAGGAAGTTCTTGAACTGTCGCGTGAGCATAGCATGGTCGCCCAGAGATATCTCTGGGATGTCATCTTCATCTTCTTCATTTGAGTCTTCTGTGTTCTCAGAGACCCTAAGCCCAACATTCTTCTTGTGTTTGATATCTTCCTCACTTCGCTTGAAATTGAGCTCATATGTCATGAGCGAGCCTATCAGTCCATCAACAGTTCGTGTAAATAGATCCTTTGAATCCTCAATGACAGTGACCTTAGTGTGCCTAGCGGGGGTGAGAGATCTGAGGATCTTCCTAACAAGTTCAGCTTGAGTGTATTCTTTACCTAGCATTTTCAAGTTGTTAGTTAACTGAGCGAATCTTGCATACATTTCAGAGATAGATTCTTCCGGCTTCATTCTGAACATCTCATATTCGGAAGTCAACAGGTTGGCTTTGGTGGCTCTTACTTCAGATGTCCCCTCGTAGATTAACTCAAGTTTATCCCACATTTCTTTTGCTGATTTGTAAGTGGAGATTCTTGAGTATTCTGTGGGGTGGATAGCGCATTGAATGATATTCATGGCGCTCCAGTTAGTGGTGGATTTTTTGATCTGATCTGGGGTCGAGGTATCGTCTACATCAGGTATGACAAACGGACCCTTACTAACCACACGCCAGATCTGGTGATCCTGAGCAAGTAGGAAAACTTCCATGCAGTTCTTCCAGTATAAATAATTAGTACCATCGAAAAATGGCGGTTTATTGATGGCCTGGCCCTCAGCTACATAGCTGCGAGGGACACTCCCATCGGATCTCCTTGGGTCGTTGGACCACATCTCTAGAAACCTACTCTGATACTAATTGTTGGATGGTTAAGAGAGGATCTAGAGGGGGGGTGAATAGATCCGGGTTCACAATGAACGCTTTTAAAACTTTGACCAAAACTAAACAACACATGAATCAAAACAGAAGTGCAGAACTGAACTGAAAAATTTAAGTTAGTCCGCGTAATGAAGAAGCTATGAGCTAGGAGAACCTGTGAATGAGGGTAGGAGAAAAGGATTGAAAGCATCACACCATAACACAAGGTTTTTAGGTGGTTCGACTGTCCCCATACAGGCCTACGTCCACCCCTCTCCCAACAAGGAGAGGCTCCCACTCTTTGGCCAAAAGATGGATAACCACACACACACGCTATAAACACAGCAGACACGGGGACAATCCCCCCACACACACACGAGGACGAGGTCCTCACCACACACGGGGACAAGCCCCACATAGAACAAGTTGAGCTTGAAAAGAAAGCAAAAGAAATGGAAACAAAAGAACAAGGGTGGTGCAGATCAAAGCTGACTTCATGGCTGCTGAACTTCTTTCTTCTATCCTTCCTATTCCTTCATATGGGCTTAGCAGGTGCTCATCTCCCTTTTCTTTTCTTTTCTTTCTTCCTTTCTTTCTTTTGCACTCCACTGATTCAGGCTACAGCCCTTGCACTAGCAACCGCAACATCAATCTTCTTTCCAGGATCCCTTCTATTTATAGGCACGATCACCCCTCTCAGAAGAGGTTCCAGGTCGAACGTGATTGGCTCTTCATAGATAATCATTTGTTTTCAAGGACCTTTTGTCTTGGCAGCTTTTGGTTGGCCAAGGAGGTAGCAGAAAATTTTCTCCCATTTTGTGACTTTGGTTGACCTGAGAAGGTGTGAGAGGAACCTCCCAAGGAGGATCTGTAGCATCTTCTTTTCCTGCAGGTAGGACAGTCAGGACATCCTTTTGTCCTGCGCAATCCCAGTGGCAGAGCATGTGATTTGGTGGAGGCAGAAAGCTGGTTACCAAGATTGGGGACTTTTCTCAGATATAGTAACTTGCTTTTCTACTGAGCAAAAGGACTAATATAGCAACCCATGATTACCAGGATAGTTGACGGACCAAAGAAGACCTTTCCAGACTTCAAAAGATGTGTTTTTAGACACTTGCGGTTCCTATTTATGCTCTCTGGATCCTTTTCTGAAAAACTGTGCAAGTTTGCTAAAAATGGCTTGGAAACCGCTCAGTTAGGCATTTCGTCGAACATGTGCTCTTCTCCATGAGGTCGGTGCACATTTGAACTGCTTCAGTTAAGGTTGGTGCACATTACTATTTGAGACATACAAGTTGGTGCACATCACTGTTCAAAGCAAATGAAGGTCGATGCACCTTTGACTGATTGTTGCATATGGGAGTCTGTGCACATTTGCATTTGGCATGACCAAGTCTGTGCACATTTGTAAACCAAGTCTGTGCACATAAGGAAGGTCGGTGCACATTACTATTGAAGCATACAGAGGTCGATGCACATATGGATGCTTGGCCTTGGCCAGGGTCGGTGCACACTATCGTTGAAGCATACAGAGTTCGGTGCACATATTCTGTTTCCAGTAGAGGAGTTGGTGCACGTTTCATAGCAAGGTCGGTGCACATCTGGAACAAGGTCAGGGCATGTTCCATAACAAGGTCGGTACATGTTTCATATTTCCTCCTATGCAGGTCGGTGCACATCACTGTTGGCTTCATGCAAGTCGGTGCACATTACGGTTGTCGCCCAGTCAAGGTTGATGCATGTGAAGGACATGGTCGGTGCACATAAAGTTTTTGGCACTATTTCTTCACACCTGGATACATCAAAAGATGTCATGAATTTCTGATGCATGTGATATCATCAAAACAGTATAATTAAGCATATTACACATATGCCCAACGCCCACCACCAATTTCCCTTTGCTCCAAAGCCTTATAGCAGTGACCTTTTATGAAAGCACCTCCCTCTCTCCCAACTAAGAGCATAGGCAGCTTTTGCCCCATTCTTTGTATCTTCTTTCACTCTTCAATTTCTGTCTTAAAAGAGCATTAATCAATGAACTTGTTGCTTGTCCGACATGGCCGAAGGAGTGGTGCCAAGTCGTGCCCTAGCCCTAGCATGCCACACCTTAACTTGCTGCTAGTCTGGCCTAGCCGATGGAGTGGCGCCCTGTCATGCCCTAGCCCTAGCATGTCACAACCAAACTTGATGCTAGTCTGGCCTAGCTGACAAAGTGTCACGATGTCATCCCTTATCCCTAGCATGCCACACCTGAACTTGCTACGAGTCCGGCCTATCTGATTGCCTGGCAACCGATCATGCCAGAACCCTAGTAGCCTAGTCCTGAATGCCATCCCCAAGCATAGCTTTTTTCCTCGGGCCAGCCCTAGGCACTTGAACATAGTTAGTTTTCCTCGGGCCTGCTCCTAAGCACTTGAGCATAGTTTTTTTCCTCGGGCCAGCCCCTAGGCACCTGAGCATAGTTAGTTTTACTCGGGTCTACTTTTAAGCATCTGAGGATAGTTCTTTCCCTCGGGCCAACCCCTAGGCACCTAAGCATAGTATCTTTTCCTTGAGCCAACCCCTTGGCACTCGAACGTAGTTAGTTTTCCACGAGCGCACTTCTAAGCACCCAAGCATAGTTCTTTTCCTCGGGCCAGCCCCTAGGCCCCAGAGCACCGTTTCTTTTCCTCGGGCACCATTTCATACTTTCTTTTCCTCGGGCTAGCTCTTAAGCACCCGAGCATAGTTCTTTTCCTTGGGCCAACTCCAAGGCACCTAAGCGTAGTTAGTTTTTTCAGTCCAGCCCATAGGCACTCAAGTATAGTTCTTTTCCTCAGCCTATCTCCTACGAACCCGAGCATAGTTCTTCCCTCAGGCCAACCCCTAGGCACCCAAGTGTAGTTAGTTTTCCTTGGGCCAGCCCATAGGCACCCGAGTATAGTTCTTGTCCTCGGTCCAACTCCTAAGCACCCAATATAATTATTTCCCTTGAGACAACCCCTAGACACTTGAGCATAGTTCTTTTCCTGGGCCAACTCCTCAGCACCTGAGCATAGTTAGTTTTTTTTGGGCCTGCTCCTAAGCACCCGCGCATAGTTCTTTCCCTCGGACCAATCCGTAGCCACCTGAGAGTATTTAGTTTTCCACGGGCCTGCTCCTAAGCACCTAAGCATAGCTTCTTTTCCTCGGACAACCTCTTAAGAACCCGATCATAGTTCTTTGCCTTGGGCCAGCCCCTAGGCATCAAATCACAATTTCTTTTCCTCAGGCCAACCCCTAAGCACCTGAGTGTAGTTAGTTTTCCTCGGGCCTACTCCAAGCACCCGAGTATAGTTCTTTTTCTTGGGCCAGCCCCTAGGCACCCAAGCGTAGTTGGTTCTTTCCCTCGGGCCAGCTCCTAGGCACCTTAGCATAGTTCATTACCTCAGGCCCACTCGTAAGAACCCGATCATAGTTCTTCTCAGGCTAGCCCCTAGGCACCCGAGTATAGTTCTTTTTTCCTCAGGCTCCCCCTTAAGCACCTGAGCATATATAGCTCCCTCGAGCTCGCTCCTGAGTGTAGTTTCCCCCTTAAGCTCGCCCCAAATCAAGTCACTACACGAACCATTCAGATACAAGGCACATGCACACTTTCGCCACATATGCCTATTATATTTTTTAAAAAGTGTTTACAATAAGGTTGAGGTTACATATGAGACCCGCTCCCTTACTCACCGAGATAAGGGAAATCCTCCAGCTTGACTTTAGGACACTTGCAGAAGACACAAGGAGACCCCAGGGGCCACCCCTCGGGGTCACGACTAGCCCCGGGGCCAGTTCACCCCGGGGCGCGGCCGCATGCCCCCGGGGAAGGTGAGCTCCCCGGGGGTCATGCCCTCTCTCCAGCCCGGTGGTCCCACGACCCCGCTCAGTCTCAATTCGTCCAGTTTACGGTCCTACGACGCGGTTCATGTGCCGTACCAGTTCGAGAAGTCGACA
Source organism: Amorphophallus konjac (assembly GCA_022559845.1). Taxonomy (NCBI): domain Eukaryota; kingdom Viridiplantae; phylum Streptophyta; class Magnoliopsida; order Alismatales; family Araceae; genus Amorphophallus; species Amorphophallus konjac. Next base: position 242,803,305 of record CM040127.1, read on the forward strand.
CGTGGATGCGGGAGCGCAAAGCGACAGCACAGGGGAATTCCTCAAGTCAATGCGCATAGAAGCTTCTCGGCACCAATATCACCATATGTCGTCAAGGTCTGGCGACCGAGGTCAGCGAAAAACTTCTCGGCACCAATATCAAAGGCTTCGACCAACTCAATTCGACAGTCGTCGAAATAAGGATATTCTTCACCGATAACCCAAGCTATACTACAGCAAAGGGTAAGCAAGCGCGAGAACGCCAGCCCGGAAAGGAGGTGAATATCATAGCGTTCACCCATGCCGCCAAAGCCAGTAAGGAGGCCGAATCCAGTGGCTCTGACAAAAAGCCAGCGGACAAGCCGGCTGCTCACTCCTTTTTGGAGCGCATGAAGACACCCTTCTCCTTTAAGAAGGAACATACGAAGATGCTCTTCGACCTCTGTATGGCCTAGAAGATTGTCGAGCTGCCAGAAATCCGCAAGTCGGACGAGGCCCTGAAGACCGATGTGTTGTGCCCATGTGATTTTGATGATGGTTTTAATGCTGTAATGGTGGTTTTGATGATTGGCCTTTGAAGTGAGTTATTCACTGTGAGTCATCTTGTGTGAATTCACTGTGAGTCATCTTGTGTGAGTCTTCATGCTAGTATTCACTTTCTGATCATAATGCAATTCTTCATATGTTCTGATATGGCATTGCATAATTGATTATGTTCAGTCATGTTACTGTTGTTCTTAAGACTGCAGTTTATACTGCAGCGTCGACCCATCGAACTGCAGCGTCGACGCTGCAAAGGCTCTTCAGAGGTAGCAGTAAGAAATAGTTGATCTGCTGCGTCCATGCTGCTTGGGCAATGCGTTGACGCTAGGTGCCTCCTTAACGGTCCTCTTTCAAAGACTGTACAGCGTAAAGTCCACACTGTAGTGCGTCAACGCCTTGAGCTGATGCGTCGACTCATCAGTTCAGGTTCTTCAAGTCTCTTCATTAGACTGTGGCAAAGTCTATACAGTGGTCTGTGCAGCCTGTTTGATTATTGAAGTCTGTACAACCAATGCTCTTAACTCAAGTCCATACACTGGAAGCTCTTCATTTGATTGAGTCTATATATCCACAGTGGATCATCAAGTCCATACATTCGTTTCCTTGGACAAAGTCTATACATTGTGGCATTGAACTTTCAAGTCTGAACACTGGTTTTCATGAGAAGTCTATACAGACCTCATCGTCTTAAAGAGCGTCTTAAGCTGAAGTCTATACATTGGTCTTAATATCCTAAGTCTATACACTTGATTGTGAGACCTTCAACTCTGTACACTGCTTGAGCCTCACCAAGTCTGTACATCGCTTCAAGCGATTCAAGTCTATACAGACTGCCTTCACATTCAGAGTCTGTTCATCGGTCCTTCAGCCGATCGTCTCATTCAGAACTTTGCAAGTCTGTACAGCCTACCGTCTCATGCAGCATCTTATGTTAAAGTCTGCACATCGCATGCATCAGAATTAAGTCTGCTCATTGCATCGTCTCTATCAGTGTCTCACTGGTCAAGTCTGAATAGACTTTAGCGTCTCATGAAAAGTCTATACAACGCTTCAGCATTTAGAAGTCTGTACATTGGCCTTTGCATTAAGCCTCAAAGTCTGTACAGCCGTGTGCATTGGATTCCAAGTCTGTACATCCTGCACCGTCTCTTGCAGCATCTCAAGCAAAGTCCATACATTTGTTTTCTCTTCAAGTCTGGACATTGGCTTCATATCATAAAGTCTGTACATTGGCTTCGCATCTGCAAGTCTGTACATCGGTTTGATATCAACAAGTCTGTACATTGGGTTCAACTCTCCAAGTCTGTACAGCCACATTCAATAGGTAAAGTCTATACATTCTTCAGCTGGAACTGTGCAAGTATGTACATCGTTGTTTGCCAAAGTCTAGACATTGGCATCTATTCCTACGTTGCTCTTCCAAGTCTGCACATTGGGTTCTTTACCTACGTTCAACTCTGAAAGTATGTTCATCAGGAACTTTACCGTCGTTGCCTTGCTAAAGTACATACACTGAACTATTCTTCATAGTCTGTACAGCCTGTCTGTCTTCATGGGTCGTGTGCCTTTAGTGCGTTGACGCACTTGGCTGACTGCGTAGACGCGCACCTTTCTGTCTTGCTCACTGCGTCGACGCTGACACTGGATGCATTGACGCATTGGCCTGTTGCCAAGGGCGTGAGCATCTCGCCTGAGGAGCTGAGGCGACGCTGCACGATGGAAGCATTGACGCCTTGTGCTGATGTTCAAAGGTCTTTTGATAACATCAAGTCTGTACAGCATGAAGTCTGTACTTTGGTTTTGTCTTGAACAGAACGCCTAAGTCTATGCATTGCTGAATGTTATTCAAGTCTGAACAGTGGATGTCTTCATGTGTGAAGTCTATACAATGCATGCTCACATAACTAAGTCTATACACTCGTTGTTAGAGGCCTAGACTGCTAAGTCTATACACTCCCTCACTCTGTACACACTTGCTATATTGATCTCTGAAGTCTATACAATGCTTTGCGTTAACAGAGTCTGTACAGGGTGTTCAAACTTAAACTGATGAATTATTCAATGCTATGTCTGACAGGGATTGTTACCGAGATTGATGACCTGGCTCGTGATCCCAGGAGGACGAGGTATGAAGATGCTAACACGTGGATGAAGCTGCCTCGGTTCTAGCAAATTCCTTGGGCGGGAAAACGTGGAAGCCACGCGCCCAGGAGCTGCTGTTGCTGCTGGTATATATATATGGAGTCTCCTCCATCGGCTGAAGATATAGAAGAGCAGAGAGTGCCTCCACGATACAGAGAATAGAGTAGAAGAAGAAAAAGAAGAGTGGCAGAGTGAGAGAAGCAGCAGAAGTAAAAAGAGAAAGAGAGAGAGCTCGCGAGTGAGAGAAGGAAGCAGAGAAGAAAAGGAAGAGAAAGAAGAAGAGAGAACGAGAGATAGGAAGCTTCATCTGAAGATCTATCTTCACTGGACCGTGGATCAGATCCAGGCCAGTCAGCTCTGTTGAGAGCCATATTGTGCATTTCGTCTTTCAGCTTTCTGTTTGCTGAAGTTATTTTCATTTCGTGTTTTTGTTTCTCCGTTTTCATTTGGTTATCTTGTTCTTCCGATTGCCCTGCTGGGGATCGGGTTCCTCCTGTGGATTCAGGAGAAGGGAGACTTGTCTCCGGTTCTGGGCTTGTGGGTTGCAAGTCCAGGGGTCCCTCCGGTTGGAGGAAGAGAGGTCTCCGACCTCTAGTTTGCTGGTGACTGGAAGTCATTGGTTGGTTCCCTCCGGTTTGGAGGAAGGGAGGATTGGTCCTCCGGTTCTGGTCTTGTGGTTTGCAAGACTAGGTGGTACCTCCGGTTGGGAGGAAGATGGGAGGCTGTTCCCCTGGTCAAGCTGTGTGGCAGCAACTGTTTGCAGACTAAGTCTGCGTTCTAGCTTGAGCTAGTGGAAGCCTCACTCCGGTTGGGAGTGAGGGGTGGATGTAGGTCTGTGGACTGAACCACCTAAAAATCTATTGTGCAGTGGTTTGATTGTTTGCTTTGCTTCCGCTAGATGCTTGAATAGGCACGCTCCAAGTGGTTGTATTTGAGTTGAATCGAATTGGTTCTATTCTGTGTCTATCTCTAGCATCCAAGTTTTTATTTGGCCATTATACATAGAAGGATACATTCACCCCCCTCTGTATCCGGGCCTAGCACCCTAACAGTTGGTATCAGAGCGGTGTCTGCATACAAGGTCCAGCGACCTGTAGATTCGATCTTGTAGTCTTAGGTGCTAATTTGTTTTTAGTGCATCAATATTCCTGTTGCATTAATATGTTGTGTTTACATGGCTCATCCACCGATTTTCAGTGGTACGCACTTTAATGCATGGTTCACTAGTCTGAAGAACTATGTCAAATCGGTGAATCCAGACCTGTGGAAAGTAATTTCACATGGTCCTCATGAATTACCAAAGAAAAAGTCTAAATGGACTGACAGTCACGAATCAATGTATGAGGAGAATCAGACAGCTATAAATCTGATGAAAGCAGCCACTGACAAAGCCTTTCACTCATGTTTCCTTGATTGCAGATCTGCAAGGGATATGTTGGAAATGATGAAGAGAGCCGGGAAAGGAAATCAAACAAGCTGCATGATGGCCAACATGAGTATTCAAGGTGGCAGCGATCAAGGCAGCAATCAAAGTGAAGATGATAATGATGAGGAGGTAAACCCTTTCGAGAACTATACATTGGATGATTGGGAGAATTCATATGCTGAATTATTAGAGTCTCATGAACTGTTAAGAAAACAGTATAAAAAATTGAAGAAGGGTACTGGCTTAGATAGTTCAAGTTCTCCTCGTAGAAATTGTGTTGAATTGAAAAATATTCATCATGCATGTATGTCTGATTTTCAAATAGTGAAGAAACAAGTCTCATTATTGAAAATTGAAAATCAAGATCATATAAATGTGATATCTGAACTAAAAGAAAAATTCAATTCAGATAATGATAATCAGACTTTTGTTAACCATCATGACCAGTATGAAAAATTGCTGAAAAACATTGAAAGTGTAAACGCAGATTTAAACAAGCTAAGATCTGAAAATGATTCCCTGAGAACATCTGCTAATAAAAATGATAACAAATTTGAGAAACTTGAGCAGAAGAAAAACTTGCTTGCTGAAAAACTTGAAGCCATCAAATCTGTGAATGTGGAATTACAGAAAAACATTGAAGAAAAGGAAAAAGATTTGAAGGATTTCAAGGCTGGAAGAAAACTTGAAATTAGCTCAGAAGATCAGACCTTGATAAATGAGTTAATTCAGAATGACAAACTTAAGGAAGAAAATGAGAAGTTAAAAATGCTGAACTCCACTATGTCAGAGAGACTTCTAACTTTGGAAAGAGGAAAAAGTATTTACTTTGAAGATTCTGATAAACTGAGCAATCTGAGAAAGGAAATTGAAGAATACAAAACAGCTAACAAGGTTTTGAATGAAGCTGTCAACTGTAGTGAACAAGAGATCGCTAGTTATGAAATACGCATTGCATCTCTTGAAAATAAAATTCAGGATTTGAAAGTTTCCTTGTCTAAATTTGTTGATGGGCAGAAAAACCTAGACAAGCTACTAGGTATAAAAATCAACCCTAGGAAGGAAGGGCTGGGCTACAATAAGATAAACAAGAAGGAACTTCAGAATAAAGTTATGACATCTTTTGTAAGTGGTTTAGATGTAGCCACCACCTCCAAAGACAAACAGCCCATTGCTCAGAAAATATTGGGAGCAAAGGATAATTTTAAGAAAGAGGGACTGGGCTACAGTCCAGTCATGAGGAAGGTCGATGGATCCAATTTGAAAACTGTTTTTGTTAAATCTTCTGAACAGGAAAAGTCTTCTACTTCATCTTCACCTCAGTATAAGGCTAAGAAAACAGAAAAACATGATAAAAATCAGAAAATGATTGGAAAACAGAAAATAAATAAAAAGGGTCCATCAGTGTTTGCTGATCACAGTCCTCACACACACTCACATGCATCTAAAAAGAAGATTATCTGTCATTACTGTCATAAAGCTGGACATCTGATGCATGAGTGTAAGTTGATGGAGAAGGATGATAAGAATGCTAGGAGATATTATGATAAAAATCTTTCATCTCAGAAAAGGAAAGTTGAGTGTTTTCATTGTGGTAAACTAGGACACAAAATTTCACAATGCTGGTTTGTTAGTGATAAGAATAAATTTCATGCAAACGATCATGCTCTTAACAAGAACAAGTCTGTTCCAATATACCAGCATATGACATGCTTTAATTGTGGAAAATTGGGTCATAAGAGATTTGAATGCTGGCTGAATGCTGGTAAGAAAAGTTCTAATTCATGCTTTCACTGTGGCAAGATGGGCCACATAGCAGCCCACTGTTGGCATGCTCAGGGTAGTAAAGTAAATTCTAAACCTGCCATTGGAAAGTCACCTGCATGCTATCACTGTGGGAAGCCAGGCCACAGGGCTGCAACCTGTTGGCTGGCAGGATATCAAAACCAAACTGGTTTTGGTAAACAGAATTCTTATTCTGTTAACAGAAAATCTCATGCATATACACATGGATTTCATGCAAACAAGAATGTGCATAGATTAAATCCGAAATCTGGTGCATCTTACTATCATTATAGTAAACAGAACTCTCTCTCTGCCAATGAACTTCATGACAACAGTAATGTGCATAAGAGGAATTTGAAATCTGCTAATTCATACCATTGCTGTGGAAAAATTGGTCACTCAATGTATAATTGCAATTTGATGAAATCTGATGACCTTCATGCACGAAAATTGTTGAGAAAACCTACTAGGAGTAATACTGTCATGTCAGGACCCAAGACTTCTTGGGTACCTGTTTGTGCAAAATAACATTGCTATGCAGGTGTGTCTTGGGACTGGAATAAAAAGGGGTAATGATCCAAGGCACTCAAGAAGAAAACCCCATACTGAACTTTTCAGGTAAACTTCCTGCTCTTCTTGCTTTTAGTTTTAATGCATAGCAAGTTAAATCTGTTTTTACATTTTCATTTATCATCTACCATGTGCATTATTTTCTGATCATGCATTTGCTGAGAGTTCTGTGCAAATATCAGATTAAGAAGGGTTGTCTGTATCTGATGCATACATAGGCTAATTTCAATTGCTTGATAATTGTGTTATGCATAGACTCTGAAAACAAATTACATTTCGAATTTTCTGAAAAATATGAACTGCATATGAGTGTGACTTGAAACTTGTGTGTTGCAATAGCTCACTGAAATTCTGAATTACATATAGGACTGCATGTTGAATAATTATGCATGACCTCAATGGTATATAAATGGTAAGGTACCAAAAGGCAGGGAGGTCTATCTGGAAGTTCTTACTATGTGTGAGGTGGTCTTTTAGACCAAGTGCTCCGCCTAGTACCATGGGTCACCTTGCTGGTTAGGACAGTCTGAATGTGCATGAATCATTTGGTCTCATATGTTCAGTTCTCAGTGCAAACATTGTAGGTTTTCAGGGGGAGTTAGTTGCATATCCTTGCATAGCATTCAATGTTGAGTCTTTACATGTCCCTGCATACATATAGTGCATTGCATTTCCTTATATTGAAAATGCCAAAAAGAGAGTTTGAATGCATATTGTGAGGGGGAGTCAATGCATTGCATATAGGTTGTCAAATGCATACATGTGTCAGAACTCATTGCATATCCTTTCTTACTGATTTTGTTGACAAACCTTAATCATATTCTGAAAACTTTGAGCTTCACAATCTCTCTTAACAATTGGTATTCCTCCTATCAATTGGTATCATTTGGGTTCAAAATTCTATCAGTCCTTCATGAAGATTTCAATGGGCTATCTCGATCATAAATCTGAAAACTTTTGAACTAGAAATCTTCTATTATACGTTTTTATGAATATCTGAAATAACTCAGGTGGTTTAAGTTTAATGTACTCAAGGGTTGACTTTAAAATATCTTAAAAATATCTGAAGCATGTTTAATAAACCTTAACCATCTGTTTCATGTTGTGTCTTGTGAAAACTTCTGAAATCTGCACTTTTGAATACATGACTTCAACTGATTAAGTACATGAAACTATTATTGATTTGAAGCAAATGAATTTTTTTGAAATGTCTAAAGGGTAATATCTGTCAGAGCAATGACATTGGTCACTGAGAAACACATGTCCAAAGGACTGTGTCATGAGGTGCCTTAGTTAACTCTGCATAAAATTCATTGAAAATCAGGCAGAGCAATGGCATGCACACTGAGAAATATAACTCACTCATTAAAAAAATGAGTTGTAGTGTGTCATGATGTGTAAATGCTAACTCTGTTCACATAAAGCATGACAGTTAGTCACACTAAGGGCTTAGGGATATTGGCCTCTGATCAAGGTATATCCTGTAGTTACAATGTGTGCACTGAACTAGAGTGCTCGTAAAATTTGTAGCATGGAAAATTGTTGAACAAATTGAAATATCTGAATATTGATGCTAAAATCAAATTGCTACAACCCTAGACAAAATAATATGACTTCATAATTGCTTAATCTCAATACTAGTGCATGTAATTCTGAAAGAAGTCAATAAATTTGATTGTGTAAGACAAAGGGAGGACAATCAAGATAAATATGAGGGCTTGGTTCATTTTTATTAAAACATGGTTTTAGATATCAATACAGAATTTTATTGATAAACTCTGCATACATCATGTTTAAACCATGCTGTTCAAAAGGCTCCTTCATAAGTCCCTATAATGGAAGACTTTGAAAAATTATGTTTTGGATTTATGAGATTGATATCTCCTTGAAAATCTTGCTGAATTATTTCTGTTTGGAGCTTATTTGTAAATCTGATTATTTGAACCTTTCTGCTCACCTTTCTTAGGTCATTGACCTGAACTTCTCCTTGTTTTCCCCTGTGGTCTCCTTCTCATCTATCTCATAAGATTCCACTTATTCAGGGGGAGCATTCCTAGTGATACTGAATCGTGTTCAGATCATTTCTATCCTTGCATTCATATACTTAGGGAGAAGTATTGCATTTCTTGTTGCATCTGCATTTTTGCATTTACCCCCTCCCATGGTTCATCTTGTTTATACCAAATGAGGGACATTGTTTGCCACAAAGGGGGAGACTTTCATTCAATCATTGCATGCTGGCTTCTTTTGATCATCTCTAACTAATGATTTTTTGCTAAAACTCTTAAAGGGGGAGAACCATGTTCTTGCAAGGGGGAGAAATTGACTGAATTTTTTATACATGCTTTAATTTCTCAAACTATTTTCTTTTTGATGAAGTCAAAGGGGGAGAATAGTTTGAGTCATCAGACTGACTCACTGCATCATGTTGCCATCATCAAAAAGGGGGAGATTGTTGTGCCTATGTGATTTTGATGATGGTTTTAATGCTGTAATGGTGGTTTTGATGATTGGCCTTTGAAGTGAGTTATTCACTGTGAGTCATCTTGTGTGAATTCACTGTGAGTCATCTTGTGTGAGTCTTCATGCTAGTATTCACTTTCTGATCATAATGCAATTCTTCATATGTTCTGATATGGCATTGCATAATTGATTATGTTCAGTCATGTTACTGTTGTTCTTAAGACTGCAGTTTATACTGCAGCGTCGACCCATCGAACTGCAGCGTCGACGCTGCAAAGGCTCTTCAGAGGTAGCAGTAAGAAATAGTTGATCTGCTGCGTCCACGCTGCTTGGGCAATGCATTGACGCTAGGTGCCTCCTTAACGGTCCTCTTTCAAAGACTGTACAGCGTAAAGTCCACACTGTAGTGCGTCAACGCCTTGAGCTGATGCGTCGACTCATCAGTTCAGGTTCTTCAAGTCTCTTCATTAGACCGTGGCAATGTCTATACAGTGGTCTGTGCAGCCTGTTTGATTATTGAAGTCTGTACAGCCAATGCTCTTAACTCAAGTCCATACACTGGAAGCTCTTCATTTGATTGAGTCTATATATCCACAGTGGATCATCAAGTCCATACATTCGTTTCCTTGGACAAAGTCTATACATTGTGGCATTGAACTTTCAAGTCTGAACACTGGTTTTCATGAGAAGTCTATACAGACCTCATCGTCTTAAAGAGCGTCTCAAGCTGAAGTCTATACATTGGTCTTAATATCCTAAGTCTATACACTTGATTGTGAGACCTTCAACTCTGTACACTGCTTGAGCCTTACCAAGTCTGTACATCGCTTCAAGCGATTCAAGTCTATACAGACTGCCTTCACATTCAGAGTCTGTTCATCGGTCCTTCAGCCGATCGTCTCATTCAGAACTTTGCAAGTCTGTACAGCCTACCGTCTCATGCAGCGTCTTATGTTAAAGTCTGCACATCGCATGCATCAGAATTAAGTCTGCTCATTGCATCGTCTCTATCAGTGTCTCACTGGTCAAGTCTGAATAGACTTTAGCGTCTCATGAAAAGTCTATACAACGCTTCAACATTTAGAAGTCTGTACACTGGCCTTTGCATTAAGCCTCAAAGTCTGTACAGCCGTGTGCATTGGATTCCAAGTCTGTACATCCTGCACCGTCTCTTGCAGCATCTCAAGCAAAGTCCATACATTTGTTTTCTCTTCAAGTCTGGACATTGGCTTCATATCATAAAGTCTGTACATTGGCTTCGCATCTGCAAGTCTGTACATCGGTTTGATATCAACAAGTCTGTACATTGGGTTCAACTCTCCAAGTCTGTACAGTCACATTCAATAGGTAAAGTCTATACATTCTTCAGCTGGAACTGTGCAAGTCTGTACATCGTTGTTTGCCAAAGTCTAGACATTGGCATATATTCCTACATTGCTCTTCCAAGTCTGCACATTGGGTTCTTTACCTACGTTCAGCTCTGAAAGTATGTTCATCAGGAACTTTACCGTCGTTGCCTTGCCAAAGTACATACACTGAACTATTCTTCATAGTCTGTACAGCCTGTCTGTCTTCATGGGTCGTGTGCCTTTAGTGCGTTGACGCACTTGGCTGACTGCGTAGACGCACACCTTTTTGTCTTGCTCACTACGTCGACGCTGACATTGGATGCGTTGACGCATTGGCCTATTGCCAAGGGCGTGAGCATCTCGCCTGAGGAGTTGAGGCGACGCTGCACGATGGAAGCGTTGACGCCTTGTGCTGATGTTCAAAGGTCTTTTGATCAACATCAAGTCTGTACATCATGAAGTCTGTACTTTGGTTTTGTCTTGAACAGAACGCCTAAGTCTATGCATTGCTGAATGTTATTCAAGTCTGAACAGCGGATGTCTTCATGTGTGAAGTCTATACAATACATGCTCACATAACTAAGTCTATACACTCGTTGTTAGAGGCCTAGACTGCTAAGTCTATACACTCCCTCACTCTGTACACACTTGCTATATTGATCTCTGAAGTCTATACAATGCTTTGCGTTAACAGAGTCTGTACAGGGTGTTCAAACTTAAACTGATGAATTATTCAATGCTATGTCTGACAGGGATTGTTACCGAGATTGATGACCTGGCTCGTGATCCCAGGAGGACGAGGTATGAAGATGCTGACACGTGGATGAAGCTGCCTCGGTTCTAGCAAATTCCTTGGGCGGGAAAACGTGGAAGCCACGCGCCCAGGAGCTGCTGGTGCTGCTGGTATATATATATGGAGTCTCCTCCATCGGCTGAAGATATAGAAGAGCAGAGAGTGCCTCCACGATACAGAGAATAGAGTAGAAGAAGAAAAAGAAGAGTGGCAGAGTGAGAGAAGCAGCAGAAGTAAAAAGAGAAAGAGAGAGAGCTCGCGAGTGAGAGAAGGAAGCAGAGAAGAAAAGGAAGAGAAAGAAGAAGAGAGAACGAGAGATAGGAAGCTTCATCTGAAGATCTATCTTCACTGGACCGTGGATCAGATCCAGGCCAGTCAGCTCTGTTGAGAGCCATATTGTGCATTTCGTCTTTCAACTTTCTGTTTGCTGAAGTTATTTTCATTTCGTATTTTTGTTTCTCCGTTTTCATTTGGTTATCTTGTTCTTCCGATTGCCCTGCTGGGGATCGGGTTCCTCCTGTGGATTCAGGAGAAGGGAGACTTGTCTCCGGTTCTGGGCTTGTGGGTTGCAAGTCCAGGGGTCCCTCCGGTTGGAGGAAGAGAGGTCTCCGACCTCTAGTTTGCTGGTGACTGGAAGTCATTGGTTGGTTCCCTCCGGTTTGGAGGAAGGGAGTATTGGTCCTCCGGTTCTGGTCTTGTGGTTTGCAAGACTAGGTGGTCCCTCCGGTTGGGAGGAAGAGGGGAGGCTATTCCCCTGGTCAAGCTGTGTGGCAGCAACTGTTTGCAGACTAAGTCTGCGTTCTAGCTTGAGCTAGTGGAAGCCTCACTCCGGTTGGGAGTGAGGGGTGGATGTAGGTCTGTGGACCGAACCACCTAAAAATCTATTGTGCAGTGGTTTGATTGTTTGCTTTGCTTCCGCTAGATGCTTGAATAGGCACGCTCCAAGTGGTTGTATTTGAGTTGAATCGAATTGGTTCTATTCTGTGTCTATCTCTAGCATCCAAGTTTTTATTTGGCCATTATACATAGAAGGATACATTCACCCCCCTCTGTATCCGGGCCTAGCACCCTAACACGATGATCCTAGTTATTGCCTGTATCATCGCATATTGGGTCACTCAATCAAAGATTGCTATGTCTTCAAGACTCAGGCACAGAAGTTGATCAGAGACGGCCTCGTCAAAATGAAGAGTGGTCTCGTCGATCCTCCGCAACCACATACGTGGGCCAGGCCAGCTAAGGTAGCACGCGTGGTTCACCACTCAGCCAATGTCATCCACATGATGGCCACATTTTCTCTTTCGGATGACGAGTCAGAGGAGCCCAGTGCCAGTCGAAGGGGACATTCAATCTGGTATCCGGGGTGGAGGCCCTGGCATGATCAGAGACCTCTCTCCTTCCCCAGGGAGACAACCCGACAACTCTTTGATATCCTAATCGAGAGGGGGCAAATCATGTCCCGCGACTCGCCTGCCGACTACACCCATTGGGACCGTAGTCACCCTCAATACTGCCCCTTCCACGCCAGAATTTGCCACCCGATCGCGTCCTGTGAGGAAATTCAACACCTCATCCAGGAACAGATCCAATGGGAGCAGATCGATGCGGGGGGAACTCTATGTCACTTGTCAGGCTTCGGCAAGCTGTCGAAGAGACCCTGAGCACTGCGGGAATGCGCCAGAGCGGCCAGACTTCCCTCAAGAAAATGGGCACGGACTTCCTTATCAGCATCCTCCAGAATGGCTTGAGTTTCGGACTGACAACCAAGAAGCGCTCGAGCGACTGCGGAGGCGTAGAGAGCGGGATGCCAGTCAAGAGACGGAGCCGAACAACCTTTCGGTCAATGTCATCCATTCCCCTGCTCCTCCAGCCCCTTCGGGCTCCCAGACATCAGCACCTAGCCAGCCAACCCCAGCCACTTCAGCTGTGCAGTGGCGGTCCTGGCGGGAGCTAAAGTCTCTCCCTTTCCCTGAAAAAGACACCGCCAGGCTCCTCCGAGTCCTTCTCGGCTGAGAGGACGTTCTGGTGGGTGAGACGACGACGGGCTCTTCAGCCCTCTCTCGTCATCCCCCCATCCTATCTCCGTCTCCGGCAACCGTGGATAGGAAGGGAAAGCAAAAGCAGGGTGAGGCCCCACCTCGGCCTCGTCACATCTCCTCAGCGGACGGGTCGTCGGGTCCTCCCCGACTACCCGTTGACACAATCCGAAGTACAAAGAAAACATCTTCGGAGTCTTCAGCGGCTTTGATTCAAGTGGCGGGCTCACCGCCACAAGGCTCACCCAGTCCGCAAAGTCGGGTTAACTGCTCAGAGCAACAACACCCTGCGATGCCTTCGGTCGTCGCTAGGCCCAACTCTCAGCGTGATCACAAAGGCAAAGCTAAGAAGCAGGACAACAAGCATATCCCTTGGTCCGCTTCTCAACAAAAGCCACTGCCATCGCGACTAAGGCATCAAACCGCGCATATGTCTTCGGATGCCAGCACCAGCCTACCGACTCCTCGTAGGCTCCTATCGCCACTACGGTTAAGGCACCAAACCGCGCATACGTCTTCGGACGCCAGTCCCAGCATCCCGGCATACCAGGAATTGCCGCTCGAGGTAATTGAGCAGGCAATCAACGTCACCTTCTTGATACAACAAGCGGAAGGCACCTGGATCGAAATTCGGGCAAGGGAGAGTCATCGACCTCATCTTGCACAGGGACCAGCTCGGAGGTATCCTCATCAGGATTTATCAACTCCGGCCCCAGCACCTCTCCCTCCTACTCCCTTGGAGATCGCTATTGCTAAGAGACAAGAGAAAAATAGGAGGAAGAACCTTAGAAGACGGCTCAAGAAACAAGCTGAACAAGCAGCTGCCCTACAATCACCAGGCGAGCCGACGCCTCTCCACCGGCTCCAACGGCTCATTGATGACCTGGAGGAATACATTCCTCCTCATCCTACCGGAGCTCTCCCACTCGACAGCTACATCCCGTGGGAAGAAATGTAGAAGCGAGCCCGCCTCAGAAATTGGGTCCAAGAGATGATCCAAAAGCTCAAGGACGGCGAAAGACTCGTGATCCCGGACGAGCTCTCCTTGTGTTATAAAGACAAGGAGATCACCACAGAGCAGCTAGAAGAAATGCTTTGGCGCTGCACCTGCAACATGGTGGCCATTCCACCCCTGATAATATTAACGCTTCTTGGCGGGGCGAGCCAGTAGCCTCCCGGACAAGACAAAGAACTATCGCTCCTCTTAGGCTACAGCCAGCTCCAGAACACACAGGCCGTGACCGAGGTCGTGGCCGGGGATGCGGTAGAGGCCGTGGGAGAACCCCTGAGTTACCCCTCTCTCCGTCCACCTTCGACCTGGAGCAAATTATCCTCTTTCGAGGAGAGGAGCCGGCTCCCATTCCGGAAGTAGAGATTCGGACCGGACCTGGTATCTTCGACCCTTCTGGCATCAAACAGGCTACCATCAGCCTCCTAGCCCCTACACCAGTATCGGCCTCTACAGTAGAGCAAGCGGGACCGTCCGGCAAGGACGAGCCAACCTGCCAGTCACCCCCAGAAGAGCCATCATTGGCATCCCTGTTCCAGAAGTCCGTTGGCGATCAAAGTCAGTCTGATCCCGGTGGTAAGGGCAAGGCAGTGCAACTTCCTGACGGAGAACATCACGACAGCTCACAGAAGGTTCAGCCTGGCATACTACCCTCTCTGGAGGATGCTCGAGCCCGAGCTGATCAAAAAGTCCTCCACCAGATGAAGCGCTTCCCTGCTAGTATTTCAATTTGAGAAGCCATTGCTTGGAGTAAGGACCTAAGGGAAACTCTTATCAAGATACTCCAAGAGCCAGAAGTCTATGAAGCACATGCCGTGGAAATGAAGGCGACTGCCTATGAAGCCTTCACAGCCACCATCTCCTTCACAGAGAAAGACATGCTGCTTTCCCTTCCATGCCACAACTGTCCTCTCTACATGAAGGGGAAGATAACCGGGCATGACGTTAATCGGATCCTGGTAGACGCTGGTGCCGCTATTAACATTATGCCACTCAAGACATTCAAGACTCTATATCTGACCCCATACCTCTGGAAGGTTCAGGCGGTCAATGTAATGTCCCGGATCTTTCGGATCCTTCGTTATGGGTCCCGGATCTGGTTTGTCAAGGTGTTCGACCCTGTTGTGTCCGAAATTTCATTTCGGACATCTTTCGTGTTCGGATCGGCGCGATCCGGAGTCGTTTCGGAGGCCCGGAGTGTGTCCGCGGCTTTTCCGTGCGCATTTTCCGATTTTCGCGTACGGGTTTCGGCGAGTCCTTCGGAACCCTGTAGCGGGTGAACCGGGTCGTTCACCAGCCTGCGAGTGGTACCGTTGCGATCAACGCGTCGAGACGGTCGAGGAGGTGTATTTTTCTATTTTTTGGTATTTTTGGCATTTTTTGGATTTTCTATTTAAAGCCTTTTCTTTTTCTTTTTTCTTCCCTTTTTCTTCTTCCTTCTTTCCCCTCCCGTGAGCGCGCAATGGCCACCTCCCCTTTTCCCCCTCCTTGCCTGTTGGAACCTCGCGGCGGCCCCTTCCCCTCTGGCGACGGGTGGTGGACCTTGGCGGCAGCGCGGTGACGACGGCGGCGGCGAGAGGATCGCGGCGGTGCCCCCATTGGCGCGTGGTTGTGGAGTTCGTGGTTGAGCTAGATTTGAGGATCGGTGGTGATTCGGTAGATTTCGAGCTTCCTTGAGGTAGGGGGACGAATCCTTACCCTCTTTCTAGCATTCCCAGTGATTTCTAGGCCGTGGAGAGGCCGAGAGGGGCTAGATTCATGCCGGGAGGGTTATTTCCATGTTTGGGGTTTGAGCGCCGGATCCGTCGATTCGTGGGGTTTTTGATCGATTTGGGGGCTCTAGATGCATGCTAGGTCGTTGTGGGGTGATTCCCCATTGTTTTCCCTTCACCCAAGGGGGTGAATGGGCGTGGTTTTGTGATTTCCGGCCGTAGTTCGCGAACCGGGCTCGGCCCGATGTCGCGCTATAGTCCAGTGGCACGTTCTTGATGAACGCGCTGTGTCGTCCGAGCGTGTCCTTCGGAGGAGATGAACAGTAAGGTGGTGGGAAACGCACCTAGTTCGGGTAGCGCGATCTCCAGATCGCGCTATCCAAGACTAGCGCGTTCAGATTGAACGCGCTAGCCTTGGGCAGCGCGACATGGAAGATCGCGCTAGCCAAAGCTAGCGCGTTCTTCGGTGTCACGCTAGGGATACCTAGCGCGAGCTTTCCCTTCCCCGAACCGCGTTTTGTGGGTAGCGTGACCTCCGGTTAGATGAGTTATGGACCTGGTTGTGGCGTGTGGCCCTAGGGATGCCGTGGGCACCCAGTGAGAGCCACAGGGGCGCCCGAGGTTCCTCGGAGAATCAGTTACCCCGGTAGGAGTGCCGCGTGACTTGAGGGACGGTCGGACCTCATGCGGGTCCCCGGCTTCCGTACCTACCGTAGGATCATCGAGAGTCTGTGCTAGGGTTTGGTCGGTGGTTTCCGTGGATTAGTCCTTACTTCCAGTGACCTGTCCACTAGTTGTAGCTTCTTGCGCACGCGGGTGCGGACCCACCTGGGAGTGGTGGAGAGCGAGACCCAGTGTGACGCGGTTTTTAGGCTGGTTGCCGTAGGGCCCCTTGCCTTTGCCACCAGAGTCCGGTGGGGGGGAAAACCAGCTAGAGGACCCGACCTAGAGCAGATGGTCTGTGTGTGCACATGTAGTTGGGGGCTTGGGACACTCACTGACGAGTGCGACCCCAGCTAGTCCTTGTTGTGGTACTTGTTGCGTGTCTGAGTCTCACGCCCGGGGCGTTGTAGCTAGACACTTGTGACGCCGTGTAAGACGTCAGGGGACGCATCCGGTCGTTCTTCTTGTGGATGGTGCTCCTGTTCACTGGCAGGCGTGGACTCGTGTTTTGTTGGACCGAGGTTCCGTACTACGGTACCGTTAGAGTAGACGGCTTTTTCGTTTATTTACTTTAGCTTGTCGGTTCTACCGTACTCTCGGTTGGTAGGGTTGTCTTCTTCTTCCTCGTTTTCCGTGCGAGGTGGGGATTCGCGGGATCCCTACTGGGCCAATGAGATGAGGCTCACCCCTGCTCTTCAGGTGAGGCGAGGTCGGCGGGAGGTGCGGCCGAGTTTCAGCGTGGGTCTTCCAACCAGGGTTAGTTGCCAGAGCCGGGGGATGCCCCGCGTAGTTGTACTCCGGGGGATGCCCCGTGTTGTTGTACGCCGGGGGATGCCTCGTGTAGTTGTACTTTCTTTCCTGTTGACTGTACTTTCTTTTGGACATGAGACACTGTGGACCTTGTAGCAGTTTGATTTGTTTATATTATTATGTGCATTTCCTTTTTGATTATTGTGCTATCTATGTGGACGTTGCAGCTTCTCTTATACCCCACACCACTCCTTTCTACCCTTCCGAGTCTTCAGGCTCGTGGGTTGGCGGGCCGAGATTCGAGACGCGCCGGTTCCTTTCCGGTACTCGGATCTTCGGGTCGTCACAATCAAGATATCCGGCTTTAACCAGAACACCGAGGATGTCCTCGGCCGGGTGGATGTTGACCTGGTGCTCGATGATTTCACCTCCAAGGCAACATTCTACATCATCGACTCCAACACATCTTATAAGATGCTACTGGGCAGACCTTGGCTCACAAAAATTGGGTCGTCTCGTCAACTCTCCACCAATGCATCAAGTATGCCAAGGACGGGGAGCAACATACGGTCTTTGCAGACCTGTCGCCGTTCACGCCAGTAGAATGCAACCTGGCCGACGCTGCGCTCTACTTCTAGGGGATCAGTCCGTACCCCGTGATTAAGAGCAAAAGCAACGGTTGGCTCTCAGAGGAAGACGACGATGATCTCTTCTCTGTTGACGAGGAAAAAGGCCAAGCTTCATCGGCTGTGCCTCGGCTCCAAGTCAACCTCAGATCGCCCCGAGAGGCGCCAGATCGACTTCGAGGCTAATCTTATTAGCTGAGCTATCGGCAAGAGTATATGCTTGCCACTAGACTGCATCCAGCTCCCATGTGCATCCGAGAAGCACAGTGTCGAGTCGCTAACGACATTCATTGTCACCTTCAAGCGATAACACCGAAACAAGAAGAAGGCTAACAAGGACAAACCCATTGTCTTCTATAAGGGAGACATGGTCCCTCAAGCCCCGCCAGATGATGACTTCGGCTGGTCTAGGCAAGCCGATGATACCCCTGAAACAGCTATGGTGTTGGGCGACCTATCGCCGCATATTCAAGAAATGTGTCTGAAGCAACACATTCCCCTGTGGCAAGCTTCTACACAACAGAGATACTTCCGTTAGCTGTGGACTCCTTCCCAAGTCCGGGGGCAACCCCCGTCCTTCCATAAGGATACCAGGGGACTTGGCTATGACCAGGACCCGGACTTTCACGTCTATCACGCAATCAACATCGTAGGCCTGGTACAACCAGCCGACGACCGAGCTAGAGTCGAAGCCAAATTCGACAGCTCCGGGGATGAGGAGGAGGAAATTCTGATCCCGATCTCCGTCAAAGCCAGAACGCCAGCTCAAGCCGTCGAGGAACCCTCTTCGCCTCCCTGCCAAGGCATCAGGGACGAAGAAGCTCCTCCGGTCTCTCAACCAGTCGAAGGACCCAATTCAACAAACCCTCCTGAGGGGAAGGGGATATCTCTGGTCCGAGCTGCGAAGGATTGTCAGCTTCACTAGACAACCCCGGGGGAACCTCAGCAACCCCAACTGACAACTGCTGGCCAGGAATCGGCGGTCCAAATCAATCCTCCATGGATCCCAGCAACAATCACTCTCCAGTACCTTCAGCGTCAATCGGTGGCTTCGAGAACCAAGAAATACATGAAGCCGACACTGATGATGTGGATTTCATCGACCTTCAACCCGCTCCTTTCGAGCTGGAGGACGGCGGCCAGGAGACCGTCGACGATCTCATGGAGATCAACCTGGGCGAAGATAAAGCCCCTCAGCCTACATTCGTCAGCGCTCTCCTTACCGAGGCAGAAAGGCAGGATTACAAGCAACTCCTGCTCGAATACAAAGACTGCTTCGCCTGGACGTACAAGGAGATGCCAGGGCTAGACCCCTCCATAGCAGAGCACGAGCTAGCCATTTCTCTCTCGATCGCTCCGGTCAAACAGCCGCAGCGGCGCATGCGCCATAAGCTGGAGCTTTAGGTTTCGGCCGAAGTCCATAAAATGGCGGAGGTCGACTTCATCGAGCCGTACATCTACCCGATCTGGCTCGCCAATATAGTCCCAGTTAAGAAGAAAAATGGTCAAGTCCGCATCTGTGTCAACTTCTGGGACCTTAACAAAGCTTGCCCGAAGGACGACTTCCCAGTCCCAATCACAGAAACGATGGTCGATATGACCACTGGGCATGAGGCCTTGCCTTTCATGGATGGGTTGTCCGGTTATAATAAAATCCGTATGTCCTTTAAAGATAAGGACCATGCAGCTTTTAGATCCCCCAAGGGGATTTTCAACTACAGGCACATGCCCTTTGGTCTGAAGAATGCCGGCACTACTTACCAGAGGACCATGACCAAAATATTCGACGAGATGCTGCACAACACCGTCGAATGCTATGTCGATGACCTCATCGTCAAGACCAAAAGGCGCGAAGACCATTTGGGCGACCTCCGCCAAGTCTTCGAGCGTCTCCGGCAATATGGGCTCAAAATGAACCCCATGAAGTGCGCCTTTGGCGTATCCAGCGGCAAATTTCTCGGCTTCGTCGTCAGGTACCGAGGAATCGAGGTGGATCCCAGCAAGATCAAAGTAATCCGGGAGCTTCCACCACCCAGCAACATCACCGAGCTTAGGTCCTTCCAAGGGAGGCTCGCCTACATTCAGAGGTTTATCTCTAACCTCTCCGGTCGGTGCGCGCCTTTCGGTAAGCTGATGAAGAAAGACGCCCCGTTTACATGGGACTCGGAATGCCAAGCGACTTTCGAGCAAATCAAGGAGTACCTCCTTACTCCCCTAGTCCTGGGGGCACTAATCAAGGGTAAACCCCTCATCCTTTATATTGCTGCCATGGACGCTTCGCTAGTAGCTCTGTTGGCGCAAATCAATGAAGAAGGTAAAGAGTAGCCCCTCTATTACCTCAGTCGGAAGCTGATCGGTGCCGAGTACCGCTACTCCCCTATGGAGAAGGTTTGCTTGGCATTGGTGTTCGCAGTTAAGATGCTGCGGCATTACCTCCTGTCCCATCAAGTCGAGCTTATATCCAAGCACGACCCTCTGAAGTATCTCCTTCGATGATATGTCCTCTCAGGCAGACTGGGGAGGTGGGCTCTCCAGTTGATGGAGTACGACATTACTTATGTCCCCAGAAAAGCAATTAAGGGACAGGGTATGGCTGAATTCTTGGCAGCCCATCCAGTGCCAGACGACTCACCTTTCAGCTCAGAGCTCCCGGATGAGGAGTCCCTTGTTGCTAAATCACAACAACCGGTTGAACAGAGCGGAGACGTCTTGCATTATTGGCAGCAAAGTGCTCTCACAACGAGCGTACCCTACTGGTAGCTCTACTTCGATGGCGCTTCCCGAGGGATTACCCGGAGCAACCAGGATCCAGCCACTACGGCAGGTGCCAGCATTGTTTTCCTGACTCCTCAGGGCGGAGTTTTGTACAACTCCTGTGCCCTCATGAAATCTTTGACCAACAATGAAGCCGAGTATGAAGCTCTACTCATTGGGCACCAGATGGCTCTCCATATGGACATTAAATACCTCAAAGCCTACGGGGACTCCCAGCTGATAGTCCGGCTAGTCCTCGGCATCTATGACGTGCGGAAGCCAGAGTTAGTTCCGTACCATACCACCATCACTAGATTAACATAGAAGTTCTATTTCTTCAAAATAGATCATATTCCCAGAAGCAGCAACGCTCAGGCGGATGCCTTAGCCAAATTGGCCACGGCCATCAAGCTCCCGCCCGAGGGCGAGGTCGACATCGTCATTAAACACAGAAGGCTTATGCCGAGCTCACTCTAAGGCAACACTCATCTCACCATTTATGAGGTCCACGACCTTTAGCAGAGCATGCCTCCAGAAGAGGATGATTGGCGTGCGCCCATCATCAAATTCAAGAAAGGGTGGCTTCCCCTTGACCGAGCTCAAAGGGTCCAGCTACTCCGCCGATCAACCTCTTATGAGTTGATTGGCGACTCCGTGTATCGACTCGTCCATGAGAAGGACAAGTCAATTCTCCTGAGATGTGTCTCCCTCGTCGAGGCTCGAGCCGTCATGCAGGAGATCCACTCTGGGTTGTGCGGCGCGCACCTGGCCGGAGATCGAATGAAGCACAACATCAAGCTCAAAGGCTTCTACTAGCCAACTATGTACGTGGATTGCATCCAGTACGCCCGTACATGTCATCAATGCCAAGCCTTTGGCCCAGTACCCAGAAGACCTCCCAACCCACTGCGTCCTACAGCCCCCACATGGCCATTCACTGAGTGGGGCATGGACATCGCGGGGCCTTTCCCGCCATCTTCCAAGGGCCATAAATATATCTTGGCCGCCACTGACTACTTCTCTCGTTGGGCGGAGGCTCTGCCTTTACGAGAGGTCACCGGCGAGGTGGTTTCCAGATTCGTCCGGCACAACATCATATACCGATTCGGTACTCCCAGTCGCATAGTGTCAGACAACGGGACACCATTCAAAAATAAGGCCGTATACCAGTTAGCGGCCAAATTCCACATCGATTGGAGAACCTCTTCGGTCTATAACCCCCAGGCTAACGGTTTGGCGGAAGCCTTCAACAAGACCCTCTGCAAGCTCCTGGCTAAGATGGTTAGCCACCGGAAACGTGATTGGGGAAGGTCTTCGAAGCATTATGGGCCTGTCGGACGGTCTACAAAACCCCAACGGGGTGCTCGCCGTTCTCCCTTGCTTATGGGACAGAAGTAGTCATCCCCATCGAAATCCAGTTAGCTTCTTAGCGCGTGGCGGTCTACACCGGCCTTGTCGGTCCTGACGAAAGTGAGTACCAGAGAAGGCTAGAAGAGCTCGCCGATCTAGAAGGCAAGCGACTCGAAGCCTACAAACACCTACAAGTATACCAGGCCCGCATGGCCCGGGCCTATGATAAGCTCGTCAAGCAATGAGCTTTCAAGCAAGGCGACCTCGTCATGATCAAGGAAAAGGAAGTCATGGCAGGGCGCTCTAGTGGAAAACTAGAGCCAAATTGGCAAGGTCCGTATATTATCCAGAATGTCTACGAGGGTGGGGCTTACATGGTTGTCGATCACAAAGGTCATAGACCATTCCCGTCTCTCAACGGCAAACATATGAAGCTATATTATGCACCAGAACACGAGTTCGCACGCCAGCCAGACTAGGGCGCGCGTCCCAGCTATTACCAGTGAGGCCGGCCCTTCCCCGTGAAGGATCTAACCGGCTAGTCCTCCCAGTCTTCAATTTCTAGTCAAGCAACCAGCCCAGCTCCCCGGAACCGCCGCTAGGCATTCTCGAGGACTAATCTCCTGCCCTCGTTCCCATCACCACGAGAGCACGGGCACTTCTGCACCGGCACCAGTCTAGTCGCCAGGCTCCCGGGTAAGTACAAATAATAATAATAATAATAATAATGGGGTTAAAAATAGAGATGCCCCGACAGACCCGGTCATCCTCACCGCAAGGGGGCGACTGGGGGCAAAAATGCTAGTAACCCGGCTAAGGCGGAAACCCGAAAGGGCACCTTAGGCAAAATCGAGAAACCCCTCGACGTGAAAACTCGCAAGGGCACGTCGGAAAAAGCTAAAGGGGTTCGGCTCTAGCGAAGACCCGAAAGGACGGTAGAGCCGATAACGAGAAAATCTTCCTCTCCCCACCAGTTAGAACGGTCTTCCACCCACTCCTTGGCGAGCCGTTAGCCTCACCCAGAGCCAGCCTTCAATCAACTTACACTGTTAGAGCACGAACCCTATAATTCCCAGTTGGCCTTGCACTACCCCCACTCAGTTTGACCAACCTTAGGCCCTTGCTTCGACACCACAGGTCAACCAGTCCCTGTGACAGTCAAGCTCCCAGTCACCATTCCAGTAGACTTATGTCCAAGCACATCCCTAGACACATGTCATTCTATGTCACTACATCCCACATCCCCTGCAAATCCAGAGCCTTCAAGTTTCATTATAATCCCAATTCTCTCCTACAATCCCTGATCCACCAGCCATAACTCCAGTCATATCTTGCCATAACAAAGTGGCCCGTCGCCACCATGGCACGAGAATGTATAAAAACCCTTATTAATGGCGGAACAATATCCGACCACCCACACCTTCCAGTTTCAGGTTACGTCCCCTAACGACAACACACTATGGACGGCAGTCTAAAAAAAAAAGTATATATGAAAAAAATTGGGGTTAAAAATAGAGATACCCCGGCGGCCTCAGTTGATCCCTTCCACAGGATTACTGAGGGCAAAAATTGCCATTAACCTAGCTGAGGTGAAAACCCGAAAGGGCGCCTCAGGTAAAATCGGGTAACCTCTCGGTGTGAAAACCCACAAGGGCGCACCGGAAAAAGTAAAAGGGGGCCAACTCTGGTGAAAACCCGCAAGGGCAGTAGAGCTGGTAAAGATAAAACAAAAAAACTCTCTCCCTCTCTACTCCTCACTGATGGAAGCCGTCAACCGCCACATCTCGCTGACAGCAACCTTCGCATCACTCCACGACAATGGTGGCCACTACACCCCCGAGGGTCGGTCATCGCCAATTCCAGTTCCAGTCTCCAACTACAACGCCTTCACAGGCCAGCCAGCCAACTCCAGTCTCCAGTTCCAGTTCCCGGCTACAACGCCTTCACAGGCTAGCCGGCTAGCTCCAGTCTCCAGCTCTAGTTCCTGGCTACAACGCCTTCACAGGCTAGCCGGCCAGCGCCAGTCTCCAGCTCCAGTTCCCGGCTACAACGCCTTCACAGGCTAGCCAGCCAACTCCAGTCTCCAGTTCCAGTCTTCGGCTACAACGCCTTCATAGGCCAGCCGGCTAGCACCAGTCTCCAGCTCCAGTTCCCGACTACAACGCCTTCACAGGCCAGCCGGCCAGCTTCCAACTCCAGTTTCCGGCTACAACGCCTTTACAGGCCAGCCGCCATTCTCCAGCTCTAGTTTCCAGCTACAACGCCTTCACAGGCCAGCCGGCCAGCTCCAGTCTCCAGCTCCAGTTCCCGGCTACAACGCCTTCACAGGCCAGTCGGCCAGCTCTAGTCTCCAGTTCCAGTCTTCGGCTACAACGCCTTCACAGGCCAACCGGCCAGCTCTAGTCTCCAGTTCTAGCTTCTGGCTACAACGATTTCACAGGCCAGCCGCCAGTTTCCAACTCCTGTCTTTGGCTACAACGCCTTCACAGGCCAGCCACCAATTTCCAACTCCAGTCCCCGGCTACAACGCCTTCACAGGCCAGCCGCCAACTCCCAGCTCCAGTTACGGCCACAATCCCTTCACAGGTCGGCCAATAGTCCTAGCCCCTACGCCAGTACATGTTAAAACAATCAAGCACGACTGACAGTAAGTGGTCGCCATCCCTTCTACCCAACCTTATCCCATAGACTGGGAAGGAGAACAACTC
This sequence comes from Amorphophallus konjac, assembly GCA_022559845.1. Lineage (NCBI taxonomy): Eukaryota > Viridiplantae > Streptophyta > Magnoliopsida > Alismatales > Araceae > Amorphophallus > Amorphophallus konjac. The sequence continues at coordinate 242,827,963 of CM040127.1, forward strand.
AGCAAACAACAACACCAAAATCCGGAGTTTGTCATTGATACTCTATAAAAGGGAGCCCAAGACATGCCCTTGGGGTAACGAAAGACATATAGTCCGGATAACAAAAAAAATAAAAGAGAGGGAGAGGTGATACAATCATATCCCAGGCTCGCCCCTCTCTAGTGCCGTCAGACGAGACTCCGCAGCCGCGAGCTCTGCCTCCAAGGTCGACGCAAGCTGAACACTAGCCTCGGCCCCAGCTTCGGTAGTCCGCCACTCAACCCTAGCAAGCTCTACAGCATGCCGCTGCTCCTCCAAGGCCTTCTGCAAGGCCTCAACCCTGCTCTCCACCTCGCTCAGATGCACAACGCGGTCCCTAGCAAGTGACATGGCCGCATCAGCGAGCCTCCTCTGCTCGGCAGCCGCCAACGTGAGCTGAGCCCGCTGCTCCTGCACCTCTCGAATGACCACCAACCGCTGAGCCCTCTGCTCCTGAGCCTCCAGGAGCCGTAGGTACTCCGCCCAGATACCGGCCAAGCCAGGCATCCAGAGCTCACGCGGGAAGCCAAGGCCATGGTAGCCCTGCGTGCAGTCCCTCAGCCGCTGTCGAAGCTCCTCCGGAGAAGGCAGGGGGTCACCTCCTAGGTACCCTCGGGCTCACTGGAGCAAGGTCACATCCACGCTGGCATCCAACAACGGCTCTGGTGGCGAAATAGACGTAGACCACTCGATCCCCAGCTCCAGGGAAGAGTGGCCCATCTCAGCCAGTACACCGAAAGGACCTGCACAATCCCATCAAATAGTCAGCAACATCCGGGACTTTCCTGTGACAAGACAAGGTGAAAAACCTGAGAAAGGTCCAAACTCTTACCTGGTGTGGCTCCCGCCGCGCCTGCAACATCCCCGCTCGGGGTCGGTGAGGGTAACCTCTCCCCCACGTCGGCGGCATCCTTCGTTGGAGTCTGGGAGGGCAAGGTCTCCCCGATAATCTGGCCATCCCCAGCTGCCATCGGGGAGATGGAGGATTCTCCCTGGTCATCCTCGACGGGAGCCGACACGCGCTCCCCCTCAGATTCCAGGCCTGGACACAGTACGAGTGCATCAATACCTCGCTATAAACTTTAAACCAAAGCCAACGGGGAGGAGAGGAGGATCTCTGTATACCTTCCAAAACCGTCTCCATCTCGACATCCCCGGCAGAAGAGGCCTATGAGGAAGAAGAGCTCGAGCTTGAGCTCTTGTCAGTCTCCATCGTTGCCCTGCCACTGTCAGAAGAATCAGACGAGGTCTCTGATGAACCCCCGGCCGTAGGCAAATCAGAGGCACCTGCACATCAAGAAGCCAAGTCGGGCTACTACCAAATCCAGCCTAACATGAAGATAAATTCCTAGCCAGAGGTGTTAGGCAAGAAGCTCACCAGCTGGGGCGTCCCCTTCGGAAACTCTCTCAATGTCGACGAACTCCTCGTCGCCCCCAGTAGAACCTGCGATAGCAGGCTCGTCTCCGGCTACCCGGGCCATGTCTCAGGGAAGCTCTTCATCCTCCAAAGGGGAAGAGGTACCGTAATTAACCCTGATGAAAGCTCAGCACCGGTGGGTAAAGCAGAGCAATCCACCATGAAATGACCAGGTACTCAATTACATACCTGATGGTCCCACACTGGAGGACTCTACCAGCCCCACCGTGCAAGCCGATACTACGGTCAGCACAGGTGGGAGAGGTACCTTTGCCAGCGACTGTGGCAGTCCACCCAGCGTGCCCTCAACAATGGGTGGGGGAATAGAAGCCACCTGCTCGGGCTCACCAGCAAAGGATGGCAGAACCACTGGGGGGGGGCGGCATCAACTAGCTCCCGGATCATCTCCAAGGTGGCCGCCGCATCCTCACCTGCCAAACAAACAACTCGAATCAAGTCAATAATTCTGTCTTGCTGAAAAAGTCCAACAACAATGGGAAGATCCCCTCAACAGCAATTGGACACTTACCCGGACAGCTACTAGCCACCGTGCGTGCTGGCTCTTCCGCCTATTCAGGTGCTCCGCTCAGTACCTCAGCAGGGGCCTTGGCCCCCGACACCTCTGCCTCCTCTGCACAATCCAGACGGTTATGTCAGTAACCGGAAGCAAGCGAAATCATAGCTCACACCTAGTATTAGAAGCCCTTACTTGAACGGGCTCCTCCGACAGTTTTCCACGACTCAAAATCGGGAAAGGTCTCAACATTAGGGGCAGTCTCATCCATTAGATGAAGGAGCCCCTCCATATCTATCTCATACTCGTCCCCCTCCTCAGGTAGAGGATCTACCTCCTGAGGGGGCGAGAAAGCCGCCTCCACTCCAATCTCCAGGGGAGCTACAAAACACAAATCCAGCAAAACAAGATAGCCAGCTACCATGGCTAAACCAAGCAGGAGCAAAGAAGGTGAAGCGACACTTACTCAAGGCAATCTCTGCCTCAACCTACCCGCCAGTCTTGAGTCCTCCAGGGGACTCACCAGCCTCAGCGACCGTAGCCTCTACTCGAGGGCGTTTTCGCCTGGGCTGCAGACCTCCATCCCCGCTTCCTGAAGACACCTCCGTAGAAGGGTGATCTCCTTTTGCTACAGAACCTGCCAACAAACATGGCATTGTACAATGCCCCAATTACACACCCGAAGAATAAGAAGATAAAAAAGGGAGGGATGCATGCTAGAAAGAAGATAGCCTTACCTGAAGCCCCGAAGGGGGTCAACAGAAGGGGCACTAACTGCTTCGGTTTCAGTGCCAGCGCCCGGGCTGCCTTCGCGACGGCCTCCTGAATGTCCCTTAGCGTGCGGGCACACTCGATCTGGGACACGAACTCCACGGGCCCAGCTGACCCGATCGAGTGGCCAATGTGCCGCCTCCAGTCGTCGATTGTCGTGTCGACAAAGCTCCCATCGGGGAGCACCCGGTCCAACGAACGTCTGCTCCGGAAGCCACAGTCGTCCAGGAACTGGGACCACCAAGTCCTAGGTGCCCTCAGTCAAGGCACCTCCGCCCCGGTTGCTGCCACTGTCGTTACCACCTGTTTCAGAGGCTTCAGTGCCCCTCCATTGCCTCGGCTCCCGGACGACGAGCCCCGGCTTCTCCGGGGCTACTGCTCCGCAAGTTGCTCGACCTCTCGACGGATCCGAGCAACGCGGGTCCTCTGGTACCCCTCATCCAGTGCAATCGGAGGCAGATCCTCCCTCAGCAAGCGACTCTCCTCCGCCTTCCTGATCGCGGAGGCCTTTTGTCGGTATAGGTGGCTGTGCTCGAACCACCACCTGGCGTAATGTACGTTGAATCGCCCTCGACGTCCCTGTCTCGGCATTGGGAGTCGCTCGGGCTCCTAGCGACAGTAAAAGTCCCACCATGCTGCTGCAAGTAGGTGGGTATCTCTGCCCCTGTACTGCCTGCCTGTCAGAGGAAACTCTCGGTTCGGCGGGATCCCCTGGTCGTACCCGAAGTTCCTTGCAAACCGATGCGGGTAGTACGGCTCCAAGGAACTCATAGTCGACCGGTGCAACGTCAACATAGCCGACCGGGTGCTCAGCACCCACTCAGTCCGTGGCCCTGCATCTGCCACCCCCTGACCAGGGTGGGCGCTGATCGCCACACCGCCTAAAGCCCCCAAGAAAAGGCTGGAGTCCCTCCTCGCCCCGGGCGGGCAGGTAGCAAAGAGCTCTCTTGGCCCCCTCCAGCTGTGCCTCTGCATCCCCGTCAGGCTGCCCAGTGAAGCTGAACAAAAGTGGTGCCGTCGGGTTCGTCAAGGTCCCTCGCGTCACCAGTCTCGGAAACAGCAGCCCGGCCCACACACTGAGATAGTGGGTCGACAGAAGTATGCTCCTTTCTCTCGGCGCCGGGTGCGCCGCCAGAACTCCCAGTCCCTGATATATGTTGGCAAGTGCAGCAGGAGCTAGGGCCAACTGTCTCCCCTCCGCCAACAAACAGGCTGGCCACAGCAACTCGGCCCTTAACAGACCATCCTCTCCATGCGGGACCACAAATGTCGCTAACCAGTATGCCAAGTAGGCGGCAAGATGTGTCACGCCCGGTAAGCCGTGGGGATTCCACCCCTCCTATGGAGCATATATGTATCGGAAGTACGTCCAAAACTATAGCTCCACCTCACTATATTCCTCCCACGGAGCCTGATCCCTGGCGAATTCCTGATAAAAGCAGAAGGGTCCATTGTAGAAATAGCGGACCCACCCATTTAGCGGCACCCTCGAGTCTGTGCAGCTCTGTCTCTCCCGGCTAAGGCCAGGTCCCTCCAGGTCTTCAGAAGATACCGGTAACTATAAGGTACCTGGTATCGCCCCTGTCCGTCGGTATGGCTACGGTGGAGGTCATCCAGTACCACCTCCTCATACCCTTCGCCAATAATCGGCAACCCAGAAATCCAGAACAGAGACCACAAGTCAAGGCTGGTCGCTCCCTCTACTGTTGCCACCGTGTTCCATCGACGATTGAAGCACTCCAGCAATCCCTGTAGCAGTCCGGTGTAGCACGGGTATGCGTACAAAGCGGCAGTCACCGCGTATCTGATCCCAGCCTGATCCAGTAGCACCCGGTAGTGGTGAACAATCCCCATCAGCCACTCAGTGGCACCCTGACGGGAGTAGTGTGACGAGATCACTGCCCAGCGACCGTACCAGCTGATGACAGTCTGCCGCATAACTCCATCCAAGATGCTGTGGTCATCATAGCCTTCCCCAGCATACTGCGAGCCCGCAGACTCCAGCACCAACCCAGCGGTCCCCTCTATCTCTGCGCGGTGGTGACCGTGCAAGTCCCAGGAAGCAGGGCCCAGCGGCCCCACTCTGATCCCAGACTGCTCTGCTCTGCCAAAGAACCCTAGGCACTCAACACTGGGGAACTGACGCTGCCTCCAGTAATCCTCGAAAAAGTTCGGGTAACTGTAGAATGCTACACCATGCAGGCTGTCCCTGCCAATCAAGATAGCCCGCTCAAGCCGGCGACGGGCTCCCGGAATCTGGGTATCACTCTTCTCCATGCCGGGAGGGACATAGCTCCTGATAAACTCAAACAAGTGGCGATCCAGGGGGAACTCCAAAGGATAACCCCTGCTCCGGTCATAGATATACATACAGCATACTCCTGAAATCTGGGCCACCTCTACGGTCCCAACTCCAACTGCCCTCTCACCGACGGGACCCTCAGCCACTGCTATATGCCCCGCATCCAGCCGTTCCACACTAGCCACAGTAACCACCGACGGACATAGAGGAGGCATCGGCCGCTCAGTCCGCCGCACCCAGTGATCCTCCTCCCGAGCCATCCGCCTCGGGACTCGCATATCTCTGCCGAAGCGTGCCATAGCTGCAAGACACGACACCCCAAAAAATAGTCAGAACACCAGGAAATCAACATATACAGCACAGCAAAATAAAGGCACATGAAGTGTCAAAATACAACTACAACAGCCCGGAACAGGGGTCTCACGAGCCGTACGCCCTCGTCTCAGCCTCCGATGCACGCCCCGTGGGGGGCATTTGTTGTACCCCGATTATTTCACGGTAAAATAACAAGGAATAAGGGTTTGGGAATTTTCCCGAACACCTTGAAGGCACGGGCTATCTAGCCCTTTCTACAACCCTGCGGGTCCCTACAAAGGTCTAGACCAGCTCGCCGCGACACACGGCAATATAAGCAATTGTCCGGGGTCAACCCCGGCCACTCACATACGGGCTTTGCCCGTATCCTACATGGCCGCCCGGGACCACCCGGGGGCACCCCGATGTTAAGCCACGCCATGTGGCACCCAGTGAAAGGGGCCGCGGGCCCACCCCGAGACACTTCTTTCAACCCTCCAAGGTCAAAGGGAGACCCAAGTAAGTCAACCACAGGCTCTTGAGGCCCGCAGCACGTGTATACGGCTCACACATGTCACGCCCCGAACCGATAGCAGCGGGAAGCGATGCTCGAAACGTGGCAAGAGACAAGTCACGATAACAAGAGCGGAAGATAAATAATCACAATAAAATACAAAGAGGCCAGACACACTTTTTGAGAAAATACGAACTCTTATTAATTTAAAAAGATATATTTGACACCACTTACAATAAAAGATTCAAAATAAATAACAAAAAGAAATAACTAGACTAGCTAGACTCAAGAAAATGAAAGAGCAGACTCCAACTCTAGGTTCCAGGTTCCACTCGATCACACTGATCCATTTCCCAATGCACGTACCGATACTCGCATAACCTGAAAAGGGTTGGAAGTAGGGGTGAGCAAAAAGCTCAGTAGGAATTATACTCTATCATCAGGCATAGTTTAAGTGATTAGCAAGTAAATTACAGTTTCATATGCCATGCTAATAAGAGAAATAAATGACGATATAAAGAAATAACGATAATAAAATAGATCTTGCAAGGTCAAGAAATATAAAGGAACAGAATGGTAATACTTAAGAGGAATAGCAAAGATACGAATTTACTGCAGGAGATAACGATAAAGAGTTGGCCATATCGAGACAATTCAAGTCATGTCAAGCACGTATGTAATTCCATTTCCACGTCCAAGTAGTAGCAAGTAAAGTAACGACAAGTAGAGTATAGAACAATGAAGAGTGGAAAGTGCAACATAGTAGAGAGTAGTGGACAGTAGTGGACAGTCCTAGATTTAACTCATGTCATAGTACTGGTGCCAAATGCCACACCTAGTCAATCACCTCCCCGGGGGTACACGTAGTGTTCGGGCGCTCCTCCCAAGACTAGACCGAGCCCTTAATTGTTTGCCAGGCATTGATTTCTTTGGATCAAATATCCCACGAATCTAGACTTCCACAATTTATGGCTAGAATTCCAAGGTTTGAACTATGTAGCAATAACAATTTCAAGTAGGAAGGAGATTCATTTCAGAATTTCAAGGTAAGCACAATCATCAAGAAGATTGAAAACCAAGTCACAATAAGAGTTAATCGTGATGCGCTACTGTAGTGCAGCAGCTATCCAGCAAGCTAATCAACATGTTAATCCTAATTACCAAGTTAGTATGTCAAAGATTATCCATTATCATTTGCATTAAGCATAAGCCAAAAGAAGATTCAAGATGATTAAAGAACAAGCTCACAGGAATGAAATAGCATGCATTACAGAGATTTAGTTACACCATTAACCACTAATTATGTGGGTTTCTATTTAACCAATGTATGAGTCGAAATGAAGATGGTAAACAACATGTTTTTACACTATGTTTGCAAGTAGGAACCAATGTAAATTGAAATCATAAGGTTTCCAGAATAGGTCACTGGTTCTTCAAAAGCATAGTTTTCAATTGGTCTAAGTTCAATGGGTCGATCCTCTAATGGTCCGGATCGATCCACGGGTCGCAAAATGATGAAAATCGGGTTTCTGGTACATGGGTCGACCCCTGTAAAAATGGGGTTGGGTCGACCCCTGGGGCCGACCCCCCACAATTCAATTTCTGAAGATGGGTCGACCCCAGGGGTCGACCCCCACACTTTCTGCAGATGGGTCGACCCCAGGGGTCGACCCCTTGCAGGGACAAGATGGGTCGACCCCAGGGGTCGACCCTCGGGCCTGCCAGAATACCCAGAAAACGGGTCGACCCCAGGGGTCGACCCCTGCAAGAACAGAAACGGCCTTTGCTCCGGAAAATGCATAAACTCACCCAATTGAGGTCCAATTGAGTTGGGATCTTAACCCTATGATCTAGGGTGATTAATATACATACTAGGGTCATTAAGCAAGCGATTTGAAACACTAATTCTAACAGAAATCAATTAAATCTTAACCTATTCTATGAAGAACACATGAAGACCTAATTCTTGACATGCTGTCACTAAATCTTAAAATTCTCCCAACATACATAACGAAATTTGGGGCTTTTGGTGTCAAAAGAAAGCTAACTTAATGTTGAATCTAACCATGTATTATAAGCTATATGTGGATCAAGTTATCTAACTCGAAATAAGCCCGCAATACATGCTTTTACTTGAAGAACACACCAAAAGCTAGGTCTAGACATGCTGTTACTCCGAACAGAAATTCTCTAGACATGTTGAAAGGAATTTAGGGCTTTTATAATCAATGGAAAGAGCACGAAAAACTCTACAAGATGCATGGATTAATTTCATAATTACACCTTGAAATCAGAACTTAATCGAAGAAGGAACAATGTTAACCCTAATCTAACATGCTTCTAACATGCTTCTACTAAACCTCGAAATACTCGCAGGATACTACATGATATTTGGGGCTTTATATATCAAAAGAAAGCGAACTTCATGATGAACATTTTGATATATGATTTGCTATTTGAGCCCGAGAGAACCTACCTCAATTTGATGAAGAACAAGGAAGAACAAAGGAGGAAGAAAGAAAGAAGGAAGCCGACACCCACGCACTCAACGCGAGATATCTCCCAGATCTGAAAACCTCAGCAACTGCCGCAGTAACCAAACGAAAATAGACTGGAAGGGCTTCATTTTGATAGTTTATACACGTTCTGGGATGGTCTGTGGAGAGAGGAATCGACGCCACAAGAGACGTGTTAAACAAGGCGCCGAAATCAAGGACCAAGTCAAACTCGACCAGCCGCCTCAATTAGGGTTAGGGTTTCGAGCAATGTTTAGAGGTCTATTGAAGTTAAGATCATGGCCTTTAATTTGACACCAATTTCAGATCAAATGGTTGAGTATTAAGGTCAGATTTTGTGTTTGAAGTCAAGGTTAGGTAAAGGTTGAAAAGTGTGGATTTTTCACTTAAAACATTAAATAGATCTTGCTACGGATTTGTACTGGGTTAATCCCAGAAGATAAATTTGTTACATACATTGCCAGAAACCAAATTACCATTTTTATAGATTTTTATCAAGTAGAAGAAGTTTCGATGGTACTATTCCAAGGAATAAAATATTATTTAATGAAACTCACTTAAACGATAAATAGATCTAATTACAGATTTTTACTGATAAAACTCAAGAAGGCAAAGTTGTTTCATAAATCATTCTCTATCAATTTACTATTTTTCTAGATTTTTGTGAGAAAGTCAAAATTACACTAGCACTATTCACTGAGGAATATAATATAAATTTCTGAAATTCATTTATCTAAATTAAAAATTTACTATTTCAATTAAATTTTAGATTTTAAAAACCGGGGTGTTACACACATGTGTGTTCGGCATTTTTTCGAACACCTTGTGGGCGCATATGTTCCAGTGATGCGGGACGGACACGCGACTCGACTCCAATTGGATATGCAATCCTTGGACTCTAAGCAAGCTCGCGATCGCCCCTAACGAGAGAAGCGTACGGACGTGGACAGTTGAGAAACCGGCAATGAGCTAGGGTGCTCAACTCACAAATTCGTACCCGGATCGGGTCACGGGACGGTCTCGCTCTCTCTCGCAGCAGCGGTGAATTAATTATATCGAGCTAATGGCCCTAACACATGCTCTCTAGCAGTGGCATAAATAAGTATATACGAATAAAGCAAATGCCGGGTAAGGAGCGAATACGATACCTCCACGCGCCGGGCGTGGGGAAGACGATCCCGGCCGATATCGTACTCCCGGAACAATTACTACACAATAATTACAGCAATGCAATTTCACTGCCCACTCCACGCAGGGAGGTAAAGGGCGACACAGCGGGACCCGGCAGCTTCTTGTGTAGCTTCGGCGGCACACGTACTCACGATCATAGGACCCACATGCTGGTCAGTGGGGCCGTGTGGGCCCGGAGCGGCACCACTGTGATGGGGACATTCGGAGGGGCGCTTCCTGGGAAGGCGGTGCGCTGGTTCGCCTCGTGGAAGGCGAGGAGGCTCCGATCGGTGCGGGTTGGAGTTGCTGCCCACGGATCTGAATTCTGTTTTAGACCTGTGCGTCCCGACAAAAACTGATTCTGCGATCGGCCCCGAAGTCGGATCAATGCACAAGAGGTACCGATGGAAAGCTAACTCAAAATCCTTTGATATATAACCAGAGAAAGAAATTTGAATTTTGCGTTGATGGCCTTTGTCGAATATTCAAGCTGCTGGTTCACAGGATCTGAAAACTCAGGATAGAATTGATTTTTCCTGAGAGTTGGCATTGACCGTGATGTAGACCTCCAATTCAACTATTGAGATCTTCATGAAAGTGGTAGAGACTGAAAATAGAAAGACGGGGATATATTTTATGAAAGGTTTGGTGGAGATTTGACAGGGGAAAAGTATTTTCTAGTACCGGGTGGTCGGATCTGGACAGCAGAAATAGAACTGAATTTGGGGGAAAGACACAATTTCTAAAAATAGGTAGAGAGCTTTTAAAATTCGACGAAAATTTGTGGAGGATGGGGATGGTGGACAGAACCTCCAGAAAAATTGGAAATTCAAGAAAAAATCAATAAGAGGAGCAAAAGGGCAAAACTCAGGGCTGCTATGAAACTAGACAGAGAACTGGCAGATCTGGTGGATTGGGAAGCACAGAAATGGAAAAATATAAAATGGGGGTTGGAATTTTTTTCACATTTTCTGGGATGTGGTGATGACCTCTAGAACTCACCTTGAAAATCTCAGCTCCAGAAGATCTATGAGTTGGGAGCTAAAATTCTCAGAGTAACCCTCTATCCAGTAAAATAGAACCTTGGACAACACTTCAGAACTTGCTTCTCGGCGGCTCGATGGCGGCACGACGGCGGCGGCGGCGGCAGAGATAGAAACCAGAGATAGAGGGGCTAAGATAGAAGAGGTCTATACCCAAAAATTCTAAAGGAGGAGGAAGGAAACCAGAGGGAGAGAGGAGGGGGCGCACCAAGCTCCAATGCACACAACAATTTTTTCTTCTCATTAATTCTCTAAAATGTGGAAATACAAGTATTTATATAAAATGGAAAATGACTCAAAGTGCCCTCAGATCTAGGGTTGGAAGGGGCACTAAGGGGATAGGAGAAAGTATTTCTCCCATGTGGTCAAAACACATTTCACATATTCTATTCAAACTTACCTAACTTAGCCTAATAAGGACAAAGAAGGGGGCGCCCCCTTCATGGGCCTACAGACTCATCACAAACTACATCTCAATTACTCCAAATGGACGCCTGCCAATCCTCGGCTTCGCTCTCACCACAGAGCCATAGGACACAACCTGAACATATCACAGCACACATCTCTAGGACAGATAAGTGCCATCTGCTACCACAACAACCTGGTCGACGACGCCGCGACCCATGCACACGGATCTCTAGACATCACGGATCCTTACCATAGCTGACCACCTGGCTAGCCGCACTAGCCTCTCACAGCTACCAACAAATGAATAGGGTACTCATGCGGCAAACTTGCCGTCATATTTCCCCAACTCTCCATCCTGCTAGTGCCACAAACTGCGATGGCTCAAGCAATGGCACGACAACCAACACGGCTCACATAGCCAGTGACAATCACACACCGAGGAACAATCCTCTGATGCTCTACTAATCCTCTGAAATCCGCCTGTAGCAACCATCACTATGACCCTGGGCCTATGGGGTATGGGCCCACCAGGCTTCCGCTGCGCACTCTGATCCACGCACACAATCATCACAGACGACTCGGGATCGCCATCCCGACAATCCTTAACTCGACTGGCTAACTCCGGAAAATAGGGTGAGGAAAGCTCAATTACCTCGAACCCAGAGCACATATTCTCTCTCCTGATCTGGCAACCCTCTGCAACTCTGTAGGCTCCTATTCACAACGCATCGGGAAACACAACACTAGCCTCGGATTCTCATAAGCACAGCCCAACTGGCACTCATCCTTCCGGAATGATGCCAACGCACCCTTACGCATCAGGGGAATAGGCATTGCTTCTCACAGGCAACCACATTGCCAAAACACAGAACATGTCTCGCACAGAATTTATGGCACACAAAAGGCCAACCAATCCGAACACAAGATGCAAGACGACGGAGCTTAGCAAAATGAGATCCTCTCCTACCAAGGGAAACCCAACATACCTCCTACAAAGTGAGTGGTCTCCACACTTGACCTGACCTCGAACCTCACGCATGCTGGGAATCGCACCTTCCAGCACCAGGAAGAACCATCACTTCCGTCAGGTCAACACCTCCGACAACACTCGCCAAGTGTCTCATCGGACCACACTTGCCGCATCTCCCAGCGCACCATCATTGCAATTCCCCAAACTGCAACTCACCACGCCTCGAGCACTGGCTCTGCTGATCGCCAGCCAGACTTTGCCACAACGGTTGAGCTAGCCACTGCCACATGCTCCCTACCTATGTCTGCCTCTGATCCCGGAACCATGAACACGCCAAAACACTTACCGAGGAGCAAAGAAACCACAAAAGATGCCAGGCTTGAAGGCTGCTACACCTCTAGCCACCTGACATTATTCGCTCGAATCTGTCCTTGCTAACACCAATCCATTCTCAATTCTCGAGTCCTCAAAATATCCATCTCCTGAGCTGCTGCCGCGCAGGCCACCACACCAAGAGCCATAACATGAACCATGATCGGCACTTGCCAACGCTCATCCTCAAATCTCGAGTCTACCGCGGAACCGTCACATCTCATCTTCCGCCTCACACGGGCATCCAAGGCAGTACACCATGGCCTCAAATTCCACAAGCTAGGCCACAAACCAAGCCACCACCATACTATCTCGAATCAAAATCTAGCACTAACACAGCCCATTCACGCGCAAAAGCACATGACTTAGAGTTCACTAGGACATCTTTGCCTAATCCAACCTCGAAATCCGTAAAATAATCAAGACTAGAACGTCATCTTCGACGCCACCGAGCACGACAAGAAAATCAGGTTGGACAACAACAGGTCACCCGGAAGATCCTCTGCTCGCCCGAGCACATCTCTCGATCAGAGCACCCGCTCTGCCATCTCAAACCACGATCTTAACACCTCAGGGGCTAGATAAACCTCAAGCTGGGGTGGCCAAAATGACAATAACATCCTCCGGGGCACACTCATGGCCATCTAACCATGAGCAATCCTTGCCAGCCACCTGACCTCGCCGCAGATTCATCGAACGCAGCACCGCGGACTCGCAGCCACACTCATGGACAAGAAGGGGGGTTGAATTGTCCCCCAGCCGAGATGTCAGATTTTAAAAAATTTCTAAACTAAACACAGTAGAATTAAAAATGACTACGTTTATTATCTTAAACTAGAGTGAGATTAAAATGTTCTCTCGATCTTCCCGATCTCACACGGAATATTAATGCAAAGAACGAATAAATCTAAGCCTAAGACAGATAGCAGATGTAGCAATGTGCAGTGGTGCAGTGAGTAAAAATCTATTAGTTTGACCTGTGAAGGGAGGTAGATGAAATGAACAATCACACAGGCATTCACACGAGACACAAAGATTTTTAGGTGGTTCGGGACCACGACGGGCTCCCTACGTCCACCCCTCACCGAACCCGGTGAGGCTTCACTACCACGCTACAAAAGTAGCAACCACGGGGACGAGCCCTAACACCACACACGCTGCTTCCGCAGCAATACACACATGGGGCCTGACCCCAAGCCGCTGCCACTGCAGCACACACACAAGCACGGTCGGGGAACGCACCCCGGACATAAAACCACACGGAGACGCAGCTCCGTCTTCACACAAAAACTCGGGGAAACTTTCCCCACAATAAATCCACACACTAGGAGACGCAGCTCCGCCCACACACAATGGTATTTCGAGTTCAATAAAATGAAAAGATATACAATGACCCCCTAAATATTAATCTATGCTCAAATGAAAGGATGGAAATGAGAGATCAAGGATTCCCCCTCAAATCCGCAGTGAAACCCGTAGATGAGATGAATGGGTGCGCTGGAAGTAGTCGTCCGCGGAGTGGAAGCCAGCCGAAACCACAAGAGATGCCCACAGAAGAAGGTTCAGCTATGGCGTTCAAAGGTGGGATCAAATCAACAGATATCCCACGTTGATGGCGTCCTCCTGATCTTCCTCTTCCTCCTCTAGATGGTGGCGTCAGCATCCTCTTCTTCCTGCAACAAATGAAAAGATTAGCCCTCAAGGAATAGCCCTTCGATGGAGATCGCAGCATACATATACCATCAAGAAGGCAGCAATAAAAGACCACAAAGCCCTTCTAATAACCCTCCAAAACACACCCAATAAAGGGTAGAAACCCTAAGGGTAAGTGGGTAAAAAGCCTAAGCCAATCGGACCTAGAACCATGGAGTTCGAACCCAAAACGACAAACACGATTCGGGTCACCCAGAAGAAGTGTCGACTGAAGGAGTCAACACTTTCTTCAAGCCATTCTGTCCCGTTTACAAGAAACAGGACCCAGGGTGAAAGTGTCGACTCTTAGAGTCGACACATTTCACCAGGGGTTCTGTTTGCATTAAAAACAGACCTCTGGCCTGTAAGTGTCGACTCTAAGAGTCGAAACTTTCAGGCAGCTTCGCCCAGCCAGCAAGCTGGCCAACAAGTGTCGACTCTTAGAGTCGACACTTGCAGGGCCAAACCAGAAAACTACATAATGCAGTCCATAGCAAGCAAAACCATGGAGAACCTATCAACCCTATTCAAATACAGTCTAGTGGCATGAATTAAAAGGATTTAGAACCAACATTCAAACTTGTTTAAACAAGATTCAAAGAAAGCATGTTAAGCACAAAGTCACATCAAAAACCCCATGAAAGATATGCATGAAGGCACTTTGAAAACCCACTTTTCCCAAGTCAAGATTAGAAGGATATTACCATGCATTCAGTGTGATATTCAAGATGTTTACCATCAATATCAATCCTGCAAAAAGCACAATAGAATCAGGTTCAGTTTTCCTCAATCCAAAAATTGCTTCGTACATGGAGAAGCCATTTCTAAATAAAATTCAATCAGACTTTCATGAATACAAGTTATGTCCAAGAATTCCAAGTTCAGTCTAAAGCATGGAGAACCCATTTCCAAATTAATTCAATCAATTCAGTCATTAATTGCAAATACAGTCCAAGTCAACATGAGTATCTCATATGTCATATACATAAATCCTTCAACCTGCACATTAACAAAAACCCTTTTGAAGAAGATACTATTTGCGACCGCGGGGAGTTGCTGGTCATTTTGTCATCGTGGTGGGGGTGTAGACTAGCCTTTTACGGAAGGTCGAGATAGGTTGACTGGGCACGCGGGGATTCCAGGGGTATTGAGAAGAAGGTAGAGAGAACGATGGGAACGCATTGGAAGGGATGGCGTATGATTCATCATTCTGGGAGACTGGGACAGGGATGGCTGGGTGGAATGCGGGCGTGCCAGTCGATTTCTTGACAATCAACTATGGAACCTAGGATTGACCAGGGAAGCGTCGCCAGGACATGGCACGTGGCTCGAGGGATCGGGCGACACGTGGATAGAAGGGGTTCCACGGGTGCGAGTGCATCGGTGATTATGGGGATTCGTGTACTGGACGTCTTTCCTCACCGGTCGCAAGCAACCGATGTTTATTTTACATCGGATTGAATCCGAATACCTTTGTTTCTTCTACCAAAGAGAGAGTCAGGGACCTTGGTAGCCGCAACGTCGGGAGGGTTTAGTCCGTGCAACAGCGACATGGCAACAACAACATGACAGGGATAACTGTGGGTAGAGAGACTGGTTCCGGCGAGGAGGGGGATCCGCTCCCTGACTGGATTACATGACTTATATGTCATGAAAGACATTTATATGGGGGCATGAGAGCCCGATTACAATTGCTTGCAAGCCACGGGACAATTCCGTCATTCATGATGGTCCCCGGGTCATTGCATTATTGTGCAGGTATTTTCGCATTTGTACGTGTCATCCGTCAAAGGACCTGTGACTCAGTAGGATGGCACCCGAGGGGCGTCACAATGTATTCCCGACATGAGACAGTGTCGAGGTTGGGGCAGTAGGGGTGCCGGAGGCACTGTTGTGCTGGAGCAGTTGGGCGGTCGGGTGCCGCGGGCCCCGATGTGACTGGAGTTGCTGGCAGTCGGGTACCGGGGGCACCGTTTGTGACTGGAGTTGTTGGCAGTCGGGTGCCGGGGGCACCGCTGTGACTGGAGTTGTTGAGTGATCGAGTGCCGCGGGCCGCGTTGTGACTGGAGTTGTTGGCAGTCAGGTGCCGGGGGCACCGTTGTGATTGGAGTTGTTGGCAGTCGGGTGCCGGGGGCACCGCTGTGACTGGAGTTGTTGGCAATCGGGTGCCGGAGGCACCATTGCGACTGGAGGAGGCGGGCGCCGGGGGACCTCGATGGTCATGCTCGAGGACCGGTGTGACTGTTAATCTGGTGCCGAGGGCACCGTTGTGACTGGAGTTGTTTAGTGGTCGGGTACCGTGGGCCCTGATGTGACTGGAGTAGCTGGCAGTCGGGTGCCGGGGGCACCGTTGTGACTGGAGTTATTGGTAGTCGAGTGCCGGGGGCACCGTTGTGACTGAAGTAGATGGGTAGTCGGGTGCCGGCGGCACCATTGTGACTGGGGCAGCTGGCAGTTGGGTGCCGGGGGCACCCTTGTGACTGGAGTTGTTGAGTGGTCGACGACTAGCTCAAAGCGGGCGGTGAGCACGCAGTTCCGTGTCAGAAGTAGGTGCGGCATCAGGGCGTGTGTATAGCTGTAGCAACCCTGGTAAATTAAAGGACTAGAAAGTCTAAAACTCGACCGGTGCAGTTTCTATCGCCCCTTTTATTAAAAAAATAATAATTAAACAAGACCCAGACCTTGTACATGACCCTCTTACGTCCTAAAAAGTCTGACAACAGAACTCATGGACACTACTATTGTATTATAATAAATTTAAGAATGACATGTTATTTTTAGGTAAGTATTTAATATACAACGTAATTTTAATTGAATTAAGAATCATTAAATCTTGAAGAAAATGTCAATTTATATTTTATTACTAATTTAGAAATTTTAATATTCCACATTTATTACATTATAATCTTATTAGAAGGGAGAATGATATATATATAAGATTTAATTACATTAAAGATATGTAAAAGATAAAAGAATGAGCATATATGCAATTTCGGTTCTTTCAAGGGTATTGAGAAAATGCCAAAAACTCAATTGACGCCTCTTAGTACAGGCGTATCTAACGTGAAAGACGACTTAATGCAAGTCGTTATTTACAAATTAGTAAAAGTCAAATAAAGTATATAGTTAAAAGAGTTATAGATATAATAGGGATATATATATATATATATAATATTGGTCTTTTGGAGGTTAAGGTAAAAGGGCCGAAATCAAATGACGCCCATTGGTGTGGGCGTGATTCACGTAATAAACGACATATAGTATGTCGTTATTTCGTTAAAGTACAAATCACATAAAATAAGATATATAGATAATATTTATAGGGTATAAATTCAATTTTGGTCCTTATAAGGGCATGGAGAAATGCCAAATGCCAAATGACGCCCATTGGTATAGGCGTTGTTTACGTAAGAAACGACTTAAACAAAGTCGTTATTTTATTATAAATGAATTGTGCCAATTTTTTAATTAAAGAATTTTGAAAAAACTAATTACATGGGAAAATAGAGAAAAATGGAAAATGCATACCCATAAAAGTTCCCAACAAGATCACATCAAGAAAAAAAGATAAAAATCCAGAAAGATCGTTACACCTTAAATTAACAAATAGGGAAAGGTGAATGACGCCTCCGAGCAAGTCGTCATTTAATTTTGACGACAGTGTATACAAGCGTCATTTATTGAAATAACGTCCCAACCTGAGACGTCATTTCCAAAAGGGACAGTCGGTGTTTGGTTCGAACATGGATGTTATCTGGGTAAGTTTGGATTAAGGAAAGGGATCCATACGTGGATATCTATGGTTTTAGTCTTAATCGAACTCCTAGAACCCATCAGGATTCCTTCTCCTATAAATACCAACCCTTCCATCGAACCCATATTGACACTATTCGCCAAAGACGCCCTACTGCTGTTGCTATTTTCCTACTGCTTCGTGAAGAACATCACGGTTCTTCATCGTCTTCTTCCTCTTCCTCCTACGGGTTGTCCGCAACAAGAAGGGACGCAGGAAGCATCTTCTTCTCTGCTTCTTCCTCCTTGCTGGCCGTTGCTGCTGTTGCTGTTATTCTTCTTGCAGAAACAAAGCATCAGATTTTTGGTTATTTCACCACCGTTCTTCACGTTCTAGCAACCAAACTCAATCAACAAGGTAGGTTTTCTCAAGTGTTAAGCAAAACCTATGGTTATTAGGCAATCTGCATGCATGTAGGATTGTTAGTGGTGATATTGATATATCAGTTTTTCATGATTTCTGTATTTCTTGAAATGACGCCCCAGCTTAAGGCGTTATTTTGATTTAACGCCCATACGAAAAGTCGTCAATTGACTAGTTAATTAATAATAACACAAGTTCAAAAAAATCAATAACTATGAACCCTTACATGTTAACCAATGCATGATCATATTAGTGAATTCCTGCTATTTTTTTCTCAATCTGTACATGTCTTTAGTTTCTTGATTGGAAATACTACAAAGTCCATATGTCTGTGATGGTACAATAAATAACGACCATGTCTAGGTCGTCAATTGAATAAACGCCCATGTACGCAGGTGTCAATTAGTGATAAATCAAGAATTCCTGAAAATGTTTATAATTTCCTGGATATTAAAATAACGACATGCATCCTACCATCTTTTTGATATATGATGCCCCTGACTAGGGCGTTGTTTACGAAATTGAAGCCTTAATGTAAGACGTCATTTATATAATACCTGAGATTTTAGAATGTTTATAGATTTTAATATTAACAAGACCTGCATATAACGACTGCGTGAACAGTCGTCATTTACTGAATTGACGACCCTAACAAGGGCGCCAATTCATGAAATGAAGACTTAAGCCCAGACGCCAATTGACTGATTTCCTGATTTCGTGGTTTTTTGTAACCCTTGACAGTGAGTTATGTATTAGGCACTATATTCTATTCCGTGAGTATAGTCCCATGTTTTACGTTGTTTTATCGATTTCCCTATTTCTCGGTGATAGATGAACCCTCCGTGGGACATTCCGTTCCTTCGGATCGGTGACTTTATCATAGAGACCTCTGTAAGACTCCGCTAGCATTGGATTCCCTCAAGGTAGTCGAGCAGGTTGTACCATTAAAAATCCATGACACTACTTGATTGCCATGTCACTCTAAAGAAACATGGTATATTGCCCCTCATGACGTCCTATGTAGATGCCATGAGAATATCCTAAATTAATGGAATGGGCAATCCATACCATTCATATCCTTTAAAAATTGTTACCGTACTTGTGGACACCAATTCTATCGACCTTATCATGTACAAGAACGAGCGACCATTTCTATATGAGCGCTTATTCTTAACATCATGGCACCTATCTAGGGAGCCATTTCCACCTAGTTTTATCGTTAATCGTGGTTGCACCGTTATTACCATCCTTACGTATCATGAGCAATCCTTGAAATCCTAATCTCTATGGTCTACCTTAAAAGTTCCTACAAGCTTGAATCCTTTGAAATTCTATATTGGCTATAACTATAGTGGATGTTGAAATACATGATCAATGCCTGCGCATATAAGGGCCCGATCTGGTATTGGGAGGAGCACCCGAAAGTACTAGTGCCCATGGGAGTTGTAATGATCACGGTGTGGCAATGCACCGAAGTGCTTGTTATTCTCGTTGACATTCCACAATCTCGTACTTGACTCGACTTGACACGACATGACTTACGTGACCCAGAAAGGGTATTTATATACTTGCTTGAAACGTGATAGCCAATTCTCGACATGACATGATGAATATACTTGCTTGAATATCTTGACATTTATTGATATAAGTTCTTGAAAGACATGCTAGTTCACTCAATTATCTCTTGTTATACTATCTCTCTCTTGTCGTTTTACGCAAACACGCATAGGTTTATTGCATTCATGTAACATGTAATTTACTTAAAGCAAGCTAGCTCTTGAGATATAATTCCTTCTGAACGTTCGCTCATCCAGTGTTTTCCCCTATTTTTTAGGTAAGTCCGATGACGAGACTCAATCGGATGGGGAAGGTCAAGAGTGAAGAGATTAGAGCTACTCCGTCTATCCAAGCGTCTACTAGTCTTATCTTTCTATATTTTTGAGTCAATCGTTGTACTTTTCCCTTTATTGAGTCTTAGCACTTTCGTTAAGTGGATTGTAATAGAAGTACTTTTGAGGTTGTGATTGAATAAAGGATTGGGTTATCTTTACTTTTGCGCACTCTGTCTTTATGTTGAATACACTAATGCTCTGATTGACATGATCGATATAAACTCGTCACACGTCTCCGAGTTCCTTCCGCGCTCGAGGAGTGACAGTTTTTGTGGTATCAGAGCCTAGGATATTCAATTCCTAGGAAACCCAAGTCCAAGGATAGGTTTAAACCTTTACCCGGTGAGATTGGGTAGAACCGAGGGCTGAGTTAACTCAGAAAACTAAAACCTTTTGACATAATCACATATTAATATAGTTATTGTAATTGTAGGACCATGGCCGCAGAACGTGCTCAGTGGTGCGACATGCCAAGGACCGTCCAAGGTCTTACTCAAGCACTTCAACAGGTAGCGCAAGGAGGTGCACACCGTGGAGCGGGAAACCTCCACCAAAGTTTCAGAAACATGAACCCTTCTAAGTTCATGGGATCCACTGATCCGGATGACGCCGAGCATTGGATCAGAGAGACTGAACGTATCTTTAGAGTTATGCAATGTACGGACCAAGAGAAGGTCATGTTAGCAACATTTCAACTGGAGAGAGACGCCCGATGCTGGTGGGAGTCGGTAGAAGCCACTTTAGAGCAGAACCAAGTTACATGGGAGGAATTTGTTGAACATTTTAACAATAAGTACTTCTCGGATCGAGTACAGGAGAAAAAGGCCACCGAATTCG
The DNA here is from genome assembly GCA_022559845.1 of Amorphophallus konjac. Taxonomy (NCBI): domain Eukaryota; kingdom Viridiplantae; phylum Streptophyta; class Magnoliopsida; order Alismatales; family Araceae; genus Amorphophallus; species Amorphophallus konjac. Next base: position 242,848,849 of record CM040127.1, read on the forward strand.
CCACACTCAAGCAACGATCATTATCGGTGGCCGAGTATGAGGCATAATTCTCGAGGTTATCCCGGTACGCTAAGCATTTAGTCAGTACCGAGAAAATGAAAGCTAGAAGGTTTCTAAATGGGCTCAGGCCCCAGTTTATCACACAACTGGCCCCGATGGACATACAAGTCTATTCGGAGATGGTACGACGAGCCCAACTACTGGAGGATGCCACGGAACTATCTGATAGGATCCCTGGGAGAGACAAGAAGGAGCATGTTACTAGCTCCGGCACTTTCAAACCCAATTTCAACAAGAAAAGGCCAAGTAATGGAGGAGAGTCTTCTCAGGAGAAGAAAGTTAAAAAGATTAACAAGCCGTTCTCCATCACTACCACACCTTCTAAAGTGGTGTGTAAACACTGTGACAAGGCCGGACATAAGGCCGAAGAATGTTGGAGGAAACTTGGAGCGTGTCTCCGTTGTGGGAGCCGTGATCATCGGATTCCCGACTGTCCCCTACTCAATGATCAAGCCGGTGACGGAAAGCGCCCGGTGACAAAGAATGCACGTCTCCAAGCTATTAAGGAGACAAAACAAAACAAAGGCGGACTAGTGGAAGGTACATTGAAAGTTTGTTCCAAGTCTGCATATGTCTTATTTGATACTGGTGCCTCGCATTCTTTTATTTGTAAGAAGTTTGCTAATCCATTACCCATGGAACCGGAATGGATGAAATTAGTTCTTTCAACTCCTCTCGAAAGCGAAGTTGACCTTACTCACCATTATCAAAACTGTGAAGTCTTGGTAAAGGGAAGAAATCTTCCTATCAACATCATATGTTTTGACCTAAAGGAATATGATGTCATATTGGGAGCGGATTGGTTATCCAAGTATCAGGCAACTGTGGATTGCCGTAATAGCAAAGTTACTTTCAAAGACTTTCCAAAACTGGTCTATACTAGTCCTAAGAGTCGGAGCAAGTCGTCTCTTATTTCGGCTCTCCGAGCTAGCAAGCTAATAAGGAAAGGATGTGTATCCTTCCTTGCCTTTGTCACTATTAAGGAGACTAAGGAGACTAAGATAGAAGACATCCCTGTTGTGCAAGAATTTTCGGACGTGTTTATGGAAGATTTGCCTGGATTACCTCCACAAAGAGAAGTGGCCTTCACCATCGACTTGGTCCATGGTGCTGGTCCAGTTTCTAAGGCACCATATAGGATGTCCCCCGCCGAACTCAAGGAGTTAAAGGAACAATTGATGGAACTTCTAAAGAAGAGATTTATTAGACCAATCACTTCCCCGTGGGGAGCACCTGTGCTGTTTGTAAAGAAGAAAGATGGATCCATGAGGTTATGCATCGACTATCGACAGTTGAATCATCTCAGTATCAAGAACAAGTATCCACTGCCGAGAATCGATGAACTATTTGATCAAATATCTGGGTCCAAGTATTTCTCAAAAATTGATCTCCGGTCGGGATATCACCAACTAAGGATCAAGGATGAGGACATTCATAAGACCGCGTTCAGGAGCAGGTATGGGCACTATGAATTTATTGTTATGCCTTTTGGACTAACAAATTCCCCTGCAGCCTTTATGCAGTTGATGAATAGTATATTCAGGCCTCATCTAGATCAATTCGTAGTGGTTTTCATTGATGATATATTGATTTATTCAAAGACCAAGGAAGAGCATGAGGAGCATTTAAGGATTACATTACAAATATTGAGGACGAATCAGCTATATGTAAAGCTCAGTAAATGTGAATTCTGGCTAAAAGAAGTATCTTTCTTGGGACACGTTATATCAAAAGACGGTTTATCCGTAGATCCATCAAAGGTTGAAGCTGTAAGGAATTGGGAAAGACCGACCAATGCTAGCGAGATCCGTAGTTTCTTGGGTCTTGCGGGCTATTACCGATGATTCATCAAGGATTTCTCCAAGATCGCCGTACCACTCACGAGGCTAACTCGCAAGGAGATCCGTTATGAATGGAGCGAGGAATGTGAAAGAAGCTTTCAAGCTCTCAAGGACCACCTAACTACTGCCCCGGTCTTAGCTTTACCAGTTGAAGGAGAAAAGTTTGAGGTATATACCGATGCATCTGGCATTGGCCTCGGATGTATCTTGATGCAACAAGGAAGAGTTATAGCTTACTCTTCTCGCCAATTGAAGAAGTACGAGGAGAACTACCCAGTCCATGACTTAGAATTGGCTGCGGTAGTGTTTGCACTGAAGATATGGAGACATTACCTATACGGAGTGCAGTTTACTGTATACTCTGACCATAAAAGTCTTAAGTATCTCTTCTCTCTGAAGGAATTGAATATGAGGCAAAGACGTTGGCTAGAATATCTCAAGGACTTTGACTTCACTATACAATATCATCATGGAAAGGGTAATCCTGTAGCCGATGCCCTCAGTCGAAAGCCGAGAGCACTATTAGCCAATTGTATAATTCAGGAGTGGAAGTTGCTAGAACAATTCTCTAAACTTAATATAAGCATAGACAAGGACAGTAGGTGTGTCACATTATCCCATATAAGCATACAGCCAGACTTGCTATCCGAAATACAAGGACTTCAAGATAGTGACCCCGTACTAGTGGAAATCAAGGGCAAAATGGAAGAACAACCTGATTTCAAGATAACGTCGGTTGGAAGATTATTATTCAGAGATAGAACTTATATACCGGATTGTCCAGGACTGAAGAAGAAAATATTAGATGAAGCTCACAGATCAAGGTACACGATTCATCCAGGATCTACCAAAATGTACCAAGATTTGAAAAGGACCTTTTGGTGGCCCAATATGAAAAGAGAAGTAGCAGACTTTGTGTCTCGCTGTCTCACGTGCCAACAAGTCAAGGCATAACACCAAAAGCCTGCCGGTAAGCTACATCCTCTAGATATTCTCAAATGGAAGTGGGAGGATATCGGTATGGACTTCATTATGGGTCTGTCTAAATCAAAAGGAGGACATGATGGAATATGGGTTATCATCGACCGATTGACCAAATCGGCACACTTCTTGCCAATCAAGAGTCGATGGTCAGTTGATGTTCTTGATGCTTTATACATCAAGGAGATAGTCAGATTACATGGTGTTCCTATCTCAATCGTATCTGACCGAGACCCACGATTTACTTCTCATTTTTGGAAGGGTCTACAACATTCACTGGGAATGAGACTTAATTTTAGTACTGCTTTTCATCCTCAGACGGATGGTCAGATCGAAAGAACGAATGAGGTGGTAGAAGATATGCTCAGGGCTTGCATCATTGATTTGGTGGAAGCTGGCATGATCACTTACCTTTGGTCGAGTTTGCATACAATAATAGTTACCATGTAAGCATACAGATGGCACCTTTCGAAGCCTTATACGGAAGGAGTTGCCGATCACCCTTATGTTGGGATGAAGTTGGCGAGAAATAACTATTAGGTCCAGACATGGTAAGGGATACCACTGAAAAGATTCAGTTGATTAGAGAAAGACTTCAAGTTACTCAGTCTAAACAGAAGGCTTATGCTGACACAAGAAGAAGAGATTTCGAATTCCAAGTCGGAGATCACGTATTTCTCAAGATATCACCTGGACGTGGAATAAGGAGATTTGGTGTTAAGGGCAAGCTTACACCAAGGTTTATCGGACCTTTTGAGATACTAGAAAGAGTTGGCGAGGTTACTTACCGCGTCGCTTTACCTCCTCAATTGTCCGAAGTTCATACTGTATTCCACGTATCCATGTTGAAGAAGTATGTGCACGATCCGGTACATATCATCGATCATGGAGACCTGATGATTCAAAGGGATCTCGCTTATGAACAAAAGCCCATGAAGATCCTTGATCGCGAAGTACGAACATTAAGAGCAATGTTATTCCCATGGTCAAGGTGCAATGGAGTAAAAGCTCAGAACACGAAGCCACATGGGAGACCGAGGAGTCTATGAGGAAACGATTCCCAGAATTATTCTAAAAAGGTATGTACTCTACACTCTCCACGTCTATATACGATTGAATTTGGGGACCAAATTCTTTTAAGTGGGGGAGGGTGTAGCAACCCTGGTAAATTAAAGGACTAGAAAGTCTAAATAAATTAAAAACAATAATTAAACAAGACCCAGACCTTGTACATGACCCTCTTACGTCCTAAAAAGTCTGACAAAAGAACTCATGGACACTACTATTGTATTATAATAAATTTAAGAATGACATGTTATTTTTAGGTAAGTATTTAATGCACAACGTAATTTTAATTGAATTAAGAATCATTAAATCTCAAAGAAAATATCAATTTATATTTTATTACTTATTTAGAAAATTTAATATTCCATATTTATTACATTATAATCTTATTAGAAGGGAGAATGATATATATATAAGATTTAATTACATTAAAGATATGTAAAGATAAAAGAATGAGCATATATGCAATTTCGGTTCTTTCAAGGGCATTGAGAAAAGGCTAAAAACTCAATTGACGCCTCTTGGTACAGGCGTATCCAACGTGAAAGACGACTTAATGCAAGTCGATATTTACAAATTAGCAAAAGTTAAATAAAGTATATAGTTAAAAGAGTTATAGAAAAAATAGGGATATATATATAATATTGGTCTTTTGGAGGTTAAGGTAAAAGGGCCGAAATCAAATGATGCCCATTTATGTGGGCGTGATTCACGTAATAAACGACATATAGTATGTCGTTATTTAGTTAAAGTACAAATGACATAAAATAAGATATATAGATAAGGTTTATAGGGTATAAATACAATTTTGGTCCTTATAAGGGCATGGAGAATACAATGCCAAATGCCAAATGATGCCCATTGGTATAGGCGTTGTTTACATAAGAAACGACTTAAACAAAGTCGTTATTTTATTATAAATAAATAGTGCCAATTTTTCAATTAAAGAATTTTGAAAAAACTAATTACATGAGAAAATAGAGAAAAATGGAAAATGCATACCCATAAAATTTCCCAACAAGATCACATCAAAAAAAAAAGATAAAAATTAGAAAGATCGTTACACCTTAAATTAACAAATAGGGAAAGGTGAATGACGCCTCCGAGTAAGTCGTCATTTAATTTTGACGACTGTGTATACAAGCGTCATTTATTGAAATAACGTCCCAACCTGAGGCGTCATTTCCAAAAGGGACAGTCGGTGTTTGGTTCGAACAGGGATGTTATCTGGGTAAGTTTGGATTAAGGAAAGGGATCCATACGTGGATATCTATGGTTTTAGTCTAATCGAACTCCTAGAACCCATCAGGATTCCTTCTCCTATAAATACCAACCCTTCCATCGAACCCATATTGACACTATTCGCCAAAGACGCCCTACTGCTGTTGCTATTTTCCTACTGCTTCGTGAAGAACATCGCGGTTCTTCATCGTCTTCTTCCTCTTCCTCCTACGGGTTGTCCGCAACAAGAAGGGACGCAGGAAGCATCTTCTTCTCTGCTTCTTCCTCCTTGCTGGCCGTTGCTGCTGTTGCTGTTATTCTTCTTGCAGAAACAAAGCATCAGATTTTTGGTTATTTCACCACCGTTCTTCACGTTCTAGCCACCAAACTCAATCAACAAGGTAGGTTTTCTCAAGTGTTAAGCAAAACCTATGGTTATTAGGCCATCTGCATGCATGTAGGATTGTTAGTGGTGATATTGATATATCAGTTTTTCATGATTTCTGTATTTCTTGAAATGACGCCCCAGCTTAAGGCGTTATTTTGATTTAACGCCCATACGAAAAGTCGTCAATTGACTAGTTAATTAATAATAACACATGTTCAAAAAAATCAATAACTATGAACCCTTACATGTTAACTAATGCATGATCATATTAGTGAATTCTTGCTTATTTTTTCTCTATCAGTACATGTCTCTAGTTTCTTGATTGGAAATACTACAAAGTCCATATGTCTGTGACGGTACAATAAATAACGACCATGTCTAGGTCGTCAATTGAATAAACGCCCATGTACGCAGGCATCAATTAGTGATAAATCAAGAATTCCTGAAAATGTTTATAATTTCCTGGATATTGAAATAACGACATGCATCCTACCATCTTTTTGATATATGATGCCCCTGACTAGGGCGTTGTTTACGAAATTGAAGCCTTAATGTAAGACATCATTTATATAATATCTGAGATTTTAGAATGTTTATAGATTTTAATATTAACAAGACCTGCATATAACGACTGCGTAAACAGTCGTCATTTACTGAACTGACGACCCTGACAAGGGCGCCAATTCATGAAATGAAGACTTAAGCCCAGACGCCAATTGACTGATTTCCTGATTTCGTGGTTTTTTGTAACCCTTGACAGTGAGTTATGTATTAGGCACTATATTCTATTCCGTGAGTATAGTCCCATGTTTTACGTTGTTTTATCGATTTCCCTATTTCTCGGTGATAGATGAACCCTCCGCGGGATATTCCGTTCCTTCGGATCGGTGACTTTATCATAGAGACCTCCGTAAGACTCCGCTAGCCTTGGATTCCCTCAAGACAGCCGAGCAGGTTGTACCATTAAAAACCCATGACACTACTTGATTGCCATGTCACTCTAAAGAAACATGATATACTGCCCCTCATGACGTCCTATGTAGATGTCATGAGAATATCCTAAATTAATGGAATGGGCAATCCATACCATTCATATCCTTTAAGAATTGTTGCCGTACTTGTGGACACCAATTCTATCCACCTTATCATGTACAAGAACGAGCGACCATTTCTATATGAGCGCTTATTCTTAACATCATGCAACTATCTAGGGAGCCATTTCCACCTAGTTTTATCGTTAATCGTGGTTACACCGTTATTACCATCCTTACGTATCATGAGCAATCCTTGACATCCTAATCTCTATGGTCTACCTTAAAAGTTCTACAAGCTTGAATCCTTTGGAATTCTATATTGGCTATAACTATAGTGGATGTCGAAATACATGATCAATGCCTGCGCATATAAGGGCCCGATCTGGTCCTAGGAGGAGCACCCGAAAGTACTAGTGCCCTTGGAGTTGTAATGATCATGGTGTGGCATTGCATCGAAGTGCTTGTTATTCTCGTTGACATTCCACAATCTCGTACTTGACTCGACTTGACATGGCATGACTTGCGTGACCCAGAAAGGGTATTTATATACTTGCTTGAAACGTGATAGTCAATTCTCGACATGACATGATGAATATACTTGCTTGAATATCTTGACATTTATTGATATAAGTTCTTGAAAGACATGCTAGTTCACTCAATTATCTCTTGTTATACTATCTCTCTCTTGTCGTTTTACGCAAACATGCATAGGTTTATTGCATTCATGTAACATGTAATTTACTTAAAGCAAGTTAGCTCTTGAGATATCATTCCTTCTGAGCGTTCGCTCATCCAGTGTTTTCCCCTATTTTTCAGGTAAGTCCGATGACGAGACTCAATCGGATGGGGAAGGTCAAGAGTGAAGAGATTAGAGCTACTCCGTCTATCCAAGCGTCTACTAGTCTTATCTTTCTATATTTTTGAGTCAATCGTTGTACTTTTCCCTTTATTGAGTCTTAGCACTTTCATTAAGTGGATTGTAATAGAAGTACTTTTGACGTTGTGATTGAATAAAGGATTGGGTTATCTTTACTTTTGCGCACTCTGTCTTTATGTTGAATACACTAACGCTATGATTGACATGATCGATATAAACTCGTCACGCGTCTCCGAGTTCCTTCCGCGCTCGGGGCATGACAATAGCCATCGTGGGTTGTTACACGCGGGCGGACCCGGGATGCGGGTGTATTTGCCATCGCCATAGTGCCTTTCGTGCGACGGGCATGGACTTGTGTGAGATGGCTAGACGCCACGCGAGGGAAGTATGTATGACATACCCTCGGCGTGTATAAGCCGATAGACAAGCCAACCATGCGCGCACTTAGTTCCTCACGTCCCCGACCCTTGCCGAAGGCCTCGGGAGTCCGAGGGCGCGGCAGTTAGGTCGGAGGGTGTTGCATTGCATCCTTCATTCCATGTTGCATTGCATGTTCCATTGCATGCCCTTCCATTGAGCCCCTTGGGGGATTTTATAGGGGAGGATGAAGGGTCATGGGGGGTTTAGGCGGACCAAGTTGAGGGTTCAACTTGGTCCGGGTAAACCCCCTAAATAGTGTCATTTTTTATTTTATTTTTTTATTTTTTTGTGTGTGTGTTTTTTGTGTGTAACGAAGTGGGGAGATGGGGTTTAGGCGGACCAGCCCAAGGGGCTGGTCTGGTCCGCCTAAACCCATCCTCCCGGGGGGGTTTAGGCGGACCAGCCCCATGGGCTGGTATGGTCCGCCTAAACCCCTCTTCGGAGGGGAAAAATCCTTTTTTTTATGTTGGTGGGGGTTTAGGCGGACCAGCCTGGGGGTCCAGGCTGGTCCGCCTAAACCCGTCCCCAGGGGGGTTTGGGCGGACCAAATGGGTCCTTTTTTTATTTTAAAAATTCCTTTTTTTAATACCCAAGGGGTTTAGGCGGACCAGCTTGGGGGTCCAGGCTGGTCCTCCTAAACCCCTCCCCCAAGGGGATTTAGGCGGACCAGACCCAAGGCTGGGTCTAGTCCGCCTAAACCCCTCCCCGTATGGGTTTACGCGGGTTTGACTGAGGGTCTACCGCGGGTTTGACTGGGGTTAGATTGGGTTTATGACTGGGTTTAGACTGAGGGTTTGACTGGGTTTAGACTGAGGGTTTGACTGGGTTTATAAATAGGATTTTTTTTTCCGGGGGCTCCGCCCCCGGAAACCCCCGCAAGGGGCGCTGCCCCCTTGACCCCTGCAACCTGACCGGGCAGGTCGAACCCCGCGACCTGACCGCGCAGGTCGATCCGGGTGTGAGGGCGCGCGAGGGTGGCGCATGACACGATGGGTTGTTGGGAGTCCCGAGTTGAGCTCCGACTTGCTGTAGAGTGGCTGGATCATACACACCCACCAGGTGCTCGGGGGAATTCCCGACACGCGTGCGTGGGCCGTGTAAGGGTGCTGTGAGCTCCTGAAGCTTACGGTTGGCCTTGACGGGTCTTCCTTTGACATCAGGGGGCTGGAGGGAGGTGACTCGAGGATAAACCCCGGCCTCATTGTTGGGCGCCATGTGGCGTGGCTTGTATTCAGGGTGCCCCCGGGTCGGCTCGGGTAGCTATGTTGAACGGGGGTAAACCCACAAACTGAGTGATCGGGGGTGGGCCCGATCGATCGTTGATATTGCCGTGGGTCACGGCTAGCTGTTTAGGACCCTCGGTTGGGCCCGGTGACTGGGGCGACGACATGATGATGCCATTTGTCTGGTGGTCGGGGTTACCCTCGCTTCTCGACGAAGAGTCGCCTGATGCGGCAGGTTGTTCTGAGTCCCGAGTTAACCCAGTTGTTGAAGCGTCGGTGGTATAATACCGTATGCAGGGTGTCCGGGGGTGATTCTCGAATCTTCACAGAGTGTCATAAGGTATGGCAGGTTGTCCTGAATCCTGAAATCGACTCGGTTGTCGAGAAACTGGCTGGCATAGTGCCATTTGCTTGGGGCCGATGCCCGGTTGTTATGTTGCGCCGCTTGACCCGACGAAGTGTCTCGATTTTTGAGCTCAACTCGACTGGTAGAGCAGCTTTGGCAATGTGCCGTTTTGCTCTATTTAGGGAGTATTTCTCGATGCTGAATCCTCGGTTAATTCGAGAAAATAAGTCTGATGCGGGACGAACCACGGACATGACTCGAATTATGAATGCGATCCTCGGACTCTAGACGAGCTCGCGATTGTCCCTTAGCGAGGGAAGCGTCGGACGTGCGCGGTTGAGAAACCGGCAGTGAGCTAGGGTGGTCGGCTCTCTCTTGTGCCCGGATCAGGTCACGGGACAGTCACGCTCTCTCTCGCAGCAGCGGTGATAATAATATAGCGAGCTAGATTAACCTAACATGCTCTCTAGCAGCGGCATAAACAAGCATATATGAAATAAAGCAAAGTGCCAAGCCAGGAGCGAATATGATACCTCCACGCTCTCGGCGTGGGGAAGACGATCCCGACCGATCTCGTACTCCCAGAACAAATATTACACAACAATGACAACAATAAATAATCACCCACTCCACGTAGGGAGGTAAAGGGCTACACAAGTGGGTCCGGGAGGACCGATCTCGGGTTGACGGGCTGCACTTGATCACCTCGTCGGGACGGTTCGGACGGCGTATGCTGCTGGTTGTGGGGTCCACGCGCTGGTCGGTGGGGCCTTGTGGGACCGGGGTGGCACCATTATGGTGGGGACGCCTGGGGAAGCGCTCCCCGAGATGGCGGGATGTTGGTTCGCCGGCCTCCGGCCGGGCGGCTCCGATCGGCACCGGTCGGAAAAGCTTCCCACGGATCTGCACTTGCTGTTTTCAGACGCGCGGCCTTGGCAAGATCGCTTGCTGCGACCAATCCTGTTGTCGGATCGACGATCAGGAGGTACCGTTGGAAAGCTCTCTCGAAATACTTCAAGATAGGATTGTATAGAGAAGCTGGATCTTCATGGATCTGGGACTTAAACAATTTTTGAAGCTGCTGTTGTACAGTATCCAAACTCTCAGATCAGCAGGGAGTTTTCCTAAGAGTTCACTTTGACCGTGAGGTAGACGTCCGATTCAGCTCCTGAGCTCTTCACCAAAGTTGTAGAGGATAAACAATGAAAACGGAAATAATTTTTGTGGAAGGATTGGTGGAGGCTACGATTTATTATGGATTTTGGACCGACTGGTGGTCGGATCTGGAAACAGGCTGATAGAACTGTAGATGGTTCGGAAAGGGAATTTCTAAAAATATGAAATGAGCTTTCAAAATTCCACAAAAAATTGGTGGTAGATAAGAAGGTGGACAGAACTCCCAGTAAAATTGGGGAATTCAAGAAAAATCAAAACAAGGTCCGGTTATGGGAAACTCAAGGTTGCTGTCACTATAGACAGAATCCTGGCAGATCTGGGATGACCTGAAGACCGAAAATGGAAAAATAGCAAAAGGAGGAATTTTGGCTTAATTTTTTTTTGACGATAGGGGTTCGAGAGGGGAACCACTCCTGAAAATTTCAACTCCAGAGGAGGTGGGAGGTGGGAGCAGGAATTCGGGGAAGATGCTTCTGTCCTGGTTGGATAGAATACCGAAGACGATGGCGGTGGAGCGACGGCGGCACGACGGCGGCGATCACCGGAGATGAACCAGAAGGTAGAGGGGAGGGGATAGAGGTAGATCCACTCTAGAATTGGGGTTGAGGAGGGAAGAACACCAGGAGAGAGAAGGCTCCAAGCTTACAACAATTTTTTTCTATCATTCATTAATTTCCAAATGGAAAATACAAGGTTTTATATGCTTCACATCAAATCCAATCTCCAGCATTGGATCTAGGGATGGGGAAGGGATGGCCTAGATTAAATGTGAGCAACACAAAAAAAAAATAAACTAATCCAAGTGGAAGGGGGCGCCCCCTTGACTAGGTGAAAGGGTTGAATGGGTAGGTAGCATACCTTGGAAAAATTTAACCACTTGTCTACCCATGTGGCATTTGCCATTCAACCCTTCTAGATGGCCACCTAGGATGGTTGACCAGCCCCACATGGGTGACATGGACCATTGGGAAAGGGATGGGGGCCCCCTTGCTGGACCTACTGGCAAATTACATAGAAACCCACACAATCCAAGGGAATGACACATTGGCTTACAAAGCCTTACAATTGCGCATATACTTTCCCATGGATATAAAAATAAACTAAAGGATATAAATACAAAATAAAATATACATGCTCGGCGTCGATTCACATCAACTCTCCCCGGGTGGGAGGAACTCGACCCCGTCGAGTAAGAGGTGCGGCTGCTCGAGTACTCCGGCGGATCCGTCACCGTGCCATGTAGCGCGGGTATGCGCCACTCCAAGTGACCATCACCTGCTCATTCCATATATGCTCGATATGCACAAGCTGTTATGGGCTAGAGGTGGACACTCCAAATGGGGCACTCTCAAAAGGGGAGGTGGCGGCTCGAAGACTCACTAGGAATCACCGCTGAGTCCCTGTAGGTGACTAGATCCGGGTGTAGATATAGAACCGATCCCATACTCATCGAGCGAGTCCACTCGCCTCTCACTCATAAGAGGGGAGGGGATAGAAGGTAGATCCACTCTAGAATTGGGGTTGAGGAGGGAAGAACACCAGGAGAGAGAAGGCTCCAAGCTTACAACAATTTTTTTCTATCATTCATTAATTTCCAAATGGAAAATACAAGGTTTTATATGCTTCACATCAAATCCAATCTCCAGCATTGGATCTAGGGATGGGGAAGGGATGGCCTAGATTAAATGTGAGCAACACAAAAAAAAAATAAACTAATCCAAGTGGAAGGGGGCGCCCCCTTGACTAGGTGAAAGGGTTGAATGGGTAGGTAGCCTACCTTGGAAAAATTTAACCACTTGTCTACCCATGTGGCATTTGCCATTCAACCCTTCTAGATGGCCACCTAGGATGGTTGACCAGCCCCACATGGGTGACATGGACCATTGGGAAAGTGATGGGGGCCCCCTTGCTGGACCTACTGGCAAATTACATAGAAACCCACACAATCCAAGGGAATGACACATTGGCTTACAAAGCCTTACAATTGCGCATATACTTTCCCATGGATATAAAAATAAACTAAAGGATATAAATGCAAAATAAAATATACATGCTCGGCGTCGATTCACATCAACTCTCTCCGGGTGGGAGGAACTCGACCCCGTCGAGTAAGAGGTGCGGCTGCTCGAGTACTCCGGCGGATCCGTCACCGTGCCATGTAGCGCGGGTATGCGCCACTCCAAGTGACCATCACCTGCTCATTCCATATATACTCGATATGCACAAGCTGTTATGGGCTAGAGGTGGACACTCCAAATGGGGCACTCTCAAAAGGGGAGGTGGCGGCTCGAAGACTCACTAGGAATCACCGCTGAGTCCCTGTAGGTGACTAGATCCGGGTGTAGATATAGAACCGATCCCATACTCATCGAGCGAGTCCACTCGCCTCTCACTCATAAGAGACCGTCAACGAGCTTGCACAAGACACATGTAGACTCACCAAGCACTAACACACGTATGCAAACCACACAAACAATCGACTCAAAACACACCACACAAAGAAACAGACTGACTCATGCAGGACCCTAGACTAAGGTGGTAACATCAATCCCACTAAGTGGCCGCATCCTGAACTACGGGAGAATCCTCCAGCTCTTCCCCCAAGGCATAGTACTCCTCGGCTAGTGCCGGGTCGACCTGATAAGTGACAAGTTCAAGCTCAGAAGGCAAGGCCTTTTCAACCCCTAGGGCTAGTGTGGTACGAGTGGGACATTGGTTGGCGAAGTGACCAAACCCATGGCAATGAAAACACTGTAGACGAGACCTACTACTCTCTCCGATGAGAGGGGCCTTACCCTTATCCTCCCGACGGGTAGGGGGTGTGGGCAACAAAGGTGGAGGTGTAGGTGCCGTGGGTAGCAGTGCAGGAAGTGTCGGGGCCAGGGGACGGGCTATGGGTGCCGGGGGACGAGCAACGGGTGCCGATGGTTGGGGTGGAGATAGATCCCGTGGTGAGGGAGGTCGAGTTCTAGGAGCGAAGTGCTCCTGACAGGCGGGCTCCTGAGGACGAGCCATGGGCCCCCTCGGGTATGAGCCTAAGGGGCCACGGGAATCACTACGGGGAGGAGCGGGGCCCCACCGTGGAATAGACTAGAACTCACCCTCGAATTGCTCCATCTCGAGAGCAACTTGATATGCATCCTTCAACTTGTCCACCTTGCGGCGGAGAAGCTCATACCGTAGGTGCGGGCGTAGACCACGCCGAAACCGAGAGACGGCAAGGGAATCTTCCTCCGTGGCATCACATCGCAAGTAGTATTCATCGAATTCGGTGATGTAATCAGAGACGGACCGGTCTCCTTGGGTGAGGCTTTGCCACCTCTCTATAAGACGTTGGCGGTAGGAGGTAGGGAGGTACTTCTTCCTAAGCTTCTCCCTTATCTCGGTCCAAGTATCGATCGGGGGTTCATGATGATGAAACAATAGATTCTCCATGTTCCTCCAATATGTTTGTGCTTGGCCTAAAAGTTTCATCCTGGCGTACTTGACCTTCCGTTGGTCCGACATCTCGAACCGCTCAAAATATCGATCCATACCGGCCTCCCAATCAAGATAGACCTTTGGGTCTAAGGACCCGTCAAAGGTGGGAGGGTCTGCCCGAACGGTCCTAAGGGCCCGTTCATCCATATCTTGGTCGTGGGTACGCCGTGTAGGGCGACGATCCTGACCATATCCCCGATGCTCATTATCAGACTCATAGTCATGCACCTCGGGGACTTCGTGCCTCCTAACAGCTACCCCTTGAACCCTTGGAGTCGCGGGTTGGTGAACCGGCTCCGGTTGACCTTGTGTAGGTGGGATGGGTGCCTGGACTGGGGCAATCGGGGGTGTCTCGGCTGGTCCTTTCTCTAGTGCGGCAACTCTCCCGACCAATCCCTGAACGGACTGGTTCGACCCGGCGGCCCTATCCTCTACGGCCTTCACCCTCTCTTCTAGGTGGGTGCCTAGGTCATTCACTCGTGTGCTCACCCCTTCCATCCTATCCATTCGAGTACTTAAATCACCCATTTGTGTATCTAACCCATCGAGACGTGTATTGAATCCTTACACTTCTCCGATAAGGGTTCGGAACATTGTGGCCACTTCATCGGAACTATAGACTCAGGATTCCGCCATAGGTGGTGGTGGGGGTGAGTATTGAGTACCTCGACGAGTGGGCATGCAAGACATGGAGTAGGAGACACCGACTAATGCAAATGCACACTACAAGATGATGCACCTAGACGTAACCAAAACTCGGCACGTGGCGGAGTTAATCGATCCGAAGATCACTCGCGCAAGTGTGCGGCCTTCCCGATAGGCGTAACCTAACGTTCGGACAACACCTTTTGATATACTGGGTTATTGGGATGCAATGCAAAAAGACACACTTTTTTTTGTTTTAAAACAATGATGACCCTAAACACGACTTAAACAATGACTAATGGCTAGACGTAAATGACACTTTTTTTTTGACACCCTAGAATCAAACTCGCTCTGATACCAAATTGATGCGGGACGAACCACGGACACGACTCGAATTATGAATGCGATCCTCAGACTCTAGACGAGCTCGCGATTGTCCCTTAGTGAGGGAAGCGTCAGACGTGCGCGGTTGAGAAACCGGCAGTGAGCTAGGGTGGTCGGCTCTCTCTTGTGCCCGGATCGGGTCACGGGACGGTCACGCTCTCTCTCGCAGCAGCGGTAATAATAATATAACGAGCTAGATTAACCGAACATGCTCTCTAGCAGCGGCATAAACAAGCATATATGAAATAAAGCAAAGTGCCAAGCTAGGAGCGAATACGATACCTCCACGCTCTCGGCGTGGGGAAGACGATCCCGGCCGATCTCGTACTCCCGGAACAAATATTACACAACAATGACAGCAATAAAATATCACCCACTCCACGCAGGGAGGTAAAGGGCTATACAAGTGGGTCCGGGAGGACCGATCTCGGGTTGACGGGCTGCACTTGATCACCTCGTTGGCACGGTTCGGACGGCGTATGCTGCTGGTTGTGGGGTCCACGCGCTGGTCGGTGGGGCCGTGTGGGACCGGGGTGGCACCACTATGGTGGGGACGCCTGGGGAAGCGCTCCCCGGGATGGCGGCACGCTGGTTCACCGGCCGGAGGCCGGGCGGCTCCGATCGGCACCGGTCGGAAAAGCTTCCCACGGATCTACACTTGCTATTTTCAGACGCGCGACCCGGCGAGATCGCCCGCTGCGACCAATCCCGATGTCGGATCGATGATGAGGAGGTACCGTTGGAAAGCTCTCTCGAAATACTTTAAGATAGGATTGGATAGAGAAGCTGGATCTTCACGGATCTGGGCCTTAACAATTTTTGAAGCTGCTGTTGTACAGTATCCAAACTCTCAGATCAGCAGGGAGTTTTCCTAAGAGTTCACTTTGACCGTGAGGTAGACGTCCGATTCAGCTCCTGAGCTCTTCACCAAAGTTGTAGAGGATAAACAATGAAAACGGAAATAATTTTTGTGGAAGGATTGGTGGAGGCTACGATTTATTATGGATTTTGGACCGACTGGTGGTCGGATCTGGAAACAGGCTGATAGAACTGTAGATGGTTCGGAAAGGGAATTTCTAAAAATATGAAATGAGCTTTCAAAATTCCACAAAAAATTGGTGGTAGATAAGAAGGTGGACAGAACTCCCAGTAAAATTGGGGAATTCAAGAAAAATCAAAACAAGGTCCGGTTATGGGAAACTCAAGGTTGCTGTCACTATAGACAGAATCCTGGCAGATCTGGGATGACCTGAAGACCGAAAATGGAAAAATAGCAAAAGGAGGAATTTTGGCTTAATTTTTTTTTGACGATAGGGGTTCGAGAGGGGAACCACTCCTGAAAATTTCAACTCCAGAGGAGGTGGGAGGTGGGAGCAGGAATTCGGGGAAGATGCTTCTGTCCTGGTTGGACAGAATACCGAAGACGATGGCGGTGGAGCGACGGCGGCACGACGGCGGCGGCGGCGATCACCGGAGATGAACCAGAAGGTAGAGGGGAGGGGATAGAAGGTATATCCACTCTAGAATTGGGGTTGAGAAGGGAAGAACACCAGGAGAGAGGGGAGGGGCGTAAGAAGGCTCCAAGCTTACAACAATTTGTTTCTATCATTCATTAATTTCCAAATGGAAAATACAAGGTTTTATATGCTTCGCATCAAATCTAATCTCCACCATTGGATCTAGGGATGGGAAAGGGATGGCCTAGATTAAATGTGAGCAACACATAAAAAAAATAAACTAATCCAAGTGGAAGGGGGCGCCCCCTTGACTAGGTGAAAGGGTTGAATGGGTATGTAGCCTACCTTGGAAAAGTTTAACCACTTGTCTACGCATGTGGCATTTGACATTCAACCCTTCTAGATGGCCACCTATGATGGTTGACCAGCCCCACATGTGTGACATGGACCAATGGGAAAGGGCTGGGGGCCCCCTTGCTGGACCTACTGGTAAATTACATAGAAACCCACACAATCCAAGGGAATGACGCATTGGCTTACAAAGCCTTACAATTGCGCATATACTTTTCCTTGTATATAAAAATAAACTAAAGGACATAAATACAAAATAAAATGTACATGCTCGGCGTCGATTCCCATCAAATTCGGTGCCAACAAATGCCCCCCACGGGGCGTGCGTCGGTGGCGAAGACGACGGCGTGCGGCCCGTGTGCCTCTCAAGCTTGATTTCTCCCGGCCTTATTGGCATGTGGGAGTTACTTGTTCTGAGGGTTGACGCTGCCGTTGTGATCTTTTCATGTGACGGTGGTACGTTTGCAGAAGGCCGTTGAACCTGGGAGGTTATAGAGCTGGATTCTAGAGAGATCCGAGTGGCTGGATACACGCGTGGTGCTTGAAGTTGGAGTCCGCTATCCGCGACTTGGGAATTTTGTTCCCATTTGTCTCGCGTGTTGGGCTTGTGGCAGAGGTGCACAGGGCCAGCATCACGGGATTAATCAATTATGGACGCCAAACTCTCCATACAGGTGGTTGCTTCGGCAGTTTATGGTGTGACTGGGCTGGACGCCAATGCCGATGGCGAAGAGAGGCCAGGGGAGCCTAGTGTAACAATGCTTCTGGCTTTGTTGCCTATGTCTGGGGCCTGCCTTGCGCAGCGAGCTTTGTGGATTTTCAGAGGAGAGGCGGCTCGGTGGAAAGGACCCTCCCCCGTTGGAAATCTGAGACAAGGGAGGCCAGGACTGTTGAGCCCATCCCGCCTCGTAGGGTGGCTGGCGAGCAATGGGAGACCACATGTGGCTCCCTTTCCATTATCTGAGGTTGCACTAGCGGAGGCCATGCCTTTCCCCCGGAGGTGGACTTGTAGACTGAGATCTGTATTTTCTCAGGTTTTCCACCTTGTCTGAGTCGAGGAGTGCCTTGAGTATTTTTCACTCCTTCGCATGTTCCCCTTTGGTCGTGACCGTAGCCGACGATGCTGTGTGAGGGGGTTCGAGACTTCCATGTCTTGGGAATTGGAGGGCCACCTATCTCTCAGCCCCTGGGGCTTTGTGGCGAAGCCTTTGGTCGATCGTTAGCAGCCTACCACTGCTGTGGTGGTTGATTCTTCTTGTGGGATGCTGGCATCGTCTGTTGACCACCCATGGGGGTGCATTTGCCAAGCTTGGCGCCCACCGTCCTATGGGACGAGCTGGTCACAGCTTTGAAGCATTGTAGCTAGAGTTGTGTTGTAGGGCACTTGCAAATCGTCAAGTTATGATGCTGGAGGTCACTTTGTCATGGCTGGATGTGACTGGGATTATATCTGGTGGGTCAGGGGTTACATGGGAACTGGGATTATACTAGGGCTTCAAAGTTGAGAGATTCTAGCTCCTGCCAGGGCCGCCATTGCACGACCGAAGTGGTAGGGGCCGACTGGTTGGCTAGTGGTGTCAGGGAATCCGGAGAGGCCGGAGCAACAGGGGGATGGATGACACTAACCGAGAAGTGGGCAGCTGCGGAGCAGCCACGGGGACCACACCCAAGGAGTAGGGTGATCCGACGACTGGGGCGAAGCTGCCGAAGATAATCGGCGTCATAGGTGTGTTAGTCTGATGCTGCTGGAAGCAAGATTCGACGAGACATGTTAACCTGGTGTTGCTGGGAATCAGCCTCGACAAGGGCCGTTGACCCGGTGTTGCTGAGAGCCTGCCTCAGGGAAGCATGCCGGCCTAGGGTTGCTGTAGACCTGCCTCGGCGAGGCATTTTGGTCTGGAGTTATTGAAGACCTGCCTAGGTGAGGCGTCTCGGTCTAGAGTTGCTGGAGACCTGCCTGGGCGAGGCGTCTTGGTCTGGAGTTGCTGGAGACCTGCCTGGGCGAGGCGTCTTGGTCTGAGGTTACTAGAGACCTGCCTCGGTGAGGCGTCTTGGCCTAGAGTTGCTGGAGACCTGCCTCGACGAGGCGTCTTGGCCTGGTGTTGTTGAAGACCTGCCTCGACGAGACATCTTGGTCTGAGGTTGCTGGAGACTTGCCTCGGCGAGACGTCTTGGTCTGAGGTTGCTAGAGACCTGCCTCGACGAGGCGTCTTGGTCTGGGGTTGTTGAAGACCTGTCTCGGCGAGTCGTCTTGGTCTGGGGTTGTTGAAGACCTACCTTGGCGAGGCGTCTTGGTCTGAGGTTGCTGGAGACCTGCCTTGGCGAGACGTCTTGGTCTGAGGTTGCTAGAGACCTACCTCGGCGAGGCGTCTTGGTCTGGGGTTGTTGAAGACCTGTCTCGGCGAGGCGTCTTGGTCTGGAGTCGCTGGAGACCTGCCTCGGCGAGGCGTCTTGGTCTGGGGTTGCTGGAGACCTACCTCGGCGAGGCGTCTTGGTCTGGAGTTGCTGGAGACCTGCCTTGGTGAGGCATCTTGGTCTGGAGTTGCTGGAGACCTACCTCGGCGAGGCGTCTTGGTCTGGAGTTGTTGGATTTGCCCCCAGAGAGGGGTGTTGGCTTGGAATCGTATTCGGCCGACCCTCACGGGGTGCGGCCAAATGTTGATGCAACCGGCTAACCGTCAGGGTGAAATAGCTGAAGTCGAGGTCGTCCGACCCTTTAAACAATACAATGACCACAAATGATGTTAGACACATAATCATCATAATATGGTGGATGGTACCTGTTAATGTGCTGGTTAACTATCGAGGTGTATCAACTAGGAAGTCCACTCGGCTGATTGCTGAGGTATATTGACTGGGAGCCACGATCAGCTGATCACTGAGGTGCCGATGAAGGGATTGTCGCTGGCTGACCACTAAGGCGTAATGATCAGAGTGCGCGATAGACCGACCCTCGGGGGTGCGTTGGTCTAGGGCTGCTGTAGATTGGTCTTCGAGGCATGCTAGTCTATAAGGTGTCTGGATTTCTTCATGTGGTTGTTGTTGTTGATCAGCCTATGAGGTGTAGTGGCCTGTTGCCAAAGGCTGGGAACTGGATACTGGAGGTCTGCCTGAGTAAGGCGTATTGGCCTGTTGTCGGCCGCTAGGAGTTAGAGGCTAAAAACCTTGATACTTAGACTGGAGACCCGCCTGGCTAAGGCATGCTGGTCTATTGATGAAAATTGGAGGTCATAGGCTGGAGACTGGAAGGCAAAGATTGAATGCTGGGACTAGAGATTGTGACTCAGGTACTGGAAATCGAGTACTAGGGCTAGAATTGGGAACTGGAGGCTAGAAGCTGGGTGTTGGTACTGAAAACCGGGATTTGGAGGCTGGATACTGGGACTGGAGACTAGGTATTGAGATTGAGAGGTGAAAACTAGATCCCAGGGCAGAACACCCGTCTTGGGTATTGATGGAACTGGATCCCAGGGCAGGCGACCCGTCCTGGGTGTTGATGGAGCTGGAACCCGAGGCTAAACGCCTGCCTTGGGTGCTGTTGGAGTCGGATACCAGAGCTGGACGGCCCCTTTCTTTTTTTGTGTCGCTAGAGCTGGAACCCGGGGCTGAACGCCCGTCTTGGGTGCTGGGGATGTGGGAATACTGGGACCCAGAGCGGAGTGCCCCTCTTGGGTATTGATGTAGCTGAGACCTGGGGCGGAAAGCCCATCTTGGGTGTTGATGTAGTTGGGACCCGGGGTCGGAAGCCCATCTCGGGTATTGATGTATCTGGGACCCGGGGCTGGAGGCCCATCTCGGGTGTTATTGGAGCTGGACCCCGGGGCTAGACGCCCGTCTTGGGTGTTGCTGGGATTGAGACCCAGGGCTAAAAGCCCATCGTGGGTGTTGCTGGAGCTGAGACCCAGGGCTAAGCGCCTGTGTTGGGTGTTGCTAGAGCTGAGACCTAGGGCTAGACGCCCATGTTGAGTATTACTGGAGCTGAGACCCAGGGCTAGACGCCCATCTTGGGTGTTGAGGTGGCCTTGTCCCAAAGAGGAAACCCTTTGCTGGGAGTTGCCATTACTGGATCGTAGGGGTAAAGACCCCATTGTACAGCTGGGAGGCCAGGGGACCAATGCGGAGAGTCCGCATCGGGGACCGACCTTGATGAGACCCGGGGTCGTCTACCAGAGCCAGATGCTGGGGAGCCTCGTTGAAAGCCCGTATTGAGTGCTGGCTCGTCGGAGACTCGGGTCTGAAGGCCCGTATAGAATACTGGGAGGCCTTGACCCCGGGGTGGGAAACCCGTGCTGGGGGTAGGCTTGGCTGGGACTCGGAGCTGAGAGCCCGAGTGAGGTGCTGAGGAGCCGGGGACCCGGGGCAAAAAGCCCGGGGCAGGTGCTGGCGGAGCTGGGGACCCAGGGGTCAATGGTCGCATGGGTCTCCATTGCTGGAGGAGTAGAGGGGCCAGCTGCCTGTATGGGTAGTCGTCGGACTGGGCTGCTTGTCGGCCACGGAAATGGCGCCCAAAGATCAGGGCGAGCCGAAAGTCGAGGCAGCATTGCCGAACATGATTGGTGTTGCCAACCATAGGTGCCCGGGGTGGATGGCGATGACGATTAGACCGTAGTCACTATCGCTACCGGTTTGTTGTTGCTGTCGCTGGTGCAGGTTGGTCGCTCGATGACGACCGGTCGCATGTTGCATTCTCGACGGGGGCCCTCCTCTTCCTCTCTGATAAGAAAAGGTGAGGGCATTGCGGCATACACTTGACAGGTGTGACTCTTCTTCGACAGAAAGAGGAAATGTAGGAGACGTCCCACCGGGCGTGCCATCCTTGTTTACGATCGCGGGGAGTTGCTGGTCGTTTTATCCTCGCAGCGGGGGTGTAGACTCGCCTTTTACGGAAGGTTGAGATAGGTTGACTGGGCACGTGGGGATTCCGGGGGTATTGAGAAGAAGGCAGAGAGAACGATGGGAACGCATTGGAAGGGATGGCGTATGATTCATCATTCTGGGAGACTGGGATAGGGATGGCTGGGTGGAATGCTGGCGTGCCAGTCGATTTCTCGACAATCACCTATGGAACCGAGGATTGACCGGGGAAGCGTTGCTAGGATGCGGCACGTGGCTCGAGGGATCGGGCGACGTGTGGATAGAAGGGGTTCCACGGGTGCGAGTGCGCAGGCGATTATGAAGATTCGTGTACTGGACGTCTTTCCCCACTAGTCGCAAGCAACCAGTGTTTATTTTACATCGGATTGAATCCAAATACCTTTGTTTCTTCTGCCAAAGAGAGAGTCAGGGACCTTGGTAGCCACAACGTCGGGAGGGTTTAGTCCGTGCAACAGCGACAGGGCAACAGCAACATGACATGGATAACTGGGGGCAGAGAGACTGGTTCCGACGAGGAGGGGGATCCGCTCCCTGACTAGATTACATGACTTATATGCCATGAAAGGCATTTATATGGGGGCATGAGAGCCCGATTACAATTGCTTGCAAGGCACGGGACAATTCCATCTTTCATGATGGTCCCCGGGTCATTGCATTGTTATGCGGGTATTTCCACATTTGTACGTGTCGTCCGTCAAAGGACATGTGACTCAGTAGGATGGCACCCGAGGGGCGTTATAATGTATTCCCGACATGAGACAGTGTCGAGGTCGGGGCAGTAGGGGTGCCGGAGGAACCGTTGTGCTAGAGCAGTTGAGCGGTCGGGTGCCGCGGGCCCCGATGTGACTGGAGTTGCTGGCAGTCGGGTGCTGGGGGCACCGTTGTGACTGGAGTTGTTGGCAGTCAGGTGCCGGGGGCACCGCTGTGACTGGAGTTGTTGAGTGATCGGGTGCCGCGGGCCCCGTTGTGACTGGAGTTGTTGGCAATCAGGTGCCGGGGGCCCCGTTATGACTGGAGTTGTTGGCAGTCGGGTGCCGGGGGCACCATTGTGACTGGAGTTGTTGGCAGTCTGGTGCCGAGGGCACCGCTGTGACTGGAGTTGTTGGCAATCGGGTGCCAGAGGCACCGTTGCGACTGGAGGAGGTGAGCGCCGGGGGACCTCGATGGTCGTGCTCGGGGCCTAGTGTGACTGGCAGTCGGGTGCCGAGGGCACCGTTGTGACTGGAGTTGTTTAGTGGTCGGGTGCCGCGGGCCCTGATGTGACTGGAGTAGCTGGCAGTCGGGTGCCGGGGGCACCGTTGTGACTGGAGTTGTTGGCAGTCGAGTACCGGGGGAACCGTTGTGACTGAAGTAGATGGGTAGTCGGGTTTCGGCGGCACCGTTGTGACTGGGGTAGCTGGTAGTCGGGTGCCGGGGGCACCATTGTGACTGGAGTTGTTGAGTAGTCGGTGGCTAGCTCAGAGCGGGCGGTGGGCACGCAGTTCCGTGTTAGAAGTAGGTGCGGCATCAGGGCGTGTGTATAGCCATCGTGGGTTGTTACACGTGGGCGGACCCGGGATGCGGGTGTATTGGCCATCGCCATAGTGCCTTTCGTGCGACGAGCATGGACTTGTGTGATATGGCTAGACGCCGCATGAGGGAAGTATGTATGACATACCCTCGGCGTGTATAAGTCAATCGACAAGCCAACCACGCGCGCACTTATTTCCTCGCGTCCCCGACCCTTGCCGAAGGCCTCGGGAGTCCGAGGGCGCTGCAGTTAGGTCGGAGGGTGTTGCATTGCATCCTTCATTCCATGTTGCATTGCATGTTCCATTGCATGCCCTTCCATTGAGCCCCTTGGGAGATTTTATAGGAGAAGATGAAGGGTCATGGGGGGTTTAGGCGGACCAAGTTGAGGGTTCAACTTGGTCTGGGTAAACCCCCTAAACAATGTCCTTTTTATTTTATTTTTGTATTTTTGTGTGTGTGTTTTGTGTGTGAAACGAAGTGGGGAGATGGGGTTTGGGCGGACCAGCCCAAGGGGCTGGTCTGGTCCGCCTAAACCCCTCCTCCAAGGGGGGTTTAGGCGGACCAGCCCCATGGGCTGGTCTGGTCCGCCGAAACCCCTCTTCGGAGGGGAAAAATCCTTTTTTTTTATTTTGGTGGGGGTTTAGGCGGACCAGCCTGGGGGTCCAGGCTGGTCCACCTAAACCCCTCCCCAGGGTGGTTTGGGCGGACCAAATGGGTCCTTTTTTTATTTTAAAAATTCTTTTTTTAATACCCAAGGGGTTTAGGTGGACCAGCTTGGGGGCCCAGGCTGGTCCTCCTAAACCCCTCCCCTAGGGGGGGTTTAGGCGGACCAGCCCAGGGGGAAGGGCTGGTCTGCCTAAACCCCTCCCCAGAGGGGTTTACGATGGTTTGACTGAGGGTTTGACCGTGGGTTTGACTGGGGTTAGACTGGGTTTATGACTGGGTTTAGACTGAGGGTTTGACTGGGTTTAGACTGAGGGCTTGACTGGGTTTATAAACAGGAATTTTTCTTACGGGGGCTCCGCCCCCGAAAACCCCCGCTAGGGGCTCTGCCCCCTTGACCCCCGCAACCTGACCGGGCAGGTCGAACCCCACGGTCAAACCAGTCAAACACGACCCACGCACGCGTGTCGGGAATTCCCCCGAGCACCTGAAGCTTACGGTTGGCCTTGACGGGTCTTCCTTTGACTTCAGGGGGCTGGAGGGAGGCGACTCGAGGATAAACCCCGGCCTCATTGCTGGGCGCCACGTGGCGTGGCTTGTAGTCAGGGTGCCCCCGGGTCGGCTCGGGTAGCTATGTTGAATGGGGGTAAACCCACAAACTGAGTGATCGGGGGATGGGCCCGATCGATCGTTGATATTGCCGTGGGTCACGGCTAGTTGGTTAGGACCCTCGGTTGGGCCCGCTGACTAGGGCGTCGACATGATGATGCCATTTGTCTGGTGGTCGGGGTGACCCTCGCTCCTCGGCGAAGAGTCGCCTGATGCGGCAGGCTGTTCTGAGTCCCGAGTTAACCCGGTTGTTGAAGCGTCGACGGTATAATACTGTATGTAGGGTGTCCGGGGGTGATTTCCGAATCTTCACAGAGTGTCGTAAGGTACGGTAGGTTGTCCCGAATCCTGAAACTGACTCGGTTGTCGAGAAAATGGCTGGCATAGTGCCATTTACTCAGGGCCGATGCCCGGTTGTTATGTTGTGCCGCTTGACCCGGTGAAGTGTCTCGATTTTCGAGCTCAACTTGACTGATAGAGCAGCTTTGGCGATGTGCCATTTTGATCTATTTAGGGCGTATTTCTTGATGCTTAATCCTCGATTAATTCGAGATAATAAGCTGGTGCCAACAATACATTAAACACAATTGAGAACCACTAAAACACTCAATTTTCTTTCTTCATGGATCAAGATAGTATAGGCAACATGAATTACACAAGCAGCCCAAACTCATATCCTAACTGTCCTAAGACATTAAAACCGGGCTGAATTTCAGCAAGCTATAGCATTTTAGGAGATGAACATTCAGAGAAACATGTCATATAAAACTCAGAGTATCAACCAAATGTCCAGAGGCCTTGACTTAAAAACCACATGATCTGAAAGGTAAATGATGAACCCCTTTTGTCACCGAACACCTTATCGAGAATTAAAACCAATTAGCCACTCGATGAACAAGGTATATACATGTTTTTCACCGGAATCCAAGAAATGACTATAGGCATGTCTTACCAAATAAAGTATATTCATGGAATGCAGTAGACACATTTAACAACCACAGACAATAAGCATGAAAGCTCATTCATGATCCGTAGAACTAAGAGAAATGTGGCCATGAAAAACCATATTTGACTAGGCTTGGTGAAAGCTAGATGAGGTCGACACCAAGCCATGGTGAAGTCGACACCACATTACAGTATTGCACCTGTAAATAATATCCACCAAGCATTTCAACCCTGCAGAGTAAGATATTACGACATAAGCTCCAAAGTGATAAATGAGTATTTTAACACAATACTTACACACAATATGTTGTTATCATCAAAACCATCACCAAAGACAGATAGTGAGCGCCACGAACCCAACAAGGAGTAGCAACGATAATAACAACGGCGAAAGGAATAACCGTAACAAGAACGGTAAACACTGTAGCTGATAAACCTCGGCTCTAAGCTACTCCTAATGGCACGGAAAGCAAACCATCATCTCACCGTCGGGGGACCACTGAATTAACGGGAAAACCTTGGCAACACGGCCAGAAGAAGTACCACGATAGCTCTGTCATGAAGGTCTACCCTCACAGGTGAGGACCAACCCAAGACCACACGGTCTGGGGGAAATAGTCACGATCTCACAGTCATGAACCCTATACTGTCTAGGGAGAAAATGATGAGGGCATCCCTTGCCCCTCCACATTTTCTCCGGACTCGGATTGTTCGTCGGCAAGCGCCATTATGTTCCTCAAGTGTTTGTGAGTCGAGTCATGTATTTTTCTTTGAGTCTTAATCATGTAATTTTCCCTTTATTTGAGTCATGTACCTAGGTTAGTAGGTTATCTACCAATGTCCTAAGTCATTGTGTTGTTTAGATAGGCTATTGGGCCCATCTCATTGGGCTAGGCCCATGGACACCCCCCTTCCCTTCGGTTATTAGTCATTGTGTCTTTTGTTAGGGTCCTTTGTGAAAAAGTCATGTGCCTATAAATAGGCCACCCCACTCCTCATATGTAACAACTTATGCATAAATATTGAATTCCAGATATACTCCAAATCCCTCTAGCCTTCTCTCTCAATATCTCTCTCTCTCTCTCTCTCTCCCTCCACCCCAATTTTTGGAATTTTCTCTCTCCTCCCCATTTACCTCTCATTAACTCCCCTCCCCTCATTCAATCACCTTCCCAACCACCCCATCTCCCACCTACCCCATTTAAACCTCTCCCCTTCCCCATAACCCTCTTTATTCCACCCCCTAGTCCCAAGAGAGCTCCACCCAATCCCCACTCCACCTTCCAACCCCCAACTACCCATTTCCCTTCCCCAAACCTCACTCCAACTTCCCAAGACACCTCTTCCCATCCCTAAGACCACCATTGATCACTCCCCATCAAAGAAAATTCAAACTCACATTCCCTCCACCCACTTGTGCCTCCCTCACAGCCCAAATTCGTAGCTCCTCTCTCACCCTCTGAAAACATCCCATTCCAGACCCCATTCTCCCTCTCCCACACCTTAGAACACCCCCTCCTAGGCCCCCTCACAACTAGGGGTCACTCCCACACCTATTCACCCCCATTTCCACTTCCATTTACCCCATTCCTCCCACCACCTTCCACCTACAGTTCGCAGGTTGCAGGTGGCAGAAGTCCAGCGACTTGCATAAGGTGTCACATCGTCATCCTGAGACTTCTGAAGGCGCTTCATATATCGTTGGAATCGCCTTTGAGTCCTCTTTTCAACAGAGGTGGTCCCGCATCCATCCGAGCTCGGAGCTGTGCGGTGGAGCAGATCTTGTGCGACTGTGCAATCTGCCCCAGGCTGAAGACCAGAGAGCATTTGGAAATTTCACCACGACCAACCTAGCAAGAATCAGAGCTCGGCTTCTTCATCAAAATTCTTCTTCTCTGAATCCTCTTTCATCCCCAGAAAGCGGTGCTCCATTTGGCGTTCGAATCTGGGAGATATCATTTTTCTCCCCCGAAGTATACGTTCTGTCCTCCCACAGTCTGCAGCGATCCTTCACCGGTGACCTGAGGCTACCGGCCAACCTTGGCATCGGTTGGCTTCCCCGTTAATTTTTCTGCGTAGAAGACTCGACAGCCGAACCAACGGCTTTGACGGCGCTCGATTTGGAGTTCGGGAGCGGTTGTGGCATTGCTGTCAATCTGCTGCTGGGAAACTGTTCCTGTCCGAACCAGAGACAGAGCTCCTGTTCAACTATTGACCTCGGCCAGCTCGTGAGGGATCTGAGCGCCAATTTTGGAGGGCTGAAACTACTACCAGTTAGCTATCATCTCCAAGAAGAAGGACCTCATTCGGCCTCCAAAGCTTCCAGTTACCATTTTCTTCGTCGGGGTGTGTCGTCTGCCCCCTGTAGGTCCAGGTTTGACCTGCCCCTGCTCATCCGGCAACCTCGTTCTTCTCCGACCTCCGATTGGGGCCCCGTCAATTCCTGCTCGAAGCTACTCCGACGATGATCACGTCACTGCCAGGCTTGTCTCATTTGGAGTTCAGGAGTGTCCGTGGTGCCTTCTGCAACTCGCTGTACCTGTTCTGCACCAGCCAGAAGAGGAAATTGCTGACATGTTCCAGTCACCGGTCCGACCAGCCCTGAGTTCCAGAGCTCCTGCCAAAATTCAGACACCATCCCTGTCCTGTTGGGGAACTTTTGGCACAGGTTTCATCAAGATCCAATCTCCGTGGAATTTTTGGTAGCATCAACACCGCCCCACTGTCCGGAAAACCTATAGATTGGCAGAACCGGCGGGATTCGACAAGTCGGGTTCCTTCGCTTAATTCCCCCACCCCGCTTGGCCGGCTGAAGGCCCCTCCCTGCATGGAGGTAGTTTTGAATGTAATAAGCCTAATCCCCACCCCAAGATCACCCCTCCTGCATGAGGCGTAGTGTTGTACATCTTTGCATTTTCAGGTCAAGCGACACCGCCGCGGTGATCGGGTGTATACCCTCGCCTTCGCCCCCGTCTCCGGCCGGAGTCGGCGTCTTCACGCTGGCTAGGTGAGCTCCTGAACATCCCTCATTGCTGTATTGGACTTGCTTAGCTTAGTATTGCTATAGTTACTCCGTCGGCGGTAAGAGAGTGTCCGATTTTACATTGCCACCAAATTGAGTGACCACCGCGGGCGAGTTGAGAGTGAATCCACTTAACCCACACCCTTGGTGTGTTGGCCGCCCATGATTTGGGCATCCTAGGCCCATTTGGGGTTCTTACCAAGCTAGCCAACCACTGGAGCCTAAAGGTCCCGCCTCGGACCCTCTCCAACATCGCCTATTCGCCATCGGGTACTAGTGTGCGCCATACGGGTGAGCTCGCTAGTGTGAGTCCGTTGCTCAAACTTGAATGCTTGCAAAATAGGTCCATAGGT
Organism: Amorphophallus konjac; assembly: GCA_022559845.1. Lineage (NCBI taxonomy): Eukaryota > Viridiplantae > Streptophyta > Magnoliopsida > Alismatales > Araceae > Amorphophallus > Amorphophallus konjac. The sequence continues at coordinate 242,877,777 of CM040127.1, forward strand.
GGTCTCACATCAAGTGGTATCAGAGCAAGTTCACAACTTATCTCTATCAAGTTGGTCCTAGGGCATGTCTATGCATTTAGAGTCTTCAAATGCATCACTCTTGTCCCCTAGTATGGCCACCTCATATCGACCTTACCAATCGGCCCACTCCATAAGTCCAAGCCACCAAGAGATGCCTACCACTAACACCCATAACTTCTCTGGCCATGTCAACTACTTCATGAAAGCCTTGACCTATGCCAATGAGCGGCTTGATAACATATCGGGCCGACTCAACCAACTTGGAGAAAATAGGCCCGCCCCAAGGACGGACGATAGGATGGTCCCTTTCCCACTTCCCACCTTTGATGGAACCTCTCCTAGAGAATATTTAGATTGGGAAGCTACAATGGACCAATACTTCACTTTGTATCCTATGTCCGAGGATGAAAAGGCATGGGTTGCCAAAATGTAACTTACCAAACGGGCCGAAACTTATTGGATGCAAATTGAAGGCTTAAGGATAATTAGAAGGGAAGCTCCCCTCACAACATGGGGGGACATGAAGGAACAACTTAGGGCTAGGTATGTTTTCCCCTCATACTCAAATCACCAAGACCTAAGGAGCACTTCAACTCCTTCATCCCCACCTAGCCAACCCATGACCCTAATTCCCCATTCCACATCACTTCCCACCTATCCTACCCCAACCACCACACCAGCACCCTACCTACAAACTCCCACCACAACCATATGTCCACAAACCCAATTGGACCCCGTGTCCACCCATCCACCGAGGCCCATAATAGCCACCACCCCCAAACCCAAAACCCCTCACCAAACCCGTACCCCACAAGCCCCCTTGACCACCACCACAAACCCACCATCATCCCCAAAAAGGGACACATCTCCCAAAATAAATCAACCCAAAATCTCTCACCCAACCCACCTCCCGCTTCCTACAGCAATCTTTCCCCAACCTAGGCCTCCTCTACTTCCCCTTCCTATCCCAACCCAAGCCCATGCTTGTTCACCACCCCAAGTGTGTCATACGCTAGCTATCACCAAACCACCCACCATAGATCCCCCTACTCCATTAGCAATAGAAGTTGCAACCCACACACCCACCCAAGTGGAGAAGGATGCCCATCCGAATCCACCTCCCAACATAGAGGAAATCCAAAGGCCAAACAACTCACGCACCTTTAGCCTAGCTCCTCTAGAGACACCCAACCTCACCATAGATAAGTCCATACTCCAATGGCTCAAGAAAGGTCTCACCATTCCTAGTTCACAACCATGCCACCTACCCATGGGATATCAATCCCAACTCATTCCCATTCAGCCACATGTCACTTATCAAACTTCCTATTGTGTGGAAGATTTGGGAAACTTAGTGAACTACCTACATTGGCAAATTCACTTGACCAATATGCTAGCCATGAGGCCGTCCATGACTAACACCATTAGCCTAGCATATCCAACCATTGGCTCCATCACTTCCATCTACACTAATGGCCAAGTTACTAGTGAGATCATCCTCCTTCTTCCCATGGAGGAAGAACCTATCCTAGTCCACTCCCCAACCATTGAGATCCCAAGTGTTTTGATCGGCCAACCCATTAGCAACCTTGGCCCACTTATTGAGGAGAATGACTCACCATTCGAGGATCTTGAGGATATGGAGTACCCCTATCTAGGTGACCCTTACCATGATCCCTTCGACCCTTTCCTATGGGAACCTAGATCTCCATGTGACCCACTTACCTTATTCCCCACCCACCTTACCCTACCCTTACCACCCATGTTGAATCAAACCCCTCCCTTCCTAGACTCGGTTTACACCATGGGAACCTTGACCTTCGGCAACATACACCTTGGGATTGATGAGTTGCCCCACTCCATAATTTTCCCCATCTTAGATCCATTTGATCCATACGAGTGGAAGCTCAAGGGCCACCCCATACCCATGCACATAGAAGTCATCTCTAGGATAGGAGTGCATAAGTCTTGGCACCACACACCACTTGGCATGATTAGAAAGACGGGTCCATTCATTCACATCACCCACATGTCAAGTAGGAAGCATGAGTGGTCCCTATTTGGGTGTAACGGTCCTGCCCAATTCACCATTGGTCTTATGTATGCTAGGAGCCTACATGGGTGTCCGGGTCCCCCAACATTCATCACACTCACTTGTAAGAGGGACACCTATGGATGCCCCGGTCCTCCCAAATCCTTCAAAATCTTCATAACATCAATGCATGATAGGTCTATATGTGGTTGTCCTGGACCACCTTTTCATACCATACATTGTCAACTCACATTGCATCTAGTGCATGGTATATGCATTCAAGCAAGTATCAAGCAACAAGCGGTGGGATTCACAAGAAGCGAGCACAAACTCCTAAGCACCACTTTGAATTCCAAGTTGATAACTTGGCGAAGATGGCTTTGGAGTGGCTCTACTTTAGGGTCACCTCCAAATTGAGGCACGAGGACTTGGACCTTGCCAAGTTCCGAGTGGCTTTGGCAACCCGGCTTATGGGTTGAACTTTCAAAAGGGTTTTGGGATTCTCCCCATTTCACATGTGGCGGATCCAGCACCCTCTTAGGGCACCGCGGTGGATCCTAGTGAGTGCCTCGAGCTTACGCCTACCCTTGTGAGAGACACCCTCGGAGTGCCACCACAAATAGCCTGAGAGCCCGACGTGAGCTCACAGCGGCAATACTAGGCAAGCAAGATCCCATCGCCAGCATGAGGGTATGACCGAGCCACTTTGTCGAGCTGAAGCGCCGTTCCCCGACTATGGTCGCGGGTTGAGTATGGAGATCGTGGATCGCCCAGAGCCGCAGTTCGATATACTACTTCCCTGGTGGACCCATACTCGACGGGGTCGAGTTTTCCCCACCACGGGGGTATGATGAGGGCATCCCTTGCCCCTCCATATTTTCTCCGGACTCGGATTGTTCGTCGGCAAGCGCCATTATGTTCCTCAAGTGTTTGTGAGTCGAGTCATATATTTTTCTTTGAGTCTTAATCATGTAATTTTCCCTTTATTTGAGTCATGTACCTAGGTTAGTAGGTTATCTACCAATGTCCTAAGTCATTGTGTTGTTTAGATAGGCTATTGGGCCCATCTCATTGGGCTAGGCCCATGGACACCCCCCTTCCCTTCGGTTATTAGTCATTGTGTCTTTTGTTAGGGTCCTTTGTGAAAAAGTCATGTGCCTATAAATAGGCCACCCCACTCCTCATATGTAACAACTTATGCATGAATATTGAATTCCAGATATACTCCAAATCCCTCTAGCCTTCTCTCTCAATATCTCTCTCTCTCATTATCTTTCTCTCACTCTCTCTCTCCCTCCATCCCAATTTTCGGAATTTTCTCTCTCCTCCCCATTTACCTCTCATTAACTCCCCTCCCCTCATTCAATCACCTTCCCAACCACCCCATCTCCCACCTACCCCATTTAAACCTCTCCCCTTCCCCATAACCCTCTTTATTCCACCTCCTAGTCCCAAGAGAGCTCCACCCAATTCCCACTCCACCTTCCAACCCCCAACTACCCATTTCCCTTCCCCAAACCTCACTCCACCTTCCCAAGACACCTCTTCCCATCCCTAAGACCACCATTGATCACTCCCCATCAAAGAAAATTCAAACTCACATTCCCTCCACCCACTTGTGCCTCCCTCACAGCCCAAATTCGTAGCTCCTCTCTCACCCTCTGAAAACATCCCATTCCAGACCCCATTCTCCCTCTCCCACACCTTAGAACACCCCCTCCTAGGCCCCCTCACAACTAGGGGTCACTCCCACACCTATTCACCCCCATTTCCACTTCCATTTACCCCATTTCTCCCACCACCTTCCACCTACAGTTCGCAGGTTGCAGGTGGCAGAAGTCCAGCAACTTGCATAAGGTGTCACATCGTCATCCTGAGACTTCTGAAGGCGCTTCATATATCGTTGGAATCGTCTTTGAGTCCTCTTTCCAACAGAGGTGGTCCCGCATCCATCCGAGCTCGGAGCTGTGCGGTGGAGCAGATCTTGTGCGACTGTGCAATCTGCCCCAGGCTGAAGACCAGAGAGCATTTGGAAGTTTCACCACGACCAACCTAGCAAGAATCAGAGCTCGGCTTCTTCATCAAAATTCTTCTTCTCTGAATCCTCTTTCATCCCCAGAAAGCGGTGCTCCATTTGGCGTTCGAATCTGGGAGATATCATTTTTCTCCCCCGAAGTATACGTTCTGTCCTCCCACAGTCTGCAGCGATCCTTCACCGGTGACCTGAGGCTACCGGCCAACCTTGGCATCGGTTGGCTTCCCCGTTAATTTTGCTGCGTAGAAGACTCGACAGCCGAACCAACGGCTTTGACGGCGCTCGATTTGGAGTTCGGGAGCGGTCGTGGCATTGCTGTCAATCGGCTGCTGGGAAACTATTCCTGTCCGAACCAGAGACAGAGCTCCTGTTCAACTGTTGACCTCGGCCAGCTCGTGAGGGATCGGAGTGCCAATTTTGGGGGGATGAAACTATTACCAGTTATCTGTCATCTCTAAGAAGAAGGACCACATTCGGCCTCCGAAGCTTCCAGTTACCATTTTCTTCGTCGGGGTGTGTCGTCTGCCCCCTGTAGGTCCAGGTTTGACCTGCCCCTGCTCATCCGGCTACCTCGTTCTTCTCCGACCTCCGATTGGGGCCTCATCGATTCCTGCTCGAAGCTACTCCGACGACGATCATGTCACCGCCAGGCTTGTCTCATTTGGAGTTCAGGAGGGTCCGTGGTGCCTTCTGCAACTCGCTGTACCTGTTCTGCACCAGCGAGAAGAGGAAATTGCTGACATGTTCCAGTCACCAGTCCGACCAGCCCTGAGTTCCAGAGCTCCTGCAAAAATTCAGACACCATCCCTGTCCTGTTGGGGAACTTTTGGCGCAGGTTTCATCAAGATCCAAGCTCCGTGGAATTTTTGGTAGCATCAACACCGCCCCACTGTCCGGCGAACCTGCAGATTGGCAGAACTGGCGGGATTCGACAAGTCGGGTTCCTTCGCTTAATTCCCCCACCCCGCTTGGCCGGCTGAAGGCCCCTCCCTGCGTGGAGGTAGTTTTGAATGTAATAAGCCTAATCCCCACCCCAAGATCACCCCTACTGCATGAGGCGTAGTGTTGTACATCTTTGCATTTTCAGGTCAAGCGACACCGCCGCGGCGATCGGGTGTATACCCTCGCCTCCCCGCTCGCCCCCGTCTCCGGCCGGAGTCGGCATCTTCACGCTGGCTAGGTGAGCTCCTGAACATCCCTCATTGCTGTAATAGACTTGCTTAGCTTAGTATTGCTATAGTTACTCCGTCGGCGGTAAGAGAGTGTCCGATTTTACATTGCCACCAAATTGAGTGACCACCGCGGGCGAGTTGAGAGTGAATCCACTTAACCCACACCCTTGGTGTGTTGGCCGCCCATGATTTGGGCATCCTAGGCCCATTTGGGGTTCTTACCAAGCTAGCCAACCACTGGAGCCTAAAGGTCCCGCCTCGGACCCTCTCCAACATCGCCTAGTCGCCATCGGGTACTAGTGTGCGCCATACGGGTGAGCTCGCTAGTGTGAGTCCGTTGCTCAAACTTGAATGCTTGCAAAATAGGTCCATAGGTGGTCTCACATCAGAAAAGCCTCGGTAACCCCATCGAAAACCCTAGACATCGATATCGAGAAATGTGCGGACACGTAAAACCACGTCTCACAGATGAGAAACTAAACCTCGAGTCACGAGAGTCAAGTGTCGCATGACGGGAGTACTTGCCCACCAGAAGCAAGGCCGGATGCGTCCACTGGCATCTTAGTCTACGCCCCAGGTGTCTTCCTACTCACCCTAGGCGGAAACTGAGACACCATACAAGTAACCACATGACAATGGTCTAGTCAGAGTCATGCTCATCAGCACGCGTCCAAAGTCCCCGACTAAGTGTGCACACACGGACCGAATGCGCTACGTCAGGCCCTCTAGCTGGTTTTTCTCCCAGTCCGGACTCGAGCCGACACAGTGGGAGGCCCTACGACAACCAGCCTTAAAATCATCTCACTCGGGTATAGCTCTCCACCACTCCTGGGTGGGTAGGCCACACGTGCCTAGGCAAGCTACGACTAGTGGGAAAGGTCACTTGAGGAAGGACTCTCGGAAGAAACCACCGGAGCACTGACAGGCTATGCATGAGCCCGTCACATGTAACTCGAAACATGGGTTGGCACGATGCCACCTGACTCGGGACAGTCCACTAGACCTACCAAAGTAATGGTCCTTGAGTCACGCGACTCGGGTCAAGACCGCCGTAACATACGGCATCATGCCATCAATCAGCCCTACTCCTTGGGTCAGAAACCACGGTCAAGAATAATTCTTAAGACGGGTCATAGCTGCCAAGTTCATTCCCTTTCTTAGGGGAAACTAAGAAATTCTCTAGCCCCAGGCTGGGACACAGAACTCGTAGTTCATAGGCCATATGCATGGCCCACGCGGAAACTGCTTCCCGAAGACGCTGACGCTGTGCGGGGACCACACTTATACCGATACATGGAAATTCGATATAGCATAACACGAAAGCCCGAAACACAAGGGGTTACCTGGACCCTCAAAACAACACGTGCACATTAATCGAGGTAACATGGTACCTCAAAACTTCTAAAAACACGGTCACGGTACCCACGGGGTGTCCGGGACATCCACGGGGTCAAAGGTTGACCAAAGGGTCACAATCGGGTCGACTCGGGGCCAAAACGGGCAAGACTATTGCATTTCGGTCGACCAACCTACATGGGTCGGTCGACCAATAGGTTCAGTCAACCAAGGGCCCATTTTCGGTTGACCTAAACCTAGCAAACCACCCTTCTTGATGCAAGGCTGATCAGTCGACCGATTTGCCCAATTGGTCGGCCGATTCCGGCGATGCCCCGACGGAACCCCATCCGAGGGGCCCTAAGCTACATCCCAATCACTCCGGGTGATGTGGAAAACATGGGGAAACCATTCCCCACCTTCTAGACTACCGAGAGGGTGCGTTTAAACCACAAAACACGATTGAAACGGCGAATTGGTCGCTCACCCCAAAATCATGTATTTTGAGCCCTCGGCGTGAAATAAACCACTCTCGGTTGGCCTCGGCCTACAAAAGGCAGGGAAAATAAACTACAGGGGCCAGGGATCCATCCCCCTACTTCCACCGAAGATTACTCGCGTTGAGGATGCCGTTTCCTCATGAAAACGTCTCACGAACCCACGCCGGCGTCCCGATCTCGCGAACGAGCCATGCCGCGCCACCGCCCCGTTCCACGCTCCATCCTCGCCTCTCCTCGCCCCATGAGCCTCGCCACCTCGCCCCTGTCTTCTTCCATCGGCTGCTAGAGAAGAGAGGGAGAGAAAGAGAGAGAACCGAGAGGGGAGAGGGAGAGAAATGAGAGTGAGGAGAGAGAGGGGGGTTTAAATAGAAAATCCACTTAGGATTCCACAAATTTACAAAATATAAAATTAGATAAAAAATCATTCTCACGATCTTCGAAAAACACACAATGCACCTGTAACATCCCTGAGCCCAAAAACACATCGGTTCACCCTACACAGGGTTCCGAAGGCTTGACAGCCAAAAACTCGAGTAAATCATAAAACACGACCCGGGATGTTACAAGATAGCTCAACACGCCATCATGGACCCGAAATAACTCTCATAAATATCATTTAGGGGTCCGAAAATCTAATATTAAATTTCAAAACTAATACAAACATGATTCGGAACCCACGGAAACATGATCTGAGACCCGAAGACATTACACGGTTGGACCAAGATGCGAGGAGTAATTGGGCCTTGAGGTCTTGAGGGATAATAAAGGGAAGGTGATGGGCCCATCTGAGAAGGAGGATGAGAAGGAGGGTGAGATGGATTTTCCCTCAACAAGAGCCTGGATGGGAGAAGTGGATTTCCCCTCAACAAGAGCCTGGATGGCTTGAAGTTGTTGGGGTTGTGTTTAGCTAAAGCATCCAAAACTTGGGAGGCTTTGGTGGAGGAAGGAGAGGGTTCCTGGGTAGTGGTTTGCAATTGAGACAAGGGATCATGGAATTGATTATTACCCATGGTGTGGACATAATCATCGGAAGTGGAATGATATCCCTTATGAAAGTTGTGATGAGAATCATAGAGTTGAGGGATATGAGATAAGCTAAATCTATCATCCTCATAATCGTTATATGTGTGTTTAGACATGTTAGCTCTATTACCAAAGCATGACATCATAGCAAAGGTTAAACAATATTCAATCAAAACACTTTGCAAGGATTACAAACAAGTTGGATGATTACGTTTGGTTTATTTTTCATGTGAGAGTTAATGATTTTATCAAGTTTTTCCAAGCTCACTAAAATAAGGTTAAGGATCTTAGTTTCAATATGATTTGAACTCCGATGTCAACTATGATTTCGCACTTCTCACCACATTTAGGACAACTAAACCTAGGGAACTTAAATAGTACAACCTGCCCAGTGATTGAAGAGGGAATCTTTCGATGTCAAGAGCTTGCGGAGGCCTTGGTGGAGGAGATTCCGGTCCAATGAGAAGAATATTCAATTGGAGGGTCCTTTCTTCACCAAGAGGGGGGTAAGGATCTCCTAGAAATGTAGGGAGAGGAGGTCTCCCAAGTCAAAGATGCCCTAGATACAAGACTAATGCAAAAGAAAATAAAAATAGGGTAATATGAATAGAAATAAAAGGTAATAATGTAACAGAAAAAAGATACTATGAAATCTAAACAAAATGGCGTCTGAACAGTTGATACCAATCAGAAATTGGCATCTACTATTCAGGATGCTAATTTTTCAACACTAACAGAACGTGGTCTAAAGACCGACCGCGTTCTGAAGGATCGCATCCAACCAAGTTGATGCATTCTAAATGCGTCCTCTAGGTCTGATGCGTTCTGAACCCGAGAGGAAAATAACAAAACAAATCAGAAAAGAAGAAATCGATGGAAGAAAAGGTCGAGACTCACACCAATCCACAATCCAAAGGCAAGGCAATCAACTATAGCAATAAAGCATGATTCTAATTTTTTTTTAAGAAATCACAAATTGACGATCACCTAGGGAGGGGTGTGCACGTGGTGCATGAGGGATAATAGTAAATAAAAAAAGGAGGGTACTTTGTGGAGCACAAGGGGAGACACACACATGGGTGCAATAGGGAGAGGCACACGTAGGTGCCGAGAGGAGAGGGTAATCAAAAAGAAAAGGCAAAGGTCGTCCCACTGTGATCGTCAATTTGTAGATGATGAAAATAATAATAATCCCAACAAGAGGATGAAAAATAATGATATAAAAATGAGGAAAAAATAAGAGGGAGTGACCACCATAGATATGCAGAGCTCAAAGGAATAGAAAGATAATCGTGATGTGTGTACCTTTTTGGATATAGGGAGATGTGTGTCCTGGTCTTCTCTTCCAATCGACTGGCCGATGAAGAGAGCCTTCTTCTTGATTACCCTTGCAAAATAAAGACAAACAACCAACAAAGAAATACGGATTAGAAAATATGATGAGTGTAACATCAAATTCTTAATAAAGAAAATAATGAAACCATGAAGAGACACATACCTTGTTGGTGTTTGGCCTAAACCCCTATGCAAAGGGAAAAAAATAATAATGTATGAAGAGGAGTGCGCAAGTGTTTCACTAAGGGGAGTGTGCTAGAGTGCACAAAGAAGAAATCTCAAAGATAAAAAGAGAGTATGATGCATGCATAAAGGAAATCTGAAAAACAAAAAGAGATAGGGAGGATCGATAGGCTTATTGATTTTCTCCAAAGTCTTCAAGATCTTCAAAGGTGGATGGAGCTCTAAAGGATGTAGAACTTCAAACTTGGGGAGGCTCCTCCTTCCTTCTTCTCCTTCTTCACATTCCACCAAGGGGATTCCGAGATCATTCAGCATTAGGGGCATCAACTGGGCTCAATGCTCATAAAAGTGGGTATTTATAGGGAGAAATTTGAAGATCTAAAATCCCTTACAAATAGATAACATAGTTTTAATAGGATTTAGAAGGATAAAACTTTCCACCAAGGGTGTTCTCGTTGGCACAGAATGTCATATGAACTCTTTCTTATGTGGAAAAGGTGGTCAAAATGGAAAAGGGAGAAACCTAGTTCTGGAACGGATGCTGGAGAAAATGGCATCCACTCAGAAAGATGTCATTTAAAATGGCGTCACCTTATCCAGATGTTTTTAGGACATCCCATTTAAGGAAGGGGAAATTGACAAAAATTGATTGGAAAATGATGTCTAAGTATAGAGATGTTGTTTAATGGTGTCTAGACACATGGACGAGATTCAAGAAAATCAAATTTAGGCGGGGGGAAAATTACCAAAAATCGACAGTAAAATGTCACCTTAATGCAGGGACGTAGATTTGAAGAATTACGAATTTTGGTCAGTGTTAAATCACAAATTTGGGAAATAAGATTGTAAATGGTGTTTTAAGGACAAGGATGCCAATTGAAAATGGTGTCTTGGAGACTGGATGCGGATTTAAAGGCACGGGCAACCCGTTCAACGGAAATGCCATGAAATTTCAAAAAAGCCAATAAAAATTAGAGAAAAATCTAAAAACTAAGAGGAACTGAAAAAAGGAGAATAATCAAGATAAATAAGAAAACCACTCAAAAAAATCAATTTGAGGGTCACTAGGGGGCTGTTGCGCAGGTTTTTTTTTATGCCGATCACCGGGGTGAAGGAAGGGATACAGCGGGGAAGGAAGACACGAGAGTTTGAAATATCTCGGGTATCCTCCTTACGGTTGCATGCCTCTCACGGCGATATCGGGCACTCTCCTTTTACGGAAAGTCGAAAAGGGTCGAATGGCACGGCAGTGTCAAGATAAGGGTTAACCGGACAGGGTGCGGACGTGCCTGTCGATTTCTCGACAATCACCCTTGGAACCAAGGGTTGACCGGGGAAACATCACCAGGACGCGGCACGTGGGCTCGGGCGATCGGGCGACACGTGGAGAGAAGGGGTTCCATGGGTGCGAGTGCGTAGGCGATTGCGGGAATCGTGTACTGGACGTCTTTCCCCACCGGCCGCAAGCAACCGGTGTTTATTTATATCGGATTGAATCCGAATACCTTCGTTCTAAGTTGAAGAAAAGTCTGTATACATGTCTAAAGCCGTGGGTAGAGGGTCGGGAGCATTCTACAGCTGTGGGTGCGCTTTCGACTGGGGGGTGTTTACTGGGGTTAGGATGTTAGGCCCGGATGCCGAGTGGTGTAGGTAGAAAGCTGGGGGCCCGAACGTGGATGCGAGAGCATTCGTCCAATTGGTGTTATAATTTTTGGAATATGCATGTCTTTACAGGTAGGCCGTAGTGGCCAGGGTACAACTGGTGCACGCCACGGGACAATTCTGATGTGATGATGGCTCCCCGGGTCAATGTGTGACAGAGTAACACAAGTGTGTTTTACAGAGGGCCCCTACCGTGGCGTGGGCCATGGTGGCGACACCGAACGGGGGCTTATGACTGGACGACTGGACGGCTGGAGGGATGCATCCGGTGTCTTGGCGAGGGCCGATCGTGACCCAAGTAGAGCAGTAGAACATGGCCCCATGACTGCGAGGGTGTGTGACGTCATGGCACGTGCGTGGTGGCAACCGACGGGCACATGAGGGGGAATCCCGGCATGAGGGGACGTCCGCCCTTGTCATAACGTCTCGCGCATGGTGGGTGTTGATGATGGGGACATCCCTTACCACTTCCCATTTCTCCATGGGTCCCGATGATCGCCATTGTGTTCGTCTTGATTTCTTGAGCCGAGTTATGTAATTTTCATATTTTTCTGGAGTCATATCATTGTAAATTTTATTTTATTTGAGTCAAGTCCCTAGGTTAATGAGTCATCTACCTAAGTTTATTATCATTATGTCAGTTATATTGGTTAATGGGCCCAGTTATATGGGCTTGGCCCAGGGGCGCCCCTTTCCCCCTTGGTTAGTTGTCATTAGTCCAAAAGTCAGGGACTTGTGTTGAATTGTGGGATTCCTATAAATAGGACCCCAATCCCACCAGTTGAAGCTAATGAAGTATTGATAGAATTTGCCAAGCATTAGTGCACCTCTCTCTTTCTCTCTAGCTCTCTCTCTCTCTTCTTCTCTCTCTCTCTCTTACTCTCTCTCTCTAGGGCGCCACTTTCTCTCTCTTCCCCCCAAAATTTTGAAATTCTCTCTCTCTCCTCCTCATTCACTCCTCATTAAACCCCTCTCCCTTCCCTATACCTCACATTTACTCCCCCCAACCTCCTAGGTGGAATACCATTCTCCTAGACACCTTTCCCCTTCCCCATTCACCCTTTCACCTTCCCAAGGGGGAATCCATTCTCCCAAACACCTCTTCCCCTCCCCAAGGCAACCCTTCCCATTCTCTAGGCTACCATTAATCCCTTTCCGTTAAACCCATTCCAAATCCAAAGGAGGGAAACCATTCCCCCCCCACCCACTTGTGCCCCCTCACCTTCCCCCTTTCCCTCCAAGCCCAATTTCACAACTCCCCTCTCAGCCATTGCAAACACCTCCTTCCAGGCCTCATTCTCCCCCTCCCACTTCTTAGAACACCCCCTCCTAGACCCCATCACAGCCAAGGGTCATCCCCATACCCATCCACCTCACTTCCCCTCCCATAAACCCCCTTTCCCCCCCCATCTTCTTCAAATTACAGCTCTCAGTTCGAGTGTAGCAGAAAGGGTCGACTTGCAGAAGCAACCATGGAGTCATACGGCAACATCTGAAGTCGTATCATACATTGCTGGAAAGGTCGTCCAATCAGCTTCGCAGGCGAGGCGACCCCGCCCCATTCTGAGTCCGGGGTTGTCCGGGAGGACCGATCTCCCCCGACGGCGCAGAGTCACCCCTGCAGAGTACCTGAACCAGGTTAGAGCCTGTACCACGACGGACCACGGAAGAATTCGGCCTCGAGCTCTTCTACAAAGTTCTCCCTCGTCTAGTCGACGTTCAGAATCAAGAAGCAGAGCTTCGTTCCACGTCCGTGGGCCGAAGTTACCATTTTTCTCCCTCGGCTGCGCGGGTCTGTCTCCCACAGTCTGCAACGACCTGCCTCCACTATTCTGAGTCCCCCAGTCCTCTCTGACATCAGACAGCTTCCCCGCTAGTTTTTATGTGAAGAGGGCTCGTTCACGGTTCAAGAAACTCTGGCGGTTCATGAATCAGAGTCCGGGAGCAGTCAGGGCACTCTCTGCAAACGGCTGTCAGAAACAGGAAGCTGCCGCGCCCAGATTCTGTCTCCCTGATCGAACCTCATCCCGGGCCTGCAACTGCAACAGAAGAATTCCAAAAAATTTAGAGGCATCCTAGTCCCAGATACAAAGATTTCCCCTCTGGTCTTATCATCATCAGAATTCCGGACTAGAAGTTACGACCTCAACAGTGACTGTCAGTCATTCATCGCAGAGTGCAGGCAGATTCGACATCGGCGTCTCCGCTCGAGTTTTCGGCGACTCTCCCCTTCCCGCCTGGCCGGCTTATCGCCCCTCCCTGCGCGGAGGTAGTGTTTGAATTGTAACTCTAAGTTCCCCACCCCAAGTCCACCCTCCTGCGAGAGGTGTAGTGAGTGTAATTATCTAAACAGGGTTCAAGCTTCACCGGCGTAGTGTGCGGGGAACCCACACTTCCCCGCTTGCCCATCGTCTCCGACCGGGGTTGGTTTCTTCAAACCAACCAGGTGAGCTTCTACCCTTGCTCCATTTACTTCTGTTTGTTTAATATTCATCAAGCTAGTCCGCTGGCTAGTAAGAGAGTGCCCGTTCCCGGATCCACCATCTTGAGTGGTCATCGTGGACAATAGTGAGTGAGTGACCTAGTGCCCCCAAGGCACCCGGCCGCCCTTGATTGTGGGCATCATACCTTCGGGAGGGTGAACCTTAGTTGTGCTGGCCCTCTACCAGCAAAGGTCTTTCTCCACCATCTCGACTCGGCATCATCGAGTCACCACGGGGTACGGGTGCGCACGGTGAGACGGCGTCTTCAAAGTTTGCTCGAATCTTGTGATTGTGTTTGCGAATTAAGTCCAAGGAACCATAGCCACTTGCTGTAGCATTGTGTCACATCAAATTGGTATCAGAGCCAGGTTCTAGACTTGTCTCTACTAAGTCTTGTCCTAGGGCGCATAAGCATTTAGAGTCATTCGGTTCATCAACATGGCTACCTCTCTTTGGTCCCACTCGGCCCTCCACAAAGGTCCGATCGACCACCCATTTTCGGACATCCTTATAGATGAGAGTATCACCTTTGATGGGTCACATGCTAGTGATTATGTTAGGTGGGAGACTTTAATGACAAAACACTTTGATAGGACTAGGGTCTATGGACACGCTAGAGTCCGCAGGGCCACATGGCGACTTCGGGGACAAGCCAAGAAGGAGTGGGAACGCATAGTGAGCTTAAGGAGGATTTGGAGGCAAGAACCCATAGGATCATGGGAAGAGATGAAAAGTGAGCTTAGGAAGATCTACGCCCCCCGACCCTCCCACTCCTACCGTGAGGACCATAACCCGAAGAGCACTCCCACTCCCCCGTTTCCTCCCAGTCAACCCAAGACCTCCATTAGGACCCAAACCCCACCACCCAAAGGACCCCTAGATTTATTGGAAGAGATAAGGGTTGAGATCAAGAAGATCTTCACTCCCCAACCCTCCCACTCCTACCTTGAGAACCATAACCCAAGGAGCACTCCCACTCCACCTTTCTCTCCCAGTCAACCCAAGACCTCCCTTAAGGCCCAAACTCCACCACCCCAAATGATTCCTATCCCGGTCACCACCACCATTCAAACCAAAGTGGCCCCCACCCTCACTCCACCTAGGCCCATGATGGCCATCACCCAACCTAAAATTCTCCATCAAACCCACACCCTACAAGCTTCCACGGTCCCCACCACTACCCTTCCATCTTCCCCTAAAAGGGACACACCTCCCAGAATCAATCAACCCAGTCCTCCTCGACCCACCCATCTTCCACTACCAACCCCAATCCTACCCCAACTTAGGTCTCCACTTCTTCCACTCCCAAAACCAACCCAAGTTCGAACACCCTCACCATCCCGGGTGCACCATGCCCCAACCTTCATCACCCCATCCACAAAAGACCTTCCCATTCCCTTGGAGAGCAAAACCCCCACACCCCAAAAGGATAAGAATGTGATTGAGGAATATGAGGCTCCCCTAGATTGGGAGGAAGAATATGAAGCCCAATGCCAAGGGTTGGGTCAAAAAGGCTCCTCTTTATCCAAAGAGACCACAACGAGCCTAACTAGGAACATCCTCCCCCTAGAGTTGCCAGATGACCAACCAAGTCCCCCCACCCATCCTTCCATAAGAACTGTGATTTTAGGGGAACCCCTCATTGAGTGGCTTAAGCAAAACCTCCTCCTCCACATCATGCACCCCCCTATGGAGAATCATTACCCAATTTTGCCCACTCCTCCATTCCACACAACCTACCAATCGTTCTCCTTTGTGGGAGCCATGAGGGACTTGATTAAGAGTATACTTTGGCAAATAGAGGTGACAAACATGTGGGCCTTAGGAGCAAGCCACATGGGGTACCTTAGTTTCTCACACCCCTCCATCGGGACCATCACCACCATTTACACCAAGGGTCCTTGCATGAGTAAACTCCTATTATTTCTACCCGAGCCTAATGAGTCTTACATCACCCCCTTACCCTCCTACAAGGAGCATTGCATCGGGTCCCACCAGGGTCATGACTTCCACTTCCCTATGTGTGCTAGGGACCCTAGGGCGATCACTTGGATTGAACCCCCCCTCCACGTCACTCACCCCTTAACCCATCTTGATCTGTTTGGCCACTCCCCATGGGCTTCCAAGTACTCATCACTTACCACCCACTCCCTCCTACCCTCACCCACCATGTCAGTCCTAACCCACCCATTCCGAAATTCCGCCCACACTATGAGAGTCAATGCCAAGGGTGACATCAACCTTGGAAATAAGGGAGTGACCCATCCCAAGAACCGCTTCAATCCCCATGAGTGAAAACCCCCAAATCTCACAGATGGGACCATCTTGATAGGAATCCATGTATCACAACCTTTCGCATCATGTGGTCAGGCTAGTCACATCATTTGTGTCACTCACACACTAGGTCCAGTGCACGATAGGTTTACATTTGGACAAGTTGGTCTTCCCCCACTCTTCATCCGTCTCATGCATGATAGGGCCACTTATGGCTGCCCCGGTCCACCTAAGTGCACCAAGGTCCACATGGTTTCTAAGCATGATAGGTCAATTCATGGATGCCCTGGTCCTCCTAAGTCTGCCAAAACCAAACTAACACTTGATAGGGCTGAATTTGATTTTCCAGGCCCTCCCTTCATCCCTATAGGATCATCATTCATGACATTGCATGGTAACATTCGCAAACACAAAAACAAGAGCAGCAAGGTTCTTAAGGAATTAGCCGATTCCCACTGTCGCCACCAAGAAATCCATGTCGGTGATTTTGTGACGGTGAGGACTGAGATTGTCTCAAAACTGAGGTCTCGTGGAGCAGGCTCCTTTCAGGTATTGAGGCACCTTGACACAAATGCTTATGTGTTCGACCTCCCCGAAGGGTACGGAGTAAGCCCCACTTTCAATGTGGCTGACCTGGTGCCCTACAAGGGTCCCACGGTGACACCCAGTGAGGAGATCCAGCCTATCCCACCCCTTGAGAGAGCCCCCACACCAACGAGAGCTCCATCTGGCCAGAGAAACCAGCGTGATCAAGTGGAGCGGATATTAGATGAACAGATCACTACCACACGGAGCAAGGCGTATGAGCGATATCTGGTTAGGTGGAAGGGACGACCACCTTCGGTTGACGCCTGGGTGATTCGGGAGGATCTCCAGCAGCTGGATCCTGACCTATCGGAGCAGTACCGCAGCAGGGTGGACCCTTACTCGACAGAGTCGAGTTCTCTGCACCCCGGGAGTATGATGGGGACATCGCTTACCACTTCCCATTTCTCCATGGGTCCCGATGATCGCCATTGTGTTCGTCTTGATTTTTTGAGCCGAGTTATGTAATTTTCATATTTTTCTGGAGTCATATCATTGTAATTTTTCTTTTATTTGAGTCAAGTCCCTAGGTTAATGAGTCATCTACCTAAGTTTATTATCATTATGTCAGTTAGATTGGTTAATGGGCCCAGTTATATGGGCTTGGCTCAGGGGCGCCCTTTCCCCCTTGGTTAGTTGTCATTAGTCCAAAAGTCAGGGACTTGTGTTGAATTGTGGGATTCCTATAAATAGGACCCCAATCCCACCAGTTGAAGCTAATGAAGTATTGATAGAATTTGCCAAGCATTAGTGCACCTCTCTCTTTCTCTCTAGCGCTCTCTCTCTCTTCTTCTCTCTCTCTCTTACTCTCTCTCTCTAGGGCGCCACTTTCTCTCTCTTCCCCCCAAAATTTTGAAATTCTCTCTCTCTCCTCCTCATTCACTCCTCATTAAACCCCTCTCCCTTCCCTATACCTCACATTTACTCCCCCCCAACCTCCTAGGTGGAATACCATTCTCCTAGACACCTTTCCCCTTCCCCATTCACCCTTTCACCTTCCCAAGGGGGAATCCATTCTCCCAAACACCTCTTCCCCTCCCCAAGGCAACCCTTCCCATTCTCTAGGCTACCATTAATCCCTTTCCATTAAACCCATTCCAAATCCAAAGGAGGGAAACCATTCCCCCCCCACCCACTTGTGCCCCCTCACCTTCCCCCTTTCCCTCCAAGCCCAATTTCGCAACTCCCCTCTCAGCCACTGCAAACACCTCCTTCCAGGCCTCATTCTCCCCCTCCCACTTCTTGGAACACCCCCTCCCAGACCCCATCACAGCCAAGGGTCATCCCCATACCCATCCACCTCACTTCCCCTCCCATAAACCCCCTTTTCCCCCCCATCTTCTTCAAATTACAGCTCTCAGTTCGAGTGTAGCAGAAAGGGTCGACTTTCAGAAGCAACCATGGAGTCATACGGCAACATCTGAAGTCGTATCATACATTGCTGGAAAGGTCGTCCAATCAGCTTCGCAGGCGAGGCGACCCCGCCCCATTCTGAGTCCGGGGTTGTCCGGGAGCACCGATCTCCCTCGACGGCGCAGAGTCACCCCTGCAGAGTACCTGAACCAGGTTAGAGCCTGTACCACGATGGACCACGGAAGAATTCGGCCTCTAGCTCTTCTACAAAGTTCTCCCTCGTCTAGTCGACGTTCAGAATCAAGAAGCGGAGCTTCGTTCCACGTCCGTGGGCCGAAGTTACCATTTTTCTCCCTCGGCTGCGCGGGTCTGCCTCCCACAGTCTGCAACGACCTGCCTCCACTATTCTGAGTCCCCCAGTCCTATCCGACATCAGACGGCTTCCCCGTCAGTTTTTCTGCGAAGAGGGCTCGTTTATGGTTCCAGAAACTCTGGCGGTTCATGAATCAGAGTCCGGGAGCAGTCGGGGCACTCTCTGCAAACGGCTGTCCGAAACAGGAAGCTGCCGCGCCCAAATTCTATCTCCCTGATCGAACCTCGTCCCGAGCCCTCAACTGCAACAGAAGAATTCCAAAAAATTCAGAGGCATCCTAGTCCCAGATACGAAGATTTCCCCTCTGGTCTCATCATCATAAGAATTCCGGACTAGAAGTTACGACCTCAACAGTGACTATCAGTCATTCATCGCAGAGTGCAGGCAGATTCGACATCGGCGTGTCCGCTCGAGTTTTCGGCGACTCTCCCCTTCCCGCCTGGCCGGCTTATCGCCCCTCCCTGCGCGGAGGTAGTGTTTGAATTGTAACTCTAAGTTCCCCACCCCAAGTCCACCCTCCTGCGAGAGGTGTAGTGAGTGTAATTATCTAAACAGGGTTCAAGCTTCACCGGCGCAGTGTGCGGGGAACCCACACTTCCCCGCGCGCCCATCGTCTCCGACCGGGGTTGGTTTCTTCAAACCAACCAGGTGAGCTTCTGCCCTTGCTCCATTTACTTCTGTTTGTTTAATATCCATCAAGCTAGTCCGCTGGCTAGTAAGAGAGTGCTCGTTCCCGGATCCACCATCTTGAGTGGTCATCGTGGACAATAGTGAGTGAGTGACCTAGTGCCCCCAAGGCACCCGGCCGCCCTTGATTGTGGGCATCATACCTTCGGGAGGGTGAACCTTAGTTGTGCTGGCCCTCTACCAGCAAGGGTCTTTCTCCACCACCTCGACTCGGCATCATCGAGTCACCACGGGGTACGGGTGCGCACGGTGAGACGGCGTCTTCAAAGTTTGCTCGAATATTGTGATTGTGTTTGCGAATTAAGTCCAAGGAACCATAGCCACTTGCTGTACCATTGTGTCACATCAGTTGACTTGTGTGTTTTGGAGCTTGGAGCTTCCATACAGTGTCTTGGAGCTTCCATCTATATCTCTACCCCTTGAGCTTCTAAGGGGTTTTTATAGAGAAGTTGAAGGGTTAGAATGGGTTTAGGAGGGCTAGGTTGATAGGGTCAAGCCAGCCCGCGTAAATTTGAGTGAATAGTAATAGTTTACGTAGACCAGCTCATAGGATTGAGCGGGGCCGCGTAAGCCCCTCCCCTGGGTGGGGCTTAGGCGAACCAGCCCAATAGGCTGGTCTAGTCCGCCTAAATCCCTCACGGAGGGTGTTTTTTATGAAAAAAAGATGGGCTGGGAAGGGTTTAGGCGGACCAATCCAGGGGGGTCCAGACTGGTCCGCCTAAACCCCACCCCAGGGGGTTTAGGCAGGCTGGGCTTTTGGGCTTTTTCAATTTTTTCAAAAAGCAATTTTTTTTTAATTGAAGGGAAGGGGTTTACGTGGACCAGCCCAGGGGGCTGGGCTGGTCCGCCTAAACCCCCCTAGGGTGTTTAGGCGGGCTGGGTCGCCAGGGTGAGAGAGGGGGCGGTCCCCACTATAAAATTTGATTTTTTGGCCTATTTTCTTCCTAAATTGACTAAGAAGAAAAGGACAGTTGTGCTGGGTGGATACGTGGAAGCTTGTGTGTGCGTTGACTTGAGGAATTCCCCCCGTGCTGTTGCTTTGCCCTCCCGCGTTCACGTGTCGACTTCTCGAACTGGTACGGCACACGAACCACGTCGTAGAACCTTAAACTGGACGAACTGAGGCTGATCGGGGTCGTGGGACCACCGGGCTGGAGAGAGGGCGCAACCCCCGGGGAGCTCGCCTTCCCCGAGGGCGTGCGGCCGCGCCCCGGGGTGAACTGGCCCCGGGGCCGGTCGTGATCCCAAGGGGTGGCCCCCGGGGTCTCCTTGTGTCTTCTGCAAGTGTCCTTTGACGGACATTAAGCTCCAAGAACTAGGATGGGCCCATGGGGGCCGTTGTTCTTCGAGTTGGCGTAGTCGCTCGCGAGGTGTTCGGGTAAATGCCCGACACACCCCGGATTGCCGAACGACTCGGGTAGCTGGCCGAGGGGCCCCAAGGCGGGCCTTACGTTAAAGAAGGGAGCGCGTGGGAGCTTAGGAGAGGCATCTCAAGGACGTGAGTCATGCCTCGAGCTGTGTGTCGTGTTGCACGGCGGCCTCGGGTTGGCCCGAGTGATAGAGTTAAGTGGCTTGTTGCCACGTGTCTGAGTGTCGGGGTTGACCCTGACTTGCTGGGGGTCGTTGTAGGTCCCAATTGATGTGCTGGAACCATGGGGTGGCCCGTGGTTTGGTGTAGAAGGGCTGGATGATGGGGCATCAAAGGCTAATGGGTTGTATTAGTGTGTATTGGCTTGTATTATTGTGTCTTGTGGGTTGTATTGGCTTGTAATTGTGTGTTTGTTGATTTTTTTTCATTTGGGCTCCTTTGTAAGGCTTTTAATAAGCCATTGGGCCACATTCCATGAAGAGTCCATGACTAGGTTTCTTTATTTAGGTCCATTAAGGGGGGTTAGTTCATATTGGACCATTAGGCTTCCTAATGGACCTTTAAATCACTTAAAGGCCCAACTGGGCTTCTCCTTCTCATGGGCCGCCTAGGTTGGAAGGCATATAGGCTATCATGGGCTTGTGAATGGCCTTTGGGTGGCCTTGGGCCAACTTGGCCCAAGATAGGTAATGGACGATGCCTGTGTATGAAAGTCCCTGGAGGGATGTCATCGAATAGAGAGTCTTGGTCTTGTGACCAGCGTGGGTGAATTTCCCTGTAAGTATGAGTCGAGTGCTGTTGTGGATCGAGGATTGTGGAATCTCGTCATTTGGTTTCGCCGTGCTCCTGTTGACACCGGAAATATAATCAAAGATAAAGATGAGATGAAAGATCAGATTGAATCAGAAATGAAGACCCGAGGAACTCCTGCAAAACTAGAATTACGGAGAGTCCATTACTGAAGCTGTCACCCAGCTGAAGCCCTCCCCGGCCAAGCTGATGTCCAGTATTGTCGTCGCTCAGACGACAGTACTGATGAAGAACTGCAGTCCACTGACTGATGAAAATCCCCAGAAATATTCTGATGAAGCTATGCTAACTCACCAATTGATGGGCCTTCGCCTAGCCTGACGGACTCGAGGGACCAACAAATGAAGGGACAGATTAAGCGGCTTTAACAGCTCAAGCTTACTGATGAGGAAGCATAAAAGACTAAAAGATCTAAACGGGCCCAGCCGTGTGGCGTCGAGAGCCCAACAAGACCCATATGAGGAAGGGGCACCGGGAAGCCTACTGCCTCCGAAGAAGGCGCGCCGGGAGCTCATCAACCGTGCACCGAGATGATCATGCCGATAGGGGGAGAGGGTGGTGTTATAAAAACCCCCTTTCTCTCGAAAAGAAGGGAGGCGAACAAAAAAAGGAGAGAGATAGAAAAGACAGAAGAGACCCTACTGAAAAGAAAGAAGAAGAGAAGAAGAAGAAGAAGCTCCAGGTGGGCTGCTCGGGGGAGGGAGAGGAGTCAATGCTCCCCCCTCCCCCCCATGTTTGCTTTTATTTTGCTTTCCTCTGTATGTAATGGTATATGCCTTCATGCTTTAGCTATTCAGATGAGGTCGAGAGTTCTTTTCTTCCCTGCCTCTGTTCCTCCCCTTACCCGTTTCTCGGCTTTAGCCTTGTAGTCGATGTAAGTGGTGATAATGAGATGAAATGAAATTTAGTGGTTGCCGTGCTCGATATTAGGCAATCAAAGTTTTTCCCTCTGTCTCTCTATGAATGTATCTTTCATCTGAACGTCCAATATTCTAGACGTCTCGGTTTTCAGAGTCATCCCCGTGAGTCTGTGCTTCAAAGAGGAATGAAGTCAGGGCCCCAATCCTTATCTAATGGGTTATTGGGTCCTGTTTCCCTCTCCCCTCCTATCTCGATGGCAGATTCTCCGCAGGCATCTGAGTTTCTTGCGAGGCCCCCAAACTGTTTAGGAATCGGAGACATCAATCTCTTGATTCCCTGAATTGCTGGCTATAGAAGATGTGTCCCGTCTGTAGACGAATGCAATCCCAGGAGGTTCTGATAAGTGATGACCTTGACCCTTCGGTCCCTCAGCAAAACCCTAATGCCATGGCATCGAAGTCCACAGTCCAGACTGATTTGATCCCCAGATACGGTCCCAATCAAATCTGAATTCCAAAACAGGGCTGTCGGAGCTTCTCGGCGCCACTGGGCCTCGACGGCAGCAACAGCCCTCGGCGCAATGGTGAGCGCGCCGGGAACCAGCGCGCCGAGAACCCCCTTGCCTGTTCATCTTCCTATGCCGAGATCCCCTCTTTGGCTAATCAATCCGCGCCGAGATCCTCCTTTCAGGCCGATACACTCATACCAGGAGCCTGTCTCCTCATCTGCTTTTCAGCCCTTGTCCAACCTGTTATATCGGCTGAAGGGGATATTCATGGTCGCCATATGTACCTCAGGGATGAGATTAACGGGAGGAAACCTCCCCTACATCATCTTAGATCAAATCCATTCATAACCCCATAACCTAAGGGGCCATACCACTGTATAAGCCCCGACGGTTCTTGAGGGGATAGCAAGCATTGCCATGGGCACCTACATCATCAGGGAGCCCAAGCCTTCTTTTCGGTTATCATCCCGTACCCGTGGATGACGGCCTATTTCCTTTGGCATGACCCGAAAGAAGGGGAAACGCTGCCGAAATTCTATCCAATAGGGTTAACCCCGGAAGGCCAAGGGAGTGTGATCGATACGCACCCCGCTTGACTTTATCCCTCGAAAAAATGAATATCACAGACCCTCCAACCGAGCAGGGAGTTCAAAGGGGAAGATTCCCCGCTGTTTATCTGGATTCCATCTCGTCGCTACGTGGATGGCTTCCTATCCCTATTTGGCATGTCTATAAGCCCGGGGGATATGCCGCCCAATTCAATTCATCCAAGCTCGACACGTTAATCGTCTGCCGGCTCCCCTTTATATGCATGCCTGTTTAAGATGGGACAGAGCCAACAAAGCCCCTATCCTCAATATGGATTTTCGGGCTTTGTTTCACCCCCCTTTCTCCCTCAACGCCATCGATGATTTAAACGTCGCGGAGTCCGTGATTTTCTCCAAATTTCTTAAGCCACCAGGGCTACTGTAGGGATCAGAAACCGTTATTTCTCGATCTCTTGGATGGTCGGTAATATGAATGGCATGAAGCCTGTTCCTGAGAGTTCGAAGGCCCTGTGATTCTGATCCCTCGAACCCCTTTCACCTATGATTCCTTGCTGTCAACTTGGTACACCCCTGGCTCTTTCCTCACTTGCCTCCTGAATCCATTCCCCAGCCACTGTCTAAATCCTGAGAAAAATCCCTAGAACAGAGCACCGTAAAACCCCATAAGTCCTCACGGCGCTCAAGCCCAGCACCTTCTCGGCGCCAAACTCTCCCGACGATGTGGATGCCAAAAAATGACGATGATGATGATGGCGACGTTCGCGTCTACACATTAGAGCGTGAGTCGAAGACAGAAATGCCGAATAAACCTCATGCCTCGCCCGATCAGGACGAGAACTCACTTGGTGGTCCGCTACCCGCTAAGGAAGCCCCCTAAGCAGAAGATACAGCTACAAGGCTCCGACCAGCCATGCCGAGAGCTGAATCAGAGAAGAGTCGGGAACTCCGGCACAGTCTCGGCATGCACCGAAAGTCACGTAGAATCTGGGACCGAGTCCCAGAGGCTACAAACGGAATATTATGGAGGCCATACGTCGCAACCGGAGCGTTCTCGGAATGCCGACATTCATATAAAGGGCCGCGACTTCGAAAGGAATCCGTTTGGTGCTTAAAACGGCGCGAAGTGGCCCTAAAATGGCGCGCCTTAAAACGGCGCGCCCCACTTCATGCTCTAATACGAGCTCCCCTTTGCTTTGATTTAAAACGGCGCCACCATCTGCACAAGCTACCCGGCGCGCTAAAATTGAAGGACCCATCTTGCACATTTTAAAAGCTTCTCCTTCAAATGTTAAAACGGCGTGGCCCTTCAATGCTTAATCCGGCGCGCCTTTTTACACCCACTAGTGACGTTTCATCGGCGCGACTACCTTCCCTCGCGCCGTTTTAACTCAACGGCCATCCCATCCGCCAGCCGATACTCTGTTCGGCATAAATGAGATGCACAGAGGACATTCAATGCCCATGACTCTGCTTCTACCTTCGTTCGACAGCACACAAGCAGCAGCAGCAAGGCAAGCTCCGACAAATCTCTGAGCGTCCCATCCTCGGACGAGCAGCAGTGTACGAGACGAATGAACAGCGTCCAGCACAGCGAGTCAACTCCTGACTTCGTTGCGGACGAGGTGGAAGTGGCAGCGGTGCTCCCAGGTTGGCTGATACATAAAAGGGGCAGCATTGTGAAGCCGAAGGAGGAGATGAAGACACAGACAGAAGGAGCTCACAGATAGAAGGAGCTAGAAGAAGAAAGGGTTGAGAAAAGAGAGGCTGAAGGGAAGGCTGGCTGGTTCGGCTAGGGTCTTCGGCGTCCGAAGAGAAGAAGAAGCTCCATCCATTCCCACCTGCAAGGTGAAGATAAAAGAGAGAGAGAGGGTGAGAGAGTGAGAGGGGAGAGAGGGGGAAGTGCTTGTGCTCTGTTCCTCCTTCTCCCCCACCAATGTATCTTCTTCCCCCACCGCAACACCTAGTCTTTCTTTTTATCTTCTCCGTTATATTCTCCCCCGTGCTTTGGGGGTAGATCTCCTTTCCCCTTGAGGATGAATAAAAGAGTGACTCGTGTGGGCGTAAACATCATTCTATTGCTCTCACCTCTTCCCCTTTTCTTCCGTTTTCTCCCTCCCAGTTTTCAACGTCACCTGGGGTCCTCAGAAGCTTGCCCTTCTATGGCATGAACTCTGAGGGAACCTATTCGAAGGGTGAACATTCATGGCCACCTATGGCCTACATCTGTCCCGTTCCACGAGATCATCACCCGTGAGCTGTGGTCGTTCTTGCAGGCTGGCCCTCGAACGTTCCATACTCACATCTGGGTTCGGACCGCCGTGAGGCTACTCCAATTTTTGAGAGTCTACCCCGGAGCAATCCGATTGGTGGCTTTCCTTTATCTCTGGCAAGTCCCGGTCTAGGGGAGGTGCTGCCCGATTTTTGCCAAGGCTAAGAACGCCCAACAACAGGTGAACGAGCTGAACTGATGAAGAACAAAACGAGGACTTTGTGAGCAACTGCTGGAGTAAAACACTTAGACGTTCATACTGTTTCATCATAACAAATGATTAAAATGGTTAAAGCTCTTAAAACCTCCTCACTACCAGCTTCAATCTATCAACAGAACGAGCAAATCAAACCTTGAATCAACCTACGGGGAAAGGAAAAGAAAACACAGTAAACAGAGCCTCAAAACAACCTCCATATAGCTATCTCGACGCGAGTTAAAACGGCGCGGCCATTGCTCCACCGCGCCGCTTCAACCCTCCTCACAAAATCCCCCATCTCTTCTCCAAATGCTAAAACGGCGCGCCCTCTCTCTTGCCCTCCGTATCCGGCGCGCCCCAATCTCTCCCTTGCCCTCCATATCCGGCGCGCCCCAATCTCTCCCTTGCCCTCCAAAAACGGCGTGCCCCCAACTTGCCATCCTAAACCGGCACGCCCCCCTTTAATACCCACAACGGGCGCCCCCCCCAATCTCTCCTTTGCCAACCTTAAAACGGCGCCCCTATACCCGGCGCGCCCTCCCCCCTTGTCTACCTGTTAAGGCCCTAAATCGGCGCCGTCATCTTCCTTCCCATATCCGGCGCGCCTCCTTAACAAAAAAAGGGATAAATGGCTAGTAAAAAAGGGAGAGAAAGGTTCAAAAGGGAAATACAAGAGATCAATGCCATTAATAAAAGAATGAATGAAAGGAGCTCCATCACCCGCGCCTTAATTGAATTTTTATTCCGGGGGCGCTGCCCCCGGAAACCCCCGCAAGGGGCGCTGCCCCCTTGACCCCCGCGACCTGACCGCGCAGGTCGATCCGCGTGTGAGGGCGCACGTTAGTAAGCTCGGGCTATGCACTTAATAATTCACTCCCTCGGACTGGGTGCAAAGAGAAAACCGACGACGCCTTATGGTATCGGACGTGGTTTACGGAATTTCTGACATGGCCACAGTTCGAAATCATCTCTGGCCAACAGTCTATCAACTTGACCCATTTCTACCGGGATCCAATCCCGTATTCTCATTAAACTTGCCTTGTTCGTGGCAGACATTCATGCGGTTTTGTCACCGTCTTTTATGCTACAAGCACGGAGCTTCGTCTGAACATGAAGTAGCCCATGAGTGGCCGACATAGTCTGAACATTCATGTCCCGAGACGGGTTTCTATCATAGTTCATCTTTCACTATCCTCCTGCATTATTAGTATTCTCTTTAGGCCGTAGGGCCCTTATTCCCGGCAATCAATCAAGGGTGTTCCCCCGTATGGGGGATGTAAATAACGCCGTGACCTTTATGGCGCGGCGGGTTTCGGTCCCGACACGAACCACACAATTGTCTGATTAGTCAGATCGAGCGCACCATGGGCTTCCACGAAGCCCGAATAAATCGTCACTTTGTGACTGGCACGCCCTCGCACTGAATAGAAGAATTAACCCCGACCAACAAACGAACGGATCCCCCCGCCGAATTTTAGTGCGTCCACAAGTCTGGCACGCCCGGTGGGACTGAAATCACCCTTCATCTCTTTGCCGGGACTAAGGGCCCTATGGCCCCTTTCATGTAATGCTAATTGTTTGATTTGCAAATACAGGTTGCATTTCGGACACCAGGATGGCCCCCACGTTCGGCCAACAGGCCGTCGAGAGCCATGTTCGGAACGGCTACTTGGCCGTCCCCCTTAGCTTCGGGAGCTTCCCTCCCGCGGTAGGCTTCCCCAACTTCCTTGGGGTAGCCTTCACGAACCTGCTGGACGTGGAAGCGTCTGACAGGACTGAAAGCAACGCTCCCATCCAGGGGGCCGTCAAAGCTGCTGTCGGCCGATCGATGGCCGAGACTTCCAAGACCGTCCCGACTGGGACGCTGAGCTGCAACGTGCACCACGTGCACCAAACTGCCGGCCCTTCTCACCCAGGGTCGGCCTCTCACCAAAGGAGGCTCCGAAGGAGCCATGCCACAACATCATACCGAGGCCAGTTCTCCAGCACCGGCAAGTCGGCTGTCATCGGGACTTTCCGGGTGCATCTTAACGGACAGCGTTCCGAGGTGATCCCGGATCGCATTGTACCCGCCGTACCAGTGCATAACTCTTTTCAGGCACTGGAGAAGATGAAGGGCAGGATGACGCCCGCCATTCAGGCCCCAACGCCGCAGCATCAGTCGGCCTCCCGGCCCACCAAATGTAAGCAAGTTTGGGTTCCCAAGGGGGCCCGGTTCACCTCACCAGCCCAGGCGAGGCCCAGCACCTTCCGCCCGACAAGGGCACAACAAGGAGATCGGGTCAAGACATCGGCCCCCGTCTACCAGACGACATTAACTACACCGGCCCCGCCGGACAACATCCACCGTCGACACTACCGACGCCACTATCAGGCTGCCCGTGTGGAGCCTGCAACCCACATGCCCGTTGCTGCCAATAGGGTGACATCATCAGCTTCTCCTCCTGACCAGGACTGGGAAGGAGTGGAGCAAGCCATGAAGAACTACTTGCGGGGCCCGGGGAGCACTCCCCTGGGTCGCCAGAGATTACTGGGGGTAGTAGCCTCTGCCTTTGAAGAAGAAGAGACCCGGCCAGTGCCCACTGCCGAGTCAAGAAACTACTCTGAGGAGCATTATCAGTCCCCGGCAAGGGAAGAAGTGAAGCCGCGGAGAGCGGTCTTTGACAGATTGGTCTTTCCAGGTAGGCCATCGAGAAGAACAACAAGAAGAGGCAGAGACCTAAGAGTTTATACCTGCAATATGGCAGGGGTATCTGGCCGGTACGGGGCTCTACCAACCGAGCCCGAAGAAGTAGCCAGGCTTGCCACAAGGCCAGGACCTCTTACCAGAAGAGGGAAAGCGGCAGCTGAAAAGACACAAGTCCACACTGGAGGAGCTAACCATGAGGAACCTTCAACATCCTTGGCTGCCAATGTTATTACAGAAGGCACGGCGGGAGGACCATCCACTTCATCCGAAGAGGTGCCGATCGAAGAAAGGGGGGGCACCCCTAGCCTTCCCATGAACGACCCCGCGGTATTGCACATGATGCAACAATATCAACGGGAGATCGAATTGTTGAAGAAACAACTGACTGAAAGAGCCGCTCAGCCCTCAACATCCGGGCAGACTGAAGCATTACCAGAGACCCCTGGGGGCAACGGGCAGGCCTCGGAAGCTTCTCCACAGGCGACGGTGTCTCCCCCAATACCTACCTACACTGGAGGCGTACCCCTGCATCAGCCACAACATGTCACACCGGCCCCGCCGCCGAACCTGCCATTCCAGGGGTCCACTATTGCACCTCAGGCGACAGTGTTAACAACACCGCTGATGCAACCGGCCCATTTCTATCCAAACCCGGTTGACCCGGCAACAGTAAGCAGACTAATGCTTGAACAAATGATAGATATGAAGCTGGCGGAGAGGAGCGATGGTGATCACACGCCATTCGACGTATACCGGGTACCTTACCCGGCACACTATGCTGCCAAGAGGCTACCGGTCGGCATTACCAAGCCGCCGAAGTTTGAGAAATTTAATGGGCAAGGGTCTCCCAGGGAGCACATTGCCTATTATGTGAATGTTATGGGGGATCTAGCTGCGGATGAAGCTTATCTTCTCAAATTCTTTGGCTCGACGCTTACCGGGCTCGCTTTCGAGTGGTATTCGAGCTTGCTCGCCGGGTCCATTGCAGACTGGCCTGATATGCAGAATAAATTCAAGGAAAGATTCTACATAGCTGAGCGGGAGGTGACTGTGGCAGAGCTTTATGCCACGAGATAGAGAAATGAGGAGTCGGCACTCGACTACATAAAGAGATGGAGGAACCTCAGCATGAGGTGCAAACGCCCCCCGCATCAGGAGGACGCAGTGCAGATCTGTAAACAGAATCTGAAGAAGGAGATCCTTGAGAGGATGATCGGTGCTGAGGTGAGGTCGTTCGACTGTCTGAACAACATAGTGGCAGAGATCGAAGCATTCCTTGCTCGATACTCTTCTGCTCCAGCTGCATCAAGTCAGAGGGTCCGGCAGGCCGAGAGGAGGCCAACACCGCCAGAAGTTCATACACTAGACTTCGAAGCTTTTGAGAAACAAAAAGAGAAAGCCAAAGAGATGGCCAACACCTCCACTGAACGGCGGGAAGGTCCCTCCCTGCGGGAGAAGATGAGGAACAAATTGTATTCCTTTCCTCGAGACAAAGCCCGAGTCCTATTTGAATGGGCCACCAGGTACAACAAGATCACATTACCAGATCCAAAGAGGCCTGGTGACTTGAAGAAGAAGGATAATCCTCGTTTTTGCCCATACCATCAGATGCTTGGGCATACCATTGAGGATTGCTACATCTTCAAGGATGCCATTGAGTCCTTGATCAAGAAGGGAGAGCTGGACATGGGGGAGCTCAGAGTGGATCCTCCGCAGCCACACGAGATGCCAAGCCTTGGCACCACTGTCAACATGGTATCTTTATACCAACAGCTGCCTGAAGAATGGGCGGAGTCCAGTACGCAGGCCACTTATCAAGCCTTCGTCATGGCGCCAGCTCATGATCAAGGAGGTTGGCAAGCCGCGCCAATGAAGAACAGAAGAAGAAGACAAGCTCCTCGGCCCACTCCAGAGGTTCGCATAAGGGGTGTTACACCCCGACTAGCACCGCCACAGGTGACACCTGTTTTGCATGACACAGCCCCCCGGCTCATTATGAGACGGCCCACTCACAACAAGAAGAAACACATCCCGATGCGGGTGCACAAGGAAACCAGCCCTGCGGTAGAAAGGCTCCAGGCCATCATTGATGGGCTTGAAGACTATGAACAGCCCGAGATCCAGCCTATGGAGTT
Source organism: Amorphophallus konjac (assembly GCA_022559845.1). Lineage (NCBI taxonomy): Eukaryota > Viridiplantae > Streptophyta > Magnoliopsida > Alismatales > Araceae > Amorphophallus > Amorphophallus konjac. The sequence goes on from CM040127.1 coordinate 242,908,218, forward strand.
GAAGGAGTATGTCCCCTGGGAGGAGTTCGAGTCACTCGAACTCGCTCCAGAAGCGGAAGCCGAGATGAAAGAAGAGCCTCTCTTATGGGGTGAGCTTCCCCAAGAGCAGTTGCCAGCCACTGAAGAAAAAAAGAAAAAGAAGAAGAGAAGACCTAGAAACAAGAAGAAGAGTGGGGTGGTCCTTTCTTGCAACACCCTCTCAGCATTATTTGACACAGCCCTCTCCCTGAGAGAGGAAGAGCAAGAGGTGCTTGTTGAGCCGTCAGAGGTGAATCAGGCTGAAGCATCCACCTCCCAACATGCCACCAGGTCGGGAAGGAAGTGGGGACGCCCTCCTCAGGCCAACCACAACATCCTGCTTAGGGGAGAACAACCATATCACATCCCCGAGCCTAGGGTCCAAGGCATGGAGATCCCCCCTCCATCGGGCCTCTATCCCGGAGAACCAAGTGGCCAGAGTGCCCCATCATTCATTGAATTTCTTACAACTCAGAGGGGAGGACAGTCATGCCCCCGTGAGTCCCGGCAGACCCAAGGGGCAGGCAGCCCCTCGGCTCCGTCTGTAGCAATCCCTCCTCGGCCAAGGGAAGAGCCCGACAACATCCCAAATCTTGTCGAGTTCTTGCAAGAAAAGGAAGTGACCCAGCAGGCCCCACAAGCTCAAGCGGCATCCGACCTAGTGGAAGAGGCACCCGTTGAGCCGACTCCCCAGGCCCAGACTGGGGGCAGGCGCAGTAGAGCCGAAGAAATGAAGTTGCTCGAAGTCGAGCTAGCAACAGAATAGTCAAACACCTGAAGAAGATCCCAGCCAGGTTTACCGTCTGGGAAATCCTATCCTTAGATGAAGAAACACGGCAAGCTGTCATCGCCGCACTCCAGACACCAGCATATGTTGAAGCCTGCCTTGCAGAAATGTCACCTGAGGTACCTGTGGCCTTCACTGAAGAGGACATGCTTTTACCAACCTGCAGTCACAATAGGCCACTCTACATGAAGGGGTAGCTGAATGGGCATCCCATCAACAGAGTCTTGATCGACCCTGGGGCAGCAGTGAACATACTCCCCTATCGGGTGTATCAGAAGCATTACTTTGACATACACCTGGTCGAGGTCAGGAACGTCAAGATTGCCGGCTTCAACCAGAAGTGCGAAGTCCCTATGGGGGTCGCAGAGTTCAACCTCTCCCTCGGTGACTTCACCACCAAGGTCCAATTCCATGTGATCAACTCCAACACCTCTTACAAGGCATTGCTCGGCCGACCTTGGCTACATCAAAATAGGGTGGTACCATCCACTCTGCACCAATGCATCAAGTACCCCGGCAACGGGAAAGAGGAGAGAATCTTCGCCGACCTCCATCCTTTCGAAGTGTTCGAATGTCACTTGTCAGATGCTAATCTTTATTTGGAAAAGCCGAAGCAAGCCTCCCAAGCTACTCAAGACAAAGGAAAGAAAAAGGCAGAGCTTGACAGCTGGTTCCCTCCACCACCGCCTGGCTATGTGGCTCCCCCTCAGGTGTCATTCGTTTCTGAAGCAGAAGGGGTATTCCGGGCCACCTACCTTCCCATCTACCCTACACCGGGAACACCATACCTTGAAGACTTGCTGGAAGACATCCGGGTCCCTTCCGAGATCATCAAGCCTCTTGCAGAAGCTGATTGCCAGGTGGCTGAACCGTTAAGGACCTTCGAGGTGCCCAACCCTGAGGGTCTGCCTACCATCTTTTATGTGGCCAAGGAGCACGCGGTCAAGGGGGATGATGATTGTAGACTCCCCGATGAGCTGCACGACCCACTCGTCCCAATAATGGGACTTCCTGACACAGCCGGTCCTGTGGTCAAGATGGCCAGAAAGCAAGGGATCCCTTTCTGCCAGCTCTCCAGTCGGAAAGAAATGTTCAAGAGAATGTGGAACCCGCCAAACCTGGACCAGCGATTGTTGCAAATCACCCGACATCCAGGATTGGGCTTTTCACTAGAAGATTCCTATGAAGCTGATGCGATATCAGTCTCGGCTCTAGGCTGCAATAGCCACGCAGGCACTGCAGGCCCATGGCAGGATAAAGGCCGTCAGCATCTTATGCCTTTGGCCAACGAAGAACAAGATGAAGAAATATTCCTATGGAATCCACCTCCCTGCAGGAATAAGGGGAAGACCCCGTCCTCCTCCGGGGGACCAATCCCGAATGACCACAGCAGCGGGGTGCCATCGCCCTCGTCTGACACTGACCCAAAGGATGGGGAAGCGGGCCGAGCTCCGAACCTCACTCGGTGCGACTCTACCCTACTCGCCCTATACTGTAGGCAGCAGCGAGAGATCGAAATGCTGAAGGTTCGCTTGGCTGAAATGATTATACTCATTAGAGGCATCCTCTGTCGACAAAGCATCGGCACGCACCGGTCCCCGAACACCGTCCCAAACGCCCCCGGGCACCTGAAAAGGGAGGCTAGGGATGTAGCTGCTTCCCTGGTCAGGCGATCAGTCGAGCGAAGCCCCGCGCTGCGGGAGAAGATGCAAAGACCCTACTCTTTCCCAAGGAATAAAACCCAAGGAGTTTTTGAATGGGCCTGCTACTATGGCAAGGTCTCCCTCCCAAGGTCAAAGAGGCCGCAAGATGCTCGCAAAAGCGGTGACCCCTCGTTCTGCCCCTATCACCAAATACTGGGCCACTCCATCGAAGACTGCTACGTCTTCAAGGACATTGCTCAAGACCTGATTGAGAGAGATGAGCTCAGAATGGGAGATTATGTGGTCGCTCCGCCACGCCCCCATGTAGCAGGCGGCCATGAAATAAGTGTTTACATGGTGTCAGTTCAACACCAGATTTTTGAAGATGCAGCTGAGAATGGGCAACCCCAGCCACCAGCAGAGCAGCAGCCCCCAGTATGGCAATCAATCACCTTAGCCCCTGCAAGAGCCATCTATGACAATTACAAAGAAGATCCCGAAGAAGTCCTTTACTTCTCCACACAAGAGAGCCCCCCAGAGTCGCACACAGCAAGCCTAATAGAGGGGGAAACAAGCAAAGCCTCGTTACCCAATGAGGCAGAGCAAGAAAACACCTATGTTGTCCTTGAAGCAGAAGATGGTGAAGACAAGGATTTCATTGACCTGCTACCAGCGCCTCCAGAATTTGAAGATGGCGGCCAGGCCACAGTGGATGAGCTCATTGAAATTAATCTAGGCACAGAAAGCCACCCCAGGCCGACCTTTCTGAGTGCCCTTCTTCCTCCACAGGAGAGGGGACAATATGTCAAGTTGCTGCAAGAATTCCGGGACTGTTTTGCCTGGAACTACAAAGAGATGCCCGGTCTGAGTCCCGGCGTGACTCAACATATTCTGGCTATTGATCCCAAGGTGGAGCCGGTGAAGTAGCCCCCCAGGCGTATGAGGCCGGAGCTGATAAAACTGATTTGTAAAGAAGTCGACAAGCTCATAGATGTCGATTTTGTAGCTGAAAACCAATACACTACTTGGTTGGCCAACATTGTGCCGGTGAAGAAGAAGAATGGACAGATCAGGATCTGCGTGGACTTCCGCGACCTGAATAAAGCTTGCCCAAAAGATGACTTTCCGGTGCCCGTCACTGAAGTGATGATTGATGCAACTACCGGCCATGAGGCCTTGTCTTTCATGGACGGATCGTCCGGCTATAATCAGATATGGATAGCTGAACATGACTGAATTCGTACGGCCTTCCGGTCACCTAAAGGGATATTCCACTACAAAAGGATGCCCTTCGGCCTCAAGAACGCTGGCGCCACTTACCAGCAGGCGATGACCAAGATATTCGATGAACTGCTATATAGCAAAGTCGAATGCTACATCGATGATCTGGTCGTCAAGACAAAGAAAAGGGGGGATCACCTGAATGACCTTACAGTCATCTTTGAGAGACTCCGGCAGTACGAGCTGAAAATGAACCCAATGAAGTGTGCCTTCGGCGTCTCTAGTGGAAAGTTTCTCGGCTTCATTGTCCGATATAGGGGGATCGAGATCGACCCCTTTAAAATAAAAGCCATTCAGAAGCTACCTCCTCCGGAGAATTTGGGAGAGTTAAGGTCCCTGTAAGGTCGGCTAGCCTACATCCGAAGATTTATCTCCAATTTGTCAGGGCGCTGTCAACCATTCCACAAATTAATGATGAAGAATGCACCTTTCAACTGGAACCATGAATGTCAGAAGGCCTTTGATCGGCTGAAGGATTACTTAAAGACCCCGCCTGTGCTGGGGGCACCTGTCAAGGGGAGGCCACTTATTCTATATATAGCTGCCACTGAATGTTCACTGGGGGCAATGCTCGCCCAGAACAATGATGAGGGGAAGGAGCAAGCTCTTTATTACCTTAGCCGAAGACTAATGGGGGCAGACCCCGATTGAGAAGGTTTGTCTCGCCTTGGTCTTCGCAGTCAAGAAGTTGAGGCATTACATGCTCTCGCATGAAGTGAGCTTAATCTCTAAGGCTGACCCAGTCAAGCACATTCTCTCCCAGCCAGTCCTGAAGGGACGTCTCGGCAAGTGGGCCGTACTATTAATGGAATTTGACATCATCTACGTGCCTCAGAAGGCCGTTAAGGGTCAAGCCATGGCCGATTTCTTTGCAGCACACCCTGTGCCTGAAGATTCCCCGCTGGCCACGGAGTTGCCTGAAGATGAAACACTGGAGGTGGACCAAGCCCAACTGATCGCCTGGCAACTGCGCTTTGATGGAGCTTCGAGAATAGAAACAACCCCGTCTGGGCACACAAAAGTACGGGCCGGGGCCGGCATCGTCCTTAAATCCCCTGAGGGAGAAGTATTGCACACATCCTGCTCCATTAGCAAGCCCTGCACAAATAATGAGGCAGAATATGAAGCTCTGATCATTGGTCTTCAAGTCGCTTTACAGATGGAGATTAAAATATTACATGTGTTTGGCGATTCATTGCTGGTCGTCAAGCAAGTCCAGGGACAGTTTGACGTCCGAAAGCCCGAGTTACTCCCTTACTACACTAAGGCGAAACGGCTCATGCAGCAGTTCTACCTCATTGAGATAGGCCACGTTGCCAGAGGAGAGAATGCACAAGCTGATGCATTGGCAAAATTGGCGAGTTCATTGGCAGTCCCGCCAGATGGATCCCTCAGCATTCGGGTGGTGAATCAACGCCAAGTGCCTAGCATGATAGAAGGGCCAGGAGAAGAAGAACTTGAGGTCATCACAGCGGAAGCCATTAGCCCGCCCGACTGGAGAGACCCCCTTTTGCAGTGGTTTAAATATCAGCAACTGCCCAGGCAAAGGGAAGAGAAGATCAAGTTAATCAGAACAAAGGACTCTTATGAGGTTCGGAACGGGATCCTATTCCGGATTATGGCAGACGCCAAACGGAAGGTGCTCCTCCGATGTTTATCCATTGAAGAAGCTTGGAAGGTCATGAAGGAGGTTCACGCTGGAGCAGCTGGTGCACATCAGGCAGGACCGAAAATGAAGATTGAAATAAAGAAGCTCGGCTACTATTGGCCGACAATGTTCGACGACTGCTGCAAGTATGCCAAATCTTGTCAAAAATGCCTGGAGCACGCGACGGTACCCAGGAGACCGCCCGTGCCCTTGCATCCAACACTGCCCAGCGGGCCCTTTGCCCAATGGGGAACAGACGTTGTGGGTCCACTACCCGCATCATCAGCTGGGTGCAAGTACATCTTGGCCGCAACTGATTACTTCTCCCACTGGGCGGAGGCTATTGCTTTGAAAGAAGTGACCGGGGAGATCGTCACCAGATTTATCCGTCGCAACATCATATTCCGGTTTGGCACTCCGAACCGAATTATCTCAGACAATGGAAGTCACTTCCGCAACCAGAAGGTCTACCGGCTGGCAGAAAAGTACAAGATCGACTGGAGGATGTCGACCCCCTACAACCCACAGGCCAATGGCTTGGCTGAAGCTTTCAATAAGACTCTTTGCACTCTCCTGTCCAAAATTGTTAGTTCTAACAAGAGGGACTGGGAAGAGAAAATGTACGAGGCCCTGTGGGCATATCGAACTGTGTACAAAACTCCAACGGGTTGTTCACCCTTTTCCCTGGTATATGGCTCAGAGGCAATTGTCCCTATCGAGCTGGAAATACCCTCCCTCCGAGTCGCAGTCCAACACGGGTTGGTCAGGGAAGAGCAGACAAATGTCGAGCGAAGACTCGAAGAGCTCTCCAACTTGGAGGGGAAACGGCTCCAAGCCCAGCAGAACATCCAGGTCTATCAGGCCCGGATAGCTCGCACCTTTGACAAGCTCGTCAAGGAACGTGAATTTAAGAAGGGTGACCTCGTTATGGTGAAGAGAAGAGAAGTCATGGCTTCCAACCCCAAGGGCAAGCTGAAAGAGAATTGGCTTGGACCCTATGTGATCCAAAAAGTCTACGAGGGCGAAGCATATGTAATCGTCGACCATCGGGGGGAGGTTCAATTTCCGCCCCTCAATGGTAGGCATCTGAGGTTGTACCATGCTCCGATTCCCCCATTCGAAGAATAATGCTTTTCTCTGCCCTGCCCCGGGCGAATTTGCATTACTATTGTCCAGATGGGTTGGGCACTATTCATCATGCATGTCAAAAAAAAAGAAAAAAAAAGAAGAAGAAATAAGAAAAAAAATAAAAAGAAAAAAGAAAAAGAAAAGAAAAGAGAAAAAAAAAGAAAGAAGAGAAAAAAAAAGAAAGAGGAAAAGGGGGGGGGGGGAGGAATCGGTCTCCCTTTATTAACACTCACTCTTATCTCCAAGAATATTTCAATAGACGAATCAACCACGTCAGCCTCTGACATCCTGTCGGCACTGACGAAGAACACCCCACCCGAACCTTTCGTTCGAGATCGGGGAATCAACCTTTTCTCCTTGCGTTGGCACCAGCTCGTACCAACGAATATTTCAATAGACGAATCAACCATGTCAGCTCTTGACATCCTGTCGGCATTGACGAAGAACACCCCACCTGAACCTTCCGTCCAGGGTTGGGGAATAAACCTTTGCTCCTTGCGTTGGCACCAGCCCCCGCACCAACGAAAATACCAAGAGACAAACGAATCACGTCGGTCTCCGACTTCCTGTCGGCATCGATAAACAAACCAGTGGCCCGGACCTTTCGTCCGGTTCCATGAATGAAAAGACCCTTGCTTTGGCACCAACCCCGTGTCAATGAACGAATCACGTCGGTCCCCGACTCCCTGTCGGCGTCGATGAATAAACCAGTGGCCCAGACCTTTCGTCTGGTTCCATGAACAAAAAGACCTTTGCTTCGGCACTAACCCCGTGCTGATGAACAAACCACGTTGGTCTCCGACTCCCTGTCGGCATCGATGAACGAACCAGTGGCCTGGACCTTCCGTCTGGTGCCATGAATAAAAATACCCTTGCTTTGGCACTAACCCCGTGTCAATGAATAAACCACCTCAATATTACAACTCCAGTCCCACAGACGAATAGACCCTTGGCTTGGACCTTCCGCCTAAGTCGATGAACAAAAAAGAAAACGCCTTTGCTTGGCTCGGATCTTTCATCCGAGTCGATGAACAAAAAAAAACCTCCTTGCTTGGCTCGGACCTTTCGTCCAAGTCGCTAAAAAAAAAGAACCTTCTTGCTTGGCTTGGACCTTTCGTCTAAGTCGATAAAAAAAAAGAACCTTCTTGCTTGGCTCGGACCTTTCGTCCAAGTCGATAAAAAAAAAGAACCTTCTTGCTTGGCTCGGACCTTCCGTCCAAGTCGATGAACAAAAAGAACCTCTTTGCTTGGCTCGGACCTTCCGTCCAAGTCAATGAACAAAAAAAAGAACCTCCTTGCTTGGCTCGGACCTTTCGTCCAAGTCGATGAACAAAAAAAAAAGAGAACCTTCTTGCGTGGCTCGGACCTTCCATCCGAGTCGATGAACAAAAAGAACCTCCTTGCTTGGCTCGGACCTTCCGTCCCAGTCAATGAACAAAAAAAAGAAAAAAAAGAAGAAGAATCTTCTTGCTTGGCTCGGACCTTCCGTCCAAGTCGATGAATAAAAAAAAAAGGGACCGCCTTTGCTTGGCTCGGACCTTCCGTCTAAGTCCATGAACATAAAGAAACCCCTCCTTACCTGGCTCGGACCATCCATCCTAGTCCATAAACAAAAGTGCATCCCACTACTCGGCTCGGACCCGCCGTCCGAGTCGGTGAATGAACAACTTTCCTAAGCCCAGCACGAGTCAACAACTCCCTCTTTGGGGTTGGCCTCATCTAAGCTGTTTTGGGCCTTTTGCCTGAGATGACACATAGACCCTTCATTCTCGCTTCGGTATTCACCCCATGCCGATGACTAAACCCTCACTCTGACATCTCAGTCCGCGTGCATATGCGGTGAGGCGATCCCCTCATCCCTTCGCTGAAGGAGTGAGCGCTTTCCTGTGAATTTGCACCGGACCAGCATCCCAGTGGCTCAGAAGAATAGACGTCATGTTGAAGAACTCTACACTCGCGGGCCCCGCGCACTCATCCCTCGCTTGCGCCGCCCGTGAGTGGGGGGCATTTGTGGACGCCAAAAAATGACGACGATGATGATGGCAACATTCGCGTCTACACATTAGAGCGCGAGTCGAAGACAGAAATGCCGAATAAACCTCATGCCTCGCCCGATCAGGACGAGAACTCACTTGGTGGTCCGCTACCCGCTAAGGAAGCCCCCTAAGCAGAAGATACAGCTACAAGGCTCCGACCAGCCATGCTGAGAGCTGAATCAGAGAAGAGTCGGGAACTCCGGCACAGTCTCGGCATGCACCGAAAGTCACGCAGAATCTGGGACCGAGTCCCAGAGGCTACAAACAGAATATTATGGAGGCCATACGTCACAACCGGAGCGTTCTCGGAATGCCGACATTCATATAAAGGGCCACGACTTCGAAAGGAATCCGTTTGGTGCTTAAAACGGCGCGAAGTGGCCCTAAAACGGCACACCTTAAAACGGCGCGCCCCACTTCATGCTCTAATACGAGCTCCCCTTTACTTTGATTTAAAACGGCGCCACCATCTGCACAAGCTACCCGGCGTGCTAAAATTGAAGGACCCATCTTGCACATTTTAAAAGCTTCTCCTTCAAATGTTAAAACGGCGTGGCCCTTCAATGCTTAATCCGGCGCGCCTTTTTACACCCACTAGTGACATTTCATCGGCGCGACTACCTTCCCTCGCGCCGTTTTAACTCAACGGCCATCCCATCCGCCAGCCGATACTCTGTTAGGCATAAATGAGATGCACAGAGGACATTCAATGCCCATGACTCTGCTTCTACCTTCGTTCGACAGCACACAAGCAGCAGCAGCAAGGCAAGCTCCGACAAATCTCTGAGCGTCCCATCCTCGGACGAGCAGTAGTGTACGAGACGAATGAACAGCGTCCAGCACAGCGAGTCAACTCCTGACTTCGTTGCGGACGAGGTGGAAGTGGCAGGGGCGCTCCCAGGTTGGCTGATACATAAAAGGGGCAGCATTGTGAAGCCGAAGGAGGCGATGAAGACACAGACAGAAGGAGCTCACAGATAGAAGGAGCTAGAAGAAGAAAGGGTTGAGAAAAGAGAGGCTGAAGGGAAGGCTGGCTGGTTCGGCTAGGGTCTTCGGCGTCCGAAGAGAAGAAGAAGCTCCATCCATTCCCACCTGCAAGATGAAGAAAAAAGAGAGAGAGAGGGTGAGAGAGTGAGAGGGGAGAGAGGGGGAAGAGCTTGTGCTCTATTCCTCCTTCTCCCCCACCAATGTATCTTCTTCCCCCACCGCAACACCTAGTCTTTCTTTTTATCTTCTCCGTTATATTCTCCCCCGTGCTTTGGGGGTAGATCTCCTTTCCCCTTGAGGATGAATAAAAGAGTGACTCGTGTGGGCGTAAACGTCATTCTATTGCTCTCACCTCTTCCCCTTTTCTTCCGTTTTCTCCCTCCCAGTTTTCAACGTCACCTGGGGTCCTCAGAAGCTTGCCCTTCTATGGCATGAACTCTGAGGGAACCTGTTCGAAGGGTGAACATTCATGGCCACCTATGGCCTACATCTGTCCCGTTCCACGAGATCATCACCCGTGAGCTGTGGTTGTTCTTGCAGGCTGGCCCTCGAACGTTCCATACTCACATCTGGGTTCGGACCGCCGTGAGGCTACTCCGATTTTTGAGAGTCTACCCCGGAGCAATCCGATTGGTGGCTTTCCTTTATCTCTGGCAAGTCCCGGTCTAGGGGAGGTGCTGCCCGATTTTTGCCAAGGCTAAGAACGCCCAACAACAGGTGAACGAGCTGAACTGATGAAGAACAAAACGAGGACTTTGTGAGCAACTGCTGGAGTAAAACACTTAGACGTTCATACTGTTTCATCATAACAAACGATTAAAATGGTTAAAGCTCTTAAAACCTCCTCACTACCAGCTTCAATCTATCAACAGAACGAGCAAATTCAAACCTTGAATCAACCGCGCAGGTCGATCCGCGTGTGAGGGCGCATGTTAGTAAGCTCGGGCTATGCACTTAATAATTCACTCCCTCGGACTGGGTGCAAAGAGAAAGCCGACGACGCCTTATGGTATCGGACGTGGTTTACGGAATTTCCGACATGGCCACAGTTCGAAATCATCTCCGGCCAACAGTCTATCAACTTGACCCATTTCTACCGGGATCCAATCCCGTATTCTCATTAAACTTGCCTTGTTCGTGGCAGACATTCATGCGGTTTTGTCACCATCTTTTATGCTACAAGCACGGAGCTTCATCCGAACATGAAGTAGCCCATGAGTGGCCGACATTGTCTGAACATTCACGTCCCGAGACGGGTTTCTAGCATAGTTCATCTTTCACTATCCTCCTGCATTATTAGTATTCTCTTTAGGCCGTAGGGCCCTTATTCCCGGCAATCAATCAAGGGTGTTCCCCCGTATGGGGGATGTAAATAACGCCGTGACCTTTATGGCGCGGCGGGTTTCGGTCCCGACACGAACCACACAATTGTCTGATTAGTCAGATCGAGCGCACCATGGGCTTCCACGAAGCCCGAATAAATCGTCACTTTGTGACTGGCACGCCCTCGCACTGAATAGAAGAATTAACCCTGACCAACAAACGAACGGATCCCCCCGCCGAATTTTAGTGCGTCCACAGGCGCCGGGCGCGCCGGGAACTCCCGCGCCGAGATCCTCATCTTCCCCCTTTCAGCACATGCCGAGAGCCCCCTTCGTGGCGCGCCGGGAACTCCCTTCAGCCCGCGCCGAGAAGCCATGCCATATTTCTGAACCCTTACGCCGAGAACCTCTTTCTTCTTGGTCTGAACACTGATCCCCATGTTGTATCCACCCGAGGAATATACAGAGAGCATTTGGCATCCCTTAGGAAATAAATCAATGGGGAGGACCTCCCCTACATTGTTCTGTTCCGATCCGGATTTCTTTATAACCTTATGGACCTAAAGGGCTATGTCACTACATGTGCTCCGACGGGTTCCGAAGGAACATCAATCGATGCTATGGATGAGGGCGATGGCCCCGAGCCTGGTGCCCCCCCTTCTTTTCCGGCTTTCATCCCGCCATCCCGTGGATGATGGCTTATCTCCTCTTGGCATAATCCAGGATAAGGGGATATGCTGCCAAAATTCATTCACATCACCTTGAGTGATCATGGTATTCTCTCCTAACCCCGCTGGCCCACGGAGTTCTGCCCTTGCATGTTCTCCGATGGTCTTCCGAAGGGGGATATCAATAAGACATCGCGCCTGCACAGGGTGTGTCATGTCGCACCAGTCCTTATCCGGATTCCGGGTTAGATATATCTGATCTTTTACGGATCCCATCCTGCCGCTGCATGGGTGGTTTCCTATCCCCATCTGGCATAGTCCAAGGTAATGGGGACATGCCGCCGGATTCGCTCCGCATTTGATGTATCCCCGCTTCACTCAGGCCATTTAACGCCCTGCTGATGAACCAACCCTCTCTCTCGTTTGAGTCTTATTTTTGCCGCTACCTTCCTCCTATTTTTGGCGTTTAATCAAGGGTTGTCCTTCTTAGGAAGGGCGTAATTAACGTCATAGCCTTTATGGTATGACGGACTTCGGGTCCCGACTCGGACTTCACAATCGACTGATTAAAAGTCAGATCGAGCGCATAATAAAATTGTCACCCCGGTGACTGGCACGCCAATAAATCAATAAATAACAAATATATATATATACATATATAAAAAACTAAAAAAAAGCGCGTTCCACAAGTTTGGCACGCCCGGTGGGACCGAGTCTCCCTTCATCTCTACGCCAAAAATAGGAGGCCCAGCGGGCCCCCCTCAAATTTCTGATTCTGTGCGCTTTCCTTATTTTCAGGAAGCTACAATGACTACTGGAATCATGTCCGTATGCTTCAACCAACAACCGATTGATGCATGTCCGTATGCTTCAACCAACAACCGATCGATGTGCATGTCCGAGAGGGTTACCTGGCGGTACCGCTGTCATTCGGGTCGATGCCCCCTACTGTCGGGCTGCCCAACTGCCTGGGCCTCGTCTTTACCGACCTTCTGCAGGTCGACAACAACGAGCAAGGCACTGTTGCAAGTGCCCCGATGAAGACTGCTGATAACAAGGGTAGCTTACCAGAGAGGACGACCTCGACAGCCGTCGCCTGCTATGTTCATCATGTTCAAAGGAGGGACACGGTCCCCGCTGCTGCCCAAATGAAGAAAAGAACTAACCGTAGGAGCCGGTATGCTGCTGCCGACCGTCGTCTTTCAAATTCTGGGGAGACGATGATGATGGGTGACATTAGGGTGAACCTCAACGGTCGCCCGAGAGAAGTCCGGCCGGACAGAATTGTCCCGACCGTCCAGATCGACAACAAGTTCCAAGTTCTGGCCACCAGGAGGGCCAACTGGGAAACTGACGAGAGGAAGCCGCTGGCGCCCAAGCCAGCAAGATATAAACAGGTCTGGCGACCAAAGAAGATTCAGAGCTGGGCCCCAACGCGAGATGAGGGGAAAGCTACCGAGGATGTTGTTGCCCGCTTCAGGGCATGAAGCAGAAGAAGAGAAGGAAAAGACATAAGAGATCATGCTGCTATTTACCCCAGGGCTTGGGATAAGAAAGATGAGAAAGAAAGTGAAGAAAGAAATCTGACCACTGTTCGCCCCAGGATGAGGGGCAGAAAATATGAGCAGAAGCAAGACCTCTCGGTCCCCCATCCCAGGGCTGGGGGCAGAAGATGGCAAAGGAAGAACTATGATGCTGCTGCCAACTGCTGCCAGGATGGCGACAGAAGATTTGAGAAAAAAGAAAGAATGAGAACAAGCAAAACAGTCGCTGCTGCCATTCCAAGAAGGCCAAGAGCCTGTGCCAGACAGGCTGATATATTTAGATATTCCAAAGCCGAGCATCTGAATGCTCAGGTGGCAAGACTGGCTCATCAGCAAAGAGGCCAGGAAAGACTGATGCTCCAACCAGAGCCACAAAGGCACAACCCAGAGGAGATGAAACAAGTAGTCCAAGACTACTTCCACTACCTGGGGAACTCTGCCCTCGGTCAGCAAAGATTATCCCGTGCCCTGGGCATCGTGGATGAAGAAGAGGAAGAAACCCTTCAAGAAGTGATGCTCGGAGTCTCCTCCTCAGATTCCAATGATTATGGGGAAGGCCGCAGGGCCGGATATGGGAAAGAAGACCTGTGTGGGGGAAGAACCTGAAGAAAGAATATCGGTCTTTGACCGACTCAAATACCCCGACCAGGAAAAAAGAAAAGTCTACAGGCAGAAGGGAAAGATGCAGATCTTCACCTGTAACATGGCTGGACTTGTCAGGGGGCAAGACATGCTACCAACTCAACCGGATGAGCTACTCAGGCTGGCAACCAGACCCGGGCCTGTCACAAGAAGAGGCCAAGCGGTGAAAGATAAGATGAAAACTGATGATGAAGCCTGCAAGATCACCACTATGACAGTTAATGTGGTAACAACAGAAGGGGAAGATAATCCCTTCATTGATGATGCTGAAGGGACTTCAGAAGATGTACAGATCCCGTCCACCCTGGATCCCATGATCCAGATGATGTTCAGAAGATACCAGCAGGAGATCAATGCTCTCAGAAGACAGCTCAATGAGAGACATGAAGCTACACCGGTCTCCAAGCAAGCCGAGCCTGTGGGGCATACTTCCAGCTCAACAGAGATGGCTATTCCAGCTAATCCTCTCCTGGCTGATAAGGACAAAGCATCGAGCCAACCTGTTCCATAGCAAACAGTAGCTCAGCCCTCTGCGTCTCAGACACAGCCTACCGCGCCCACCTTGCGCGCCACTGTGATGACAACTCCTTACGGTCAGCAACAAGCTCACTTCTTCTCGGAAAACATAGATCCGGCCATAGCCCAGAAGCTGATGATTGAAAAGATTGTGGAGATGAAGCTGTCTGAAAAGACTGGTGATGATTCTAGTACCTACGATGTATACAAGGCACCATATCCTCCCCAATATGCTGCTAAGAGACTACCTCCAGGCGTCAGTAAGCCGCCTAAGTTTGAAAAATTTAATGGCCAGGGCTCCCCCAGAGAGCACATAGCTCACTACACCACAATCATGGGCGACTTGGCAGTCGACGAAGCTTATCTGCTTAAGTTCTTTGGCTCATCCCTTACTGGGTTAGCCTTTGAATGGTATTCAAGCCTGCCAGCTGGATCGGTGGTTGATTGGCCTGATATGTAGAGGAAATTCCGCGACAGATTTCATGTCACTGAAAGAGAAATCACAATAGCAGAGCCATATGCAACCAAGCAGAAGCAAGATGAAACTGCACTGGACTACATCAAGAGATGGAGGAACTTAGCCATGAGATGCAGAAGACCCCCTCATCAAGAAGATGCAGTGCAGATATGTAAACAGAGCCTCAGGAGAGAGGTGCTAGAAAAGATGATCGGTGCAGATGTCAGAACATTTGACCGATTAAACAATATAGTGGCGGAGGTTGAGACGTTCTTGTCCAAACGTCCAACCACCAATATTCCCAATGTGCTGAAAGGTAAATCTAATGATCGACGACCATCACATTCTGAGGCTAACACCGTCGATTTCAGAACCTTCGAGCAGCAGAAGGGGAAGAAGGGGGCAGATGAAGCTCCCCCGCCTGAGGGTGCAGCAGAAAGAAAAGACAGGGTCTCTCTAAGAGACAAGATGAAAAAGGCTTACTCTTTTCCCAAGGATAAGACGGCAGCACTATTTAACTGGGCATATAAGTTCAACAAGGTAACATTGCCTGAACCGAAGAGACCCGAGGATGCGGCAAAGAAAGATGATCCGCTATTCTGTCCATTTCACCGTGCGCTGGGGCACGCAATTGAGGACTGTTATGTCTTCAAAGATATCATGGAAGGAATGGTTAAAAAGGGTGAGCTGCAGCTGGGAGATTATCAGGTAAAGCCGCCTCATCCACATGAGCCTCCGCCCTGGAAAATGGCCGCCAATATGATCTCAGTTTACCAGCAGCTGCCTAAGGAAGCCATTGAGGAATGTACCAGGCATACCTATGAAGCTTGTTTCCTCACCCCACTGAAGGATCAGGAGGGATGGCAGACGAAACCCATAAAGAATAGAAGGAAAACTCCCACAGCCAGTACCAGCGAGGTGATTATTCGAGGTGTCACAACAAGGCCTGAACCGCCTCCAGTAAAGCCAGTATGGCGCACAGCTGAGACCGGGCCAGTCATCCGGATCCCTACTCACAACCGGAGGAGACAAACTCCCCTACCCGCACATAAAGAAGTAAGTCCTGCAGCCAGGCGTCTACAGCAGTATATCAATGAGCTCGATGAATATGAGCAGAAAAAGCCCAAACACCTGCTGGTAAAAGACTGTATACTCTGGGAGCAGCTCGAAGAATTGAAAATTGAAGAGCAGCCAGAGGCAGAACAAAGAAAAGATGAGGCTGAGCCCTTCTGGGGGCAGGAGCTGGCAAAGCCAAATTCCCAGAAGAAGAAGAGACGGCCCAAGTCCAAAAAGGGAAAGAAAGTCACGACAGTACAGTGTAACACTCTGTCAGTGCTCTTTTCCTTGCCCGGGGAGGATGATGAGGCTGGAGCATCAAATGCCCCGCTAGAAGCCAACCATCCTGAGGCCTCTACCTCAGCCCATGCAACACGTTCTGGGAAAAGATGGGGGCGCCCACCACCAGCTAATCATAATATTATATTCAGAGGGGAGCAACCCTATCAGATCCCAGAACCAGAGGTACGAGGTGTCCAGGTTCCTCCCCCTGCCAGCTTGTACCAGGAGAAAGAAGAAGATCCTTCATTCCTAGAGTTCTTGTCCAGTTTGGAGAATGAGCAATTGGCTCACACTGCTCCAGCTAAAAGCAATAAATGCCAGCAGACTGCAGTTAGGAAGCAGAAGCAGCATGTAGAAAATGAAGGAAGTGACCCTCTAGCAAAGCCAGGGGCTGTTGCTACAGAAGAAGCCTCCCGAGAAACAGAGGAAGAAAATGAAACTGGGACTGGGCAGCAAAGGCCACAGGCACCACATGAACCTCCAAGACCCCGATGGGCAGAAGAAATGAGACTATCTAATGTTCGGGTAGGCAGTCGAATCATGAAGATGCTGAAGAAGCTCCCTACCAGGTTCTCCATCTGGGAAATCCTCTCTCTGAGTGAAGAAGCCCGCCAAGCAATTGTGGATGCCTTACAGTCGCCGGCACAATATGAAGCACTCTTAACAGAAGTGAATTCTGGGCCATCGATCACATTCACAGAAGATGATATGCTAATCCCGAATTCCAGCCATAACAGACCGCTGTATATGAGGGGCTCCCTGAACTGTCAGCCGCTGAGCAGGATACTGATAGATCCCGGGGCTACTGTGAACATCCTCCCATACCGCATCTATCAGAAATATTACTTTGATCTGCAGCTTACCAAGGTCAGAGATATGAAGATTACAGGGTTCAACCAGAAATGTGAAACACCTCTTGGGGTGGCTGATTTCAACCTCACATTGGGCGACCTCACTACCGTGGTACGATTTTATGTGATCGATTCCAACACCACGTATAAGGCCCTGCTGGGGAGACCGTGGCTGCATGAATATCAGATAGTGCCATCCACGCTACATTAGTGCATCAAATACTGCCATGAAGTCAAAGAAGAAAGGGTGTTTGCAGATCTGCATCCCTTCGAAGTATTCGAGTGTCATATGCTCGATGCATCCTACTACACCGAGGTGTCACAGGAGGGTGAAAAGAAAGAGGCTGTGGCCAGCCAAAAGAAGCCGGCGACGAAGGCAAGAAATTGGTCTCCACCGCCACCAAAGGGCTATATTAAAAAGCATGAGGTAGCTCACATCTCTTATGCCGGTGACTTTGCTCGGATCACCCCTCCTAGCATTCACCCGGATGATATCAATGAAGAAATGAAAGAAAAGTACACACAAGTGGAGGTGCCGCAAGGTTTATTTAAACCCATCGTCAGCCTTGAGTACCAGACGGTGCTACCACTGAAGACTATGGAAATCCCTCGCTTCTGCGAGCCTCCTACCATATTCTACACTGGGGAGTCAGTCGAGGAAGATGATCAAGACTGCATGGTCCCTGAAGAGGCTGCAAACCAGATGGTGCCGATTACGGGCTTGGACTATACTACCCGACGAGTTTCGCAGATGTTCTCTAAGATGCAGATGCCATCGCTACAACCTGCTACCCAAAAGAAGGCGTTCCAGGAGCTATGGGATCCACCTCGGGATAATAAAGAACTATGGAAGATCACTCAGCACCCAGGATTGGGTTATACCCTTCAAGAATACTACGAAGCTGAGGTGGATGTCATATCTGTCTCCTACCAACATGAAGACCCTCCCGAGGTGGGATATGACAAGTACCCCTCGGAAGATGAAGAAATCATTTATCAATCCATAATGAACAATGAAGCCCCAGACAGTCAGCCGGAGACGGGGACGTCTGACAAAGAAAAGAAAGATTGGTGCTGGGAAGACCTACCTTGCAAAGAAGATCTGTTCCATGCTGAAGCAAAGTTCGACACGGGAATCCCGGATGAGGATCAAGCAGCCAAAGAGCTGAGGGAATGCCTGGAGTTTGAGCGCATCCTAGAAGAAGTTCGGGCTCTACAGAATGATGATCTCTCAAGGGAGTCTGCATCAGAAGAGCCTCTAAGGGCGGAAGACTCCGTCTTCGAGTTTCCTGCTGATCCGGTTACGTCCTCGGGGCATACTGAACAGAATACAGCAATATTGGCCGTATATGATGAGCCAACAACCGCTGATGACCAGCATGATGAAATAGAAAATCATGAAACTGAAGAAGATTATATCCCGGGAGCCTTCATTGACTTGCAAGAAGCCCCGCCCGAGGTCGAAGATGGAGGTCAGGCCACCGTCGATGAGCTTGTAGAAATAAATCTGGGAACCGCAGATGAGCCAAGGCCGACATTCCTCAGTGCACTGCTGGAGCCAGCTACGAGGGAGCAGTATATACAGTTTTTGAACGAATTTCGAGACTGCTTTGCATGGACATATGATGAAATGCCGGGACTGAGTTCTGATGTGGCACAGCACCGATTGGCAATAAACCCAGAGGCTAGCCCTGTAAAGCAGCCTTCCAGGAGAATGCGCCCTGAATTAATAAATCAGATTAACAAAGAGGTTGACAAGCTAATTGATGTAGGCTTTGTTGAAGAAAATCAATACACTACATGGCTAGCCAATATAGTACCCGTAAAGAAGAAGAATGGGCAGATCAAAATATGTGTCGATTTTCGAGACCTTAATAAGGCTTGCCCGAAAGATGATTTCCCGGTGCCAATCACTGAAGTAATGATCGATGCGACTACTGGTCATGAGGCCCTATCATTTATGGATGGGTCGTCCGGATACAACCAGATCTGGATTGCTGAAGAAGACAGAGTGCACACCGCATTCCGTACCCCGAAGGGGATATTCCACTACAAAAGGATGCCGTTTGGCCTCAAGAATGCCGGCGCTACCTACCAAAGAGCTATGACCAAGATCTTTGATGATTTGCTCTTCAAGAAAGTAGAGTGCTACATTGATGATTTGGTAGTAAAAACTAAAAGAAGAGAAGACCATTTGCAAGACCTGAGGGTAGTATTACAGAGGCTGCGTAAATATGAACTCAAGATGAACCCCATGAAATGCGCCTTCGGCGTGTCCAGTGGAAAATTCCTCGGGTTTATTGTCCGTCATAGGGGTGTTGAAATTGACCCATCCAAGATTAAGGCTATCCAGGAGCTCCCTCCGCCAAAGAATCTGTCCGAGCTGAGATCTCTGCAAGGGCGTCTGGCCTATATCCGACGATTTATATCAAATCTGTCGGGAAGATGCCACCCCTTTCACAAGCTCATGATGAAAGATGTGCCGTTCCTCTGGGACGATGGCTGTCAGGAAGCCTTTGAGAAGCTGAAAGAATACCTCAAGACCCCTCCGGTGCTGGGGGCACCAATTAAGGGCAGGCCCTTGATACTGTATATCACAGCTACATACTGTTCTCTGGGGGCAATGCTGGCACAGATAAATGAAGAAGGCAAGGAACAAGCCTTATACTATCTGAGCAGGAGGCTGATTAGAACTGAAGAAAGCTACAGCTACATAGAGAAGACCTGCTTGGCACTAGTCTTTGCTGTCAAAAAGCTCCGACACTATATGTTGTCACATGAAGTCAGATTGATATCTGCAGCAGACCCGCTCAAATACATATTGACTCAGCCAGTACTGAAAGGCCGGTTGGGCAAATGGGCAGTGATCCTGATGGAATTCGATATTACCTATACACCCAGAGGGCGATAAAAGGACAGGCCGTGGCTGATTTCTTCGCAGAGCATCCTGTGCCGAAAAATGATATGCTAGGGACTGAGTTACCCGATGATGAAACACTCGAGGCCTGCCAAGCCCAGTCAGTTATGTGGCAACTATTCTTTGATGGGGCATCTAGAATAGAGACAGACTCCGATGGAAAGACCAGAATACGGGCTGGAGCCGGTATTGTGCTGAAATCACCAGAAGGGGAGGTCGTGCATACTTCCTGTTCTATAAACAAGCCCTGCACCAATAATGAGGCCGAGTATGAAGCTCTGATAATCAGGCTATATGTCAGCCTCAACATGGGTATCCAAATGCTTCAAGTATTCGGGGATTCGATGCTAATAATAAAACAGATCCAAGGGGAGTTCGAAGTGCGGAAGCCAGAACTGAATCTCTACCATCAAGAAGCTATGCGCCTCATGGCGAAATTCTACCATATTGAGCTCAAGCATGTGGGCCGTGGACACAATGCCCAGGCTGATGCACTGGCAAAGCTGGCCAGCTCACTAGCAGTTCTGCCAAATAAGACACTGAACATTGTCGTTATGAACCGGCGGCAAGTCCCCAGTATGCTAGAAGGGTGCCCCGAAGAAGAAGAAGTCGCTACTGTTAGCACAGAACAGGCATCTGACTGGAGACAGCACTTGCTACAGTGGTTCCTGCACCAACAGCTACCGCAGAAAAGAGAACAGAAGATGAAACTTCTGAGAATCAAAGATTCTTATGAATTCAGAAATGGGACTCTGTTCCGAATAATGGCAGATGCGCGCAAGAAGATTCTACTCCGCTGTCTGTCCACTGAGGAAGCCTGGCAAGTGATGAAAGAGATACATGCTGGGACAGCAGGTGCCCACCAGGCTGGTCCCAAGATGAAGATAGAAATCAAGAAGCTGGGCTACTATTGGCCCACCATGTTTGAAGACTGCTGTAAATTTGCAAAGTCATGCCAGAAATGTCAGGAGCATGCTACTGTGCCTAGAAGGCCTCCTATAACTCTGCACCCTACATTTCCCAGCTGGCCATTTGCATAATGGGGAACTGATGTAGTCGGGCCACTGCCGACTTCCTCGGCCGGACATAAGTACATACTGGCCATAACAGATTACTTCTCCAGATGGGCGGAGGCTATAGCATTAAGAGAGGTGACTGGTGAACTGGTCGCCAGATTCATCAAGCAGAAGATTATCTTCCGGTTCGGGATCCCCAGCCGAATAATATCTGACAATGGAAGTCATTTCAGAAATCAGAAGGTCTATCGGCTTGCCGAGAAGTATAAGATCGAATGGAGAACCTCCACTCCTTACAATCCACAGGCAAACGGATTGGCAGAAGCTTTTAACAAGACTCTCTGCACCTTGCTGGCCAAGGTCGTCGGTTCCAATAAGAAGGACTGGGAAGAGAAAATGTATGAAGCTCTGTGGGCATACCGCACCGTCTTCAAGACACCTACAGGGTACTCACCATACTCATTGGTATACGGCTCAGAGGCAGTGGTTTCGCTAGAGCTGAAGTCCCGTCACTCAGAGTGGCAGTCCAATATGGCCTGGCCCGTGGCGAACAGACCAATGCAGAAAGAAGACTAGAAGAACTGGCTGAATTGGAAGGGAAGCGCCTCCAAGCTCAGAAGAATATCCAAATGTATCAGGCCCGCATGGCCACTGCATTCAACAAACTCGTGAAAGGACGAGAATTTAAGAAAGGTGACCTCGTCATGGTCAAGAAAAAAGAAGTCATGGCGTCCAACCCAAAAGGAAAGCTAAATGCTAATTGGGAGGGCCCTTATGTGATACAGAGGGTCTACGAAGGAGGGGCCTACATGGTTGTTAACCATCGAGGGGAAATCCGATCCTCGCCACTCAACGGTAAACACCTAAAGCTGTATCATGCTGCACAACCAACATTCCCCGAGTAATCGGACAAAGGCTACCTTTTTCTTAGTTTAACGGCATTCCGCCCTAACCAAGCTGCCCTCTTTCCTTGGTCTAGCGGCACACCGCCCTGGCCAAGCTGCCTTTTTCTTGGTTTAGCGGCATTCCGCCCTAACCAAGCTGCCCTCTTCCTCAGTCTAGCGGCACTCCGCCCTAACCGAGCTACTCTTCCTTGGTCTAGCGGCACACCGCCCTGGCCAAGCTACCTTTTTCTTGGTTTAACGGCACTCTGCCCTAACCGAGCTACCTTTTTCTTGGTTTAACGGCATTCCGCCCTAACTAAGCTGCCCTCTTTCCTTGGTCTAGCGGCACACCGCCCTGGCCAAGCTACCTTTTTCTTGGTTTAGCAGCACTCCGCCCTAACCGAGCTACCCTCTTTCCTTGGTCTAGCGGCACACCGCCCTGGCCAAACTACCTTTTCCTTGGTTTAACGGCATTCCGCCCTAACCGAGCTACCTTCCTTGGTTTAGCGGCACCCCGCCCTAGCCAAGCTACCCTTTTTCTTGGTTTAACGGCACTCCGCCCTAACCGAGCTACTCTTCCTTGGTTTAGCGGCACTCCGCCCTAACCGAGCTACCTTGTTTAGCGGCATTCCGCCCTAACCAAGCTGCCCTCTTCCTCAGTCTAGCGACACTCCACCCTAACCGAGCTACTCTTCCTTGGTCTAGCGGCTAACCGCCCTGGCCAAGCTACCTTTTTCTTGGTTTAACGGCACTCCGCCCTAACCGAGCTACTCTTCCTTAGTTTAGCGGCACTCCGCCCTAGCCAAGCTACCCTCTTTCTTGGTCTGGCAGCACGCCACCCTGGCCAAGCTACCTTTTTCTTGGTTTAGCGGCACTCCGCCCTAACCGAGCTACCCTCTTTTCTTGGTCTGGCGGCACACCGCCCTGGCCAAGCTACCTTTTTCTTGGTTTAACGGCACTCCGCCCTAGCCGAGCTACCCTTCCTTGATCTAGTGGCACTCAACCCTAGCCAAGTCACCCCTTATCGTGATATAATAACATTCTGACCTGTCACTCTCTAAAAGAAAAAAAAGAGAGAAGAAAAAAAAAGAAAAAGAAAAAGGGAAGAAGAAAAAGAAGAGACAAAATGGGGTTAAAA
The DNA here is from genome assembly GCA_022559845.1 of Amorphophallus konjac. NCBI lineage: Eukaryota > Viridiplantae > Streptophyta > Magnoliopsida > Alismatales > Araceae > Amorphophallus > Amorphophallus konjac. The sequence continues at coordinate 242,931,039 of CM040127.1, forward strand.
ATAGAGATACCCCGCCAGGCTTGTTCAGACGTTCTGGACAAGGGCAAAAATGGCCAAAACCCAGCTGTGGTGAAAACCCGAAAGGGCACTGCAGGCAAAATCGGGTACCCCGCCACGTGAAAACCCGAAAGGGCGCGTGGGCAAAAGCAAGAGGGGGCTGGCTCCGGTGAAAACCCGAAAGGGCACTTGGGTCAGTAATGTGGTAACCCCAAAGAAAGACTCGTCTCCCACCATAAACTCCTCGTCGATCGGCCGGCACCTTGTCCGATCAACGATTAAACCCACTCAGTATAGACCCTACGTCTATCCTGATGAGACCCTCATTCACCCTATCCAAAGTCCCACCATGGTGAAACTCACCGTTGATCGACCGACACCCCGCCCGATCAATGATAAGACATGTCCAGTTTAGACCTTACGTCTATCCTGATGAAACCTATGAATTCCTTTACATTGGTATAAACCCAATACCGATGATGAAACCCACCTTTGGTCGACGGGCTCGCCGCCCGATCGGCAAAGAAATCGGTCCGGTTTAGACCTTACGTCTGTTCCGACTAGATCTGCTTATCTCTTTACGTCCCGCCGTGATGAAACCTGCTGTCGGTTGATTGGCACACTGCCCGATCGGCGATGAAACCTGTCCGGGCTAGACCCTACGTCTATCCCGATGGAACCTATGAAATCCTTGCATTGGTATAAACCCAATACCGATGATGAAATTCGCTGCTGATCGACTGACACACTGCCCGATCAGCGATGAAGCCTGTCCGGGCTAGACCCTACTTCTATCCCGATGAAACCTATGAAATCCTTGCATTGGTATAAACCCAATACCGATGATGAAATTCGCTGCCGATCGACTGGCACACTGCCCGATCAGCGATGAAACCTGTCCGGGCTAGACCCTACGTCTATCCCGATGAAACCTATGAAATCCTTGCATTGATATGAACCCAATACCAATGATGAAACCTGCTATCGGTCGACTGGCGCGCTGCCTGATCGACGCTAAAATCCATCCAGGGTGGACCTTCCGTCCGCTCTGACATAGCACAACACTGCTCTTTGAATCTATTCAGACCCTCTGTCTGGATAGATCATGAAACTCTATTCCCTTGCGTTAATGTTAAACCCCACATTAACGATGAAACTCATGTTCTCAGCAAGCGGCCTCGTGCCTGAATTGCTACTCATATCCTCTAAATTGATTCAGACCTTTCGTCTGGATAGATCATGAAACCCTACTTCCCTTTGCATTGATGTTGGCACCCACATCAATGATCGTGTGTCGACAATAAACATATGGCGCCATGGTCCATAGGATGAAAGTTCTGGTCCCGGAAAAGACAATGAAAAAGGAAAAGAGAAAGAAAATGACAAAAAGAAAGTATAAAAAATGGGGTTGAAAATAGAGATACCCCGCCAGACTTGTTCAGGCATTCTGGACAAGGGCAAAAAGGGCTAAAACCCAGCTGTGGTGAAAACCCGAAAGGGCACTACAGGCAAAATCGGGTACCCCGTCACGTGAAAACCCGAAAGGGCGCGTGGGTAAAAGCAAGAGGGGGCTGACTCCGGTGAAAACCCGAAAGGGCACTTGGGTCAGTAATGTGGTAATTCAAAATTCCATGCCAACCGGCACGCTACCTTTACCTCCCCTTTATTGATGAAGCCTTCCGTCGGTCATCTGGCTCTATGCACCACCGATGATAAATCCTTTCTGAGACAGACCTTACGTTTGCCCTGATGAAATCTACATACCCTCTTTTCACATATCCCACCGACAATAAAACTGGTCACCAGTCTGATAAAGCCTGGCCAGTTCAGACCTTACGTCTGCCCTGATCAAACTCCTAAACCATCCCTTGACCGATCGGCTCCTTGCCCGGTCAACGATAAAACCCTACCAGGATAGACCCTACGCCTATCCCGATGAAACCTACGTATTTCTTGGCAAAGTCCCACCCGCAATAGAACCTGTTGGGGTAAACCTTACGTCTATCCTGATAAAACTTATGAGATTCCTTCGCATCGATATAAACCCCATACCGATGATGAAACCAACCATTGGTCGATCGGCACCTTGCCCGACCAATGATGAAACCCTGTCCAGTTTAGACCTTACGTCTATCCTGATGAAACTTATGGAATTCCTTTGCATCGATATGAACCCAATATCGATGATGAAACCAGCTATTGATCGACCGGCACCTTGCCCGATCAATGATGAAACCCTGTCCAGTTTATACCTTACGTCTATCCTGATGAAACTTATGAAATCCCTTTCCATCGATATAAACCCCATATCGATGATGAAACCAACCATTGGTCGATCGGTGCATTGCCCGATCAATGATGAAAACTTGTCCAGTTCAGATTTTGCGTCTGTCCTGATGAAAACCACATACCCTTTTCACGTCTCACCTGTGATCAAGTCTATCCAGTTTAGACCTTACATCTATCCTGATGAAACTTATGAAATTCCTTTGCGTCGATATAAACCCAATATCGACGATAAAATCCGTCACTGGTCGTTTGATACATTGCCCCGACCAGCTTTGAAACCTGTCTGAGGTGAACCATCTGTTTGTCCCAAACGATGTTCTAAACCTCTTTTATTTAGCTACCCCCAGGATTGGGTTTAGGCACCCTCCGGATACCGTCGCGCGGTGGAGCGAGTTCCCCATCCTTTCTCTGAAAGGGTGGACGCTCTCCTGCTAGGTACGGGCTATTCCCATAGGGACCGCTGAAACCGCTGCCAAATCGTCGTATATTGACGGTGCGATAAGTTAAGAACAAACCACATATGAGACTGGTATAAAGATTCCTTTTCATTGAATAAAAAAAAAGGAATACAAAAAGGGCCCCTGAGGGGGAATTGTATTACAAAAAGGGGGAAACAGATATTCACGGGCGCCGGAATATGTCTTCGAAGGCCAGAAGCCCTACATACGGGGCAGCCCCCAGCTCATGAAGTCGAGCCTCCTCCTCCTGTAGTCGAACAGACTCATCCCGAAAGGATGCCACCTGCCTCTCCAATAGAGCTGCTTCTTCTTCGAGCTGCGGCCGGGAAGTTGTTATCTGCGGCAGCTCAGCTCGGAGACCAGACAGTTCAGCCTCCAGAATGGTTATTCGGCCGCGCACGAACTGCTCCCGCTGCGCCAGAGACTGCAGTTGGCACTGTCGCTCCTGAAGAATAAAGTTCATTTTTTCTAGCTCAGATTTGCACTCCATCCTTTGCAACTTCAAAGCCGCCAGTCTGTCAGACATAATGTGTGCCAAGAAATCCCGGCGATGTACAAATTTCAACAACAACAGAACCCGCTGGGTCCATATTTCTAGAGGACAACCCATTGCCTGTAAACCGGCGGTGAAACGCTCGACTATCTCCTTCAACTGCGGATAAGTTAGTCCGGGCTGGGATTCCACTAGCTGGCGCAACATGTCCAGATGTTGCCAGACAAAACTGTCAGGTGAAGCAAAGCCAGGCAAGGGAAGTGGAGCCACTTCAAAGGTTACTTCACTGTCGATGTCTGCCCATAGGGTGATATCTGGCTGAGAAGAAGAAGACGGGAGGTCTGCCGAAGGCGCCAACTGAGCTTTCTCCACAACCTCTGACGAAGCCGAGGGACCTTCCACCTCCATCTCCTCGAGGGTCACCGTTTGAATGCTCGCGGGGGTGACTCCAGTAAGTGCCGGAGTGGTTGCTTCCTGGGTCTCTAATGCAATACCCGCACCTTCAACATCCTCTTCACAGGGTATCTCCTCCTCAGATTCTGAAAGTATGGAGATAGATTCCGGGGCAGTTATAGACAATACTCCAATTTCTGTAACGGCTACCTCTCCTTCTTCCACCCCCGCTGCAACAGCCAGTTCCTTCAATGTCAAGGCTGCAGGGGTCACAACCCGGAGAGGCAAGGGTTCACTGTCCATGATTGATGTTATGGGAATTGCCGATTCAGGCGCAATGGTCAGCATTGCGGCCGGTATAAAGGCGGAACCCCTAATTGGGTCCATCTCAGCTCTGAAATCCAGGACCTTGATGAGAGCTGGGCTTTCCCCCGAAGTCCTCAAGTCCAACAATCCTAAGTCCGTAGAGGACTGCACCCTCACCGGCACAGGGCGGATTATCTCAGGAACGCCTGCCCAGGCTACTGTCGAAGCAGGAACAATGGCCAAGGCGTCAGACAGAGTGGCTTCAAAGGCTGCAGTCATCACCGGGCTAGTAACAGGGGATTCCTGTGAACAGATCAATACAGCATCAAGCAGCAGATAAAAAGGGGAAACAATGAGGAGAAGAAAAGAGACTCACTTCTAATGTAATGTCAATGTCCTCAAAGGAGTGCAGAGGAGAAGAAAGTCCCGCTGCTGAAGCAACAAAAGGAGGAGTTATATCTGCCTCGGTATCCAAGCCGGCGAACTCTTCTTGTAATTCCTCCTCAGGAGATAGCACCAGCAACTTGGAGGGGGTGAATAATGGGACAATGGCGGTGCATGCGGATGGGGCCTCTGATTTGGAAACACCCTCCGTCTCGCTCTCGCTGAAACCTGCTTCTTCTCCATCTGCCTCAGAAGCGGTCGCGGAGCTACTTGAAGAGATTTCTACACTATCCACGGGCGGGACCGCCATTTCTAACGTCTGCCTGGAAGAAGACCGGGTAACTATACCCCTCATAGGGACGAGGCCCCGTTTCGTCTGGGTCTTGTGACCCTCCTGTGGATGAGTGATATCGCCAGCCTCTCCCGTAATTTCAGTCTCCTCCCCGACCATCACTATAGGGAAAAGCTTGTGAGAGGGACAATGAAAAGTAATTGAAATATGCAGGAAAAGATGAAAAAGGCACGCTTACCCTCCGCCTCACTAGCCGGCGTGGGAGAAGGTAGCCTGGTCTCCACCACAGAAGATGCCACAACTGGCTCTTGGGCTGTGCAAAAGGGAGGGGTCAGATTCAAGGACTTCTTTGAAACCCAGCAAAAGAGGATGAAGAATGCAATTGCAGGCTATTGATGTTACCCTGAACCGATGTCTGAGCAGCCTCCCTTTGAGATTCGAACTCATCAAATGAGGGAATATCAGGGAGAGGGGTCCCAGCGTCCATCGCTACCGAAGCCGACTGCTGAGCATGAGCCTTCTTGGCCTTCCTGGCCTTCCCGACTGCAGCCTTGACTGCAGAAACCTTTCTCTTCTTGCCAGGAGGTAGGGGAGTGGTAGTCGGTGCTGCTGCAGGGACTTCAAAATAAGTAGGCTTCTCAGCCTACGCGATGATCTTTCTGTATAGCCCCTGTCGCTTTATATCCGGCCTGTCTGTTGAAGACGGCAGAGAAGCAATGAGGTCAATGAATGCAGAGTTTAAATATTTAGCAGAAAGAAATACAGTCAAAAACGAAAAGATCATACCTGCGGGGCCATCATAAAAGATAGAGAGCGGCCAGTACAGAAAAGCTACCTCCTTGGAGCGGGAAGCAGCCTCCTTGATAAGCCAACAGACATCACCAAATGTCTGGCATTTCTCCACTAAAGCTGCTAGATCACTATGACCACGTGAGTCAAGGCAGCGAAATAAGTCGAGGTGGTCCATGCCCCAACCGTCGACATAATGAAAGGAGATGAATAGTGGCTTATTCAAGATGCCGGCTAGCGGGCTGTCCGCAGACAACCCATGTAAATTCAGCAGAATGAACAGCCAAGACGTTTGCTTGTAGTACGTCTGAGTCCTGTCCTCCCTACGCACAAACGTCCTATATGGATAAAATCTATCTGTCGGACCCCTCCAAGGGACTACTGCCGGGAGCGGCTCTTCGACAGGAAATGGGTATTGTTGCGCCTCCAAACGAGCGCCCCCTACACGGCAAAGATGTTTCAAGCTCTGCATGAAAGTGTCCTCGTTGATAGCAGCAAAGACAGGAGCAGGCGGGTCGGAATTCTTTTCCTTCAAAGCCTGACGTTGGGCCAGATAGTTCTCCGCCTCCCTCTGGTGCTGTGAATAAAGCCTTTTCAGGTGGACCTCAGGGATGTCAAACACTGGCCCGGGCTGTTGTTTCAGAAAGGAACGCTCGGCCACGTCCCAGAATACACCTCTACTATCCCTGTAAAAGCTGGTTCGAATGTTCCACCATTTGATGTATTCTGATGTTACACGGGGAACACGGTTGGAAACAGTGGGAACTCTGAAAACTGCACCATCCTGGCGATGATAGAAATCCCACCACAACCGGCCATCACCAACAATGGTGGACCCATGCTTGGCTCGGCTATCCAGGGGAAACTGAGCAACTGATGTAGGGATGTGCTGGTCGTAACCAAAGTTCCGCCCAAAGCAGAATGGATAGTATAGTTCCAGAAGAAGCAGGCCACCCTTCCTGAAGACTAAAACACTGGGTCGAATGGCCATGGCCCATCTGACCAGCTCTGGTTCCAGAATAGACCGAACAGCATTAGCCCCTGAAACGGGGTGAACATAGGTCTCTACCTCTTCCATCTTGCATTCTCTCTGAGAATGAACCAAAGGAGCTGAACCTGCTGCCAAGCTCCAGAAATGAATGCTACCAGGGGCATCCACCGGCACCTTTATCAGTCGGCCCCTTATTTTGAACAGCTGATCATAGAAAGGACCAGGTTCAGCACTGGCAAACTCAATCATTCTGGGCAATACTGTGTCTGCCTGTAAAGTTCTGGGAGCTAATTCAGGAAATAGACTGCAGACCCAGGCATTGAAGAAATGAAAAGGACCCACAGTCCTCAAAGAACGGGGAGTCCGATGCTTGTACAAATCTCCCAAAGATTTGTAGATTAAACACAAGGCCACTGGGCAAACCGACAGCCTCATTCCCAGGCCATCTGACAGGCCGGGTATATAGCTTCTGGCCAGATGATTGTCTCGTCCCCTTGAGGGAGAGCGAAAGTGCACAACCAGAATGTAAAGTAAGCCACACAATGTGTGATAGGGTCCACCCCTGCTGGATTTGGACCACCTTTACCTACACGATGCAGTGAAGATGGCAACGCTGACTTATAGCGAGGAGCCCTTATCTGCTTGCTGGCCGTCGGACCCATGGAAGGGAAGTCTGCATATTTCAAGGGGCCGTCAAAGAAATACTAAATCCACTGCCCTATCCGGACTCTCAGCTTACTGCCTTTCTCTCGGGCATGATAGCCTTTGGAGGACCCTCTACTGTACGCCAGACAGATGGAGCGATATGCCTTCATTAGATACCGGTATGAGAAGCCAAGGGAATACTTGCCTTCACCATCGGAACTATCCTTCTCAGAATCTGCCAAGTAGACTTCTTCATACGGCTCGCCATCAATAGGCAGTCTGGAAAGCTGTGATAGACTCCAGAGGTCAAGAGATGTCTCACCCTCTGCTGTATAAAATATGTTGAATAAAGGGCAGAATACTTCAAACATTCCACAGCATAACCCTCGGGATATGGGATATCGAAATATGGAAGCAAAGACACTGTGATATACCCCGGCTCCGATCAGCAGAGGGGCATATTCCTTCAGAACAAACTCAGTAAACTCCACTGCTCCTACTCGAAATAGGTGGGCGTCAGTGATCTTGGTATCTCCAAACCAACCAGCGGCCAAATGATACTTGAACTGAACGGTCGAACAATTCAGCACAAAAGGCTCTTCGCGGTACCCCCACTTTACTGGTGCCAGGAAGAGACCGTAGCCAGGCTTCTCCCTATGAACTCGGCCACTGGCATTATCCCACCGAGCAGGTGTGAACTCCGGGTCCCGGGTCAGCATTTTCTTTTCCGGCTCCAGCTCCGATATGCCAAGGACTGCATCCCAGTCACGCTTCTCCCCGGGAAGATATATAGCCTTCCCACGATACACTGAATCTTTCAGGCTGTATCTCTCGACCAGAATTGCGGCTTCAACTGCACGAGCTATTCGATAGTCCCGCATTTCACCCACGGTGAAAGTCCGGATAAACGGCATCAAGTGCTTGTCCTTCGGGAAATCCGGACGATAATCAGTGCCCCGTCTGAAGCATGTTTCCATGACAGTGGAGTATACCCGGGATGTTGACACCGTGTCGGTTTCAGAATCGGACGATTCATCAACGGAAGCAATTTTGTCATATCCGAAGTCTAGACTGTGCACATTCAGCCAGTTTACTGTGGCCCGTGATATATCTGGCTGGGCTGACGAACTGGTCCCAACAGCTCTAGAGGATGTAGCAGCGGAGCCGGAAGCCATTGCAATATCTGCAGTCAGAAAAAGGAAATGTGAATTAAAAGTCCTAGAACAAGAGGTAGTCTTATAAAGATTGTGATATGAAGCCCTGTAAAGAAAATTTTTAGCAGCACCTCCCCTTATTTTGGGCCTGCCCAAGAAGAATAGGGAGTCGCCAACCAAGAGGGGGCGATCCCGGAAGCAAAAGGGATTAAATCCCCAAAGAATGTCCTACCCGGGCGAAATCTAATGAGACGGGAAGAAAGCTGGACGGCCAGAGGGGAGGAACTCGCCGCCACCGCCGAGAAGGAAAAGAAACTGAAGAGAGAGAAGAGGCCGTATCAAATGAGAAGGAAGGAGGCTTTCGGCGCCTTAAATAGAAGCCCTAAGCAAAGAGGTTCTCGGCGCGGTCAAATGCACGCCGAGAACCCCCCAGGCCGAGAGCCCCCTTCGGCCGAAAGGCACGCCGAGAAAAGGCCGCCGAGAACCCTACGCCGAGAGCCCCATTCGGCCAAAAGGCACGCCGAGAAGTGCTGCCGAGAGCCCCCCTTGCCGGGCGCGCCGAGAAGCTCTCCGCCGAGAGTCCCTACCGGTGATTGCGCCGAGAAGCTACAGGCCGAGAGAGCCGTGATGAGAGTATTCAAAACAAAGAGATCAAAAGTAATTGAAAGGGATTATAAGAAAAGTCAATGCAAAGAAGCTTCCAAGCTGCAAGATGAAAGATGATTAGCAATCCCAAGCTGAGAAATGAGATCAGATGCTGAATTACGCACCTACAGGCACCGTGTCATTTATTCTGCACTCCCGCTACCTGCAAGTGGGGGGCATTTGTTGACACTGGAAATATAATCAAAGATAAAGATGAGACGAAAGATCAGATTGAATCAGAAATGAAGACCCGAGGAACTCCTGCAAAACTAGAATTACGGAGAGTCCATTACTGAAGCTGTCACCCAGCTGAAGCCCTCCCCGGCCAAGCTGATGTCCGGTATTGTCGTCGCTCAGACGGCAGTACTGATGAAGAACTGCAGTCCACTGACTGATGAAAATCCCCAGAAATATTCTGATGAAGCTATGCTAACTCACCAATTGATGGGCCTTCGCCTAGCCTGACGGACTCGAGGGACCGACAAATGAAGGGACAGATTAAGCGGCTTTAACAGCTCAAGCTTACTGATGAGGAAGCATAAAAGACTAAAAGATCTAAATGGGCCCAGCCGTGTGGCGCCGAGAGCCCAACAAGACCCATATGAGGAAGGGGCGCCGGGAAGCCTACTGCCTCCGAACAAGGCACGCCGGGAGCTCATCAACCGTGCGCCGAGATGATCATGCCGATAGGGGGAGAGGGTGGTGTTATAAAAACCCCCTTTCTCTCGAAAAGAAGGGAGGCGAACAAAAAAAAGGAGAGAGATAGAAAAGACAGAAGAGACCCTACTGAAAAGAAAGAAGAAGAGAAGAAGAAGAAGAAGCTCCAGGTGGGCTGCTCGGGGGAGGGAGAGGAGTCAATGCTCCACCCTCCCCCCCCATGTTTGCTTTTATTTTGCTTTCCTCTGTATGTAATGGTATATGCCTTCATGCTTTAGCTATTCAGATGAGGTCGAGAGTTCTTTTCTTCCCTGCCTCTGTTCCTCCCCTTACCCGTTTCTCGGCTTTAGCCTTGCAGTCGATGTAAGTGGTGATAATGAGATGAAATAAAATTTAGTGGTTGCCGTGCTCGATATTAGGCAATCAAAGTTTTGCCCTCTGTCTCTCTATGAATGTATCTTTCATCTGAACGTCCAATATTCTAGACGTCTCGGTTTTCAGAGTCATCCCCGTGAGTCTGTGCTTCAAAGAGGAATGAAGTCAGGGCCCCAATCCTTATCTAATGGGTTATTGGGTCCTGTTTCCCTCTCCCCTCCTATCTCGATGACAGATTCTCCGCAGGCATCTGAGTTTCTTGCGAGGCCCCCAAGCTATTTAGGAATCGGAGACATCAATCTCTTGATTCCCTGAATTGCTGGCTATAGAAGATGTGTCCCGTCTGTAGACGAATGCAATCCCAGGAGGTTCTGATAAGTGATGACCTTGACCCTTCGGTCCCTCAGCAAAACCCTAATGCCATGGCATCGAAGTCCATAGTCCAGACTGATTTGATCCCCAGATACGGTCCCAATCAAATCTGAATTCCAAAACAGGGCTGTCGGAGCTTCTCGGCGCCACTGGGCCTCGGCGGCAGCAACAGCCCTCGGCGCAATGGTGAGCGCGCCGGGAACCAGCGCGCTGAGAACCCCCTTGCCTGTTCATCTTCCTATGCCGAGATCCCCTCTTTGGCTAATCAATCCGCGCCGAGATCCTCCTTTCAGGCCGATACACTCATACCAGGAGCCTGTCTCCTCATCTGCTTTTCAGCCCTTGTCCAACCTGTTATATCGGCTGAAGGGGATATTCATGGTCGCCATATGTACCTCAGGGATGAGATTAACGGGAGGAAACCTCCCCTACATCATCTTAGATCAAATCCATTCATAACCTCATAACGTAAGGGGCCATACCACTATATAAGCCCCGACGGTTCTTGAGGGGATAGCAAGCATTGCCATGGGCACCTACATCATCAGGGAGCCCAAGCCTTCTTTTCGGTTATCATCCCGTACCCGTGGATGACGGCCTATTTCCTTTGGCATGACCCGAAAGAAGGGGAAACGCTGCCGAAATTCTATCCGATAGGGTTAACCCCAGAAGGCCAAGGCAGTGTGATCGATACGCACCCCGCTTGACTCTATCCCTCGGAAAAATGAATATCACAGACCCTCCAACCGAGCAGGGAGTTCAAAGGGGAAGATTCCCCGCTGTTTATCTGGATTCCATCCCGTCGCTATGTGGATGGCTTCCTATCCCTATTTGGCATGTCTATAAGCCCGGGGGATATGCCGCCCAATTCAATTCATCCAAGCTCGACACGTTAATCGTCTGCCGGCTCCCCTTTATATGCATGCCTGTTTAAGATGGGACAGAGCCAACAAAGCCCCAATCCTCACTGTGGATTTTCGGGCTTTGTTTCCCCCCCCTTTCTCCCTCAACGCCATCGATGATTTAAACGTCGCGGAGTCCGTGATTTTCTCCAAATTTCTTAAGCCACCAGGGCTACTGCAGGGATCAGAAACCGTTATTTCTCGATCTCTTGGATGGTCGGCAATATGAATGGCATGAAGCCTGTTCCTGAGAGTTCGAAGGCCCTGTGATTCTGATCCCTCGAACCCCTTTCACCTATGATTCCTTGCTGTCAACTTGGTACACCCCTGGCTCTTTCCTCACTTGCCTCCTGAATCCATTCCCCAGCCACTGTCTGAATCCTGAGAAAAATCCCTAGAACAGAGCACCGTAAAACCCCATAAGTCCTCACGGCGCTCAAGCCCAGCACCTTCTCGGCGCCAAACTCTCCCGGCGCCGGGCGCACCGGGAACTCCCGCGCCGAGATCCTCATCTTCCTCCTTTCAGCACATGCCGAGAGCCCCCTTCGTGGCGCGCCGGGAACTCCCTTCAGCCCGCGCCGAGAAGCCATGCCATATTTCTGAACCCTCACGCCGAGAACCTCTTTCTTCTTGGTCTGAACACTGATCCCCATGTTGTATCCACCCGAGGAATATACAGAGAGCATTTGGCATCCCTCAGGAAATAAATCAATGGGGAGGACCTCCCCTACATTGTTCTGTTCCGATCCGGATTTCTTTATAACCTTATGGACCTAAAGGGCTATGTCACTACATGTGCTCCGACGGGTTCCGAAGGAACATCAATCGATGCTATGGATGAGGGCGATGGCCCCGAGCCTGGTGCCCCCCCTTCTTTTCCGGCTTTCATCCCGGCATCCCGTGGATGATGGCTTATCTCCTCTTGGCATAATCCAGGATAAGGGGATATGCTGCCAAAATTCATTCACATCACCTTGAGTGATCATGGTATTCTCTCCTAACCCCACTGGCCCACGGAGTTCTGCCCTTGCATGTTCTCCGATGGTCTTCCGAAGGGGGATATCAATAAGACATCGCGCCTGCACAGGGTGTGTCATGTCGCACTAGTCCTTATCCGGATTCCGGGTTAGATATATCTGATCTTTTACGGATCCCATCCTGCCGCTGCATGGGTGGTTTCCTATCCCCATCTGGCATAGTCCAAGGTAATGGGGACATGCCGCCGGATTCGCTCCGCATTTGATGTATCCCCGCTTCACTCAGGCCATTTAACGCCCTGCTGATGAACCAACCCTCTCTCTCGTTTGAGTCTTATTTTTGCCGCTACCTTCCTCCTATTTTTGGCGTTTAATCAAGGGTTGTCCTTCTTAGGAAGGGCGTAATTAACGTCATAGCCTTTATGGTATGACGGACTTCGGGTCCCGACTCGGACTTCACAATCGACTGATTAAAAGTCAGATCGAGCGCATAATAAAATTGTCACCCCGGTGACTGGCACGCCAATAAATCAATAAATAACAAATATATATATATACATATTCAAAAAAAAAAGCGCGTTCCACAGCTCCCCCGAGAGGATAGAGTTGGCGTAAGGATCAGGATCGGGTGTGGTGTCCGAGTGAGGATCGGCTCGAGATGTAGTAATGGTCAGTGCGAGAGTCAACAGATGGCCTGTTGAGATTTGGAATGTGCTTATCGGGTTGGTGAAGGAGCATGAAAGAGGATGTTAAGCAAGTAAAGGTTTCCCGTTGGCGAGTAGCTAGTGACCGGCGTATGATCTTTCATAGACAGAAGATGCTGGTTGTAGTGAATCGAGAATGGTGAGAGCAGTGTGCAAGTGAGGCCTTGGGTGGCCGGGTATGAGATGTACCTTCCTCCTGGAACTGGATATGGGATTTGTTGAAGGTTCATGTTTGGACCGGAGCTGGTCTAGTGCTGTCATTGGTGTTTGGCTTGCCAGATATGAGATGCTTCATGGCACAGCGCCGACGGATTTGTGACAGCCAGCGGAGATGACTATGTGAGCTGGTGGAAGCTCAGTGACGGTTGTCCCTTGTGCAGGGAGTAAGATCGGTCAGCTGGTAGAGAAGCTGGGTTTGATTGGTCCGCCGAGCATGGGATTTGATCAGTGGCGGTTTCTCGTGATGAGGGTTGCGTCTCCTCGGTGAGCGAGATGGTGGCATCGATGCCATGGTTGGAACTCCGTTATGGCTGAGGTAGGGCCTGACTTGTACCCTTGCGTGTGTAATGCTCGCTCTGAGAATCGGTGTGTATTGGGTTATCGAGCGAGATGTTTCTGTTTGAGGTAATCATCTGGCTGTGTCCCTGGAGAGAAGTGGTTTTACGAGAATCGAGGTTTTGGCTGGAGCTCTGGGAGCGTTGCCAGCTAGATAAGTTGTTCTTCCCCAGTGCATTGGTGGTTGCCTCAATTTTGAGGATGAAATTTCTCTAAGGAGGGGAGAACTATAACACCCTGAATTTTCTGGATCATAATCCGTGGATTTTGGAGCGCCTTGTGAGTCCCGGGTCGTGTTTTGTGATTTACTCAGATTTTTGGCTGTCAAGCCTTTGGAACCCTGTGTAGGGTGAACCGATGTGTTTTCGGGCTCTGGGACGTTGCATGCGTGTTGTGCATTTTCTGAGGATCGTGGGAATGATTTTTCCCTAATTTTATATTTTCTGGATTTTCTTGCTTCTTCTTGAAATTTTTCTGAGTCAAAATATATTTTTTGAGAATTTTTGGAGTTAATGTGAGTTTTTGAAATAAAATTATAATAAACAAAAATAAAAAATAAAACCAATTTTACCCCCCACCTTTCTCCCTCACCTCACTCTCCCGTTCTCTCCGTCTCACCCTCTCGTTTCTCTCCCTCTCCCCCTTTACTTCTCTGGCGGTCGATGGAGGATGGCGGTGGGTGAGACAGAGGGCGGCGTGGCCCACGAGCAGCGGGGACGGACGTGAGGAGCAGGAGGCGATGGCGCGGCGTGACGCGCTCGCGAGTTCAGGGTTCAGGTTCGACGTTTCTTGATGATTTAACATCCATAGCACGTAGTTTCCCCGTGTGAGGTAGGGGGATGGATCCTAACTACTTCTCCCGCGCTTTCCCCTTGTTTTTGGTAGTGATTCGGGTGAGAGAGAGAGGGGTTTATCACTTAAAAATGCATGTTAGGGTCGAGAGCATGATTTGACCGAATTTCGTAGTGATTCTTAGTTTAAATCACGCTTAGGGATGGCATTGTACTTGGGAATGGTTTTCCTATATTTCTCGGGGCTTCCTGATCCCATTGGGGGCGAGTCGGGCTTGGGAACAACCCTCCGGACTTCGTTCTAGAAGGGGAATCCTAATTAGGAGGCGGTCAAATGGCATGTCGCCTTGCCCACTATGGGCGTCCAGTGGTCTGACTGTCTGGAGGCCAGGGAGGCCACTACTGTGGCTGCCCAGGGGCCTCATGTCTAGGCTGCCAAAGCCCAGGCCGCCCAGGTTTCTGGGCAGCCAGACGGCTAGCCGCCCCTGCCCATCTTTCTGGGTGGCCCATGGGGTGACCGCACAGGGTGTTTTTTTGGGCGGCCAAGGTTGGCCGCCCATGTTTCTGGGTAGCCAGAGGGCTAGCCACCCTGGCCACAGGGATGGTGGCCACTGGTGTGGCCACCCAGGAGGCTGGGCGGCCAAGGGGTTGGCCACCCAGGGCCCAATTCACCAGACGATTGTGTTTCATCTTTCCACATGAGTTGTAGTTTTGGCTTATTCCATACAGTCCGTTAGCCGATAGATCAACCATCCAATCAGAGGTTCTTAGATTTTTGTGATGTAAAGCCGTGTCGTGATGCATTATATGTGTATAGTTGGATTAGCATGAACCGATGGTACTCCGGTTGTTTCCGCTTCTACAGTGAGTTCTCACTTTCAATGACCCATCCCGCTAGTCGTAGTTGACCTAGGCACATAGCTTCCGACCCACCTGAGAGTGGTGGAGGCTAGACCCGAGTAGATGATTTTTAAGTTGGTTACCATAAGGCCCCTTGCCTTTGTAGCTTGAGTTCAGCTGGGGGAAGATCGGCCAGAGGACCCGACTTAGAGTAGATAGTCTGTGTGTACACACGTGGTTGGGGGTGTTGGACACGCGCTGACGAGTGCGACCCTAGCTAGTCCTTGTTTTATGATACTATGCACGGTGTCTCAATTTTTGCCTAGGGCGAGTAGGGAGACATATGAGGTTGCAGACTAAGTCGTTAGTGGATGCATCCGGCCTTGCTTCTAGTGGATAGTGCTCCTATCACTTGAGAGTAGTGACTCAAGTTTCCAACTGACAAGGTTCAATGTTTTGGCGGCTTGATGTCCCTGTTACTCGTGATCGAGACGCAGTTTCCTTGCTATCCTCGAGAGTCCTGTCCCGATAGCGCAGCACTGTCCCTTCATTGCCTGACTGAGGGTCTACTTGGTAGCTTAGTTTCTAGCCCTTTTTGTACTCCAAGAGAGATACTCCGAGATAGGTTATTATGATCCAGCCTTCTATAGTCCAGCTTACGAGAATTCAGTTGTTGACACCCACTTATTTTCTTGTATTAATCGAGGATTAAACATAGGTAAATACTCCCTAAATAGAGCAAAATGTCATAATGCCAAAAGTGCTCTGCCAGCCGAGTTGAGCTCGAAAATCGGGACATTTCGTCGGGTCAAACGGCACAACATAACAAGTGAGGATCGTTCCCGAGCAAAGGGCACTACACCAACCAGTTTCTCGAGAACCGAGTCGGATCTAAGATTAGGGACAACTTGCCGTACTAAACGACACTCTGTAAAGATTTGGGGACCACCCCCGAATACCCTGCATACGGTATCACACCGCTAGCACCATAGCGACCGGGTTAATGTGGGACTCAGAACAGCTTGCCGTACCAGACAGCTCTCCACCAAGAAGCGGGGCTCACCCCTGACTACTAGACAAACGACATCATCATGCCGACACCCCAGTTGTCAGGCCAACCCGGAACTCCCAGCAACCCATCACGTCACGTGGTGCATGACAAAAAGGCAGGGAGTAACTCCCGATGCACCTTCTACAAGTGGCTTGACACCGGTGACTCCAACAGTCAAATCACACCTAGGTCCACAGCGTTCAAGACAGAGCTCGAACGAACACCGAGTTTAGCAATTCTGGGTCCACATTCAAAGATGACTCTAGAGCCCCCCATAGTGGTTTTGGGTGAACCCAGCCCACATGGGGTTCCTCTTCGAGCCCTCTTTGCAAGGAGTCTAGGCTCGTCATGATCCGCCCCCAGATCAGGCAGGAGCGGCCGTTCTCGTCAGACTGCGCAGATCTACGTCACCAGACACCCGACAGAATGTGATCTCCATTGCGAACTATTTTTATGCGATCCTACTGGGAACGACCACCAACCTCCACCCCTCAGACGTTCTACTTCAAGTCCTCTTCGCAACGAGCGCTCACCCACCCAGATCCAACCTTGGAGCTGATCGCGGTGCCCGTTCTTGCCGGGTTGCGCGACTCGCCCAGATAGACCCGATATGAGGATGATTTACCTATTGCGGGAGTTCTCCTTGTCACCTTTCTGTGAGTGAGGGCCTGTCCTTTAGTGACATCATACTACGTCCAACCCTCTTCGCAACGAGGGCTCGCTCCCAGCCATCCAACCTCGGAGGAGGCCGTGGCAGCATTTTCGGTCCATCTGCGCCAGTTTGTGCCAGCAGACTCTGCCTGGTGACCCGAGCTCCGCTGCAGAGACTCCCATGGCCGCCTCAGAGTGATCTGGGATGCGCCACACTGTCAAACATTCCTCTCCAAGTTCCCTTCAAGTCCCATCAAGCCGTGGCCTGTTTCACCTCTGGATCAGCCTGGGCCAGCCATTCTCGCCAGCGTGCACAGGCAGCGACCTGCCTACCTGCTGACTGGTGTTAAAGTGACCGCGCCTTCCATGGTCTCCATATGTTGCTCGTCAACCCGCTGCCCTACATCATCCCAACCTCAACCCAGTCCACATTAACCCCCCTAGGGGGGTTTACGCAGACCAAACTGGACCCCCCAGTCTGGTCCGCGTAAACCCCATTTCTCTCTCCAAAAAAATAGCCACTCAACCCCGCGTTAACCCCCCTACGGGGGAGTTTACGTGGACCAGACTGGGTCTGGTCCGCGTAAACCCCATTTATCTCTCCAAAAAAACCCCCACTCAGCTCCGTGTTAACTCCCCCTAGGGGGGTATTTACACGGACCAGACTGGACCCCCCAGTCTGGTCCGCGTAAACCCTATTTCTCTCTCAAAAAAATGCCCACTCAACTCCGCGTTAACCCCCCTAGGGAGGGTTTACGCGGACCATACTGGACCCACCAGTCTGGCCTACGTAAACCCCATTTCTCTCTCCAAAAAAATCCCCACTCAGCCCTGCGTTAACCCCCCCTAGGGGGGGTTTACGTGGACCAGACAGGACCCCCTGTCTGGTCCACGTTAACCCCCTCCCCCTCTTAGAAAAAATAAAAAAATAAGAGAGAGAAAATAGAAAAACCTCTATCCAACCCGCATTAACCCCCCAAGGGGGGGTTTACGCGGACCAGACTGCCCCCCAGTCTAGTCCGCGTAAACCCCCTGGCCCTTCAACTTCCCCTATAAAATCCCCCTAGGGATTCTAAGGAGGGAGATCGATAGATCGATGGATGGATCATCCAGCTTCCCAGACCCAGCACATGTGTGGAGAACTTAGCACGCGAAGCTCGGAAGGCTTTGTTGGCTTGTTTCGCTAAACACACGCCGATGGTATGCCGCATGATCATCCCTCATACGGCGTTTGGCCAAGACGCAAGCCTCCACATTGGACGAGAACATGTTCACACGTTTTGATGCAAGATGGAGTATCAAGTCCCTATCTTGATGAACGTGCCTCGTCTGGATGTCACTTCACGATCGTGCCCTACCCGGATGTTGCTTCGGGGAAAGCACCCTGCCCGGTCCCTACCTCGATGATTGTACACTGCCCGGATGCTACTTTGATGAAAGCATCCTACTCAATCCTTGTCTCGATAATCATGCTCTACCCAAATGCTACTTTGATTAAAGCACACTATCCAGTACCTACCTCGATGATCATGGGCCGCCTGGATGTCACCTTGATGAGCGCACCCTAAATGCGGTTACCTGGACCACTGGCATACATCATGAGTCTTGACGCAAGATGAAGTGTTAAGCCCTTGCCTCTATGAACTCACCCTGAACACGGCCATTGAGGTCTCACGGCACCCAGCTCCTTTAGTCGCAACGGTGCTCTCGGCACCCGACTGCCAGTTTCAGATGCGCCTGACCACCAGGTCACGACACCCAGTCCCTTCGGTCACAATGGTACCAATGGCACCCGACTGCCAGTCTCAGACACCCCTGACCACCAGGTTCTCACGGTGCCCAGTCCCTTCAGTCACAATGGTGCCCCCGACACCCAAAGGCTAGTCTTAGAAGCGCCCGACCTCTAGGGTTTCTCGGCACCCAGCTACTCTAGTCACAATGGTGCCCCCGGCACCCGATTGCCAATCTCAAACGCACCCGACCGCCTGGGTCTCACCACGCCCAGCCCCCTTAGTTACAACAGTGCCCCCGACACCCTACTGCCAATCTCAACTGTGCCCGACCGCCACGGTCTCCCGGCGCCCAGCTCCCTCAGCTACAACGGTGCCCATGGCACCCGACCGCCAGTTTCAACGGCACCCGTCCAACTTCCATCTCAGCGGTGTCCACCGGTTCTTGGCCTTACTAACTATAATAGCTTTAGCCGCACCCTACGGTCATGGTCTCAACGGTGCCCAGATACCCCAATCCCAGTAGTGCTAACGACACCCGACTGCCCAACTACTCCAGCCACAATGGTGCCCACGGCACCCGACTGCCCAGTCCAGATGACGCCTGGCTACTTCAGCCCCAGCAGCACTCGGCCACTCCAGTCTTAGTGGTGTTCATGGCACCTGATCATTCCAGCAATGGTGTCCCGGGCACCCAACTCTCCTAGTTTCAACGGTGCCTGGTCGCCCCAATCACAACGATGCTTAGGACTTCGACAGCTCCAATCACAACCGTGCCAATGACACCTAGTTACTCCAGTCACAGTGACGCCTACGGCCTCGACTGTCCCTGTCACAAAGGTGCCCATGACACCTGACTGTTCCAAGCTCAACAGCACCAGGTTACTTCAGTCATGGTGGTACTTACGCCATCCGACTGCTCCAGCCTCAACAGCACTCGGCCGCCCCTGTCTCAACAGCGCCCGGCCACTCCAGTCACAGTGGTGTCGACGCAATCCGATCGCCTCGGTCTTAGCAATGCCCAGCTACTCCAACACAGCACTGCCCACGGCACCCTAACTTCCCTGATCTCGAGACTTTCCCATATCGGGAATACATTGTGACGCCCCTCGGGCGATATCCTGTCGAGTCACTAGTCCTCCGATGGACACTATGTACAAAAGTGGAAATATCCACATGACAACGCAATGACCCGGGGACTGTCACAAATGATGAAATTATCCGATGGTTGGCACACATTTGTAATCGGGCTTTCACGCCCCCACATAACGCCTTTTGCGGCATATAGTTATGTAATCCAGTTAGGGAATTGATCCCCATCCTCGCCAGTTACCAGTCTCAATGCTGTCCAACAGACTGCCATCTGTCTCCCAGCTCGGTCTTAACTCCTCTAGCCTGATAGCTCCACGCCTGAGCCAGGACCTATTGCATTTCATGTGTTTTGATGATGTCAATACAATAATAAGTCATTAGTTAGTTAATCTGAATCATGTGACTTGAATCTCTAAAATATCTTGGCAATGCATGTAGAGTACACTCAAATATATGTTTCAAGTGTCTAAGCATTTATATGATAAATTGCAGGTGGTTGATAGGTTGATGCAGTTTTTGAAGAAGAAGATCTCAAATGTTTCAACAAATTCAGGAAAGAGTCAACACTCTGAGTCGACACCAAATCACAAATGCTCTGTTGTGACTTCAAAAGCCAATATGGAGTCAACTCTATTAAGCATCAGAGTCGACGCTATGAGAGAACCTGTCTCTTAAAATTAAAGACTGCGTCAACGCAGTAGCAGATTGGAGTTGACGCAACTCACAAGAACTCCATTAGCCAGTCGTCAGAAATCAGATGAAGTTGATGTAGGCAAGCTAAGGCGTCGACGCGATCATACATTTTCGTAAGCTTTTCTTCAAGCAATTGAATATGGAGTTGACACATAAGTTTTGCAGAGTCGACACAGCAGTTGGACCTCAAGAGAACCTTGTTCAAAACCAAGAAAGAGAGTCAACAGCAAGCTCAAGTGGAGCCGACTCAGCAGATGTCTTTCAAGTTTAATAAACATCAGATAGCAAAGTCGACGCCACGACCATATGGAGTCGATGAAATTAGCAAATTTTTGTTTAGAAGTGAGAGAGAGTTGACTCTCAAAGTCGACCCCTAATTTCATACGCTTTGTCTGAACATTTTCAGCAACAAGGCGTCGATGTTATAAAGCATATGCGTCGATGCAATCTACCTTATCCAGAAGAGCTCGTGAGGTTTTCAAGTGGACCACGCGCCTTCGTTCTACATTTATTAATTCATGATCAAATACACGTGGCCTGGACTCTGGAAGGTTCCTAACTGTCAGAATATTCTCTCTGCCACATGGACCAATAGATCAATTTATTTGAAGTTCAGATTATCCAGAAAATTTCCATTTTATGGTCTATAAATTTGAGTCCTCCGCCCACGAAGAAGGCGCTGCTGAGACTGCTGCATTCTGTTCCTACCTTCGAAAAGAGAAGAGTCATCAGAGCATCAGAGAGCCACCTCAAAATAGAAATAGAGAGAAGGAAAGAGAAGAAGAAAGAAGATCTGAGTGCAGCCAGCCAAAAGAGGAAAAGATACTTCATTTTTTTTTAGAAAAAGGCTCTTGAAATATTTCAGAGCTACATTTTGAAGTTGTATTTGTGTTTCCATTTCTTTTGATTCTTATTTTTTTGTTTTTATTCCCTAAAATTTCGTTGTTACTGATCGTGTTTTGAAACACGAATCAGGGTGGTGATCAGTTGGGTGCTGATCACGATTTTGCCCTGGGCAAACAGAGTGTGAGGATTGTCATCCTCGTCTGCTGCTCTAGGTAGCGTTGCTGACCTTGCTGGGAGCAAGATCAGTGGGGTGTACAGCAGGATTACTGTACACGGGTTCACTCTGAGATTTTAGAGTAAGAGAGGGGAGTGTTCATCTGGGATCAAGTTGTGTGATCAGTGTTTGTAGTAGATTGGATCTGCATTATTGTTCTTGTGCAAGGGATCCTCTCCCTGATAGCAATCGAACCACCTTAAAAAGCTCTGTGCATTTGTGGTTTGATTTTCTTATGTCCCATCTCCACTATTATTCAACTCGTTTGGTATATCAAAAGGTGTAGCTGAAACGATAAGGCTATACTTTGTGTGAGGAGATCTTTCAATCGAACCTCCGCCTTGTACCAATTTGAGTTTATTTTCTGATCTGTGGTTGGGTCTCTTTGAGAAGCATTCTTGAACTTGCCGTAAAGCTAAGTGTGCGCAATGTTGAAAGTTACATAGTGCTATCTCCTTCATTCTGCTCTCAAGGTGTTTGTCAATTGCATTTTGATTGCTTGCCTCTTACACCGTTAAGAGTTAGAACGCATTGTTGGTTTCATTGCTTAATTTGATCTATTAGAGGGGCAGATCTATTCAACCCGTCTTCTAGATCTGCTCTTCCCGTTCACATCAATTGGTATCAGAGCCTGGTTTCCCACAATGTGGTCCAACGACCCTGGAAAATTCATAAATGGCAATGCTCGCAACTTTCTAGTTGAAGGGCATTCAGTCAATAGACCATCATTTTTTGATGGTTCTAACTATCTTTATTGATAAAATAGAATGGAGGTATGTCTGCGTGCGCAAAGCCATGAAATATGGAGAGTTGTTAGCCATGGTCCATTTCAGCCCCCAGAAGATGAGAATGCATGGACAAGAGAACAAATTCGATTGTCACCTGTAAATTGGAGCGCCATGAATGTTATGCAGTGCGTAGTTCATCCAGTTGAATATTCAAGAGTGTCTGCTTGCAAATCCGCCAAGCAAATGTGGGACGGGCTGGAGCTGATTTATGAGGGAACGTCCCATGTAAGAGTTACTGAGGTAAACATGCTCATCTCAGACTATGAAACGTTTAAAATGAAGCATGATGAAACTGTGTCTGAAATGTATGCAAGGTTTTCACAACTCACTAATAGTCTTAAAGCTCTAGGTAAGTAGTACACTGATAGTGAGTTAGTCAGAAAGATTCTTAGGTCCCTA
The DNA here is from genome assembly GCA_022559845.1 of Amorphophallus konjac. Classification (NCBI taxonomy): domain Eukaryota; kingdom Viridiplantae; phylum Streptophyta; class Magnoliopsida; order Alismatales; family Araceae; genus Amorphophallus; species Amorphophallus konjac. The sequence goes on from CM040127.1 coordinate 242,953,512, forward strand.
TCCCCTACGTGGCACACTAAAGCCACGGTCATAGAAGAATCCAGGGATCTGTCCACCATGACAGTGAGCGAACTAATGGGCTCGTTGATGACATATGAGCTCAATCTCAGGAAAAACGTGGAGGAGCATAAGAAAAATAAATCAATAGCACTCAAAGTGTCTCAAAGTAGTGAAGAAAGTAGCAAAGACTCCGAGCGTTTCTCAGAGTTGGATGACTCCCATGATCATGCCTATCTAACAAGTCAATTCAAAAAGTTCTTGAGAAGAAGAGGTAAGACGTTTAGAAAATGTAGATCACAGTAGTCAGGTAAGAGCTCAAACTTCAAATTTGATAAAAATAAGAGATCTGACAAGATTATTTGTTTTCAGTGTAAAAAATCAGGACACATGAAGGGAGATTATCCTGAATTGCTGAAGAACAACATGAAAGCCAAAGGGAAGAAGAAGCCTCAAGCCATGATATGTACATGGAGTGATGAAGAGGAAAACACTGAAGAATCATCTGAAGAGGAAGAAGAAGGATTGTGCCTCATGGCACATAGCGATGAAGAGGTAAGCAACCCTTTCAAGAATTTTACAATTGATGATTGGGAGGATGCTTATGGGGATTTGCTTGATCAATTTAACTCCATAAGAAAGGAATATAGAGTAATGAAGAGAAAACTCAATGCTGCTGACCAAACCTCTGTTGAAAAATTTAATTCCCTTAAAAAAGAAAAAGAAAGTCTCAAAACACAAGTGGAAGAATTAAATCTGTTGAAAAGTGACAATGAAAATCTAAAAACAGAAAATGAAGAGATCAAGAAACAACTTGATGAACTCAAAATAAAACTTCAGGAAATCCAAAGAGAAAATGAGCTAACTTCTGAAAAATATGAAGCTATTAAAAGTGTAAATTCTGAGATTCAAAAAAATTGTGAAAAGCTTCAAAAAGAACTTCAAGACAAACAATTCACACTTGAGAAATTTGTTGAGGGAAAGTCCAACCTAGATGCTATGCTAGGTATGAAGGTAAATTTCTATAAAGAAGGATTGGGATATAATCCCACCAAGAAGAAACAATTTGAATTCAAAACTGTTTCATTCTGTCAAAAGAAAGGAAAAGAAAAATTGGACACTGCATCTAGTTCAAACACTCAAAAGAACAGCCATGAACCATAAGTAAAAAACATCACCAAAAACCAAAAAAAGAACGACTGGAACACCCATTCCAACCAACAGATAAAGACCCAGGTTAATCAAAGACTAAATAACCCAGGACTGCGTCGACCCAATCCAAGAATGAGGTCAACCCAATCCGCCCCTAACAGAAACTTGAATAATAATAGGAAACTTTGGTCATTCTTCTACTACCCCCAAAATTCTTTCAATACACGGGTCTTCCAAAACCAAATAAAATTCATGAATTATCCTAGAAATCATTTCGGGCGTAAAGGGAGTAAAAAATTCACTAAGAATAGGCTAGCAAGATCAAACCTAACAGTTACCACCAACAAGACCGTTATTGCTGGAAACTTGAAATCTCATACTGGCCAAAAGAAAACTGTTAGGCAAGTTTGGATTCCCAAAAGTTTGTTGAAGGGATTATGTGATGCTTGTGGACCCAAATTTTCTTGGGTTCCAAATTTTTTTGCATAACTTATTTTGCAGGTCAGCCTAGCAGCCATGCATAATCGATGATACCTTGATAGTGGCTACTCGAGGCACATGACGGGGGACGGGACCAAATTCAGCAAGCTGGAGATGAAGGTAGGTGGAATGGTCAAATTTGGAGGAAAGAACATAGGTAAGATAACTGGATCAGGCACCATTGGTAAGTATCCCTCCAATACCATTGAAAAGGTTTTACTTGTTGATGGTCTTGAACATAATTTGTTAAGCATTAGTCAGCTATGTGATAAGAGCCACAAAGTCACATTTGATAATCATGCATGCAAAATTTTTGAAGTCAATTCAGAGTCAATAAAATTCATAGGCCATAGAATAAACAATGTCTACATAGTAGACTTAGATGACAATTTTGCAACAAATCTTTGTTTGACTGCAAATTCAGATAATAATGCCTTCAAATCTTCAATTGGCACAGGAGATTAGGCCATGCTAGCTACAACATTCTAAATAAGTTAGTCAAGAATGATCTAGTTAGGGGATTACCTAAATTTTTTTTCAAAACAAATTCAAAAATCTGTGATGCATGTGCTTTAGGAAAACAAACCAGAAAATCTTTCAAAACAAGGCATGAACCTCTGTCTGTTAGACCATTAGAATTTCTGCATATGGACCTGTTTGGTCCTACTAGGACTCAAAGTCTGAATGGCAAGAAATTTGGATGTGTAGTTATGGATGATTTCACTAGTTTTGCATGGATCTTCTTTCTAGCACATAAGAATGATGCATTTTAGGAGTTTCAAAATTTATTCTATAGAATTAAACAGGAGGGCATGCACTGAATCTGCATCATACAGTCTGATCATGGGGGGAGTTTGATAATTCACTATTTTCAGAATTTTGTAATAAAGAAGGACTAATTCATAAGTTTTCTTCTCCCAAGACTCCAGAGTAGAACGGGGTTGTGGAAAGGAGGAATAGAACAATCGTGGAGATGGCCAGAACCATGTTAATTGAAAGCCAACTCTCACGAAAATTTTGGGCAGAAGTAGCAAATACAGCATGTTACATAATGGATAGGGCTATGGTAAGACCCGTTCGCAAGAAAACCCCATATGAATTACTGAAAGGTAAGAGACCTAACTTGGCTTATTTCAGAATTTTCGGTTCCAAGTGTTTCATACACAATAATGATAAATGAGACTTAGATAAGTTTGAAGCCAAGAGCTATCTAGGCATCTTTTTGGGGTATTTTGAATAATCAAGAGCGTGTAGAGTGCTCAATATTAATGATCAAACAGTAGAAAAGTATATAGTATTTGATGAACCATTTAACTGTGCTGATCAAAGTGATGATGACAGAAAAGAAAAAGATGATGGGGAGTTTCTGGAAGAAAAAAAATGCAGAATCCTCTGAACAAGTTGAACAGCTCGGCCCTTAGCAAGGTAGGTCAACTGAACCTATTTTTCAGTCGACCGAACAAGGTGAGTCCTCAAATAATGTCAGATTTCTAAAAGATCATCATGCTGACAATATAATAGGAAATCTGCATGATCCCACTAGGACAAGATCCTTTCACAAAGAAGTCAATAATCAGGATCTAGTAGCTCTAGTTTCCCAAAGTGAAACCAAAACCATAGAAGAGGCATTAAAAGATGAATCTTGGATAAATGCAATGCATGAAGAATTGGGTCAATTTGAAAGAAATAAGGTCTGGACTTTGGTTCCTAAACCTCAAAAGAGTTCTGTCATAGGAACTAGATGGGTGTTTAGAAATAAGGTTAATGAAGATGGAATAATCTCTAGAAATAAAGCTAGGTTGGTGGCCAAAGGGTATAATCAAGAATTGGGGGTGAATTTTGATGAATCCTATGCACTAGTTGCTAGGATAGAGTCTATTAGGATTTTGTTAGCCTTTGCTTGCTCAAATAACATTAAACTCCATCAAATGGATGTAAAAAGTGCCTTTTAAAATGGAATTATAAAAGATGAAGTTTATGTTGAGCAACCCCCCGACTTTGAGTCTGTTGAGCTACCTAACCATGCCTTTAAATTGAATAAAGGCATGTATGGACTGAAATAGGCTCCTCGGGCTTGGTATGATAGATTGACAGACTTTCTGCTCAGCAAAGGGTACTGCAGAGGTAAGGTTGATCAGACCCTTTTCACCAAAACTCTGAATCAACAACTCATCATAGTTCAAGTATACGTTGATGATATTATTTTTGGTTCTACATGTTCTGAACTATGTGATGAATTTGTAAACTTGATGTCTAAAGAATTTGAAATGAGTTTGGTTGGTGAATTGCAATATTTTCTTAGTTTGCAGATTAAACAGATGAAGGATGGATGCTTCATTAGCCAAGCAAAATACACACTGGAAATACTGAAAAGATTTGGCATGGAGAAGGCAAAGCACATAGCCACACCAATGGGTACTAATGCATCCTTGGATGCTGATGAGTCAGGTAAAGCAGTAGATGCAAAACTATACCGAGGTATGATTGGCTCACTACTTTATCTTACTGCCTCCAGACTATACATTCAATTTAGTGTATAATTGTGTGCTAGGTTTCAGGCCAAACCTAAGGAATCACATCTTGCTACTGTTAAATGAATCTTTAGATATATTTCTGGCACACATAACTTAGGTTTATGGTGCCCTACATCATGTAAATTAAATTTAGTTTCATACACTGATGCAGATTATGCAGACTACAAATTAGATAGGAAAAACACAAGTGGGTACTGTCAATTCCTAGGTTGGTGTTTAGTTTCTTAGGCTTCCAAGAAATAACATTCTGTTGCCCTCTCTACTGTAGAGGCTGAATACGTTGCTGTAGGGAGCTGTGGAACTCAGGTCATTTGGATAAAGTACCAACTCCAGGACTATAATATAGATCTTGGCTGTGCACCTATTTTCTGTGACAACACTAGTGCAATAAACCTATCAAAAAATCCAGTTTTGCATTCTCGAACCAAACACATTGAGATTAGACATCATTTCATAAGAGATGAAGTGTCTAAGAAGAATGTTGAACTAATTTATGTAGGCACAACAAATCAAATTGCAGACATATTCACTAAGCCTTTGGATCATGAGAAGTTTTCTACCTTGAGGAGAGAGTTGGGTATCTACAGATCTTTTTGAGTTCTCTTACTGGTCTGTCAGAATAAATCAGTTAGGGGGAGCTAGTTCTGCTGTCAGTCTTCATGTTGTCAAGACTTCTTTTCTTTACTAATTGTGGATAACCACCTTGTGGTATTTAAAATTGTGATCTTCAGAAGGACAGATCAAGTCTATCTGGAAGTTGTCACAATGCGTTGAGTGTTGTAACTCCGCCATGTATCAAGGGTGGTCGACTCATGTAGTCAGGGGGAGAAATTTCGTGTCATGTCCAGATTCATTTAAATTCTTGTAGTCAAATTGATAGGGAGAGATTGTCTGCTTCAAATTTTTTTTGACAAGGTTCTAAACTTCTGATAGTCTTACGTCAGTTCTATTTTGAGTCTCAAACAAGTTCTTCACAGACCCTTGATTTTCTGAATTCAGAGCCTTCTTTACTGATTTCAAGACGGTTAACCATATCTTGGCTAAGTCGTTTATGGTTCATAACCCTATAAAGACAAAGCTAGAAGTCTTCTGAAGCATATCTTTATACAGACTTAATGGGTTGAGAACAATTCTGAAATGTTGTATCCTGAAATCATCCAACTAGCTTGAAAATTGAAAGTAAGGAGATAACTCTGGTTCAAAATCTTCATATTTAGTATTATCTTCAAACATTCACACAATCAAATGAATTCAAAAAGGGAGACAAGTTGTTTTTCAAAGCAATGGTTTTGGTTTACTAAGAAACCAATCATCCTTCACCTTGAAGTGAAGAGAGTTGAGTCATGAAGTGCCAAACTAACTCTGATTAAAAAGGCATCATCAATAAAACCATGGTAGAGCAATGACATGGTGTGTTGAGTAACTGGGTCACTTCACCTGAGACGTGTTGTGCTTCATGTAAAAAGACACTCCCACTATTACCTCTGCTCTTTCAAGAAGTAAAACGGCTACCACACTAAGTAACTGGGGATTCCTGCATCTAAACAATGTGTCTCCTCACGTCAAAAGGTGTGGATTAAGCCAAATTACGCAAATGAGAAAAAGACTCTACAAAGAAAAATTTCTTGCAAGCAACAAATCATGATAGTGAGCCCCAAAAGATAAATTCACAATGGATTGCATAGGATGTTTGTCCTCAATACTAATTGTAGATTATCTTGGAAGCATCTCTGGAAATTTATTAGCAAAGCTAGTACATAGATTCTCAAGGCATACATATGACACATTATTCTTTCTCCATTATTTCTGTATGTAGAAATTCTTCAGATATGTCTTTGTTATGCCTTTCTGGATTATTATTTATAAACCCCTCAGCTGAATCTGGTTACCAAACTTAATTCCTTAAAGCATGGCTCCTACACTCAGTTACTCCTGTGTCTATGAACTTTTTATTTTTGCTACTCATACCTTACTTCCATCTTTCAGAATAAATATTGTTTCTGCTCTCCTTTACCCCCTAGAGTTTATGTTTTTGATGATGTCAAAGGGGGAGAGGATAGATGAGAGTCATTATAGAAGTTGGGAGAGTCTGTCATTTGTGAGATTTTTTATTAAGTCGAGGGAGAGGTATGATTCTGTCATCTCTGTGAGATTTCTTAAGTTGAAGGAGAGGTAGGATGATTGCTGCCCAACTATCTACTCAAGAGAGACTCATTTTCTTGATTCAAACTCTCATATCTTAAGCTTAATTACTCATATTGTTGTCATCATTGTTGGCACGACAAAATTGACATAATTTTGAGCACATCTCATTTTGCCTTGCAATGTCCCAATTTGACCCTCAAATTGACTTATTTGAGTGATTTTCCTCATTTTTCCCCATTAATCACCCTCCCTCAGCTTTTCCACACTTTCCCACACTTTTTTTGATTTTTTCTGGGTTTTTCTCCAATTTTCTGGGGCTATTCTGAATTAGCGTTGTGCCAGTAGACGCCATTTCTTTCTTGAAGAATCAACGCCTGTTCAAATTGACGCCAATTCTTTTGAGTCGACGCACCAAATTCGCGTCCACCATGGCAGACACATATTCCTTTTCTTAAATATTTTTGGCCAAATTCCAATTATCAAAAATTAATGTCTTTTTGGAAAGTCGTCCATTCTTTAAACGATGTTTTGGGTGATGGACGCGTATTGAATTTGCGTCCGCCACAGTCAACATCAATTCTTCCTTCTCCATTTTGTGCCCAAACATCGCATTCATGAAGAATTAGCGCCTCTCCGTAAAGTCGCCAATTCTTTAATTGGCATCTAGATCCTTGACGTTAATTCTCTTTCCTAATTTTGGCCTATTAAATAATTACTAAAATCCATGAAATTTTTAAGTCGCATCTACCATGGTGGACGCTATTTTCTTTCTAATTTTTGGTAATATTTGACTTTCTTAAAATATTCAAGAAATGGCGTCTTCTTGAACCGTCGCGAATTTTAAATTCGCGTCCACTCCCATAGACGTGATTTTCCTTGCCCATTTTTGACAATTTAATTCCTACCAAAATTCATAAAAATCCTAATTTGCGTCCGCCTTCCCAGACGTGATTTCCTTTTAATTTTGGTAATTTTCTATCTTTCCAAAAATGGTCCGCCTCTTTGAGCTGACGCTATTTTAATTGGCGACCATGTGGTGGATGCCAATTCTTATAGAATTTCGAATCCGACAGAGCCTCCTTCCTTCTTTGTTTTGGCCTCCTTTTCCACTTGGGAAATGGTCCCTATGACTTTCTAAGATTTGGAGTACACTTGACCAATGAATATTCTCTTCCAAATCCAATTAAAATTATTTTTCCTATTTTATATAGAATGAAACTCTAAATTTCCACTCTATAAATAGGATCCCCCTCTCCCTTATGTAAAAAGGCTACATTCATTGATCAAAGGGAGATGCTGTTGGTTTGAAGGCTCAAGGAGGAAGCCTCCCATGCTTGCAAGCTACATCCTTGGAGTGTCTTCCTCTCTTGGAGATCATTGAAGCCCTCACCCAATTGGAGAAAACAACAAGCCTATCTTCTTCCCTTTATTCCCTTTACTTCTTTCATGCATTCTATTTAATTCATGCATCATATTCTTCTCTCTCTTCTATTTATTTCTTTATCTCAGCCACGTTGAGATCTCCAATTGTGCAATACTTGCACCCTCTCCCTTTGCATATCATCATACTTTCCACCCTTTTGCATAGGGGTTTTAAAGTCGACACCAATAAGGTGTGTTCATGACCATGCTTTCATGTTTGTTTATCTTAAAAATTTGATGCTACACACCTTTGTATTCTAATCATATCTTTATTATTGGTTGTTGTTTTATTCATTTTGTAAGGGTAATCATTAAAGAAGAACTCTCTTCATTGGCCAGCCGATAGGAAGAGAAGGTGACACTCACATCTCCCCGCACTTTAACGTATTCTTTACGATCCCTCCCTTTATTCATTGTTATATTCCTTCGAGGCCCACGTGTCTCTGGCGATCACCTTTCCTATTAACATCCATGTATGATCCTCTTTTCTCCCCTCTTCTCCCTTCTTTTTTCTTTATTATTAATTATTTTTTAATAAAATCTTTGTGGATTTTTTCTATAATCTACAAATTAGCGATCATGGTGGGACCTCATTTAGTTTTTTTTTATTACCCTTCTCCACTCGACAACCACGTGTGCCATCTCCTTTTGCACCCACGGTGCATCCCCCTTTGTGTTCCACGTAGCACTTATTTTTTATTTTTTATCCCTTGTGCACCGCGTGCACACCCCGTCCCCTACGTGATTATTAATTTGTTAGATTTTGGAAATTCCTTTTCTTATCAATCTAAAAAAAATTTGAGCATGTCATGCTTTATTTCATATTCTGATTGATTGCCATGAGTTATATTGGGATTTTGTTAGTGTTCGTCCTTTATTTCCATCGGTTTATTCCATTTTCCATAGTTTTCTGGCCACTGTACGCAGGGTGAACACAGTCGGCCAGAGGACCGCGTTCTTTTGAACACGGTCCTGTAGTAGACCGCGTTCTGTAAAAAAAAAAACCGCATCCTAGATATGGTGGACGCGAATTTGAAAATTTGCGCCCAATATCCCGGACGCCATTTCCCTGTGTTTACAAAACCCCCTATTTCTGTGATCTGCTTTGCATTGTTCTTCCATATTTTTATTCATATAAGTGTTTTCCCTTTCTTTCACATTAGCACTTGCATATAGGGCATTTGGCTTGGGAGACCTCCTCTCCCCACACCTTTTAGGAGATATTTACCCCTCTTGGTGAAGGAAAGACCCTCCAATTGAGAATTTCTCTCATTCGACTGAAAATTCCTAAATCAAGGCCTCCGTAAGTCCCCGACATCGAAGGATTCCCTCTTCGATCATTGGGCTGGTTGTACCTTTGAAGTTTCCGGGTTTAGTTGGTCTATACGTGGTGAGAAGATCAACCTAGTTGGCACCGGAGTTGACACCATATTGAAACTAGGTTCCTACCTTAAGTGAACTACATAACCTTTGTCAAAACTTATTTAATTCACTAAGGTTCAACTAAGAAAAATCAAGCGTAAACATCCACATTGTTTGATATCTTTGCAATTGTGCTTTGATTGAATCTTGATTGCTTTGCATAATGTTTCGCTTGAATAACCAAGTCAACATGTCTAATAATTTTTACATTCATGTGGATGATCAACCTAGCACATCTTATAATCTTCAATTTCATAATTCTCACTACAATTTTTCTAAGGGACCACATCCTCACTCTCATGGCCTTGCCCGCACCACAGGCAATTTCCAATCTTGTGGTCCCTCGCATCAACCGCAAGCCACTACTCTTCGGGAACTCTCTCCTCCACATAACAAATAGGTCTCCCAAAAATTGCATCTCACCCCTCAACAAGCCCAGGCCCTTAAAGCCATTGTTGAGGGTTTAGGTTCCTCATCACATCCTCCTTCCACTCCCTCTTCGGTGGCCCATCACCCACCTTCTTCAACTCATCCTCCCTCGCGGGTGGCCCATCACCCGCCTCCTCCTATCCATATTCCCTCGCGGGTGGCCCATCACCGTGTCCTTCCACTCATCCTCCTCGGGTGGTCCATCACCCACCTCTTTCTATTTCTCCTCCTCCACGGCCCCAAGGCCCTTATATTCCTTGTAACCCGGCCCATCCGGGTCCTTTTGCGAGTAAACCCTTTCACTCTCCACGGCCTCCGCATCAAGCCGCCCCTCTAAGGTCTCCATGCCAACCCTCTACTTCTCAAGTCACGCCCCTCAACAAGCTCTTCTTGATAAAATTGTTTCAATGGAGGAACAACTAAAGAGGGTCACAAGCCCGTGGCCTTCTCCTCCTCCTCCTCAAGTCAATCCCCTTCATGCTTTCATGAATAACATCACCAAGATAGAGAAAGATTGGAAGGAAAGGAGAGATGACAATGGCATCATCAACTTGAGTGAGCAAGATATTTTATCAAGTTCTAATGATCAAGTGGACGCCGTCCGCCGTCCGCCCATCATCACATTCTTTCATACGACTCTCCGCTTCCACATCCGCCTCCATATATGCAAAAACCTCCACATCATCATACACCTCCTCCACCCATTCATCCCGTTCCTTCATATGGCCCTCCGCCTCCATATTCGCCTCCACAAAATCCTCCACCTTATACACCTTCACCACCCATTAATACGCCTTCACCACGGCGTCCACTTGAACGTGATGATTATGAAGAATTGAAGACACCACATGATGAAAATTTTGTTGAAGAATTTGAGCCGGCACGAGATGTTGAAGATTTTCAAGAGGCACACACTCCGAGTTTTCTCTGTTTTCCTCCCCCTCTATTGCCACAAGAAGAACCCCCTGCTCAAGATGATGCCACCATCCCAAACCCTGTTTACGAAACCAATTGGTGCTACGATGATGGGTCGATACTCCAATCACCCACAACGGCGCATCATGAACCTTCTCCTACCCTTCAAACCTCTCGCCGCATTAAAATTAGACGCTTCTTGCACACCAAATCCTCTCCTTTTACACCTTCAACTACCACACCATTAACCTCCACCAAGCCATCCGGACCCTCCATTGATTCACCTCCAACCATTATGCCTTCATCAACCTCCAGACCATCGGCCTCCGCCGAGCCTCCCATCAAACCTTCTCCTTGTTCCCAACCAATTAACCCTCCATTGCCGCCACCTAAGGCCTCCATTACCCTTTTAACCCCGAACCCAACCATTGTTATTCCACAACTTAACCCTTCACCTAAACCTGTGGCTAATCCTGAGCAGGGTCTACCCCTTTTTGCACTCGAGCCAACCTCGTCCGCTTCCAAGCAAGGGGAGAAACTTGTTGTGTTTCAACCTTCACTTCCATTTACCCTCCCACTAACACCATCCATTAAACCTTCATCACCAATAAAGCCTACCGCCTCCATCTCACTCTCTTCCACCACCCTTTGGAGTGGGTGCACCTCTACAAGTACGTGTGCCACAGATAAAGCTCAAGAGCCAGGCAAGAGGAATTTGGCCGCGGCTATGCTATTCAGGAGTCGAGATTTTATTTACCGAATGTCGATTCGTGTTCTTGTACCGGGCATTTTTGAAAAGTCTCCACTAAAGCTCACCATGAGGAATTCTCAAGAGTTGATGCCATTGAGGCCTCAGGCCAGGATTATTAAAATTACATTCCTCATTGGGCAAGATACGTTCGGTGCTCTCATTACCCCTTGTTCTATTATATTGCAAGCACTCGGTCAAGAGAAGGGGTTCTCCTCCTGCATTACCATAACACATTCTACCACCGATGAGAACGCCTGGGCACTATTTCCACCCATTGAGCCATTTGATCGGGCATATTATTTACCATGGAGGGGCGGACATTCTTTTGCTAAGGGGCCTTCTGCTACCCTATTCATTCTTTATTCTATTCCATCCACATTTTTATTAACCACCAATTTCTCCTCACGGGCCACTCATGGGGTGAGAAGTCGGTTTTCCTCCCTGCATTCCTTACCCTCCTTGCATCCTTTGCATTCTTTGCATCCATTGCATTTCACGCATTTGCATATTCATTCACTTCTCTCTCCTGGGTCTCTTGACCCATATCTTCTCTGTCTTCCGGAACCTTCGGATCCTTCTTCCAATTCACATTTGTCCCCATAATTTTTAAATTTTTCATACCTTTTCTTTGGGCATCGCGTCCCATGGTATCTTCCTCCTCCGAATCCTCCATATTCCACTTCCTCATATTTACCTTTTCTTCCGGAACCTTTGGATTATCTACCTCTTCACCCGGGGCATTGTACCCCCTTCTATTCTCCTCCTCCGGAACCTTCGGATTCTCTTTCTCTCCTCCCAGAGCATCACACCCCTCTTTGTTTTCTTCCTCCGAAACCCCCGAACCTTCTTCTTTTCTTCCGATTCATCCTTCTACTCTTCCGGGACATCGTGTCCTTTGTTCTTTTCCTCATTTTGAATTGCCATTTTCCATACCTTCTCCTAGGGCATCGGGTCCCTCGACACTTTCTTCCTCCGGAACCTCCAGATTCTTCTTCCCATCATGATTCTCCTCCTCTACCTCCGGACCCTCTGGATCCTCCTCTCTCGATCTATCAATTTCTTCTCTTAATTCCTCCCAATCCCGGGTAGGACCCAACTTCTTCCACATCAATTGCTTTGGGCATCTGCCCATTCTCACACTATTTTCGAGGCTTTAGTCCTTACTCCACTTCTTAATCTTCCTTTTCTTCTGTAGTTCATTCATGTGATCAGGGTCTCTGCGCCTTAGTGAGGGAGTCCTAGCCCTCACCTCTTTTCCTTTTCTTTGTATTCGTCTGAGTCTGGTCTGAGCACCACTCTTCATTGTTAAGCCATTCCAAACCTTTGCCTCCTTCTTTCTTATCTGCCAAATGATGAAGGAAAATCCCATGTTTATCAACATCGCCTATTGGCAGCTGCTTCTTCAACAAAGGTCGCAAGATAATGCATTTACGTAAGTTTTCATTCATCTCCACGCACGGTTTTCAACACGAAGTACTTCTTAACATGATTAAGAGTGGTAGTCTAGACCTAATCCTAGGTTTTTATTTGATCTAATGTCAAAAGAGTCTTTAGGCTTGCTTTTGCAGCACCTTTGATTATGAGAACCCCACGCAGGGAGTTTGATATTCCCTCCCCGCTCATTAAGGGCAACCCTTAGCTAGGCACCGTACACACTTCACGGTGTCCTGAGCCATCTCCTTTGGTAAACACCGTTGCTACCTGGGCGAGGCTCAAGGGCACGAGGTCTTTTTCTCTTCTCTGCTCGACCGAAATATGAGGGTAGAGGTAGTCTAGGCAAGACAACTAACCTAAGCACACCCCGACAAGAGGAAGTCTCAAATAAGGGCAGTCTATTATGGCCTTATTCTTGGTTCAAGTCTCAATTGCAATATCTTTCAAGTCCAAAGGACACACAAAGAACAAAATGATGATCAAATGGAAAATGTGAAATGAAAGAAAAACCCAAAGAATATGGCATGGCAAGAGGGCAGTATAGTTTCCCCGCGGGACGTTATGAGCCCGTTCGTATGTGTGCCTACAAGAGGATTAAGGTTCGATGATATGACAAAAGCTCCAGCGCAATAGACCGAATCTTTAGGGGTTGTGCTATGGACGGAAGTCAAAACCCAACATTTTTTAACTCATATCAGGCTTATCTCTATTTTTTCTTCTCTTCTCCCTTAAAGACCGAGTGTTTCTCAGGTATGACCTTAATAGGGGCACCGTTAACCAAGGGTAGCCGACTATAGGGCACCACCTTTAATGCACGTCTTGCTTTGTGCGATTCTTAGCGAAAGGGGAAGGAACAAGGACCCCTAGCCAACAATTTTAATTATCCTTTGATGCTGCAATTAGCAATGCCTAAACTAAGAAAAAGTTGAATATTTTCAAAATCCAAACAAAAATTCAAATATCTCTCAAAATCCAAAAAATGAATATTTTCCAAAACCCATAAAAATTTGCAGATTTCAAAATCAAAAAAATTTGCATTGTATTCCATTTACTGATGGTGTTTTACAGGGACGTTTTTACAAGAAGGACCAAGAGCACGGGATGAGTCCTCTCCTTCCACTTTTATCAATCTTTTGATTCTTCCCTATGATCTTCGCATCACTATCTTCATGATTTGACCGCTCCAGGCACTTTCAATTATCATCTCTCCATCTTTCTAAAGTAATTCATGTCAACTTCAACTGATTATCCCTGTCGCTCGGGGCATCACTTTAATCATTCAAGAGCGAATCTTTCTAAGGTTGTTCCTACTAGCTTTGCTTAACTATTTTGGACATCACTCTCATCTTTCAAGAACAAAATGATTAGCCAAGTTTGTCATCCTCATGGTTCAAACAAACACAACAAATAATGATTGATGCTTGCATGAATGTTTTGCTTTGATGACTAAACATGTTTTGCCTTGCCTCTATACATGCATGCCAGGCCTTCCATTTCACGCTTTGATGCTATCCATGATTGAGTGCTTAAATCAATACTATTCATGCATTTCATGCTATGCTTCACATGACTAACGCTATTCATGCTATGTTGATTAAATGCTTTGATCCATGCTTGAATGCTATACGTGCTATGCTTTGATGCTATGATTTCTACGCTTCAATGCTATGCTTTATCGCCTTAATTCATTGCTTGTTTCATGAGATCTTGGCTAACCAATTTTGAGCGCAGGAAAGAAGCTCTTTGGTCCCACCGTCCAGACATCATCACTCAGGTCCCACGGTGCATGCACCTCATGGCTTAGTTCCCATATGCTCATTGCTCCACCATTTCCCTTGTATGCATTCTTACTATATGTTATCAACGTTATTAGATTATATCAAAGACCTTGTGACTTTGATAAATCGGAATTTGAGTTCCCCTTCATCAAAAATGATGATGATTTCAGAGGAATCTTAGTCACACGGATAGGCCATTGAGCCATCCAAGACTGGGGATGATGGTTCTCTTTTACGAGTTGGTGTGCGGAAAAATGAGCTTCGGCTTAGTACCAGCTCACAAAATCAGTATCTTGACTTAGTCTGGGCAGCTTAACAATATTATCCTTGATTATCTTCTATTTTAATTTGTTTAAATTTTTTCTTTAAACCCATCATGCATTCATGTAGGACTTTGAATTAACTCTGGAAAAATCATTCTTATAACTTGATTTTGAGGGTCAATTGATCATTAATTTTAAGATATGAAATATTCCATGCCAAATTGAGTCCTCAATTCGCCTTGTTGCCGTTTAGGGATTGTTTCCTTGAAAACTCCTTTGTTTGGATTTCCATCCTCATATTCACTTCTTTCCCTTTGATCCAGCTTGGCTGTAGCACGTCCACATTAGTTGGTAACCGCTCTCCAAAGGTGAAACCTACGGGTTTGTGACCTGGGGCACTTCCACCATGTTAGAAGTTGATCGTCTTCTTTTATCTCCTTCGTGCCCACGTGCACACTCCTCCTTTATCCAAACAATTGATGATTTCATTGAATCTTCTCAAGATTGCTGCATCTCGAGCTTTTGAATTCAATTCTTATCAGGTGGTGTTGATTGTGTGTCTCATCACACCTTGACATCTACTTTTTAGTTCGCTCCACTTCATTCCATTCCAATATAATTTATTCCATTCCATTCCGTGTCTCTCCCTTGCAAAACAGACACCAAGGCGGGACAACTATAGACACGCTAAAATTGACATCTTTTTGAACACATCTCATATTATCTTGTAATGCCCTAATTTGACCCTCAAATCGACTTATTTGTGTGGTTTTCCTCATTTTTCCTGATTAATAAGCCTCCCTCAGCTTTTCCAAACTTTCTGATGGGGACATCAGAGCAAGATCACTAACTTTTTATTTTGCATTTGAGTCCTTTTAGTTTGCATTTATATCCTTGGGAAAACATGTATGCAATTGCAAGGCTTTATAAGCCAATTTGTCATTCCCTAAGGATCTTTGGGTTTTTATGTAAAAGACCATGTAGGCCATGCATGACCCTCCACTCATTCCTCATTGGTCCAAGTGGCATCTTGGGATCCATGTGGGGCTGGTCAAAAGTCCTAGGTGGCTTCTAGATGGTTTGACATTCAAAGGGGGACAAGTGGTAAAAATTGTCCAAGATGCCTCCCTTATAGTCAAGGGGGCGCCCCCCTCTTATTGATATTTTAATGTGGTTCCAAACCACATGGGAGAAATACTTATGATCTCCCCCATTTACCCCTCCCCAACTTATATTTGAAGTTAATTAGGGTCATTTTACATTTCATACAAATACCATGTAATTCCCATTTTAGTAGAATTAATGATAGAAAAAATTGTGAATTGCCCAAGGGCCAAGAAGGGTGCGCCCCTCTCTCCTCTCTCCTCCCCCCTTACAGATGGATTTCTGCCTTCTCTAGGGTGTGAAGCCCTTCTATCTTCTCCTCAGCCCCTCTGAGTTCTACTTCTGCCGCCACCACCGTCGTGCCGCCATCGCGCCGCCGCCACCTTCGCCGGAGTTCTACCCAAATCAGGACAGAGCCTCCTTGCTCGAATTTTAGCTCCCAGCTCCGTGATCTGCTGGAGCCCAAATTTTTAGGGTAGGTTCACCACGCCAATACCCTCCCCCAAAAAAGTTTCCCAATTTCTAGCCTTCATTTTATATTTTTCCAATTTTGTGTTCTTCAGCCTTCTAGTTCTTTCTGTACTCAATTTTGTGTCACAGCAACCCTGTGTTTCCTCAGTTAGACCCTTTCCCTTTATTTGTTTGAGTCACCAATTTTATTGGACGTTCTTTCTACCACACCCATCATTCAAGAATTTTCTTGGAATTTCTGGAGTCCTTTTACTATTTTTAAAAAATCACTATCTTTTCCCAAATCTGTTCTGTCCTGTGCAGTTCAGATCCGACCCTTGTCCAGTATAAAATCATTTTCCCCTATTAAACAACCTCCAGAAAATCTAAAAAATTTATCCCGTCTTTCTTGTTTCTTTCTCTACAACGTTTGTGAAGAGTCCAAGTTCCAGATCAGAGGTTTGAGTCACGGTCAACACAAGTTATCAGGAAACTCTATTTCTATTCTAAGTTTTCTGAGTCTGTCAGCCAGCAACTGATAAATTCGAAAAAGGCCAGATCCCGGATAGTCAAAATTCTTTCTCTGGCCATAGATCGAAGTACTTCAAGTCAGCTTTCCAACGACACCAATTTTGTGTCGATCCGACATCGGGATTGATTGCAGCAGCAGTTCTCACCGGGTCGCGCGCCGTAAAAATAGAACTTCAGATCCATGGGCAGCAAGGTCAACAAGTGAAGACCGGAGCCGACTCGCCTTCCGCATGGCGAACCAGCATGCCGCCGGCCCAGGGAGCGTCTCTCGAGGAGCCACCGTCACAGCGGTACCACTCCGGGCCCACTCGGACCCACCGACCAGCATGTGGGCCCCCACAACCAGCAGCTTGCGCCGTCCGAACCGCACCGATAAGGTGATCAAAGTGCTGCCCGTCAACCCAAGATCGGTCCTCTCGGGCCCACTTGTAGCCTGTTACCTCCCTGCGTGGAGTGGGCATCAAAATTCAATGCTGTAATTTAAATATTTAATGTACCTGGAGTTACTGACTTGGCTGGGATCGTCTTCCCCACGCCCGGAGCGTGGAGGTAAATTCGCTCCCACTCTCTTCCGCATTTAATTTACTCGTATCTATTTGTATATGACACTGCGAGTGTTAGGATTCTTAGCCCGATATATTGTTATCACCGCTGCGAGAGAGCGAGAGTGAGTGACCTATCCCGTGACTCGATTCGAGTACACACGGAAAGCTGATACCCGAGACTCACTGCCACGCACGGTCCCACATCTTCCTTCGCTTAGGGGCGATCGCGAGCTAGAGTCCCAGGTCGCGTGTCCGTCCCGCATCACTTTCCCACATTTTTTTTGATTTTTTCTGGGTTTTTCTCCAATTTTCTAGGGCTATCCTGAATTAGTGTCGGGCCAATAGACGCCACTTCTTTCTTGAAGAATCAACGCATGTTCAAATTGACGCCAATTCTTTTGAGTCTACACACCAAATTCGCGTCCACCATGGCGGACGCGTATTCATTTTCTTAAATATTTTAGGCCAAATTCTAATTATCATAAATTAACATCTTTTTGGAAAGTCATCCATTCTTTAAATGGCATCTGGGGTGACGGACGCGTATTGAATTCGCGTCCGCCACAGTTGACGCTAATTCTTCCTTCTCCATTTTGTGCCCAAACTTCACATTCTTGAAGAATTAGCGCCTCTCCGCAAAGTCACCAATTCTTTAATTGGCGTCTGGTTCCTTGACGTTAATTCCCTTTCTTAATTTTGGCCTTTTAAATAATTACTAAAATCATGAAATTTTTAAGTCGCGTCTGCCATGGTGGACGCTATCTCTATTCCGATTTTTGGTAATTTTTGACTTTATGAAAATATTCAAGAAATGGCGTCTTCTTGAACCGTCGCAAATTTTAAATTCACGTCCACACCCATGGATGCAATTTCCCTTGCCCATTTTTGACAATTTAATTTGTACGAAAATTCATAAAAATCTTAATTTGCATCCACCTTCCCAGACGTTATTTTCCTCCTAATTTTGGTAATTTTCTATCTTTCCAAAAATGGTCCAGGAATTGGCACCTCTTTGAGCTGACGCTATTTTAATTGGGGACCACTATAGTGGACGCCAATTCTTACAGAATTCCGAATCCGACAGAACCTTCTTCCTTCTTCGTTTTGGCCTCCTTTTCCACTTGGGAAAGGGTCCCTATGGCTTTCTAAGGTTGGGAGGACACTTGGCCAATGAATATTCTCTTCCAAATCGAATTAAAATTAGTTTTCCTATTTTATATAGAATTCAACTCTGAATTTCCACTCTATAAATAGGACCCCCCTCTCCCTTGTGTAAAAAGACTACATTCATTGATCAAGGGGAGGTGCTGCTGGTTTGAAGGCTCAAGGAGGAAGCCTCCCATGCTTGCAAGCTACATCCTTGGAGCATCTTCCTCTCTTGGAGATCATTAAAGCCCTCACCCAATTGGAGAAAACAATAAGCCTATCTTCCTACCTTTATTTCCTTTACTTCTTTCATGCATTCTATTTAATTCATGCATCATATTCTTCTCTCGCTTCTATTTATTTTCTTTATCTCAACCACGTTGAGATCTCCAATTGTGCAACACTTGTGCCCTCCCTCTTTGCAAATCATTATACTTTCCACTCTTTTGCAAAGTGGTTTTAAAGTCGACACCAACAAGGTGTGTTCATGACCATGCTTTTATGTTAAGAATTTGATGTTACACACCTTTGTATTCTAATCATATCTTTATTGTTGGTTGTTATTTTCTTCATTTTGTAAGGGTAACCATTAAAGAAGAACTCTCTTCATCGGTCGGCCGATAGGAAGAGAAGGTGTGTGACGACTCAGGATCCGAGTACCGGAAAGGAACCGGCACGTGTCAAATCTCGGCCCGCCAACCCACGAGCCCGAAGACTCAGAAGGGTAAAAAGGGATGGTGTGGGAGTACAAGAGAAGCTGAAACAACCGCAGAGATAGCACAATGATCAAAAATAAAATGCACAGCATAATATAAATAAAATAAACTGCTACAAGGTCCACAGAGTCTCATGTCCAAAATAAAAGTACAGTCAACAGAAAGGAAATTACAACTACACGGGGCATCCCCCGGCTCTGGCAGACTGGTGACTAACCCTGGCTAGAAGAACCACGCTGAAACTCAGCCGCGCCTCTCGACGACCCCGCCTCACCTGAAAAGTAGGGGTGAGCCTCATTTCATTGGCCCAGTAGGGATCCCGCGAACCCCCACCTCGCACGGAAAATAAGGCATGAAGCAAGAAGGCAGAAAAGCAACCCCACCTAACAGGAGTACGGTAGAACCAACAAGCTAAAGTAAATAAACAAAAAAACCATCTACTCTAACAGTACCGTACTACTAACCTCGGTCCAACAAAACTCGAGTCCACACCTGCCAGCAAACAGGAGCACTACCCACTAGAAGAACGACCGGATGCGTCCCCTGACGTCTTACACCGCGTCACAAGTGTCTAGCTACGATGCCCCGGGCGTGAGACTCAGACACGCAACAAGTACCACAACAAGGACTAGCTGGGGTCACGCTCGTCAGCGCGTGTCCTAAGGCCCCAACTACGTGTGCACACATAGACCATCTGCTCTAGGTCGGGTCCTCTAGTTGGTTTCTCCCCCCCACCGGACTCTGGTGGCAAAGGCAAGGGGCCCTACAGTAACCAGCCTAAAAATCACCTCTCACCGGGTCTCGCTCTCCACCACTCCCAGGTGGGTCCGCACCCGCGTGCGCATGAAGCTACGACTAGTGGACAGGTCACTGGAAGTAAGGACTGACTCACAGAAACCACCGGCCACACACTAACGCAGACTCTCGGTAACCCAAACGGTAGGTACGGATGTCGGGGACACGCATGAGGTTCGACCGTCCCTAGAGTCATGCGGCACCCCTACCGAACTAATTGATTCTCCGGGGACCCCCGGGCACCCCTGTGGCTCTCACTGGGTGTCACGGCAACCCTCGAGCCACACGCCACAACCGGATCTGAGACTCACTCCATCGGAGGTAAAACTACTGGAAGGAAACGCGGCACGGGGAGAGGGATTAACGCGCTAGGGACCCAGGGCGCGACACTGTCGCGCTCTGGTCCGCTGGCGCTACCCTCTAAAGAATGCGCTAGCGGAAGCTAGCGCGTTCATCAAGAACGCGCTGCCCGGCCCTGGCTTGACATAAACCGCCAACTGTTCATCTTCTCGGACGAACGCGCTCGGACGACTCGCCACGTTCAACAAGAACGCGCCCCTGGAACCTAGTGCGACAACGGGCAGAGCCCGGTTCGTGCAGTTCACTCGGAAAACTCAGTCCCAGGCCCCATTCACTTTCAAGTGAAGGGGAAACAAAAGGGGGAACATCCCCCAACCTCCCTAGCATGCATCTAAGCCCATAGAGCGGTCAAAAACCCCATAAAATGGAAGATCCGGCGCTCAAACCCCAAGCATGGAAATAACCATCCCGACATGAATTTAATCCCTCTCGACCTCTCCACGGCCTAGAAATCATGGGGGATGCTGTAAAGAGGGCAAGGATCCGTCCCCCTACCTTAAAGAAGCTCGAAAACTATCGGATCGCCGCCGATCGCCGAATCTTGCTCGAACACGAACTCCTCTCCCACGCACCAATGGGGGCACCGTCACGATCCTCTCGCCACCGCCGTCGTCACCGTGCCGCCACCGATGTCCACCACCCATCGCCGGAGGGGAAGGGGCGCCGCGAAGTCCAACGGGCAAGAGGGGGGTTGCAACGGTCGGCCGTGGCTCACGGGAGGAGGAAAGAAGAAGAGGAAAAGAAGAAAAGGGGAAAAAGAGAAGGGAAAATAGGGGGATATTTATGAAAAATCTAAAAAATGCCAAAAATACCAAAAAATAGAAAAATACATATTCTCGATCCTCGGAACGCACTGATAACACTACCACCCGCGGGTAGGTGAACGGCCCAGTTCACTCGCTACGGAGTTCCGTAGCTTTTCCCGAAACACACACGCGGGAATCAAAAAAATACGCGGAAAAAGTCGTGGAACACACTCCGGGCCTCCGAAACAGCTCCGTATCGCACCAATCCGAACACGAAAGATGTCCAGAACATAACTCCAGACACAACGGAGCCAAGTTCACCGAAAACGTAGATCCGGGACCCAAGAAGAAGGATCCGAAAGGGTCCGGGACATCATAGCCCTCCCCCCTTAAACGAATTTCATCCTTGAAATTCGAGAACAAGGCACAAGAACGGGGGAAAGACTCACGCAAACAAATAGGGATACAGCTCCCGCATCTCATCCTCACGCTCCCACGATGCCTCGCCACCAGAATGACGCTGCCAGACCACCTTAACCAGAGGAATAACCTTGATCCGCAGGCGCTACTCTCGCCGATCCTCAATGCGGATAGGAAACTCCGGAAAGGACAGATCTGGGGTCACCTAAGGCCAAACGGCATCCTCGAGAACATGGGAACCATCGGGCATATACTTCCGAAGCATCGACACGTGGAACACATCATGTACAGCGGAAAGCTCCGGAGGTAGCTGCAACCGATAAGCGACTTCCCCAACACGCTCGACGATGGGAAAGGGACCAATGTAGCGGGGACTCAGCTTCCCACGCCTACCGAAATGCATCACACCCTTCATGGGAGAAACTCTCATGAAAACTCGGTCTCCCACAACAAAGCTGAGAGGTCGCCTCCTCCGATCGGCATAGCTCTTCTGCCGGCTCTGAGCTGCCAACATCTTCTACCGAACGAGATGCACCACCT
Organism: Amorphophallus konjac; assembly: GCA_022559845.1. Lineage (NCBI taxonomy): Eukaryota > Viridiplantae > Streptophyta > Magnoliopsida > Alismatales > Araceae > Amorphophallus > Amorphophallus konjac. The sequence goes on from CM040127.1 coordinate 242,975,587, forward strand.
CAACACACTATTGCACCAAATCCGATCCGGTCAGCACACGCTAACCTACCTCGAACCAATCAAGCGGAGTCCGACAAGGTCGCCCATACAACGCCTCATAGGGAGCCATACCAATGCTCGAATGATAGCTGTTGTTGTAGGCAAACTCCACTAATGGAAGATGGTGGATCCAACTCCCCTACCATTCAAAGCAACACGCTCGCAACATGTCCTCCAAAGTCTGGATGGTCCGCTCAGACTGACCGTCCGACTGAGGATGATAGGCCGAGCTGAATGCCAACTCGGTGCCTAGAGCCTTCTGGAAGCTCCTCCAGAATCCAGAAGTGAAGTGGGGATCACGATCAGACACGATAGAGATGGGAACTCCATGCAACGGAACAATTCGCTCCACGTACAAACGAGCCAAACGATGCACACTCCAACTGACCTTGACCGGCAGCACCCGCACCCTCTTCGTGAGTCTATCCACCAGTAACCAGATACTATCCTCCCAACTGGACGTCCTCGGCAAGCCAACCACAAAATCAGTGGTCACGTGGTCCCATTTCCACGCAGGAATATCCAAGGGCTGGAGTGTACCTCCCGATCGCTGGTGCTCAACCTTCACCTGCTGACAGGTCAAACACCTGACCACGAACTCTGCAGCATTTCTCTTCATGCCAGGCCACCAAAACTGCCTCTTCAGGTTCTGGTACATCTTAGCCGATCCGGGGTGCACGGCATACCGACTCCCATGAGCCTCATGCAATACCGTACGCCGCACCTGCTCCTCGGCTGGCACGTACAATCTACCTCTAAACCTCACGGCTCCATCCTCGCCAAACTCCACCTCGGCCATCGACATGATACGAGGTAGCTCGGGGTCTACTCGCTGAGCCTCAGCCACCTGTCGACGCACCGCGGGCATGACAGTTAGACTCGCAAGGACAGCCGAACCCTGGTCGATCCTGGGGGACCTTGAGCCTAACAGTCATGGCCGTAACCTGCTCCTAAAGCCTCCACTTCCTCAATAGCATCTGACTGACCGTTACTCTCCTACTCAGAGCATCAGCCACGACGTTCATCCTGCCAGGCTGATAAGACAGAGTGAAATCATAATCCTTCATATACTCCATCCATCTTCTCTGCCTGAGGTTAAGGTCCTTCTGCGTGAACACATACCTCAAACTCTGATGGTCAGTGAAAAGCTCGAACTTCTCACAGTACAAATAGTGCCTCTAGATCTTCAGAGCAAAAATCACTGTCGCCAACTGAAGATCATGAATAGGGTAGTTCGCCTCATGTGGCTTCAACTACCGAGATGCATACGCCACCACTCTCCCATGCTGCATCAACACAGCACCAAGACCTACCCCGGAAGCATCCGTACATACCACGAAACCACCCGAGCCAGATGGCAACACCAAAACTGGAGCAGTGGTGAGCAATCTCTTCAGCTCCCTGAAGCTCCGCTCACACTCCTCCGTCCAGACAAACCGCACCTCCTTTCGCGTAAGCCTGGTCATCGGGGCTGCAATACGAGAAAAATCCTGAATAAACCGCCGATAATAGCCCGCGAGCCCCAAGAAACTCCAGATCTCTGTGATAGAACTCGGCCTCGGCCACTGCACCACAGCCTCGACCTTAGCCGGGTCCACGGAAACACCATCACCAGAAATAACATGCCCCAGAAAGTGTGTTGGCTTGTGTGTCTTCCCTAAGTGTTTTGATGATGAGCAACACTATGTTAATTGTTCTTGTTATTTTTCAGATATCCTGCACTTGAGTTATCCATGGTCTTATATGAATTAGCTGCTAAGAGGTAACACTGCGTGTGTTCGTTCATGTTCTGTCTTCGTGCTGTTTTCCTCAAACATCATGTAGTTCTTGCTTCGTGTTTTCACCTCGTGTCGAGCTAGCCATGTTGTCGTCTGATTGAGTGTTGTCTTTCACCTCGTGCAGTATTTGTTTACTGTGTTGGTTCCATGTCATCCTTTGTATTCCTGTCTTCGAGTCCATTCGCTGAGTCTCTAAGTCAGTCTAAGTTCAAGTGTTCGTTTCACTTTGTGATTGTTTTCTCTTCTCATGACTTCGTGTCGTGTTCCTGAAGCTGCTCTAAAAGTTCTGATGAACTTCGAGTAGTTTTCCTGTAGACCTCGTGTCGTTCCTACTTAGTAACCACACTTCGTGACGGTTACTATAGTCCACGTCTTCGTGTTGGTTTTATGCACTCCGTGTCGTCTTCTTTGTTTCATTCTGTTCTCATCTCACTTCGAGTCGTTTCTCTGCATACTGTCTTCGTGTTGATTGGCACTTCTTCTTGGTTACAACACCTCGTGTTGTATTGTTTGACTTCGTGTCGGTTTCGGTTGCTAGTCCATGTTGTTTTCATGTCGTTCTCCTTATTGCCACCTCGTGTCGTCTTAAGTCTTCGTGTAGTTTTACCTCGTGCAGTCTGATCCCGTGTTATTTACTGTTTCGACTTCGTGTCATTATCAGCCCGTCTCGTTTTCATCTCGTGCTGTTCTTACTGGCTTCGTGTCGTTTTCTATATATAGTGTGTGTTTGTCACCACTATACTTCGTGTCGTTTTCTATATATAGTGTGTGTTTGTCACCACTATACTTTGTGTCGTTGCTTTTTACTTCATGTCAAACTTCACCTCGTGTTGCTTTCACCTCGAGTTGTTTCGTTATATTCTGTCCTCGTGTTGGTTTCTCGCTTTAGTCTTCATGTCGGTCTCTGTCGTTAGCTCGTGTTGTCCTCGTGTTGTTTTTGCATTCGTGACGTCGTGTCATTTTCTTCTGTGTATCTGACCTGTTACAGAGTATCTCGTGTCGTTCTTGTGTTATCTCGAGTAATAGTCACGTCGTGTTGTTACTATACCTCATGCAGTTTTGGTTTTAATGGCCATGCAGCGTATTAAAGGACTTACTCTCATTACAGGTCAGAGGAAGAACATTCCACACTCCAGGGCTGCACGTGATCCGAGACAAGAGGAACCAATCTGATAAAGGCACGTGGCAGGAAGATTCTGGATCGAGCGTGGGAGGCACACTCATTTTGTGCCCTATCCACCTGCTGTTCAGCTATAAATAGAATCCTTCGTCCTCAAATGAAGGTGATCGAAGAAGAGAGGCATAGAAGAAAAAACAAGAAAATTGAGAGCCCTTCGATCCAGGAGAAGAAAAGAAAGAAGAAAGAATAGCAGAGAAAGAAAAAGAGAGAGAGAGAGCAGAAGAGTGATCAGAAGAGTTGTTCTGACTTGCGGATCAAATCCGAAGTCTATTGCTCTATATTGAGCTACATTGTTTCCATTTTCTGGCATTTGATTTTTCTTCGTTCGTATTTTTCCATTTATTGTTCTTATCTTTCTTCCACTGTCCTTGTTTGTGTTTCCGATCCTCTGGATTGAGGTCGGGGTCCTCCTGTGAGATCAGGAGAAGGGAGATTCATTCTCCTATTTGCAAGCAGCAGGTGAGCTGCTTGTAGGTTCCCTCCGGGTTGGGAGGAAGAGGGGTCTTCGACCTCTGGTTCACTAGTAGCAGGGTTGCTACTAGTGGGGTTCCCTCTTGGTAAAGAGGAAGAGAGACGTAAGTCTCTGGGTTCTAGTGACTGCAGGTCGCTAGAGGTTCCCTCCGGGTAGGAGGAAGAGGAGAGGTTGTTCTCCTGGGAAGCTGTGTATCAGCAGTTGTCTGGCAAGCTGTGTTGCCCAGCCTTTAGTGAAGCCACACTCGGTTTGAGTGTGGGGTGGATGTAGGTCTGAAGGACCGAACCACCTTAAAATCCTCTGAGCCCTTGTGCGATCGATTGTGGTACTATCATGATATGCCTTCTATTTGCTTGAGCTATTAACTGCACTGCATCATATTCGTTAGCCTGAGCTCAAGGTTATTTGCATTTAGCAATATACTCTGCAGAATTTTTTTTAATCTTTAAAAACAGTGATCTATTCATCCCCTCCCCTTCTAGATCACTTCATATTGTACTTATCAGTTGGTATCAGAGCAGGTTTTTCCCAGAATGTGGTCCAACGGCCAGGGAAACGGATCCACTGGTCCTCGCAGTTTCATAGCTGATGGGCAGTCTATCAATCGTCCCCCCTTCTTTGATGGTAATAATTACTTCTTCTGGAAGAACAGGATGGAAGTCTTTATCAGGGCCCAAAGCCACAAGCTATGGAAAGTTATCACAAATGGTCCATACACCCTTCCACCAAATGAAGATATGTGGACAGAAGATCAGGTCAAACTCTCCGCACTAAATTGGACAGCTGTTAACATCATACAGTGCACTGTTCACCCGGAAGAGTATTCAAGGATCTCAGCGTGCAAGACTGCAAAGGAAATGTGGGATGATTTGCAGTTAATTCATGAGGGCACATCTCAGGTGAAGGCTACCAAGATCAACATACTTACAACTCAATATGAGTTATTTAAGATGAAGCCAGAGGAACCGATCACAGAAATGTATGCCAGACTATTCGTGATCATCAACAGTCTGAAAGGCCTTGGAAAGGATATTCAACAAGAAGATATAGTCAGGAAGATCCTTAGGTCTCTAACTCCCGTCTGGGAAACCAAGGTGACTGTAATAGAGGAATCAAGAAATTTATCCATCATGACAGTGACCCAGCTGATTGGATCCCTCATGACCCATGAAATCAATTTCAGACATGGAAACGATGGGCATGACAGAAAGGGAAAGAATGTTGCTCTGAAGGTCTCACGACATGCTAAGAAGAACAACAGCAGCAGCAACAGCAGTGATGATAGCAGCGAAGGCTCTGATGGATTCTCAGACCTGGACAAGGACGAGCGAGCTATGCTCACCAGGCAATTCAGAAAGTTCCTGAGAACTAAAGGAAAATTCTACAGGAGGAAGAAATTTAATGGTACAATGAAGTCTCCTGAGCGAGGATTTGAGAAGAACCGGTCTGCTAAGAAGATCACTTGCTATCATTGTCAGAAACCCGGTCACATGAAAAGTGAATGTCCAGAGCTACAAGCTAAGGCTCCAGGACACCAGAAGAAGATGGTGCACAAGAAGAAGAAGGCCATGCTGTGCACATGGAGCGATGAGGAGGAGGACCCAGAAGCCACTTCGTCCAGTGAAAATGAAGAGAAGACCTGCCTCATGGTCGATCATGAGAAAGAGGTAACAAACCTGTTTGAGAATTTTACTTTGGATGATTGGGAGGACGCCTATGGCGACCTGTTAGGAAAATATAATTATTTAAACAAGGAGCACAGAATGCTTAGACGTAAGTTTCATTCATTGTCTGAAGAACACTCTTCTATTGTCACTGATAGCATGAAAACCAAGGAGATGGTCATTGAGCTAGACCAGGTTAAAGGTGAGATTGAGAGGTTGAGAATGGAAAGAGAGGAGAGTCTAGCTAGAATAGATGAGCTGAAGTGTAAAGCTGAAGAGTGTAAAGGAGAGATTAGACTGATGGCTGAAAAATATGAGGCAGTTAGAAAAGTTAATCAGGAACTTCAGGACCAATGCAATGAATTTAAGAAGGAGATTGAGGACAAAGAAAAAGTGCTTGAGAAGTTTATAGAGGGGAGAAACAACCTGAATGTCCTTCTGGGGTCGAGAGTAAACTTCAATAGGGAGGGATTAGGATACAATCCTACTAGTAAAAAACCCTTTGAATTTAAGACTACCACGTTCTGCCCCGCCAAAGGCAAAGAGAAACTGGAAACACCATCCAGTTCCAAATCTGTCTCTATAATGAAGTTTTCGACCGACAAATTCATTCAATCCATTGGTCAGCAACCTAAGTCGGGAAACCCTGAAACAAGAACTGCTCATGTGCAACAGGTGGGGAACAAAGGTTCTCACAGAACCAGTCCTATTGATGTCACAAAAAGAGTGAAAATTTTTGTTAAGAAAGCTCATCATGCTAATTATCAAGTAGAGCATGGCAACGTTCACCAGTTTCAGCACAAATTTTATTGGAGTAAAAATGCTTACCTGAATTATGCTCAACACACACGCGTATCCTCTAAGAGGCCAACCAACAATGTTTGTGTTCAGAAACAGCATAGTTCAAATGGGAATAAGTTCATTCAACACCCACCAAGAAATGCCAAAAGGGAAGAATCAACCCACATAAAACCACTGAAGAAAACAGTAAAACAGATATGGGTTCCCAAGTGCTTTTTGCATAATCTGAAAACTGGCTTTGGACCCAATTTGAATTGGGTCCCACATTACTCTGTCTGAATTTTTGCAGGTCAGCCTGGCAGTGAGCATAACAAGTGGTATCTTGACAGCGGCTGTAGCAGGCACATGACAGGTGACCGGTCCAAATTCAGCAAACTAAAAATGAAGCTTGGGGGCTTGGTCAAATTCGGAGGAAATAACAGAGGAAGAATAATTGGAATTGGTACGGTTGGTAAGTCCTCTACTAACTCCATTGAAGATGTGTATCTTGTAGAAGGACTTCAGCATAACTTGGTAAGTATAAGTCAGCTTTGTGACAAAGGACACAAGGTACTCTTTGACCACAACTCTTGCACTGTCTTTGAGCTGAATTCTGATAACATCATGTTCAAAGGTCATAGAGTAAATAATGTGTACATCGTTGATCTAGATGATAATTCTGAAACAAACTTGTGTCTGTCTGCTAATTCTGAACAGGTTGCTTTTGACTGGCATAGGCGTCTAGGCCACGCTAGTGTGTCTACTTTGAATAAACTGTCTAATTATAACCTAGTCAGAGGTTTGCCCAAAATAAAATTCCTGTTAAGGTCCAAGCTCTGTGATGCTTGTGCTCAAGGTAAACAGACTCGTGCAGTTTTTAAGTTGAGAACTGAGGATCTCTCATCTAAACCACTACAGCACTTGCACATGGATCTCTTTGGTCCTACTCGAATACAAAGCCTGTCAGGTAAGAGATATGGTCTAGTCATAGTTGATGATTTCACTAGATTTTCTTGGTTGTTCTGTTTAGCAAATAAAAATGATGCTTTTGTTCACTTTGAAGAACTTTTTAATAAAATCAAACTGCAAGGTGAACATAATATCATTACAATTCAGTCTAATTTGAAAACTCTTCATTCTCTGAATTTTGCTCAAGAGAGGGAGTGACTCACAGATTTTCTTCTCCCAGGACACCGGAGCAGAATGAAATTGTTGAGAGAAGAAACAGGTCAATAATTGAAATGGCCTGGACTATGCTGATTGAGAGTGGACTTCCAAGGAGATTTTGGGCAGAAGCTGCAAATACAGCATGCTACATTTTAAATCGAGCCTTGGTAAGACCTACTCATAAGAAAACTCCTTATGAACTCCTCAAGGGTAAGCTGCCAAACATTTCTTACTTTAAAATCTTTGGTTCCAAATGTTTCATCCACAATAATGGTAAGAATGGTTTGGATAAGTTTGAAGCAAGAAGCTCTCCTGGAATCTTTCTCGGATATTCAGAAACCTCTAGGGCTTACAGAGTCTTCAATAAAGATGAGCAAACTGTTGAAGAAACACCTCATGTAGTGTTTGATGAGAATGTTCTATCTGACAAAAAGATAAATAATGACAGGGAGCCATCTGATGAGGGAGATTTCTTGGAGAAAATTGAAGAAGAAGAGATGCAGCAAACTGCTCAACCAGAAAACCTACAACAAGAAGAAGCAACTGAGGTAGGTGAACCCTCAGGTGAGGTAATCTTTCACAAAGACCACCCTAGTGAAAATGTCATAGGTAATTTGCATGACCCCACTAGGACAAGGTCTCATTTTAGAAATGTCCAAGAACAGGACTTAGCTGCCTTGACATCTCAGGTAGAACCCAAGACTGTGGAAGAGGCTTTAAAGCATGACTCTTGGGTATCCTCCATGGGTGAGGAATTAAATCAATTTGAGAAAAATAATGTATGGAAACTAGTTCCTAGACCTGAAAACACTCATGTCATTGGCACTAAATGGGTTTTCAAAAATAAGATTGATGAAAATGGAGCTATCACTAGAAACAAAGCAAGACTTGTAGCTCAAGGCTACAGTCAGGAATTTGGTGTGGATTTTGATGAATCCTATGCACCAGTAGCTAGTATGGAAGCTATAAGAATTCTGTTTGCATTTGCATGCTCTAGAAACATTCGGCTACAGCAAATGGATGTCAAAAGCGCATTCTTAAATGGGTTATTGAAGGAAGAGGTATATGTTGAACAACCTCCTGGGTTTAATTTCTCTGTTCAGCCTAACATGGTTTTTAGGTTGAATAAAGCCCTTTATGGATTGAAGCAGGCTCCCCGAGCCTGGTATGAGAGACTTTCTGAGTTCCTTGTGAGCAAGGGCTACATTCGAGGTAAGGTTGACCAAACCCTCTTCACTAAAAGTCTCGGAAAGGAGTTAATTGTAGTCCAGGTATATGTTGATGATATCATTTTCGGATCTAACAATTCAAAATTATGTAAAGATTTTTCTGAGTCTATGTCCCAAGAATTTGAAATGAGTCTAGTTGGCGAACTAAAATACTTTCTTGGGCTGCAGGTCAAACAAATGGAGGATGGTTGTTTCATAAATCAAACCAAGTATACTCTGGAGATGCTGAAAAGGTTTGGAATGACCAACCTCAAGACAATCTCAACACCCATGGGTACCAGCTCCTCACTGGATTCAGACGAAAAAGGTAAAGAGGTGGATGCTAAACTATATAGAGGTATGATCGGTTCACTCCTCTACTTAACTGCATCCATGCCCGACATTCAATTTAGTGTAGGGATGTGTGCCAGATACCAGGCTAGGCCTACTGAATTGCATCTGGCAGCTGTAAAGAGAATTTTTAGATACTTATATGCCACCCATGATCTAGGTCTCTGGTATCCTGCATCATGTAGTTTAGATCTCATTGCATACACTGATGCGGATTATGCAGGATGTAAATTGGACAGGAAGAGCACTAGTGGTCACTGCGAATTTCTAGGAGGGTGCTTAGTCTCTTGGGGATCCAAGAAGCAACACTCTGTGGCTCTCTCTACTGCTGAAGCTGTGTATGTGGCAGCAGGGAGCTGTGGCACACAGGTTATATGGATAAAACACCAGCTTCTGGACTACTCGATTGAGCTAGGTTGTACTTCTATCTTTTGTGACAATACTAGTGCAATAAATATTGCAAAGAATCCTGTACTTCATTCCCGAACCAAACATATTGAAATCAGGCATCATTTTATTCGAGATGAAGTAGCTAGGAGGACTTTTGAGTTGATCCATGTTGGCACTAACTCACAAATTGCAGATATCTTTACTAAGCCACTGGATACTGAAAAATTTAGCACTCTGCGTAGAGAACTAGGTATTTACAGAATTTCATGATTGAAAAAATTGATTTCTGAATACCATGTCATGTGTTATTATGCTTATCATATTCATCATCTGTTGCTGAAGAAATAACTTCATTATGAGTGTTTGGTGACTCACTCTGTTTTGATTGAATAGTCTGTCCAAACTTCATGGCGTTCTCTTTGAAGTATTTTGAGGGTTGTCTTGGTTAAGTTTGTGTTGGGGTCAAGGTCTCAGGGGGAGCTGATTTATAATAGGTGTTTTTGATCCTTGACCTAATTTGAACATACTCTGAACGACATTTTGCTGACATCAAAAGAGAATTAGGTTGATGAGGTGTATAAAAGAAAGAGTTGGATGCTTTATCCTTTAAGACTGTTCATCTAATTTCTTGTTGGAATTTCAGCTGTTAGTCCCACTGAGATCAAAATCTGAATTCAAAGATTATCTTCCTACACGGTAACTGTCTTCTGATCTAGTCAGTACTGCATACCTACTTAGTCAATGTTGAGTCCGAAATGAGGTATTTTGTGCTTTAGTCTGTATCACCTTGGATCTGGTGTATTGTTCTCAAACGGACTCAAGCTTCATTAACAAGGTTTTAAGAGCTGGTTAATAAAAAAAATTTCATAAAATTGTTATCAACTTTGTTAACTGCTCATTGAGAAACTGGGATTTTCATCAATGAAGTGAATGTTTCCCATGTCATGAGATGGCAGTAATTATCTGGTCTTAGTAGTTGTCTTGATCATACAGAGCTATGGTACATATCTGGTTAGTAACTGGGGTGTCTGGCCTCAGATAAAGGTGTCACCTTAATGTCAACACCAGCTAGAATACTATCTCTGTCCTCTTATCTGAAGGGGTAATGTGGTCCTGCCACCGAGTAACTGGGGATTCTTGCCTCTAAACAAGGTGTCTCCCTAATGTCAAAGGTGTACTTGACAGACTTACCTTTGATCTTGACCATCTTTAAAGATCCTGCTCACTTGAAGTATAGCTTTTGATTTGTTTGTTCTCAATACCACAGGTCTTTGTCTTCTGACTGTCTTACATAATACTCTCTCAGTAAAGACTTATTTTGATCAAATTGATATCTTGTACCTCACTTGCTTAGAATCTGGTTCTGTGTATGGAGCGAATCCTTATTCACAGTTTTTGCACAGTCTGACTAACTGATCCTCAAAAATCCTCACATAAAATTAATGGCTTTCTTAATTGACTAAACATCTTAATACTCTCCATTTATCTGCCTTACTCTGTCCTGTTTTTCTCTCTATAGTCAGCAATTTTCCTTTCTCTGTATCTTCAGATTTGCCCCTAGTTTTGATGATGTCAAAGGGGGAGAGAATTGTGTCGGGGGTTCAGAGTTTGTTGAGGGGGAGTTAGTTATCAAGTTTGAGGTAAACTGTTGCTGTGTTCAGGGGGAGTGTTCAGGTTTCTCAGGGGTGGTAAGGAAGCAAGTATGCTTTAAGTTGTCTGCATCATATATCCTGAATTGATCTCTTTTGAACTTATCTCTCATATTTAATATAGTGTTGCCATCATCAAAAAGGGGGAGATTGTTGGCTTGTGTGTCTTCCCTAAGTGTTTTGATGATGAGCAACACTATGTTAATTGTTCTTGTTATTTTTCAGATATCCTGCACTTGAGTTATCCATGGTCTTATATGAATTAGCTGCTAAGAGGTAACACTGCGTGTGTTCGTTCATGTTCTGTCTTCGTGCTGTTTTCCTCAAACATCATGTAGTTCTTGCTTCGCGTTTTCACCTCGTGTCGAGCTAGCCATGTTGTCGTCTGATTGAGTGTTGTCTTTCACCTCGTGCAGTATTTGTTTACTGTGTTGGTTCCATGTCATCCTTTGTATTCCTGTCTTCGAGTCCATTCGCTGAGTCTCTAAGTCAGTCTAAGTTCAAGTGTTCGTTTCACTTTGTGATTGTTTTCTCTTCTCATGACTTCGTGTCGTGTTCCTGAAGCTGCTCTAAAAGTTCTGATGAACTTCGAGTAGTTTTCCTGTAGACCTCGTGTCATTCCTACTTAGTAACCACACTTCGTGACGGTTACTATAGTCCACGTCTTCGTGTTGGTTTTATGCACTCCGTGTCGTCTTCTTTGTTTCATTCTGTTCTCATCTCACTTCGAGTCGTTTCTCTGCATACTGTCTTCGTGTTGATTGGCACTTCTTCTTGGTTACAACACCTCGTGTTGTACTGTTTGACTTCGTGTCGGTTTCGGTTGCTAGTCCATGTTGTTTTCATGTCGTTCTCCTTATTGCCACCTCGTGTCGTCTTAAGTCTTCGTGTAGTTTTACCTCGTGCAGTCTGATCCCGTGTTATTTACTGTTTCGACTTCGTGTCATTATCAGCCCGTCTCGTTTTCATCTCGTGCTGTTCTTACTGGCTTCGTGTCGTTTTCTATATATAGTGTGTGTTTGTCACCACTATACTTCGTGTCGTTTTCTATATATAGTGTGTGTTTGTCACCACTATACTTCGTGTCGTTGCTTTTTACTTCGTGTCAAACTTCACCTCGTGTTGCTTTCACCTCGAGTCGTTTCGTTATATTCTGTCCTCGTGTTGGTTTCTCGCTTTAGTCTTCATGTCGGTCTCTGTCGTTAGCCCGTGTTGTCCTCGTGTTGTTTTTGCATTCGTGACGTCGTGTCATTTTCTTCTGTGTATCTGACCTGTTACAGAGTATCTCGTGTCGTTCTTGTGTTATCTCGAGTAATAGTCACGTCGTGTTGTTACTATACCTCATGCAGTTTTGGTTTTAATGGCCATGCAGCGTATTAAAGGACTTACTCTCATTACAGGTCCGAGGAAGAACATTCCACACTCCAGGGCTGCACGTGATCCGAGACAAGAGGAACCAATCTGATAAAGGCACGTGGCAGGAAGATTCTGAATCGAGCGTGGGAGGCACACGCATTTTGTGCCCTATCCACCTGCTGTTCAGCTATAAATAGAATCCTTCATCCTCAAATGAAGGTGATCGAAGAAGAGAGGCATAGAAGAAAAAACAAGAAAATTGAGAGCCCTTCGATCCAGAAGAAGAAAAGAAAGAATAAAGAATAGCAGAGAAAGAAAAAGAGAGAGAGTGCAGAAGAGTGATCAGAAGAGTTGTTCTGACTTGCGGATCAAATCCGAAGTCTATTGCTCTGTATTGAGCTACATTGTTTCCATTTTCTGGCATTTGATTTTTCTTCGTTCGTATTTTTCCGTTTATTGTTCTTATCTTTCTTCCACTGTCCTTGTTTGTGTTTCCGATCCTCTGGATTGAGGTCGGGGTCCTCCTGTGAGATCAGGAGAAGGGAGATTCATTCTCCTGTTTGCAAGCAGCAGGTGAGCTGCTTGTAGGTTCCCTCCGGGTTGGGAGGAAGAGGGGTCTTCGACCTCTGGTTCACTAGTAGCAGGGTTGCTACTAGTGGGGTTCCCTCTTGGTAAAGAGGAAGAGAGACGTAAGTCTCTGGGTTCTAGTGATTGCAGGTCGCTAGAGGTTCCCTCCGGGTAGGAGGAAGAGGAGAGGTTGTTCTCCTGGGAAGCTGTGTATCAGCAGTTGTCTGGCAAGCTGTGTTGCCCAGCCTTTAGTGAAGCCACACTCGGTTTGAGTGTGGGGTGGATGTAGGTCTGAAGGACCGAACCACCTTAAAATCCTCTGAGCCCTTGTGCGATCGATTGTGGTACTATCATGATATGCCTTCTATTTGCTTGAGCTATTAACTGCACTGCATCATATTCGTTAGCCTGAGCTCAAGGTTATTTGCATTTAGCAATATACTCTGCAGAATTTTTTTTAATCTTTAAAAACAGTGATCTATTCATCCCCTCCCTTCTAGATCACTTCATATTGTACTTATCAAAGTGCACCTCTCAGAGCCAGAACTCGCACTTGCTGAACTTGGCATACAACTGGTGATCGCGCAGGATCTGCAATACCGCCCTCAAATGCTGCACATGCTCCTCAGCAGACCGCGAATACACAAGGATATCGTCCACGAATACGACCATGAACTGGTCCAAGTGCGGATGAAGCACCCTATGCATCAAATCCATGAACGCTGCGGGGGCATTGGTGAGCCCAAACGGCATCACCAAGAACTCATAATGCCCATACCTCGACTGAAACGCTGTCTTCTCCACATCCGACTCTCGAATCCACAGTTGATAATAGCCCGATCTCAAATCGATCCTCGAAAACACCCGGGCCGACTGAAGCTGGTCGAACAAGTCATCAATCCGAGGTAACGGATACTTGTTCTTAACAGTCGCCAGGTTCAACTGACGGTAGTCGATGCACAGCCTCAAACTACCATCCTTCTTCTTCACAAACAACACCGGCGCACCCCACGGGGAATAACTAGGACGAATATACCCCTTGGTCAGCAATTCTTGCAACTGCGCCTTCAGCTCTCGCAACTCTGCGGGTGCCATCCGATAAGGGGCCTTCGACATAGGCGCCGTACCCGGCACCACCTCAATCACGAAATCAATCTCTCGCTGTGGTGGCAACCCTGGTAGCTCCTCGGGGAAAACATCGGGAAACTCGCACACGATAGGAATGTCCTCTACCTCAGGACACTGCCGATCAACCAAAACCACGGATGCGAGAAAACCCTGACAACCCGCATCAAGCAAACGACGCGCACGGATAGCCGAAATAAGCAAGCGGGAAGAGGAAGACCGAATACCTTGAAAATAGAAGGTGGGTCCACGAATCTGTCGGAAGTAGACCTTCTTCGAGCTGCAATCCACCAAGGCATGATGAGCCTCGAGTCAATCCATGCCCAAAATCACATCGAAGTCCTGAAGCGGTAGCGTGTAGAGTCTAACCGGCAAATTCTGCCCTTCCACCCACACAGGTACCTTCTCAAAACAGTACGGGGTGATCATGAAGTCACTGGTAGGCAACTCTACCGCCAAGTCATAGGACACCTCGGTCACTGATAAGTGTGCATTTGTATGAGTTAATTTATGATATTTACACTTTTTTATGAGCTTTAATGTTAATAATTATACACTTATCACACTTAATATCAATTTTCGATCAAAATGCTTCGTTTGGTGAAATTATTATAATTTGATCAATAAATATACTATTTTGCAGGCACTCGACAAGAACTCCACAAGTCTACGCAAAAATGAGCCAAAACCCATGGCCAACCCAAGCCCAATCTTAATTCAAAAGAATAAAAAAAGAAGAAAAAAATAAAACTATAAATATATACTCACATATATATAATATATATATATTCATATAATATATTTATATATCTAGATATATACCTATATATAAATATATATATTCTTAATATATATATATATATAACATATCTATATATAATATATGTATTCATATAAACTATGCATCATCTATATATAATCTTAATGTATCTATTATATATATATATTATATACATATGTGTGTGTTTTACAGGAGATGGGCCCTTTACGTTGAATGCATGTTGACAAGGCTTCAATGGAGTCTTCAAAGTGGTGTGTGCACCACGCATGGGCTCTTCACAAGGCTAAAAGCCATAAAGAGAATGGCCTTCACGTGGCTCATATGAATGAAAAGATGTGCATAGGTGGTGGAGCCTTCAAAAAGTATGCATGGCCCATGCACATGCAAAGCAACAGCAGGTGGAGGCTCCATTTTGCAAGCATCATTCTAACACCAGCAGGCTTTCACATGGCAAGAAGGCTTTGCATGGGCCCCTTCACGTTGGAATGTATGGCAGGGTCCACAGGCAAAACAAGGCTTCAACGTTAAATGGCTAGAGTATTCGCACAAGGGTGCTTTACACGGGCTTCACGTCGGCTTTGGCGCTGGCAGGTTCAAACGGCCAATGCTTTAGACACAGTTTTCACACTAACGCGGCCAAGGCTTCACACATAGAACAGAACGCAGAGAGCAGAAAAACAGAGGTGGTTTAAGGCCTATAAAAGGGGTTGGAATGGTTTAGGGAGAGGAAGCTTTATAATACGTTTTTAAGTTCTATTGTTGTCATTTGTTTTTGTGAAAGCTTGTGAGAAATTTGTGTGAGTTAATTTGGTGTTATTGAAGAAGCAAGGAGAGAGAGAGGGGCAGGAGGCCCCTTCAGGTTCTAATTTCTTTCACTCTTGTTATCCATTTAAATTATTAAAAGCTTTGGATTTTGTAAGTTTAAGTAGTTGTTATTGTAAGTTCTTAAGATTTCAGCCATTGCTTAGCCATTTACATACTTTTATTATCCTCATTTAAATTTATTGTCTTCTTCAAAGTTGTTCATATTTTAATTCTCTACATTTTCTATTTCTACCATTTCCTCTAATTCCTCTCCATCTTTAAGTTATTACACGTTTTTCTAAGTTCTGTCCTGGCATGTTACTATTCATCCGAGTTGATACCTTATTTTGTTACTCCATTTTAAAGCCCTTCCAATCCTCTTTTCATTATGAGTTCTTCATGAAAGTTGTTCCTCTCTTATAGATATAACTTTTATTCTTCTACCACTTCCTCCAATCCTTCTTTATTTTTGAGTTATTTTAATTTTCCCACAGTTCTATCTTTAACGTTTTTACTGTTGATCCGCGCGCATAGGTTCCGTGTTTTCCCAATTTTCACCTCCTTCCTCTCATTTTATGTCTCTACACTCTTCATAAAAGTTATTCATAACCCTCTGATCTTTAACTTTGTCTTCTGTCACTTCTTCTAATTCTTGCCAGTTTAAAAGTTATTTTCATTCTAATGTCACCCTAGTTTCGTTGTAATTTTCTTTTCGTAGTTCTTTCATCCACTTCCCTTTCTTTACATCCTTCACACACCCTAAGGCGGTTTTAATTCAATTCTCATGATTTTTAAATCTTAAAAACTCAAGGTTTTCAACTTTCAAATCTACTTCTCCCAGTGGATTCGACTCGGTCTCACCACTTAACTATTCTATTTATTTAATTTGTGGGCCGGATATTTTAATTTGGTAGCGGGGCGTATTAATGACGTGCGTTTTCCGCGTATCAGTCACGGGGTCCTCCACACTTTGAGTAAAATCCTCCGAGATGAACGAATGAGAAACACCTGAATCAAACAAAACACGAGCCGCACAACCCAAAATCGAAAGAGTACCTTCCACCAACTGCGACGCCTCAGCCTCTACCCTGGTCATGTGAGTCACTCTGCCTCGTGATCTCTGCCTCCCTATAGTAGCTGACCGTGACAATTGAGGAAACTGTCCCTGCCGCTGGTACTGCTGCGGCTGTGATGACAACTGTTGGGGCTGAAACTGCTGCTACTGTTGAAACTCGTGCGACTGTCTCGGTCTCTGCAGACAGTCATGTGCCATGTGCCCTAGCTGATCGCACCTAAAGCAAATCACATGCGCTGAACACGGTCTACCCGGATGAGAACCACCGCACCTAGGACAACTACCCCGAGAACCAGTCATCGAACCCTGACGCTAAAAAGCCACCGGCTGCTGAACACTGCCCATCGACTCCTGCTTCAACTCCTTACGATCCTGGCGCCTCTTACCAAAACTAGCTTCCTTAAGCAGCTTCTTAAGCTTCGATTTGAAGGATGACCCTGGCGCGGGAGCCACAGACTGCGTCGCCACTGATCCACCTGCTGAGAGCTGGACAGTACTCTGCTACTGCGTCCCCGTCGGCTGGCTGAAATCTACCTGCACCTGACTAGCACTGCCCTGCCCTCGAACCTTCTGCAAGTCTCTCTCCAGCGCCGCTGCTGCCTTACATGCAGCATCCAAGGTGGTCAAACCTGACGCAAGAAGATGATGCCTCAACTCAAGCCTCAGACCACCCACAAACTGATCGGTCTTCACCTCCTCATCTGTCACAATATGAGGAGCATAACGGCCCAACTTGATAAAGAGCTGCTGGAGTTGATAAAGAAGAAGATGATGCCTGAACTCTCTAGTCATCATGGCTATCTCAGATCGAGTCACATCTTCCTCTTCATTTAGGTTCTCTTTTGATGATGAAGAGCTGCTGGAGCTGGATCTTGTTGATTTGCTGGAACTAGCCTTCAACGCTATCGGCTTCTTCTTCCTCTCGGCTTCATCTATCCTTGGCATGTTTATCTCATATGCCATTAGTGAGCCAATTAGCTCATCCGATTTAGTATTACGCAAGTCCCTTGACTCCTCTATCACAGTTGCTTTGGTGTGCCAATTTGGAGTCAGGGAGCGCAGAATTTTTCTCACTACATCATACTCTGCCTGAGGTTTCCCAAAACCTCTGAGGCCATTGGTTATTACAGTCAGCCGAGCGTACATTTCACTAATGGACTCGTTCTGCTTCATCTTGAAGGCTTCATACTCAGATACAAGAAGATTGGCCTTCTGCTCTCTTACTTGAGATGTACCTTCATGAATTACTTCCAGCGCATCCCACATTTCCTTAGCTGATTTGCAAGCAGACACACGGGAGAATTCTTTAGGATGCAGAGCGCACTGGATAGCATTAATAGCACTCCAATTCAGCGTGGACCTTCTGATCTCCTCCTTGGTCCATACATCTTCATTCGGGGACAGCTCATAAGGTCCCTTGCTGACAATCTTCCAAATCTCGTAATTCTTAGCCCTGAGGAACACTTGCATACGATTCTTCCAGTATGCGTAGTTTGATCCATCAAAGAATGGGGGCTTCGTTGTTGAGTGACCTTCGGCAGTCATCCCTCGAGCATCCATCTCTGCCTATTCTCTTCGGGCGATGAGTCCCTGCAGAAGAGTTAGGCTCTGATACCAAGTGTTGGGTTAGATGGACGCAGTCTATCTCCACTAAGTGTGGATCTAGAGGGGGGTGAATACATCAACTTGCCTAATTTAAAACTATTGTAAGTTCTAGAGCGGAATTTAGGCAAGCATCAATAAATCTAAATGAAAAGTGCTAAGCAAAAGGTAGAAAGCTAGACATGATCATAAGCGATGCAATCAAACAAGCTAAGCAATAAATCCCATCGTACACAGATCACACAAAAACACAAACACACTGCACACACAATTTTTAGGTGGTTCGGTCAACGACCTTCGTCCACCCCACACTCAACCGAGTATGGCTTCCTGCTGCGCAGCACAGCTTGCGTCCGCTGGGCTTTACAGCTTGGCCAAACAACCCGCTGATACACAGCTTCGCTGGGCACTACAGCTTGCCGACCAGAGGATTTGATCCTCTGCAACCGCTAGGGAAATACAGCTTTACCCGTCCAGTGGAGACCACCACTGCAAGACCACTGACACACACTTGAAGAAATAGCATTCGAAAATGAAAGACATAATCAAAACGAAAAACAAAAACCCAAAAGCAATGTAGCTCTTAAAGAGCAAAGCTCAGCTCTGGTTTTGAACCACGAGACTGAGATACAAACACTCTCACTCTCACTCTCGATCAGCTCTCTCTCACCTCACTCTCTCTCTTTTCTCCTTCTTCTTCTCTGTATCTTTTTCTTCTCTCTTTTCTCTCTGTGGATCGAAGGCTCACTGCTGTTGAGTGTATAGACTTTTTCTTCTTCTGCGTCGATCCACTTTCTTCTGTGGAAGAAGGCTTGTATATATAGCAGCAACAACAGCAGGCGTGTGCTCTCCACGTTTCCCGCCCAGCAATTTGGACCACGTGGCAGCATGCAATGGAGTGTCAGTACACGTGTCCTCATCTGGATACCTAGTCCTTTTCGGATCACGAGCCAGGTACCTGGGATCACGTGCCCCTCATTAGCTTCTTCAGTCCGATGTATAGAGTTCTCCGTTCACGTGCTCAAAGACATCAATCTGACTTGCTGCGTCGACGCTTTCACTTAATGGCGTTAACGCAGTGAGGCATTCCAGTAGCCATTTGCCTCGTTTCTTTAGCTGCTGCGTCGACGCTGCTTGCTTGTGGCGTTGACGCAGTGGAATGGCCTGTGAAGACGAATGCTTCTTCAACTGCTGCGTCGACGCTGCTTTCATGTGGCGTTGACGCAATAGAAGACATCGTGAAAGCTTCGTCTACTGATGCGTGGACGCTTTAAGCTCCAGGCGTAGACCCTGTCCCTTCAGCAACAAGAATAAAGACATAAGATTTAAGTATATACACTGCATTGTATATACATCGTTGTATAGACTTGTAAAGGCAGAATGCAACGTACAGACTTGCCCAAAGTGTTGACTTCAACAAGGGAGGCAACGGCTGTATAGACTTTAAATCCTAGTGGCATTGTATAGACATAATGCACTTAAAGGCTTCATGCGAAGGAAAGCATTGTATATACTTGAGGAGTTGACGTAGCATGAAGGATGAGTTGACGCTGCATGAAGCATGGACAGTGTACAGACTTTGCCCACTTATGGACTTCATGTTATGCACGCGAATGTGAAGACTTCAGTGTATAGACTTTAGAAGACGAGTGCAATGTATAGACTCCATGAGACTCTAGTGCAGACAGACGATGTATTGGGTTCTTAGTTCAGCCGTCAGTGTATAGACTTGAACAGCAAGGACCCAGTATAGACATCAACTCTGCACATCGAATGTATGGACTTCAAGTGTGAAGACCATTGTATAGACTTTGGATTAGAAGATTAATGTTTAGACTTTGAGTAACACTGTGGATGTACAGACTTTGCTCAAGTGTATGAGACGCTAACTGAGACGCTGGACTCTGTACAGACTTTGAGCGATGTGTGTACTTGAAGCTCCTGAAGCAATGTACAGACTTCATGAAGCGAAGCCAATGTATAGAGTTGAGTGTAGCTAAAGCCTTGATCGTAGGACTAGGCTGGACTGTATAGACTTCAGGCTTTAGAATCGAATGTTCAGACTTCGCCTAAGACACGTAGGGAAAATACCCCAGTGTATAGACTTTGCCTTGAGTGAAAAGTAATTGATGAATGTATGGACTTTAATGTGTGAAGGCTACAGTGAATGGGTGTATACATTTCACCAGATCAAGGGCAATTCGGATGTACAGACTCTGAGATTCAAAGCCAACGGTGCGTTGACGCTGTAACATTGATGCGTTGACGCTGCACACACATAATCAACTTAATTGAGATGCAGTGTGTGGACTTATGCGTTGACGCTGTAACATGATGCGTTGACGCTGTGCACACATAATCAATTTAATTGAGATGCAGTGTGTGTGGACTTATGACAGTAAGAATTGCAGACATCAGTGTATTAAAAGTAAAGAACACATAGTCAATCTGATGGAGTAATTTCATCAAATCAAACTCAGTTGCCAATCAATCAAAACAATGGAGCAATTTCATCAAATCAAACTCTGTTGCCAATCAATCAAAATAATGGTGTTGCCAAAGAATAGAGCAAGTGTCAACATCATCAACATAGAGGGGTCACAACAATCTCCCCCTTTTTGATGATGGCAACCCCATATGAAGTAGAGTAGCAACAACCTGTCATAGATATATATGTTTGATGAAAGACATGATGTGTTATGCAGATTGACATGCAGATGCTATGAATGCATGCAACTCACTGCCTCAAACTCTCCCTTGGAATTAATTCAGAAATGACTTCAGAATTCAGACAGATATGTATTCTCCCACTAGACATCCCCTAGACAACTAGACATCCACTAGACAATATTCTCCCCCTTTGCCATCAACAAAGAGGAGGGAAAAATTAAATAAAATGGAGGAATCAAGAGACGAACTAACTGGCATTCTGAACAGGTGATTCATGAATAAGCATTCTAAAGCATAGAGTCTTCAGTCATATGAAATTAGAAACTGCTGTCAGAAAGAGTGCTGGTTTAAATATGATAAAATTTGGAGTTCATGCACTACAACCAATGGATAAGTTCACTGTGCATGATAAAACAAAAAACCAGAATCACATTTGCATGAAAGATTCAGTTTCATGATATCTTACTTTCATAGTCCAAAAAAAAAATTTGAGAGAACCCAAGTCATGTATTGAAACTAAACAAATTGACACTCATGAACTTTTCTTTTGAGGGAGCAGCATTATCAATATTAGATCATTGTGAGCATGCAGGTACCACAAGTCTTTCTGCTTAAGGGTATACGTTTATAAGACGCCAATACCCCTAGATATTCAACAAGATGGATCATTCTGCCTATGATCAAATTCAAGAGAGCTGAGTTACACCTTTTTGTGTGAGGGTACACGTTTATCAGACGCCAGTTACCCCCAGGTACTCAGTGAAACTAGCATGCTATTTTGAACATTTTAAACAGAGATAGCTGATACACTTCATGACATGAGTGTTGTCCACTTCTTTGATGGATCACTCAGTTTCTCAGTGATTACCAGTTATTGCTCTGCCAATATATATATTTTCAATGATTCTCAATGTTTTTCAGTATCTTTCTTAGCTGTCCTTTTTATGTTTCAGAATGACTTGTTTAAGAACAATACACATACTTAATCTCTCCGACACGATTTCAGATGAGTTTTCAGATTTCAGATATGAATAGCTTTGTCTGACATGAAATAAGAAAGAGGTTGAGAGTTTTATCAATTTTCAACTTACTTATATACTGATTGCAATCTTTAAACTCCAACCATTATAAGATTTAAACCATTACATCAGTCTTTGAACAAATCAAATTCTTATAAATGAAGAAGTCCATTTTCTACTGCTTAGAAATCAGAACTGACCAACAGATTGCCATAATGTCAGAGACAAGTATTCAGAGTTAAAGGTTGAATGACTTCAAGAAAGTTGAAACCACTCTGATTTTTCTTAGCAATACTCCCCCTGTCTATATGCATGCAGCATGGCAAGAATTAATTGAGAGAGAGCTTATGCATAGGTCATGAATGAATGATATGCAAAGACATGCAAAGACACAACAAGCTCCCCCTTAATATATGCAATGCAGGACAGTTCTACATCCACATTCACATCCACATGATTTATCCAAGCAATCAAAAATAAGTCCACATCAGAGATTTTATTCACAACAATTAAACAATCATTCATCATGCTGAAATTTACATAAGCCAAGTTCTCTTCTAAGAAACTTAAAATTTTCATTCCCAAGAGGCTTAATAAAAATATCAGCAATTTGTTTTTCAGTTTCTATGAAGTTCATTTCAATCTCCTTTTTATTTACAGCATCTCTAAGAAAATGATGTTTTATCTCTATATGCTTAGTCCTAGAATGGTGAACAGGATTTTTAGTAAGGCAAATAGCACTAGTATTATCACATAAAAGTGGAATACATCCCAGATTTATCTGATAGTCAGCCAGTTGGTGCTTAATCCAAAGTACTTGGGCTGCACAATTGCATGCTGCAACATACTCAGCTTCAGCTGTGGATAATGCTATAGTGTGTTGCTTCTTAGATGCCCAAGATACTAGACAACCACCAAGGAATTGACAGTAGCCACTAGTGCTTTTTCTATCTACTTGACACCCAGCATAGTCTGCATCAGTGTAGGCTAGAAGCTCTAACTCACACTTAGTAGGATACCAGAGACCTAGTTCTTGGGTGCCTAGTAAATACCTAAAAATTCTTTTCACAGCCTTAAAGTGATTTTCTTTAGGACTGGCCTGAAATCTAGAGCATAAACACACAGCAAATTATATATCAGGCCTAGATGCTGTAAGATAGAGAAGAGATCCGATCATACCTCTGTATAGCCTTTGGTCCACAGGTTTACCTTTAGAGTCTTCATCCAAACTGGTTGATGTACCCATTGGAGTAGCTATTTCCTTGAGGTTGTCCATTTTTTACTTCTTCAATAAGTTCTTTACAAACTTGGACTGAGAGATGAAGATGCCATCTTCTGTTTGTGTAACCTGCAGTCCAAGAAATAGTTTGAGCTCACCCATTGAGCTCATTTCAAATTCACCAGTCATTATTTGAGAGAATTCCTCACACAATTTGGGGTTAGTTGACCCAAACACAATGTCATCCACATAAATCTGAATGATAAGAATATCTGGATGGCTTACCTTGGTAAACAATGTTTGATCCACTATACCTCTTGTGAAGTTCTTGTCGGTGAGAAATTTGCTCAACCTGTCATACCAAGCTCTAGGAGCTTGTTTTAACCCATAGAGAGCTTTATTGAGCTTGTAAACATGATTAGGAAAATCTAAACATTCAAACCCAGGAGGCTGTCTCACATAGACATCCTCATTAATTTCTCCATTTAGAAAAGCAGATTTCACATCCATCTGCTGAAGGTTTATTCCTAGGGAACATGCATAAGCCAATAAAATTCTTATTGCTTCTAATCTAGCTACAGGGGCAAAAGACTCTTCAAAGTCTATTCCAAATTCCTGATTGTACTCCTGAGCTACAAGTCTGGCTTTATTTTTAATAACATTCCCCGCTTCATCAGTTTTGTTTCTAAATACCCATTTAGTCCCTATGACTGTTTCATGATCAGGAGGTGGAACCAAATGCCACACCTTATTCTTGTCAAACTGATTGAGCTCCTCATGCATGGCATTAATCCAATGCACATCTTGGAGAGCACAGTCAATGGACTTGGGTTCTATGTTTGATACAAAAGCATACGCATTTAGTTCATGTTGAATTCTTAAGTGGCCTCTAGTCCTAGGGGGGTCATGTAGATTTCCAATAACATTATCTATAGGATGATCCTTGAGATATCTAATATTTGCAATTGGAGTATCATGAACTTGATTTACCTCCCCCTGAACTGTAGGCTCCTCTTCATTAAGCTCTTTATGTTCTTCTTCATCCTCGGATTTGTCTGTAGGATCTCCTTCCTTCAGGATTTCACCATTGGTTTCATTCCTGCATTTACCAACATTAGAATTTGCCAAATATTCATCAAAAATTATGTGTGGAGATTCTTCAACAGTTTTAGAGTTCAGATTGTACACTCTGTATGCTCGGGTGTTTTCAGAATAACCAAGAAAGATTCCTGGTTCTCCTTTAGGTTCAAATTTATCAAGGTCCTTTTTATCATTTATGTGAATGAAACATTTACAACCAAAAATCTTGAAGTGAGCAATAGAAGGTTTCTTACCTTTTAATATCTCATATGGTGTTTGCTGGGTAGAAGGTCTTACCATGGCTCTGTTAATTACATAACAGGCAGTGTTCACTGCTTCAACCCAAAACTTCTTTGGTAGACCCCCTTCGACGAGAAGTGTACGACCCATTTCCACTAGGGTTCTGTTCCTTCTCTCCACAACTCCATTCTGCTCAGGTGTCCTTGGAGAGGAGTACCTGTGGTTGATTCCATTCGACCTGCAGAATTCATCAAATTGTGAGTTTTCAAACTCACCTCCATGATCAGACAAAATGTTTTCAATTTTCTGATTTGTTTTAACATAGAACTCCTGAAATTCTGAGAAAGCATCACTCTTATTAGATAAGAAATAAACCCAAGTATACCTAGAAAAGTCATCTACCATGACAAACCCATACCTCCTCCCTGATAGGCTGACAGATCTAGTTGGCCCAAAAAGGTCCATATGTATCAGCTCATAGGGTTTGGAAGACAGATTTTCAGTTCTAGACTTAAATGACTTTCTAGTTATCTTTGATTGAGTGCATGCATCACAGATTTTGTTTCCTTTCTTGAATGAGACTTCAGGAAGTCCTCTAACCATGTCATGCTTATTTAATTTGTGCAAAACAGTGTAGCTAGCATGACCTAACCTACGATGCCATAAAAATGCTATGTCTTCTCTACTGGCAGTAAGGTAAAGGTTAGTGTGTTGAATTTCATCTAAATTTATCATGTAAGTATTATTTATTCTTTTTCCAGAAAATTTGACAATATCAGAATCAGGTTCAAAAACCTTGCAGCATTGAGAATTGAATAAAACATTGTAACCTTTATCACATAACTGGCTAATGCTAAGTAGATTATAGACTAACCCTTCAACCAGCATAACATCATCAATGAAGCAGGTAGAACACTTACCTACCTTACCTGATCCGATAATCCTACCCTTTGTGTTGCTTCCAAAGGTGACAAGGCCTTCTACTTTCTCAGTCAGTATGCAAAATTTGACCTTATCTCCTGTCATATGCCTGGAGCAGCCGCTATCCATGTACCACAAGTTGTTCTTGGCTGCCAGGCATACCTGCATACACAATTAGGTAGAGAAGTTTGGAACCCAAGACTGATTGGGCTCCAATGTAAATGAACTAGAAGCAAAACAGGAAAGCAAATGTTTCGGAATCCACATTTGTTTAAATGTGTTTTGTTCAGTGGATCCTACAGATTTTCTTCTGTTGTTCTTTTTCTTATTGGCAGCAGCATAATTATTGACAGTATTGTTATTTCTGTGCCAGTGCCTTGGCCAGGGTGTGTTCACAAAATTTTGGCCATAGTAGTTCCTGGGCTGGCTATGAAAATATTGATTTCTAGATGTCCAGTAACCATACCCATTGGCCCAATTTCTACTGTGAGGTCTTTGATATTTAGCACCCTGGTGTGCAAGACCTGTAAACCTATCCTGAGTTCTAGACCAATTAGACCTATTTAAGTAGGTTGGCTGTGCATTGTAGTGGGTCTGAGCTCTGGGTTGATAAAAATAATTTGGTTGACTCCTAGCAACACTTTGTCTCCCCTGTACTTTGGACCCTGCTGACCTATACACAGGTTTGTATTGGGTCTTCTTCAGAGGTGGAGGTGTTGGTGGAGACTTGGTTACCTTGACCTGGGGTTTACCAGACTGTGTAGGTTGACCCTTAACCTGAGTCTGAGCCCTAGGATTCTGCTTAGATGTGCTAGCTCTACTAGGCTCATTAACCTTTCGTTTGCCCTTCTCCTCAGCACTGGGCTTTTTCAGATTAGCAGTTTTGTTCATCAAATTTGTTGAGTTCTTGCTGATTAGAGGTCCCTTTTCCTTTTGAGCAACAAATGAAATTGTTTTCATTCCGAATGTTTTTGTTGCACTAGAATTAAAACCTAGGCCCTCTTTTCTGAAATTAACCTTTGACCCTAACAAAGCATTTAAGTTATCTGTTCCTTGGGTCATTTTCTCAATGGTTTTCATTTTATCTTCATTGTCTTTCTGAAGTTCATCAATAGCCTTTTTCAGCTCATTATTGACATTGAGGACAGCTTCATATTTTTCAGAGATAATTTGACTTCACTTTCACATTTCTGAATCTTCAGCTTCCATTCATCAATTTCATTTTCAAGCCTTAGATTCTCTTCCTTAGAAGCTTTTAACTCATTTTTGATTTCATCTTCTTCAGAGCATGTGAGTTTCAATTCATCAATCTCAGGTTCCAAACATGCAATTTTATCAGTTAGTGTTTTATCATTTTGCATGGAATTGATTTTTCTTCTAAGATGCCTATTCTCTTTTCTAATATCATCAGCTCTATCAGCTATGTCATGATAAGCATCTACCCAATCAGCAATTGTGAAGTTTTCAAATCTAGTGATTACCTCATCTGTATCCTCCTCTCTATCTTCGGAGCTTGTTGCCATAAGGCAAATGGGCTGTTCAGATTCGGCTTCACTATCTGAGCTGTTGCTGAAAGAGCCTTCATCTTCATCACTCCATGTGGTGATCATAGCTCTTCCCTTCTTGATTTTCTTCTTTGACCTGTCCTTATGTCTCTGAATGTCTGGACAGTCAATTTTCAGATGCCCTGGTTTCCTGCATTGATAACAAACATTAGCTTCATTTTTCTTTGCAGGTTTAGATTTATACCTTTTATCCTTTCGGTCACCACTGTATTTCTTCTGACCGAACCGTCCTGCTCCCTTTCTGAGAAATCGCCTGAACTCTCTAGTCATCATGGCTATCTCAGATCGAGTCACATCTTCCTCTTCATTTAGGTTCTCTTCTGATGATGAAGAGCTGCTGGAGCTGGATCTTGTTGATTTGCTGGAACTAGCCTTCAACGCTATCGGCTTCTTCTTCCTCTCGGCTTCATCTATCCTTGGCATGTTTATCTCATATGCCATTAGTGAGCCAATTAGCTCATCCGATTTAGTATTACGCAAGTCCCTTGACTCCTCCATCACAGTTGCTTTGGTGTGCCAATTTGGAGTCAGGGAGCGCAGAATTTTTCTCACTACATCATACTCTGCCTGAGGTTTCCCAAAACGTCTGAGGCCATGGGTTATTACAGTCATCCGAGCGTACATTTCGCTAATGGACTCGTTCTACTTCATCTTGAAGGCTTCATACTCAGATACAAGAAGATTGGCCTTCTGCTCTCTTACTTGAGATGTACCTTCATGAATTACTTCCAGCGCATCCTACATTTCCTTAGCTGATTTGCAAGCAGACACACGGGAGAATTCTGTAGGATGCAGAGCGCACTGGATAGCATTAATAGCACTCCAATTCAGCGTGGACCTTCTGATCTCCTCCTTGGTCCATACATCTTCATTCGGGGACAGCTCATAAGGTCCCTTGCTGACAATCTTCCAAATCTCGTAATCCTTAGCCCTGAGGAACACTTGCATACGATTCTTCCAGTATGCGTAGTTTGATCCATCAAAGAATGGGGGCTTCGTTGTTGAGTGACCTTCGGCAGTCATCCCTCGAGCATCCATCTCTGCCTATTCTCTTCGGGCGATGAGTCCCTGCAGAAGAGTTAGGCTCTGATACCAAGTGTTGGGTTAGATGGACGCAGTCTATCTCCACTAAGTGTGGATCTAGAGGGGGGTGAATACATCAACTTGCCTAATTTAAAACTATTGTAAGTTCTAGAGCGGAATTTAGGCAAGCATCAATAAATCTAAATGAAAAGTGCTAAGCAAAAGGTAGA
The DNA here is from genome assembly GCA_022559845.1 of Amorphophallus konjac. NCBI lineage: Eukaryota > Viridiplantae > Streptophyta > Magnoliopsida > Alismatales > Araceae > Amorphophallus > Amorphophallus konjac. Next base: position 243,003,542 of record CM040127.1, read on the forward strand.
AAGCTAGACATGATCATAAGCGATGCAATCAAACAAGCTAAGCAAGAAATCCCATCGCACACAGATCACACAAAAACACAAACACACTGCACACACAATTTTTAGGTGGTTTGGTCAACGACCTACGTCCACCCCACACTCAACCGAGTATGGCTTCCTGCTGCGCAGCACAGCTTGCATCCGCTGGGCTTTACAGCTTGGCCAAACAACCCGTTGATACACAGCTTCGCTGGGCACTACAGCTTGCCGACCAGAGGATCTGATCCTCTGCAACCGCTGGGGAAATACAGCTTTACCCGTCCAATGGAGACCACCACTGCAAGACCACTGACACACAGCTTGAAGAAATAGCATTCGAAAATGAAAGACATAATCAAAACGAAAAACAAAAACCCAAAAGCAATGTAGCTCTTAAAGAGCAAAGCTCAGCTCTGGTTTTGAACCACGAGACTGAGATACAAACACTCTCACTCTCACTCTCGATCAGCTCTCTCTCACCTCACTCTCTCTCTTTTCTCCTTCTTCTCTATTTCTTCTTCTTCTTCTCTGTATCTTTTTCTTCTCTCTTTTCTCTCTGTGGATCGAAGGCTCACTGCTGCTGAGTGTATAGACTTTTTCTTCTTCTGCGTCGATCCACTTTCTTCTGTGGAAGAAGGCTTGTATATATAGCAGCAACAGCAGCAGGCGTGTGCTCTCCATGTTTCCCGCCCAGTAATTTGGACCACGTGGCAGCATGCAATGGAGTGTCAGTACACGTGTCCTCATCTGGATACCTAGTCCTTTTCGGATCACGAGCCAGGTACCTGGGATCACGTGCCCCTCATTAGCTTCTTCAGTCTGATGTATAGAGTTCTCCGTTCACGTGCTCAAAGACATCAATCTGACTTGCTGCGTCGACGCTTTCACTTAATGGCATTAACGCAGTGAGGCATTCCAGTAGCCATTTGCCTCGTTTCTTTAGCTGCTGCGTCGACGCTGCTTGCTTGTGGCGTTGACGCAGTGGAATGGCCTGTGAAGACGAATGCTTCTTCAACTGCTGCGTCGACGCTGCTTTCATGTGGCGTTGACGCAATAGAAGACATCGTGAAAGCTTCGTCTACTGGTGCGTGGACGCTTTAAGCTCCAGGCGTCGACCCTGTCCCTTCAGCAACAAGAATAAAGACATAAGATTTAAGTATGTACATTGCATTGTATATACATCGTTGTATAGACTTGTAAAGGCAGAATGCAACGTACAGACTTGCCCAAAGTGTTGACTTCAACAAGGGAGGCAACGGCTGTATAGACTTTAAATCCTAGTGGCATTGTATAGACATAATGCACTTAAAGGCTTCATGCGAAGGAAAGCATTGTATATACTTGAGGAGTTGACGTAGCATGAAGGATGAGTTGACGCTGCATGAAGCATGGACAATGTACAGACTTTGCCCACTTATGGACTTCATGTTATGCACGCGAATGTGAAGACTTCAGTGTATAGACTTTAGAAGACGAGTGCAATGTATAGACTCCATGAGACTCTAGTGCAGACAGACGATGTATAGGGTTCTTAGTTCAGCCGTCAGTGTATAGACTTGAACAGCAAGGACCCAGTATAGACATCAACTCTGCACATCGAATGTATGGACTTCAAGTGTGAAGACCATTGTATAGACTTTGGATTAGAAGGTTAATGTTTAGACTTTGAGTAACACTGTGGATGTATAGACTTTGCTCAAGTGTATGAGACGCTAACTGAGACGCTGGACTCTGTACAGACTTTGAGCGATGTGTGTACTTGAAGCTCCTGAAGCAGTGTACATACTTCATGAAGGAAAGCCAATGTATAGAGTTGAGTGTAGCTAAAGCCTTGATCGTAGGACTAGGCTGGACTGTATAGACTTCAGGCTTCAGAATCGAATGTTCAGACTTCGCCTAAGACACGTAGGGAAAAGACCCCAGTGTATAGACTTTGCCTTGAGTGAAAAGTAATTGATGAATGTATGGACTTTAATGTGTGAAGGCTACAGTGAATGAGTGTATACATTTCACCAGATCAAGGGCAATTCGGATGTATAGACTCTGAGGTTCAAAGCCAACGGTGCGTTGACGCTGTAACATTGATGCGTTGACGCTGCACACACATAATCAACTTAATTGAGATGCAGTGTGTGGACTTATGCGTTGACGCTGTAACATGATGCGTTGACGCTGTGCACACATAATCAATTTAATTGAGATGCAGTGTGTGTGGACTTATGACAGTAAGAATTGCAGACAGCAGTGTATTAAAAGCAAAGAACACATAGTCAATCTGATGGAGCAATTTCATCAAATCAAACTCAGTTGCCAATCAATCAAAACAATGGAGCAATTTCATCAAATCAAACTCAGTTGCCAATCAATCAAAACAATGGTGTTGCCAAAGAATAGAGCAAGTGTCAACATCATCAACATAGAGGGGTCACAACAGCTACACCCTCGAAAACTGAAGCCCTGCTCTGCTCCTCTGGACCATCACTAGACTCTCCCTGCTGGGGACGAGCCCTCCTCCGTGACGCCATAACACACCTGGCATCAAGAAAACGACCACAAATCAATAAAACACACGACCCTAGGCCAGTCGCCGACTGTACAGGACATTCATAGACCTTCTGGACCACCGCAATTCGTTTCAAGTTTTGATATACCTCCACAACCTACGCTCTGATACCAGCTGTGACGACCCGGGATCCGAGTATCGGAAAGGAACCGACACGTCTCGAATCTCGGCCCGCCAACCCACGAGCCCGAAGACTCGAAAGGGTAAAAAGGGATGGTGTGGGAGTACAAGAGAAACTGAAACGACCGCAGAGATAGCACAATGATCAAAAATAAAATGCACAACATAATATAAATAAAATAAATTACTACAAGGACCACAGAGTCTCATGTCTAAAATAAAAGTACAGTCAACAGAAAGGAAAGTACAACTACACGGGGCATCCCCCGGCTCTGGCAGACTGGCGACTAACCCTGGCCAGAAGAACCACGCTGAAACTCGGCCGCGCCTCTCGACGACCCCGCCTCACCTGAAAAGTAGGAGTGAGCCTCATTTCATTGGCGCAGTAGGGATCCCGCGAACCCCCACCTCGCACGGAAAACAAGGTAGGAAGCAAGAAGGCAGAAAAGCAACCCCACCTAACAGGAGTACGGTAGAACCACCAAGCTAAAGTAAATAAACGAAAAAACCATCTACTCTAACAGTACCGTACTACTAACCTCGGTCCAACAAAACTTGAGTCCACACCTGCCAGCAAACAGGAGCACTACCCACTAGAAGAACGATCGGATACGTCCCCTGACATCTTACACCGCGTCACAAGTGTCTAGCTATGACGCCCCGGGCGTGAGACTCAGACAGGCAACAAGTACCACAACAAGGACTAGCTGGGGTCACGCTCGTCAGTGCGTGCCCTAAGCCCCCAACTACGTGTGCACACACAGACCATCTGCTCTAGGTCGGGTCCTCTAGCTGGTTTTCTCCCCCACCGGACTCTGGTGGCAAAGGCAAGGGGCCCTACGGTAACCAGCCTAAAAACCGCCTCTCACCGGGTCTCGCTCTCCACCACTCCCAGGTGGGTCCGCACCCGCGTGCGCAGGAAGCTACGACTAGTGGACAGGTCACTGGAAGTAAGGACTGACTCACAGAAACCACCGGCCATACACTAATGCAGACTCTCGGTAACCCAAACGGTAGGTACGGATGTCGGGGACACGCATGAGGTTTGACCGTCCCTTGAGTCATGCGGCACCCCTACCGAACTAACTGATTCTCGGGGACCCCCGGGCGCCCCTGTGGCTCTCACTGGGTGCTCACGGCAACCCTCGAGCCACGTGCCATAATCGGATCTGAGACTCACTCCACCGGAGTTAAAACTACTGGAAGGAAACGCGGCACGGGGAGGGGGATTAACGCGCTAGGGACCCAGGGCGCGACACCATCGCGCTTTCGTCCCCTGGCGCGACCCTCTGAAGAACGCTCTAGCAGAAGCTAGCACATTCATCAAGAACGCACTGCCTGGCCCTGGCGCGACATAAACCGCCAACTGTTCATCTTCTCGGACGAACGCGCTCAGACGACTCGGCGCGTTCAACAAGCACGTGCCCCTGGAACCTAGCGCGACAACGGGCAGAGCCCGGTTCGTGCAGTTCACTCGAAAAACTCAGTCCCACGCCCCATTCACTCCCAAGTGAAGGGGAAACAAAAGGGGGAACCTCCCCCAACCTCCCTAGCATGCATCTAAGCCCATAGAGCGGTCAAAAACCCCATAAAACGGAAGATCCGGCGCTCAAACCCCAAGCATGGAAATAACCCTCCCGGCATGAATTTAATCCCTCTCGACCTCTCCACGGCCTAGAAATCACGGGGGATGCTGTAAAGAGGGCAAGGATCCATCCCCCTACCTTAAAGAAGCTCGAAAACCACCGGATCGCCGCCGATCGTTGAATCTTGCTCGAACACGAACTCCTCTCCCACGCACCAATGGAGGCACCGTCACGATCCTCTCGGCACCGCCGTCGTCACCGATGTCCACCACCCATCACCGGAGGGGAAGGGGTGCCACGAAGTCCAACGGGCAAGAGGGGGGTTGTAACGGTCGGCCGTGGCTCACGGGAGGCGGAAAGAAGAAGAGGAAAAGAAGAAAAGGGGAAAAAGAAAAGGGAAAATAGGGGGGTATTTATGGAAAATGCCAAAAATACCTAAAAATAGAAAAATACATATTCTCGATCATCGGAATGCACTGATCGCAACGGTACCACCCGCGAGTAGGTGAACGGCCCAGTTCACCCGCTACAGAGTTTCGTAGCTTTTCCCGAAACACACACGCATGAATCGGAAAAATACGCGGAAAAAGCCGCGGAACACACTCCGAGCCTCCGAAACAGCTCCGAATCGCACAAATCCGAACACGAAAGATGTACAGAACATAACTCGGACACAACGGAGCCAAGTTCACCGAAAACGCAGATCCGGGACCCAAGAAGAAGGATCCGAAAGGGTCTGGGACATCACAAGGTGCAACTCACATCTCCCCGCACTTTAAGGTATTCTTCGCGATCTCACCCTTTATTCATTGTTATATTCCTTCGAGGGTTGCGTGTCTCTGGCGATCACCTTTCCTATTAGCATCCATGCATGCTCCCCTTTTCTCTCCTCTTCCCCCTTCTTTTTTCTTTATTATTAATTAGATTTTTTATAAAATATTTGTGGATTTTTTCTATAATCTACAATCATCAACAATGGGGAGAATGTTGCATTTCATGTGTTTTGATGATGTCAATACAATAATAAGTCATTAGTTAGTTAATCTGAATCATGTGACTTGAATCTCTAAAATATCTTGGCAATGCATGTAGAGTACACTCAAATATATGTTTCAAGTGTCAAAGCATTTATATGATAAATTGCAGGTGGTTGACCGATTGATGCAGTTTTTGAAGAAGAAGATCTCAAATGTTTTAGCAAATTCAGTAAAGAGTCGACACCAAATTGCAAATGCTATGTTGTGACTTCAAAAGCCAATATGGAGTCGACCCTGTTAAGCATCATAGTCGGTGCTATGAGAGAACCTATCTCTTAAAATTAAAGACTGCGTCAACGCAGTAGCAGATTGGATTTGACGCAACTCACAAGAACTCCATTAGCCAATCATCAGAAATCTGATGAAGTCGACGTAGGCAAGCCAAGGCGTCGACGCGATCATACATTTTCGTAAGCTTTTCTTCAGGCAATTGAATATGGAGTCGACGCAAAAGTCTTGCAGAGTCGACGCAGTAGCTGGACCTCAGCAGAACCTATTCAAAACCAAGAAAGAGAGTCGACTCCAAGCTCAAGTGGAGCCGACCCAACGATTGTCTTTCAAGTTTAATAAACATCAGATAGCAGATTCAACGCAATTAGCAAATTTCTATTCAGAAGCGAGAGAGAGTCGACTCTTAGAGTCAACCCATGATTTCATACGCTCTGTCTGAACATTTTCAACAAAAGGGCGTCGACGCTCTGAAGCATATGCGTCGACACAATCTACCTTGTCCAGAAGAGCTCGTGAGGTTTTCAAGTGGACCACGTGCCTTCGTTCTCCATTTATTAATTCATGATCAAATACACGTGGCCTAGACTCTGGAAGGTTCCTAACTGTCAGAATATTCTCTCTGCCACATTGACCAATAGATCAATTTATTTGAAGTTCAGATTATCCAGAAAATTTCCATTTTCTTATCTATAAATTTGAGTCCTCCGCCCACAAAGAAGGTGCTGCTGAGACTGCTGCATTCTGCTCTTGCCTTCAAAGAGAGAAGAGTCATCAGAGCATCAGAGAGCCACCTCGAAATAGAAAGAGAGAGAAGGAAAGAGAAGAAGAAAGACGATCTGAGTGCAGCCAGCCAAAAGAGGAGAAGATACTTTGTGTTTTTCAAAAAAAGGCTCTTGAAATATTTCAGAGCTACATTTCAAAGTTGTATTTGTGTTTCAATTTATTCCGATTCTTGTTTTTTTTGTTTTTGTTCCCTAAACTTTCATTGTTACTGATCGTGTTTTGAAACATGAATCAGGGTAGTGATCAGTTGGGTGCTGATCACAGTTTTGCTCTAGGCAAATAGAGCGTGAGGATAGTCATCATCGTCTGCTACTCTAGGCAACGCTGCTGACCTTTCTGGGAGCAAGATCAGTGGGGTGTATATCAGGATTGCTGTACACGGGTTCACTCTGAGATTTTAGAGTAAGAGAGAAGAGTGTTCCTTTGGGATCAAGCTGTGTGATCAGCGTTTGTAGTAGATTGGATCTGCGTTATTGTTCTTGTGCAAGGGATCCTCACCCTGATCAGGTGAGGGGTGGATGTAGATTGCTAGATAGCAATCAAACCACCTTAACAAGCTCTGTGCCTTTGTGGTTTGATTTTATTATCTCCCATCTCCACTATTATTCAACTCATTTGGTATATCAAAAGGTGTAGCTGAAATGATAGGTTAAGCTTATCTGGAAGGCTATACTTTGTGTGAGGAGATCTTTCGATCGAACCTCTACCTCGTACCAATTTGAGTTTATTTTCTGATCTGTGATTGGGTCTCTTTGAGAAGCATTCTTGAACTTGCCATAAAGCTAAGTGTGCGCAATGTTGAAAGTTACATAGTGCCATCTCCTTCATTCTGCTCTCAAGGTGTTTGTCAATTGCATTTTGATTGCTTGCCTCTTACACCGGTAAGAGTTAGAACGCATTGTTGGTTTCATTGCTTAATTTGGTCTATTAGAGGGGCAGATCTATTCAACCCCCCTTCTAGATCTACTCTTCACGTTCACATCAGGACCTGCCTGCTCCCTGCCGACCCGGTGTCAGCCGCTCCATGCCTGAGCCAGAACATGCCTGCTCTCTGCCAAGCCAGTGTTCGTTGCTCCTCTGTCCAAGCCAAAACCTCATTCTCATAAACCTAGAGTGCATATCCTCTCTAGTGTCCACATTGGAACCAGTCTCTCTGTCCCCAGTTATCCCTGCTGTGTTGTTGTTGCCCTATCACTGCTGCATGGACTAAGCCCTCCCGACGTCGCAGCTCCCAGTGTCCCTAACTCTCCTCTTTGGCAATAGAAACAAAGGTGTTCGGGCTCCGCCTGATATAAAATAAACACCGATTGCTTACGATTGGTGGGGAAGATATCTAGTACACGAGCCCCCACAATCACCTACACTTGTACCAGCGAAACCTCTGTCACGCCCTGAGCGCAGAAGGAACCCGAGAATGCGCAACGAGTTTATATCATTCATGTCAATCAGCGCACGAGGTAACAAATATAGATTGCGCCAAGTAAGATAATTACCAAATCCTTAATTCATTAATAACTCCAAATAATTCCATTACATAATCCCAAAGGGTCAAATATACTTAATTGATAAACTAGACTCAATAAAAATAAAATTACAATGATGACTCAACGAAAAATAGAAAGACTCGACTCGATGATAACATAAGACGTCCGGGATTGGCTCTACGCTCAACTCTCTTGTCCATCCCCATCTTACTGAGTCTCATCATCAGTATTACCTAAAAAATTAAAGGAAAATACTTGATGAGCGAACGCTCAATAGGAATTACATCTCAATAACAAGCTTACTTTAAGTAAATTACATGTTACATGAAATGCATTATGGCTATGCATGGATGAACGCAAGATAATATGGAATAGGAATCAATTGGAATAGTAAAGTGGAACTTAGCAAGATTTCAAGATGAATCACGTAAATTTAACAAGGATATCACGCATGCAGGAATCATGTCATGTCAATAGAATTGGCTATTTAAAGTAACAAATGAATACCCAATCTGGGCCAAGCACGTCATGTCAAGTTCATGTCAAGTATCATGTCAAGTATCAAGTACTAGAGAGAGTGGAATGCCGTCGATTAATCAAGCAAGTCATGCACTTCAGTGCAATGACACACCGTGGTCAATATAGCTCCCATGGGCACAAGTATTTTCGGGTGATCCTCCCAGGACCAGACTGGGCCCCATTAACGCCATGCATTGAGTCATGTAAATATCTAGACATCCACTATAGTTTATAGCCAATAGAGTTACGAAGGAATAAGCCATTGTAGGAACATTAAGGTAGATTTACGGAATTCAAGGACAAAACTTTGGACAAGGATGACCTTGCGGTAAATCACATAAAACCAGGACATTCATGAATCTGGGACAAATTGGCGTCCACTCAGGCCGCCGCCAATTAAAGAATTTGCGTCCACTGAGGTGGGTCGCTAATTCCATGAATAGTAGAGGCACGAAGGAAATCGCATCAGCTGTGATGGACGCTAATTCCTATATGGCGTCAACTGTACTAGGCGCTAATTCCAGACATTGACAGAACTCTCACAGAACACCAGAACAACGCTCTATGATGGCTAGGGTGTCATGTTTCTTCAGAGTGACATGACTAGACACGATTTTATGGGTTTTTAGGGTACAACCTGCTCGACTTCCTTGAGAGATTCCGAGGCTAGTGGAGACTTACAGAGGTCTTAGATAAAGAAATTCCAATCCGGCGGAAGGAATATCCGACGGAGGGTCTTTCAATCTCCAAGAATTGAGGTGTCAACATGAAAACTCGTAGAACAGGGACTCTATCTCGGCCATGAAATAGTAGTGCTAAAAGACCCGCGGTATGGGTCGAAACACGACAGAAATTGTGAGATAAAGAATTCAGGTCAAAGCAGACAGGTGTTAATTTACAAATTCGCGTCTCTTTTAGGAGGCGCCAATTCTAGAATTTACTGAAATTAAATAAAATTTTTATCAATTGGCGTCCGTATAAGGAGACCCCAATTCTTTAATTCCCGTCCATGTGAACAGACGTTAATTCATGATTTTTCAATTTTTATTCATATTTAAAAATCAAACAGAATTTGGTGTCTCTCTGAGGAGGCACTAAATATATAATTCATTTCTATTCAAGCAGACGCCAATTCTTTTCGGTCTACAGGTTAACATGCATCATGCAGGTACGTACTTAGATACAAGGTACTATTCATTTCTTATTTTGGGCATGAACAATACCCCTTTACTTTCTATGTGGAATTTCATGAATCAGGACACATGATAATTAAGAGAAAAATAAGATGATCCTAGAAACATGCTCGTATAAAATTTTTACAACCAGGTTCCATACTTATTAAAATTTTAACATGCATTAATTATTAAATATACTGAAAGAATTCACGTCGGGGGTAGTGGGCACGCATTAATTAGCGTCAGGAGGGCTGACGCTAATTCAACAACTCGCGCCCTTCCAAACAGACACCAATTAATTTGCGTCCTCTGTACTGGTCGCGAATTTCTGATTTAACAGAAAGCTTTAAAAACGTTGCAAGAACGACCATAAAATATGCAAGAATGGTATGGAACATGGATACTACTCTGTAATTGCATGCATGGTTCTTTTATTAACAAGTTGGGCTTGGGATTATTGAGATCACCTACCTTGATTTGGAAAGATGGAAGACGACTCGAACGGGACGCAGAAAATAGGGAAGTAGAGGAAGAAGACACTACTTCCTTCTCATTCTCAGCAACGACTGCAGTACCACGGTGCAGAGGAGGAAGATGAACGGAAGAGGACAAGGATGATGACCCACGAACTCGGTGTGTTGACCTCACGACTCTCCTTCGAACGTAGCAGGTCACGAACGGCAGCAGCAGTAATATGCATCTGCCGATCGCAGGGGCTTTATTTATAATGACTTTGGTCTTCGAGTTCTAATGAGGATTCCTGATGCAACTAAAATGCAAACCTCCCCTCGATTGACCTTATCCTTCCATAACCTCAGCCGCTTTCCCTATTTGATCCAAACCCTAAGTTCCCATGCATGCACAGGTCGACCCAAACCCTTCGAACAACCCTAATGGGTTTAGTGCATCCAGACTTTTAAAGTATGGGCTTGAGTTATGAGTTATTAGTATTGGGTCCTTTTCCCTAATTGGGTTATACATACAAGGGTTTTAACTATTGGGTTTTAATGGCTTGTTTTTAATGAACCCATTTATACTTTTTTACCTATTAAATATTTTATTTATTTTATTTGGGGTGCTACACCCTCCCCTAGTTAAAAGAATTTGGTCCTAAAATTTCATTACATATAACACGGAGGGTGCATATTACTTACAATTAGAATAGTTCCGAGAACCTCTTGCGCATTGATTCTTCCGTCTCCCATGTGGCTTCTTGTTCCGAGCATTTGCTCCACTGAATCTTCACCATGGGAATAGTCTTGTTCCATAGCACACGAACCTCACGATCGAGGATCCTTAAGGGTCTTTGCTCATAAGTCAGGTCCTTTTGTATTACCAGGTTGTCATGTTCTATAACGTGATACAGATCATGAACATATTTCTTGAGCATGGAGACATGAAATACATTGTGGACTTCAGACAGTTGAGGTGGCAAAGCGATCCAATAGGCGACCTCGCCAACCCTTTCTATAACTTCAAAGGGACCGATATATCTTGGTGTAAGCTACCCTTAACACCAAATCTTTGGATACCACGACCTGGGGAAACCTTAAGGAATACATGGCCCCCTACTTGGAACTCCATGTCTCTTCTTCTAGTATCGGTGTACGTCTATTGCCTTGTCTGAGCCACCTGAAGTCTTTCTCTAATAATTTGCACCTTCTCGGTTGTGTCTCTTACTAGCTCTGGGTCTAGTACTTGCTTTTCCCCAACTTCATCCCAACACATTGGTGAGCGGCAACTCCTTCCGTACAGTGCCTCGAATGGAGCCATATGGATGCTAGCTTGGTAGCTATTATTATAGGCAAATTCTACCAGAGGCAGATGATCGTGCCAACTCCCACCAAAATCTATGACACAAGCTCTGAGCATGTCCTCCACTACTTGATTTGTCCTTTCCGTCTGACCATCCGTTTGGGGATGAAATGCGTGCTGAAATTTAGTCACGTCCCCATCGAATGTTGTAGACCCTTCCACAAGTGTGATGTAAAACGCAGGTCTCGGTTAAACACAATTAAAACATGTACTCCATGCAATCTGACGATTTCCTTGATATATAGGGCTGCTAGTACATCCACCGACCAGCGGCTCTTGATAGGCAGGAAATGTGCATACTTAGTCAGCCGATCTATAATTACCCATATCCAGTCATGTCCACCCTTTGTTTTAGGCAAACCCATGATGAAGTCCATCCCTATCTCTTCCCACTTCCACCTAGGGATCTCTAAGGGATGTAATTTACCGGTGGACTTTTGATGTTCCACCATAACCTTTTGGCTAGTAAGGCAGTGAGAAATGAACTCCACCACTTCTCTTTTCATGTTGGGCCACCAAAAGTTCTTCTTTAAGTCTTGGTACATCTTGGTAGCACCGAGGTGAAAAATGTACTTTGATCGGTGAGCTTCTTCAAGAATCTTATTCCTCAATTCTAGACAATCCGGTACACAAGTCCTCTCATAGTCTCATGGAACAACAGTCTTCCATCGATTGCTAATTTGAAGTCGGTTTGTTGATCCAACTTACTTTTAATCTCAACCAGCACCGGACCATCATCTTGTAATTCGTTGATCTCGGAGAGTAAGTTAGGATGTAAGCTTATGTGAGATAGAGTAACACACCCTTTCTCCTCATCTATTTTGAGATTCAATTTAGAAAATTGTTCTAATATCTTCCATTCTTGAATCATGTAGCTAGCCAATAGTACTCCCGGCTTTCGACTAAGGGCATCAGCTATGGGGTTACCCTTCCCTGGATGATATTGGATAGAGAAGTCGAAGTCCTTGAGATATTCTAACTAGCACCTTTGTGACGACCCAGAACCCCATACCGGGTAAGTGTTGACACATAAAATATGATTGGGCGGTAACCATGTGCCCGAAGGAGTCAACCAGAAGTCAAGGATAGATCCACTCGGACCACTGAAGCCTCAGGCCACCCTACAGGAAGTGCCAGGGACTCAACATTCCGTCATCTCGGGTTTACACACCCACCACAGCTCGCTTAAGGCCAATTGATGGTCAGAGCCTATGAAACTGGCATCGAGATGATCGTGCCCAATATACCTCTTACCCCGTCCGACCAAGACGAGAATGTAACAGGCGGCTCCCACCTGATGAAGAAACCTCCCTGAGATGAAGAAATGTCCCTGGCACCTCGGAATAAAGAACCAAGGGCAATATCAGCAGAAAATCTGAGTGATCCGATCAAGACACGCGGAACGCCGAAATGGTCCGTAAGTGGCTAGAAAGTCATCAGATCATGACGAAAATACTTCGAGGGATACCCCTCCTAACGAAGACACCCCACGGGTCCACCACGTGGAGTTGGCGGCTCGGATCGACGTGTCGAACGCCAAATCAGGAGAAAACATGGGTTACCCGATTCGGGTACACATCGCGTCGGAAAGGTCCGTAAGTGGCCAAAAGGATGCCCAGCTAGGACAAAAATACTTCCAGGGATAGTCCACTCGATAAGGATATCCCGCACATATGCGAAGTTGAGTTGGTCGCATGAACTATAGTGCTGAAGGCCAACTCAGTGCAAATCCTGGGAAAACTGGTACGGGTTCTGCACGTCCCGGAAATCTGCGGAAGCCCCGAATCAACACTTCAAAAACGTAGTCCGGGACTACTACACCAACCCCGAAGCTACTCCGGATGAAGAGCACTCACCGGGTTAATTTCGGGATAAAATATTAAAATTACGAAAATACCCTTGAATGGCCGAGTCGGTGGCGCTACCTCATTCGAATCGGCGGCGGCCTTTGCAGCTGAGTCGGCGGTGGCCTTTGTAGCTGAGGCGGTGGCACCTTTGTAGCTGAGGTGATGGCGCCTTTGACGTTGAGGCAGTGGCAACTCACCCATCCCGTCAGGTTTTCGATACCCTGCTTTGGGCATCTGCCTATAAAAGGACCCCTTGGCCCTCAGAAAAGGGGGAGGGGCAGAGAATTAGAAGAAGGGAGAATCCATCGAGAGAAGAGAGGGGAGCTGTCGAGCGAAGAGAGAAAACCAAGAAAGAAGGATAAGGAAGAGTGGATCAGGAAGAGAAAGAAGCAGGTGAGTCTCGGAGGGGGCTCTACGTGTTCCTCTGGCTATGTGTTCTTCTTTTCTCAGTTCTTACCTTTCCTTTTAAGCAGTTTCTTTTCCTTTCCCCTTGGAGTTTCTCCAAGCGCTGTAATCCCCTGTCCCCATTCTGCTGTAATCGACAGAGAGGGTGAATAAAAGAAGGCTCCGTCCCTTTTTTTTGCCGTGGCTCAAACTTATCCCTTTTCTTATTGTTCTATTTCTTGCCAACCGCAGTTGTCTCTATTGATTGCGCTCTAAGATTCCGGGTCTTTCCTTGAGCGTGAGGAGGCCCTTTGGGCTAAATTAATACCAGATCCTATGATCGCTCGTTTTGGAGTATCTTGTTCATTTCCGTGAAATAATGGCTTGAAGCCATGCCCTTCGTGGGCGACAATAAATCATCCCTCCCCAGGGGCTGTTCTTTCATCGATAGCGTAGTCTCGTTTATAATAATGGGTTTTGCTCGAATGAACTATGAATAAGAGAATGCTGAGTGCCCTTTCACTCGTTTCTGTCAGTTGTAAGGGCACCAGTGCACTCTGATAGTTGATACGATAGTCATTATTGCTTTCTTCCAGAATTGCCGTATGCCTTTCCCCCTCAGTGTTTGATGATTTATCCCTGAGTGTCTCAACCCCCATTTGTCTTGTCTCTGGTGGTAGCGAGCACGAGCTGCCCATGGAAGTCATGACTACTCACAGGGTGAGGCTTGTCCCATGGCGAGGCATGGTGGTACCCTGCGTTCCTGAAACAGTTACTGCTCGACGAATGGTTTTCTCCGATTGCTTCTACTTTTCCCTGACTGGGGAGGGATACAAGCCTTTTGTCCGCCTGCTCAATCTCCTTGAGCTAACGTATGTGATTGGTTTTATTTTTACCAGAGGTATTTTATTATCCCTGTCCCAGCTTGTGGGGATGAGGGTTTTATTTTAGAGATTCTCCGAAACTCCATCTTTATCAAGATGACCGGATCACCACGAATCAATTTGATTCGTTTGTTAGAGATTTATTCGCATAGGGCGTGCCAGTCACATGCGTGACAGTTTTTATTGTGCGCTCGATCTGACTTGGTCAATCAATTGTGAAGTTCGTGTCGGGACCTGGAGTCCGTCATACCATAAAGGTTATGACGTTAATTACATCCTTTACGAAAGAGGACAACCCTTGATTAACTACCAAGAAAGGATGCCTCGAGGGATGATGCAAAGGCATAAGAAATACTGACTGATTGCACTAATTGGATGCTGTGAGGTGCGGTCATGCTTATTTAGGTGGCAATGTATGCCGATGCGGATGCATGCTCATGCCTTCAAGATGGATATTCAATATAATTGAAGGTGCTGAGACCCCTTTTATTCCCTTATCTAGCTAGGTCTGTTAAATCAGTTAGGGCTATAACATTAAGCGTCAAGGGCTGACACACAATCAGTCATATGCACATGAGGTTGATGCATATATAGAGGCGATTAGCCTAAAACGGCACGGTGGCTAGTTAGAGCTAAAATGGCACGATGACTAGTTGGAGTTAAAATGGCGCGGTGGCTAGCTTGGGGCTAAAACGGCGCGATGCCGACTTGGGGGGCTAAAACGACGCGATGCCAACTTGGGGGCTAAAATGGCGCGCCCTAGGCGCGCCGGGTGGAGGCCAAACTGGACAAATTGAAAGATGAGTGTGGGGTTAAAACGGCGCGGGGGGGGGGGGGTCACGCCGGAAATTGGCGCGCCGGATTAGGGCTACGCCGGATTAAGATGATTTTGGGCCGTTTGAGTTCTAATGAAATGCCAGGCCAGTTTCTTAGAACTTTGGTGTTATTTTTGAAGATTAGAAGGTTTATTTAAGTTCCAGATGCACTACAATTAACACAAGTCTAGACTTATGTGAGGTTCCAACTCAAGCATAGTCTACAGTGGACTTCATGAGTGCAAGTTCATCACAAATTAAACTAAGTCTTTAGTTAAAATTTGGGCAGCACCTCCCCATGATTGGAGGGTTGCGGGGGCGAAGTGGAGACAGTCCCACAAGATTGGGGTACGCTCCTTAGAGCCGGGAGTGCCAAACGGTGACCGGCAGACTTCAATAGAGGGAAAAGACCCCGAGGACTAGCCTACTAGGGGCATCCATACTCTATAAGTCAAAATACCATTAAGGGATAGCTGAGATGAGAAGGTACCTCGAGGGCCAGCCTACGAGAGGTTACCTTCCCACAGCCACCACCACTCCCAAGAGAACGTGGGTTTAATGTCGGGCTAAGGCCCTGTTGATGTTCACCCGATGGTTCATAGGGTTCATATCATTAAGAGATATGACCCCATGGTCCGACAGTGATTGAGAATGATGATGGGGAATGTTCCCCTCCCCGGGCAGTAGGCTCTTCAAGGGGACGAATCACAAAATGCAATTATAGCCGGAATGCCTTCGATTGAAGAGTGGATAGCAAATGATCATATATATATACATATGCATCGAGGAGACAGGCTAAAAGGGAAGCTGACAGACCGAACTTAAGACCCGAAGGTTAGCCAGCGGACTGAGATTCTAGAGGGGGCAAACAGTCGAATAGTTCGATAGCGTCTGCAATACGAATAAATGCGGCACACAGATTGCAGAGATGGCCCTTCTCCTAGCCCTGAACCATGAACATGGGAGTATTGAGGAGTCACCTCCAGGGGGAGAAGGGGAGTGCACTCATATGCATTCCTCTGGCCAGGAGAACACATGGACACAATATCTATTCAATACGATCTACGCGATGAAAGAACCCTGGGGAGGGGATTATTGATGTTGCCCCGAGAAATAATGGGGCGTGTTCAGCGGTGGAAAAAAAACTGGAAGACCACACACGAAATATAGATGAAATGAACTACAACCACATGAGAAAGGAAGCTTCATACGTGCATCTATTCATTAATTCAACCCACAAGGGAAGCATTACAGAGGATATCACAAGTGGCTACGGCTCGGCGTTATCGCTCAAGACCGGCCGAAGGCTACAGAAGCAGGGGTGGAACCCTGGTTGCAGAGAGGGGGAAGACGGAAGGAATGAATCCAAACCGTTAAAGAAAAGAAAAAAGAAAATGAAGAAAGAAGAAGGGGGGAGCTCATATCATCGCCCCCCGACCTCATACATTGTAGGGTTTACAAAAAATAGTAGCAGCAGGAGCAGCTCGGACGGAAGATCGCCGTAACCCACCTGTAGAAATAGAGTGCCGTAGACGGAGTCTTCTTCTCCAGCAACGGGTTGCTTCGGATGGGCAGACGAGAGGGGTAGCGCTCTGGCTCACTCTCTATATGCCTTCTTCTATTATCTCCTCTTTTTCATTCGCCTCTTATCTGCCCGTCCTTTTTTTCATTTCATTTGACCATAGGGCCTTTATATAGACAATCCCTCGACCAAGCTTCATCCGGCGTGGGTTTAGCGCGCCGGTTTAAGGGTCTTCTTTGCACGTCGGAAAGAGGCTGCCAAAAGAAAAGAAGGCACGCCGGATTAAGAGGGGCGCGCTGGATTCGAGCCATTTCGTCACGTCAACTTGATACGAGTCCGACAGCGGGCCCCGGACTAACTCCGAGAGTCGCTGTGATTCTTCATCTCTCCGTGGTCTTGCCAAACCATAGGGGGAGATGTCGACGAAGCTTCTGGGCTAGTAAACAGCTACTTTTGAAACTCATGTACCTTCAGCTCGGACATGCAGGTTTTCGCTGACACGGCTTTCGACATGATGGTTCGTGCTGCTGGCCTGGCTCGACTTGCATTGGTAGCTTTCACGGGGAGTGGTATGTTGCCCGGGGTGTTTTTGCCTCGACTGGGCGATCATCTGGCCACTGATGGGTCCAATATGCTAAGAAGCCGTACCCATGTCAGGTAATCAGGGTCTTCTACTGACAGAGCCTTCGGTCCCTTATTCTGAGGGGCCAAGGGTGTTCTCTCACCTGGGGAGGATCTTTCATTTAGGCGGCGTGCAGCCAAGTATACCTATGTCGTTGGTCGGACAACGGATACACGCTCGTCCTTGGTCGGATGACAGGTACATCCTCATCCTTGGTCGGACGACGGATATGTTCTCGTCCTTGGTCGGACGACGAGGGCATGCTCGTCCTTGATCGGATGACGGGTACATCCTCGTCCTTGGTCGGATGACAGATATTGTCCATGCGGTACGACTGAGTCGATACCGGTTCATTGGGCAGTCCTGACGACAATGCCCGCTTGTGGTGTATTCTTCTCAATCCTCGTTAGGTAAAGTCCTCGGCATTCATAATGGGTGACCTGAGGCTCTGGCAGCTCGAGAAAGCTTCAATGTGTTGGACTTCTTCAGCTTCTCTGCTTCGGTAGGCCGCATCATTTATCTTTGAGGCTTGATCGCAATTGAGTATATTTTGAGTGCCAATAAATGCCCCCCAGCCACGGGTGCTGCGAGCAAGGCACGAGCTAAGCGGGACCAGCGGATGAGCTCCGGTTAGACAGGTTTCCCGTCTGGCTTGACATGGTCTTGGAATGGCCCTTGAATCCGGCGCGGTGGTTATAACGGCGCGGCCATGGGTCTTCAGCTAAAACGGCACGCCCCCTTGCATTGGAAGGCTTAATACGGCGTGCCCTTGGAGAGGAGGCCTAATATGACGCGCTATTTAGCGTGCCAGATTAACATGAGTCTGCATCCTTTGAATTTCAAAAACAGTGGATGTGGGGAAATGTTAATCCGGCGCGCCTTTTAGCACACCAGATAAGGCCCATCGAAGACTTCCCTATAACTCCATCTTCCTTCTCCTTTTTCTTTACTTCAGTTTCATTTGCATCCTCCCTTTCACTCTCTTCCATTCTCCTCCCGAGCGTAGTGGCGAGAGTGGATTGGTGAGTGGAGATTTCGGGGACCAACCCCCCTTGCTTTCTAGGCCCCGGGAGGCTCCTCGTAGGCTTGCCCTCGGAGCTGTACCCCTGGGTGTCCTATTCGGCCCTGGCGTGATGCCCACGGCCTTCTTCAGGGATCGCCACTTAGTGGACGAGTTCCCGCTTCGCCTTGGCAAGCTCTCGGGCTGGGGAGACTGATGGGGTCATCACCATCCGTCCTGACACTCTCGACCATTCTCGTCACCCCGGAGGCGTACATCATGGTCTAGTCATTTATTTTGAGTCCTATGTATGTTTCTTTATTTTATTTGAGTCATATCATTATAATTTCCCTTTTATTTGAGTCATGTCCCTAGGTCTTGTGCTTATTTCCCTAGGTTTGAGTGTCATTAGGTTTATTAGTTAGCTATTGGGCCCAATTCATTGGGCTTGGCCCATGGGCGCCCCTATCTTGTTGGTTATTAGTCAATGTGTCAAAAGTCAGGGTCTTATTGTAAATTGTGGGATCCCTATAAATAGGACCCCACTCTCTCCATTTTGAGGTAATGAATCAATGAATGAAAAACTTGCCATTTTGAGAGTTTAAACTTCTTATCTAGTGGAGAGATTCCATTATTTGGGTGAGAGACCCTAGGGGAGAGATTCCCCACCCATCCCTCTCTTAATCTCTCTCTTTCACTCCCCTTTCTCTCTCCTCCACACCAAATTTCGAAAATTTTATCTCTCCTCCCTTCCCAACCACCACTCTCCCACCTACCCCCATTAAAGGCCACTCCCCTTCCCCACACATCCCATTACTCCACCCCCTAGTCCCAAGAGAGCTTCCACCAATCCTAGCTCCACCTCCCAACCCCCAACTACCCCACCGACTTCCCCAAGCACCCTTCCCACTACCCCAAGCACCCCTTCCCTTCCCCAACACAACCCCTCCCATCCCCAAGACCACCATTGAATACCCTCCATTAAGGAAAATTCAAACTCACATTCCCTCCACCCACTTGTGTCCCCCTCACCTTCCCCTCTCCCTCCAAGCCCAAATTCGCAGCTCCTCTCTCACCCATAGCAAACACCCCCTTCCAGACCCCATTCTCCCCTTCCCACACCTTGAAACCCCCCCTCCTAGACCCCCTCATAGTTGGGGGTTGCCCCTACACACAACCACCTCATTTCCCCTCCCATCTACCCCATTCCCCATTACCTATCTCCACCCTCTCAAGTTCTGGTTGCAGGCAGCAGATTGGCTGCTGGTTGTAGAGGCCACCCCGTCGTCCCCTGGGAGCTTCAGGTGGCATACTATATACCAACGGAAGCGTCTGCCTGTCTTCTTCACAACAGTGGTGGTCCCGTCCCATTCCGAGTTCGAGATCGACCAGGAGAGCCATTCTCCCACAACTGCACAGATCCCCCCTGGCAGGATACCAGAGCCGGAATGGAAGCTCGATTGCGATGATCGTGTTGGGAATCGGATCGAGAGTTCTTCTTCAAACATCTTGTACTACGAGTCTTATAACATCTCCAAGAAGTAGAGCCTCATTTGGCGACCGTACCTGAAAGTTATCAATTTTCTCCCTAGGGTGCTCGGTTCTGCTTCCACTTAGTCTACACCGACCCCTCCTCAGTGTTTAGAGCCTACCGGTCGACCCTGACATCAGCTGGCATCCCCGTTGGTCTTGCTTCGAAGAGGACTCATCAACGGTTCCAACGACTCTAGCGGCACCTGATTCAGAGCTCGGGAGCGACCATGGAAACCTCTGTTTTCTGCTGTTGGGAACCTAAAGCTGTCAGATCCGAGGGTCTGCCACCCTGTTCAAGCCCCTACCCCGACCAGCAGCGGTGCCCGAAGAAATTTAAAAAATTCAAGCATCATTCAGATCCAGCTACGAAGAATCTAAAAGTAGTTTCGTCTGCAACAAAATTTGGGGCTGACCACAGCATCCAAATACCTGACGGTCTATCCTGAGACACAGTCAGCGGACAGATTCGGCTTCGACTTCCCTCTCTTCACTTCTAGCTCGAATTCCCCTCCCCGCTTGGCCGGCTGAAGGCCCCTCCCTGCGTGGAGGTCGTATTGAGTGTATTCATTGGCTTCCCTTCCCTGAGATCCCCCCCTTGCATAGGGGTAGTTCATGTATTATTTACACTCACAGGTTTGAAGCTTCATCGATGCGGCGTGCGGGTGCTTCCCCTCGCCTCCCCGCTCGCCCCCGTCTCCGACCGGAGTCGGTTTCTTCAAACCGGCTAGGTGAGAACTCGTCCCTTGCTCTCAATTATTTTTGTTCATTTAATATTCTCCAATTGCGCCGTCGGTAAGGAAGAGAGCGCCCGATCTTAAGGCTCCACCGCACTTGTGCGACCCCCGTGGGTGTGAGTGAGTGATCCACGTCCCTCGGCCAAGGCCAACACATTGAGTTGAATATCCGCACCTCAAGAGGAGGTTTGACTTAGACTTTGCTGGCCCTCTACCAGCAAGGGGCTTGTCCCATTTCCTCGACTCGGCATCCCTGAGTTACCCCCGAGTTAAGTGTGTGTGCCAGACGAAGGTCCACTTGCGTAGGCTTCATAGCCTTGTGGTTGTGCTTGTTAAATTAGGTCCGAGGTTGTGTCACATCAAGTGGTATCAGAGCCAAGTTTTAGACTTGTCTCTACTAAGTCTAGTCCTTGGGCACATTTGCATTCATCAACATGGCTACCTCTCTTTGGTCACATTCATCCCACTCAACCCCCCACAAGGGACCGATCAACCCTCCATTTGACATAATCTCTTTTGAGGATCTCCTCTTCGATGGATCATGCTATAGTGCCTACCTAAAGTGGGAGGTCACCATGGAAAAACATTTTGAGAGAACTATGGTTTATGGACCCGCAAGAGTCCGCGTTGCCATGGGGTAATTTCGGGGTCAAGCCAAGGAAAAATGGAGGAACATAGTGGTCTTAAGGGACATTAGGAAACAAGAACCCATTTCCTCATGGGATGATATGAAGAAAGAACTTAGAAAAATATACATTCCCAAATATTCCCACCCCTTCTACTCAAACACCCCTAGCCCGAGGTGCACTACCACTCCTCCATCCCCACCCGACCAACTTGATACCACCTTTAGGCCTCCTCCCCCCCACTCCCAACAAATCACTTCTCAACCATCATAACTACACTTCGCGACCAAGTCCTCTCCCATAAGGCCCAAATAAACCAAGCATCCACCTCTCCACCAAATCCCCTAAGGGTCCCCACACTCCAACCAAAACCCCCTTCCGCAAACCTCACTATCCAAACTCAATTGGCCCCCACTTCCCCCCCTCCACAACCGGTCGATCCCAAGGGGAAGAGACCCCTAACCGACCCGGTTTCCCCAATAAGGACCACCATTCAAACCCAAGTGGACCCCGTGTCCATCCCTCAACCTAGACCCATGACGGCTATCACCACCCAACCCACAATCCCTCACCAAACCCATACCCCACATCTCCCCTTGGTCCCCACCACTACCCCTCCATCGTCCCCTAAAAAGGGTACACCCCCCAAAACCTATCAACCCAAATCTTGTCACCCAACCCACCTTCCACTTCCAACCCCAATCCTACCCCAACCTAGGCCTCCACTACTTTCACTCCCAAACCCCACTCTACCAATCCCAATCCTAGTTTCCCTTTACCCTCCACCCCGGGAGCACCACACACCAACCCTCATCACCCCAAAAGACCCCCTCACCTCCTTGGTAGAAGAACTCATACCCGATCTAATAGTTGTGAGCACTCCAAACCCACCCCCCACCTTGGAGGAAACCCAAGTCCAAGTTGAAGAAGAAACCTCACACGATGGTCTTTACCTTACACCACCCTCTCTAGTTGGGGCGTAGCTCATCTTAGGAGAACCCATTGTTAGTTGGCTAAAGGAGAGCCCAATTAGAGAGATCCCGGCCCATGTTTTCCCTCCCATAGAACAAGACCTTCCCATAGTGCCCTTCTTCTCTTATCACACCACAATCCAAGCATCCTATCAAGTGGAGACCTTAGAGGACCTTCTCAAGGGCATAGCATGGCAATTAGAGATGACTAGCATGTTGACCCCTATGGTCGAACAACCTATGAGCCTTAGCCTCCTACACCTATGCATAGGGTCTATCACCTCGGTTTGCACCATTGGTTGCTACACTAGCGACCTCCTTCTATTCCTCCCTACACCCGATGAGCCCAACCTTCTCCTCGATTTAGAGCTTCTTATCTCGGGTAGAAAGCCAAGCCCTCCACTCATTGCCGACCCACTTGCCAAGAACATTGGCCCAACTATCATGGAGAAGGATGACTTAGCACCTTTTGAGGATCTTGAGGACATGAAGTTCCTCCCCCTAGGTAACCCATTTTATGATCCATATGATCCATTCCAATAGGAGTCAAGAGACTCGTGTGACCCAAACACTTTATCCACCACCCACCTTTCCCTACACCAACTCACCATGTTTGACCCAATTCACTCCATCTTAGACCCGGGTTACACCTTGGGAGCCATGACCTTGGGCCACATATCCCTAGGTAATGAGGTTGTGCTCCACCCCATGATGACCACCTTCTTAGATCTATTCGACCCTTTCCAATGGGAGTTCAAAGGTTGTCCCACACCTATACACAAGGAAGTCACCTATAGGAAAAACATGCATGTGTCTAGGCTTACCACACCACTTGGCATGAACACTATGTTGGGTCCATTCATTCATATCACCCACATGTCAAGTAGAAAGCATGAGTGGTCCATATTCGGATGTATTGGTCCACCCTCATTCATCATGGGTCTTAAGCATGTCAAAAGCATCTACGGATGCCCGGGTCCCCCGACATTCATCACCACTTTGCATGATAGGTTAACATATGGTTGTCCCGGCCCACCTAGGCCCATCAAAGTCTACATGACAACATTACATGATAAGTCCACATATGGTTGCCCCGGCCCACCAAGGTTCATCAAGGTCCATATGGCATCATGGCATGATAGGTCCATCTATGGTTGTCCAGGTCCACCCATAACCACTAAAAGGATAGCATTCACAAAATTGCATGATAACCTTGCAAGCGCATCAACAAGAGTCATGAAATCTACAAAAGGCCGACCGACTCAATGGCGTCACCAAGAAATCCAAATGGGTGATTCCGGGATGGTGAGGAATGAGAGGCTCTCACATAGAGACAACTCAAGATTGAGGTTTTGTGGGATCAGCCCCTTCCAGGTTTTGAGATGCATTAGCCCCACTACTAAGTTAGGCCTCCTCAAGGGATACAGAGTTAACTTCAGATTCAATGTGGAAAGCCTTGTGTCACACAAGGGACCCACGGTGGCACCAAGTGAGAAATTCAAGCCCCCTTCCTCCCTTGAGAGAGCACCCACCCCTCCCCATGTGAGCCCCATCAACCCAGAGAGCCCGACGTAAGCAACTTGAGAGAATATTGGATTAACATGTAATCATCACTCGGAGCAAGGTGAACGGGATCTACCTCGCTAGGTGGAAGAATCGGCTTCTTTCGGAAGACATGTGAGCGGTACCACCTCTTACTCGACGGAGTCGAGTTCTCCGCATCCCAGGAGTATGATGGGGTCATCACCATCCGTCCTGACACTCTCGACCATTCTCGTCACCCCGGAGGCGTACATCATGGTCTAGTCATTTATTTTGAGTCCTATGTATGTTTCTTTATTTTATTTGAGTCATATCATTGTAATTTCCCTTTTATTTGAGTCATGTCCCTAGGTCTTGTGCTTATTTCCCTAGGTTTGAGTGTCATTAGGTTTATTAGTTAGCTATTGGGCCTAATTCATTGGGCTTGGCCCATGGGCGCCCCTATCTTGTTGGTTATTAGTCAATGTGTCAAAAGTCAGGGTCTTATTGTAAATTGTGGGATCCCTATAAATAGGACCCCACTCTCTCCATTTTGAGGTAATGAATCAATGAATGAAAAACTTGCCATTTTGAGAGTTCAAACTTCTTATCTAGTGGAGAGATTCCATTATTTGGGTGAGAGACCCTAGGGGAGAGATTCTCCACCCATCCCTCTCTTAATCTCTCTCTTTCACTCCCCTTTCTCTCTCCTCCGCACCCAATTTTGAAAATTTTCTCTCTCCTCCCTTCCCAACCACCACTCTCCCACCTACCCCCATTAAAGGCCACTCCCCTTCCCCACACATCCCATTACTCCACCCCCTAGTCCCAAGAGAGCTTCCACCAATCCTAGCTCCACCTCCCAACCCCCAACTATCCCACCCACTTCTCCAAGCACCCTTCCCACTACCCCAAACACCCCTTCCCTTCCCCAACACAACCCCTCCCATCCCCAAGACCACCATTGAATACCGTCTATTATGGAAAATTCAAACTCACATTCCCTCCACCCACTTGTGCCCCCCTCACCTTCCCCTCTCCCTCCAAGCCCAAATTCGCAGCTCCTCTCTCACCCATAGCAAACACCCCCTTCCAGCCCCCATTCTCCCCATCCCACACCTTGAAACCCCCCCCTCCTAGACCCCCTCACAGCTGGGGGTTGCCCCTACACACAACCACCTCATTTCCCCTCCCATCTACCCCATTCCCCATTACCTATCTCCACCCTCTCAAGTTCTGGTTGCAGGCAGCAGATTGGCCACAGGTTGCAGAGGCCACCCTGTCATCCCTTGGGAGCTTCAGGTGGCATACCATATACCTACGGAAGCCTCTACCTGTCTTCTTCGTAACGGTGGTGGTCCCGTCCCATTCCGAGTTCGAGATCGACCAGGAGAGCCATTCTCCCACAACTGCGTAGATCCCCCTGGTAGGATACCAGAGCCAGATTGGAAGCTCGACTGCGATGATCGTGTTGGTAATCGGATCGAGAGTTCTTCTTGAAACATCTTCTACTATGAGTCTTCTAACATCTCCAAGAAGCAGAGCCTCATTTGGCGACCGGACCTGAAAGTTATCAATTTTCTCCCTCGGGTGCTCGGTTCTGCTTCCACTTAGTCTGCACCGACCCCTCCTCAGTGTTCAGAGCCTACCGGTCGACCCTGACATCAGCTGGCATCTCCGTCAGTCTTTCTTCGAAGAGGACTCGTCAACGGTTCCAACGACTCTGGAGGCACCTGATTCAGAGCTCGGGAGCGACCGTGGCAACCTCTGCTTCCTGCTGTTGGGAACCTGAAGCTGTCAGATCCGAGGGTCTGCCACCCTGTTCAAGCCCCTACCCCGACCAGCAGCGGTGCCCGAAGAAATTTAAAAAATTCAAGCATCATCCAGATCCAGCTACGAAGAATTTCCAAGTGGTTTCGTCTGCAAACAAATTTGGGACTGACCACAGCATCCAAATACCTGACGGTCTGTCCTGAGACACAGTCAGCGGGTAGATTCGGCTTCGACTTCCCTCTCTTCACTTCTAGCTCGAATTCCCCTCCCCGCTTGGCCGGCTGAAGGCCCCTCCCTGCGTGGAGGTCGTATTGAGTGTATTCATTGGCTTCCCTTCCCCGAGATCCCCCCCTTGCATGGGGGTAGTTCATGTATTATTTACACTCACAGGTTTGAAGCTTCATCGACGCGGCGTGCGGGTGCTTCCCCTCGCCTCCCCGCTCGCCCCCGTCTCCGACCAGAGGCGGTTTCTTCAAACTGGCTAGGTGAGAACTCGTCCCTTTCTCTCAATTATTCTTGTTCATTTAATATTCTCCAATTACGCCATCGGTAAGGAAGAGAGCGCCCGATCTTAATGCTCCACTGCACTTGTGCGACCCCCGTGGGTGTGAGTGAGTGATCCGCGTCCCTCGGCCAAGGCCAACACATTGAGTTGAATATCCGCACCTCAAGGGGAGGTTTGACTTAGACTTTGCTGGCCCTCTACCAGCAAGGGGCTTGTCCCATTTTCTCGACTCGGCATCCCCGAGATACCCCCGGGTTAAGTGTGTGTGCCTTACGAAGGTCCGCTTGCATAGGCTTCAAAGCCTTGTGGTTGTGCTTGTTAAATTAGGTCCGAGGTTGTGTCACATCAGAGACTCTGTCGATTTTTTGTCAGAAAAGACTTTGTCTTCAACAGCCGCCTCCTGACTTTGTTTGCTTTCTTTGTATTTGTCTTGGGTGCAGATATCATGGCATCTGGATCTTCTTCCTCCTTCCGTGCTATGGTGACATGGAGGGACGTTTATTCTTTGGACAGAGGCCATGGCAAACTGGCCATAGTAGCAGAGACTTCTGATTCAGAGACCGAGACGGTGGACACAAACCGCCTGCTGATCATCGGAAGTGATTCTTTCAAGTATGAACGCCCTGACGGCTCTAGGGTGGATCATCCCAAGGATAAGCATCTGATGTCTTTTCTGAAGCGGTTCAATCTTTAGGGGAAGTGGGATCTGTTCCTCGTCCGGAAGGCTGAGCTAGCACTTCTTGAGGGACGGGACAGCCTCACCGACTGTGTTGTAAGGGGAAGACCCATATATTTGCCAGGTGAACCCAGGAAGTGGGGTGCCTGTGGGGATGAGATTTATTTATCGGTCCTTATTATTTATGCTTTTTTATTCTATTGTTTATTCGGTTTGTTAATTAGGCATGCCAGTCACTGGCGTGATAATTTATTGTACGCTCGATCTGACTCGGTCAGTCGATTGTGATGTTCGTGTCAGGACCCGGAGTCCGCCATACCATAAAGGTCATGACGTTAATTACGTCCTCTAAGAAAGAGGACCACCCTTAATTAATTGCCAAGAAAGGGTGCCTTGAGGGCAAAATAAGATAAGACTGTGACGCTAACTCCGCTAACGGGACGCGAAACATGCATAGAAAACCATGCTACGCGGGACATGATAACAGTGTTATGGCGCAAATCCAGCAGCATATCCCCTTATTTTGGACTATGCCAAAAGGGGAGTATAGGTCATCCACCCACGGAATGCCGGGATGGAAGCCAGAAGGAGAGCCGGGCGTAGCCCGAGATCCAGAAGGATCTGAGTGTGACGGGACAATGTCCATTGCCATGGTGTTTGTTGATATTCTCTTTAGAAGCCATTGGAGGACATGCAGCGGTGGAACTCCAAGGGTCGATAGGGTTAGAAGACAATTTGAGGGTCAAATGGCATATAATGTGGGGGTAGGACCCCATCATTCTAGCTCCGTCGGACATGGATGAAGAACCATGAAACCCCTACTATGTGGTGTGGATTGGTATGATGGTCCATGGAGGTTAGGGTACCAAGTCTAGACTAGCTTTGGGTTCGATAAAGTTGCTGAGGAGTTAGATGTTTGAGTGATGGTTGATATTAGAGTAAACCGACGTGGTTGGGGTTTCGGCACGGAGATGAACCGGCGCGGCTGGGGTTCCGGCACGAAGGCAAATCGGCGCGGCTGGGGTTTCGGCACAAAGGGTAGACTGGCGCGACAGGCCACTCGGCGCGCCCATCACCCGGCGTGAAGTTGGCGCCGAGAGGAGGCTGCGCCGGGAGGAGATGTGGCGCAGATAACAATATGTTCTTTTGAGTTTTCAAGTATTATGGAGGCTTTATGAATTCAAAAGGGGTCCTTTGTGTTCAATGGGGGGTTTCATGAGTTTGTTCATGGTGGTATTTGAGTGGGATAGAGAGTGAGGGTAGGCTCATCCATAGAAATTCTAAGGAGACCACGTGACTATGATGGTTATATTCCCCTCTGACGGTGGTGAGCAGAGGATCATGTGATGGTGTAGCTCAGATCTCTACCACACAGCTGGGGTTAGATTCATAATCTCAGTGAAAGCGTCACACTACACGATAAAGTAAAGCTTGTGGATGAATTTTGGCAGCATTTCCCCTTATTTTGGACTGTGCCAAAAGGAGAGTATAGGTCATCCAGCCACGGAATGCTGGGGTGGAAGCCAAAAGAGAGGCGGGCGTAGCCCTGGATCCAAAAAGGATCTCAATTTTATGGGACATTATCCACGTATTGCGGGATTTATTGATATCCCCTGTGTAGCCAATGGAGAACATACAGTGGCAGAACTCCATGACTTGATGGAGTGGCATAGTGTAGGGGGGGATCAACCCCGTTGATGTAGCTCTCGTGAGGGTCGAGGGAAGGGTAATGTTTCTCCTCAGAAGGACAGGGTATTATGACCAAGGATGGCATGGCTTAGAAGGGTGTCGGCACGAAGCTATCGGCATGGCCGGCTTTGGCACAAAGGGGGGATGGAGGCCTTGGCCTGACCAGTAGCCCAAGAGGTCTCGACGCGATGGGACGAGAGCAACCGGAGCGGGTAGCACTCGGCGCGAGAGTCGCGCCGAGGGAGGGTCGCGCCGGGAGGTTGGGAGGATTTTTGAAACAAGGGTTTTAGTATGGTTTGAAGGGGATTATGAGGTGAGGACTTCGGAGGGCTTTTGGGGGGTTCTAATGGGGGTTTATTCAAGGATTTAGGGCGAACACTGGAGATGGCTATGGAGAAAGTAATCTAGGGAGAAAATGGCCTTCCCTCAGGGGCCTCACTGGGAGCCTGATCACACACTGATCCTCGTGAATTCCAGTTTGAGTCTATTCCTCCTAGTTTCACAATCGAGAAACCAGGAGATAGACTGTCTCCGGCTCTCGATGTGGAGGTGAGGTTGGGAAGGACTACGGCAAAACACACTCGTGCAGATGGGATACGCTTGCAGTAGCTATTGAATACATTGAACCTCGGATGCAGAGGAAGAAAGGAAAATGAAAGGGCGAGCTTCAGCCCTCTTTTATTAACTATTCATCCAAATAGCATACACGCATCTAGCTCAGAAGAAAATCCAACTGAGAAAAAACATACATAGACTCTATCCCTGATAACAGGGCTACATTAGCATTCGATGCTACTGGAGGGAGGATGCTCGAAAATAGACACAAAAGAAGAAATGGATATTCAAATAAAAGACATGGGGAAAGGGAAACTGTAGCCTGTCAGGGCATCTTGAAACCGATCCCACCTTAACTCTTCCTTCGAATCTCTGCAACTCTCTCTTCTCCTCAGGTTCCTAAGAGAGCTCTCGAGCTCCCTTTCCTTTCGGTGGCTATTGCTCCCTGTTACCTCTATTGCCTCTTCTTTTTTCTTCTATCTTCTGTTCTCTCTTTTTCTTTCGTCTCTCTCTCTTTTTTAGTTCCGGTCTTCCTCTCTTCTTCTTGTTCGAAGGTAGCAGCCTTTATAGAAGGATGGCCTTTTGTTCTCGGCGTGATCTCCCCGGCGCGCCTCAACACTCATCATCTTGGCACGCATGGCTTCGTATTGGGCTTGGCCCATTTGTTCAGAACACGACGTCGGAGGAGGCGCATCTAATGGGCTTCTTTTCATTGTTCTGATGGGCTTCTTGGTATATTCTTCTTGAGGCTTGTCTAACACCTTGCGTTCACACCCATATATGAGGTAGTGTGAACCCCCTTTCATGAGAATCAGAATTATCTGAGGCTTCTCTTCAGCAGGCAGATGATTGCCTGGAATTTGTCATAGTTTTATCAGCCTGACTATTTGAATGATAGTCATGTTGGGCAGTGGCCTAGCCAGAGGTGGCTTCAACCGAACAAAGTGTTTGGGGGTAGTGAACCTCATCTATTATGATTCTCAAAATCTCCGGGGATGGCACACGAGCCGCACCCTTGATTGGTCTTCAAAAGCCCTGAATTTGCTTAAAGGGTTCTTCTTGTACATTTTAGGTGTCAACAAATGCCCCCCACCCGCAGGTGGCGTAAGCGAAGTATGAGTGACACGGGACATGCGGGTGTACATTGCACCGCACTTTGTAATTTCTTCAGGCTTGCTCATGTTCATTGTTCATCCTTGCGACTCTGAGTCTTCATTCTGCTTGTATAATCCCAGTACTTTGTAAGCATACTCGGATGGACACCAGCATTTTTGGTTTAATCTTCTGATTGCAGCACCCCTGGGTGAGCCAACCGGCGCCATTGACGATTTGGGCATGCCCAACGGCGCGGCACCCAACCGGAGCGAGCTTCATGTCGGCCCGATGGATCTCGGCGTGACTCTTTGTTTGGTGCTTTCGGTGTAGTGATACTCTCTGGTATCATCTTCTGATGCCATCGTGGTTTCGCCGGAGGCTTTGGATATGCTACCACTTGCCACAATGTCTTGTTCAGAGGCGGTTACTATACTTCACCCTGTGCTAGTAAGAGTACATGTAGCCGCCGAAGTATCATCAATGGAGCTGAGCCCACTGGGAGGGAGTCTCGCCCTGGTGCCTGCAACAGAATTGAGAGCTGCAGTTGAACCGTCAAGGGGTTCTGCCATCGTCCCGGCGGCCATAATGAATATTGCGCCTGACCCTGCGGCTCCATCCGTGCCAGAAATAAGGTTGGAACCTCCGCCTCTTCTAGCACCTGTAGAAGAGAGTTCTTCAAAGAGCCCGACGGAGCAAGAGCATGCTACTGTGGTACCTGCCACTTCGGCTCTGGTGGTCGTTCCATCTTCTTCTTTCGAGCCAGACATTGGCTTATGGGCTTCCATAGACAGGGAGGTGACCTTTGAGGTGGCTCCGACAGCCTCCCTGGGCTTTACTTCATCGGAGGACTTTGTCTGGTGGCACTTAGAGATATTGCATCAAGTCATAGAATCTCAGCCAACATTATCTTACCTCCAACTGAAGGAAGTGGCTGAACGACTGACGCTTGGGCTGTAGGCACTAGGCTGTCCTTGGATACCTGGACCCAGCGAGTGCTGTTCCTGCTAAAATTTGTAAACCGCAGAGACTTTCTCGGGAGGGTGATGAACGACCGGATAGCGGCCCTTAAATTACAGAAAGCCGATTGTCAGACGGAGCTGGCGTCCCTGACCTCCGATCTTCACAGGAACAAGGCCCATGTTGAAACTTCAGCTGCTCGGGAACAATTTCTATGCAGCCGACGGGAAGAACTCTGGGCAGAATTGGCTGCCGTTGAAGCTGAGATACCACTGCTGGAGGCTGCAGAAGTTCAGGGCATTGAAGAGACCACCTTGCTAGAGGGTAGAGTCACATCCCTAGAGACTGAGGTGACTCACGTTCAGGAGGAAGAAATGCAACTCCATGAATTGGGAGCGGTTCCATATGTTGGGCTCGTTGACTTCGCAGATATCTTCAGGAGATCTTAGTCGATCTACCTTTGTAATTCGTCCCCTCCGAAGGGCCCCTTTTGTATTCATTCCCCTCCTTTTTGCAATGAAATACAAGTTTCCTTTACTATTTTAGGTGTCCACCTTTGCACTTGCATTCTATCATATCTTGTGGCAACTTTGGTGACCTGCTTGGAAGTATACCCATATCTGTGCCGCAGGAGAGCGTCCACCCTTTCAAGGAAAGGATGGGGGCCTCACTCCACCGTGTGATGGGGTTCCAGAGGTTGCTAGATTGGTACAGATGTAAGTCTTGTCGACAAGAAATGTCAAAAATACGACTGCTAGCTGATGAGAGGTCCATCCGGGATAGGCTTTATCACCGGTGGGATAACTGATGGGAGTTCCACTCAGAGGTATAGCATATACTTTATAATAATCACATTACTTTCCCAATCGCCCTTTCGGGTTTTTGTCGGGGCCAGATTTGGGGAAATGCTGGCCGACCTTGCCGATGGTGACAAGGGTCGAAAAGGTAGTTGGTCTTGCCGATGGTGACAAGGACCGAAAAGGGTAGCGACAGATCTTGCAGCGATGACAAGGGTCGAAAAGGTAGATGGTCTTGTCGATGGTGATAAAAAACTGAAAAGGGTAGCGACCGATCTTACCGATGGTGACAAGGGTCGAAAAGGTAGTTGGTCTTGCCGATGGTGACAAGGACCGAAAAGGGTAGCGACCGATCTTGCCGATGGTGACAAGGGTCGAAAAGGTAGTTGGTCTTGCCGATGGTGACAAGGACCGAAAAGGGTAGTGACAGATCTTGTCGCGGTGACAAGGGTCTAAAAGGTAGATGGTCTTGTCGATGGTGACAAAAACTGAAAAGGGTAGCGACCGATCTTGCCGATGGTGACAAGGGTCGAAAAGGTAGACGGTCTTGCCGATGGTGACAAGGACCGGAAAGGGTAGCGACCGATCTTGCCGATGGTGACAAGGGTCGAAAAGGTAGTTGGTCTTGCCGATGGTGACAAGGACCAAAAAGGGTAGCGACCGATCTTGCCGATGGTGACAAGGGTCGAAAAGGTAGACGGTCTTACCGATGGTGACAACAGACCGAAAAGGGTAGCGACCGATCTTGCCAATGGTGACAAGGGTCGAAAAGGTAGACGGTCTTGCTGATGGTGACAAGGACCGAAAAGGGTAGCGACCGATCTTGCCGATGGTGACAAGGGTCGAAAAGGTAGACGGTCTTACCGATGGTGACAAGGATCGAAAAGGGTAGCGACCGATCTTGCCGATGGTGACAAAGGTCGAAAAGGTAGACGATCTTGCCGATGGTGACAAGGACCGAAAAGGGTAACGACCGATCTTGCCGATGGTGACAAGGGTCGAAAAGGTAAACGGTCTTGTCGATGGTGACAAGGACCGAAAAGGGTAGCGACCGATCTTGCCGATGGTTACAAGGGTCGAAAAGGTAGATGATCTTGCTGATGGTGACAAGGACCAAAAAGGGTAGTGACCGATCTTGTCGATGGTGACAAGGGTCGAAAAGGTAGACGGTCTTGTCGATGGTGACAAGGACCGAAAAGGGTAGCGACTGATCTACCGATGGTGACAAGGGTCGAAAAGGTAGACGGTCTTACCGATGGTGACA
Organism: Amorphophallus konjac; assembly: GCA_022559845.1. Classification (NCBI taxonomy): domain Eukaryota; kingdom Viridiplantae; phylum Streptophyta; class Magnoliopsida; order Alismatales; family Araceae; genus Amorphophallus; species Amorphophallus konjac. The sequence continues at coordinate 243,036,643 of CM040127.1, forward strand.
AGGACCGAAAAGGGTAGCGATCGATCTTGCCGATGGTGACAAGCGTCGAAAAGGTAGACGGTCTTGCCGATAGTGACAAGGACCGAAAAGGGTAGCGACCGATCTTGCCGATGGTGACAAGGGTCGAAAAGGTGGCTGTGGAATGGCAAGCGAGGGTAACCTCGCTACTACATCATCATTTCGTTTCATTTTTTATCATCATTTTTTTAGCACATTACTGACTCAAGCGCCCTTTCGAGTTTTCACCGAAGTCAGGCCCCCTCTTGCTTTTGCCCATGTGCCCTCTCGGGTTTTCACGCGGCGGGGTACCCGATTTTACCTGCGACGCCCTTTCGGGTTTTCGCCATAGCCGGGTGATAGCCATTTTTGCCCTTGTCCCATTTTAGGAACAAGACCGGCGGGGTATCTCTATTTTTAACCCCATTTGGTTTCTTTCTCTTTTTTTTCCTTTTTTTTATACTTTGCAGAGAATCCGGAACACATGAGAGCTTGTTTGCTAGGACGCCGACCGGCCTTGTCGATGATGACAAGGGTCGGATCCTGGTTTGGTTCGTCGACATTGGTTAAATGCCGAAGCAAAGGCTATATGGTTCTTAACCGGGACGAAAGGTCCAGGCCAAGGGACAGAGGTCGACCTATCTCGCTGATGATGATGAGGGTCGACCCTGGGTTTGTTCATCGATGTGGGTTACACGTTGAAGCAAAGGGTATATTCATTAATAGGGACAAAAGGTCCAAGTTAAGGGTAGAGATCGACCGATCTCACCGATGAAGACGAGGGTCGAACATGGGTTTGTTCATCGGCAGGGGTTACATGTCGATGCAAAGGTATGATTATTAATAGGGACGAAAGGTCCCAGTTAAAGGATAGAGGTCGACCGGTCTCGCCGATGATGATGAGGGCCGAACACGGGTTTGTTCATCGACATGGGTTACATGTCGAAGCAAGGAGTATATTCATTAACCGGGACGAAAGGTCTGAGTTAAATGTAGAGGTCGACCGATCTCGCCGATGATGACGAGGGTCGAACACGGGTTTGTTCATCGACATGGGTTACACGTCGAAGCAAGGAGTGTGTCCATTAACCGGGACGAAAGGTCCGAGTTAAAGGTAGAGGTTGACCGATCTCGCCGATGATGATGAGGGTCAAACGCGGGTTTGTTCATCAACATGGGTTACATGTCGAAGCAAAAGTATGTTCATTAACAAGGATGAAAGGTCCGAGTTAAGGGATAGAGGTCGATCGGTCTCGTTGATGATGACGAGGGCCGAACACGGTTTGGTAGGGGATCTCTGGTGGGGCTTTTGATGGTTGTCCCTTGGGAGCTTCATTAGGAGGAGAACAAAGAGGAACTTTTTAGGTTACCACTTTACTAACTTAAGCACCCTTTCGGGTTTTCGCCGAAGCCAGCCCCCTCTTGCTTTTACCCACGCGCTGTCACGCCCCGACGCGGAATATCGGGACCGACAGTAGAAAATGCTGGTAAAGATAACATGCTAAGCTAAGAATTAACATAATACCATGAATAGAAATAACTCCAATTCTATTATAATAATCATCAAACGTCTTACAAACGACTCAAACATAATCAAACATAATCTCTACTCGACTCCGGTACAATAACTAACACCAGTTCTAAGACCTAGCTTGATGTAAACAACTAAACAAACTCAACATATCTACTAGCTGATACACTCCAAGCTATCACTCTCGCCCATTCCCATCCATCTGTGAATCTTCACCTGAGCTACCTGGAAAAGGGGGAAACAACTATATGAGCGAACGCTCAGTAGGTAACAACAGGCAAGTGTAAGTGATTAACCAATTAATTACATGTATAAGAACGGAAAGAAAAGATATAACGATCGAATGAACAACGTAATAACAGAAAGTGCTAAAGAATGGAATGGAATAACAATATGACAAGAATGATAAGATTACAAGAATTGCAAGTTTATGAACAATATACATAATAGGAAATTGCAGGAAATTGGCCAACAAGCAACATTGTAACCAAGTCAAACACGATTCAAGTAAGATATAAGAGATCATTGTCATAGACATCACGCTAGTCATGCACTCGGTGCAATGCCTCACCCTGTCATTATAAACTCCCATGGGCGCAAGTACTTTTCGGACGCTTCCCCAGGACCAGACCGGGCCCCTATGGTGCGTTGGCATTGATTGATTGGATCCAAGATCCCAAGTTGTCTAGACTTTAATCAAGTTAAATGGCCAATTATAATCAAGTATAAACTTACCTCAGAATATCCCAAGGCTGAGTTGAAGAATTACTATCCAGAATTTTTGTCCAGGAGTTCAAATTATCAAGAACCATCATGTTCTTAGATTCAAAACCATAAAACACGGGGAAAACTAGTCTCTGGAAGAGATGCGGTCAATACTGGGCCGCTCAAGGCTTGTGCGGTCGACACTGGGCCACACTAACAGGAACTAGGTTGGGTTTAGCCCTCGGTAGGTCAAGGTTGAGCGGCTGCTGACAGGCCGCCCTTTGATATGAACGGTTAGGATAGGGCCGCACAAGGCCAGAAGGTTACAGAATCGAGGACAAGATGTGTGGTCCTGACAGAGCCGCTCATGAGCTGAACGGTCCACTCAGGGCCGCCTGAGAGAAGTACGGTCCATTACGGGCCGTAGAACACAGGGCCTAACCAAGAGTTAGAATTTAGCCCAAGTGATCTCCCGAGCTACCATAGGCAGGGTGGAACTGAACTAGAGTGTAGCCCACTGTCTGCTGGTCAGCCTAGGGTCTACTGGGCTGATCAAAATAGGATTTGGCCGAAGATAGATCAAGGATAATCGGCCAAGACAAATTGGCATCTGCCAGGGATGAACGGTCTCCACTGGCCCGTTCATTGGTATATGCGGTCTATCAATAGCCGCGCAAGTCTCTGTTAGTCCAATTCGGATTAACTCAAATAACAGAGGTTCAATTGAGTCTAAATCAAAACTAGGAGATATAATGGTTCAAGATTAAGGTTATAACAAGTATAAACCTAATAGCCATTCAATTATAAAGGATTCACAATTAAAAATTGACATTCATTGGAAAGATGAATCAAGATCAAGCTCAATTAAATAAATCAGCAAGACTGATTTACTGTCATGAATTATAGTTTATTAGGTGTGTTTCAAACATGCAATTAACCACTAATCTACTAACATAACATGCTGAAATGATAATTAATCTATTCTGTTACTAATGTGTGGTACCTTACATCTCAATGAACAGTCACAGACTGGCTGCACACGTCCCCTCAGATCAGAAGACCTGCTGGATATGGACGGTCGGTAGTGTGCCGTTGGGAAGGATGTGCGGTCTGGAACTGGCCGCAGGTGACATATGCGGTTAGGGATCGGCCGCACGTTCTAGGGACACGAACAGATATAGAAACATATAAATGGTCAACAGAGGGCCGCCTGTCTGGGATGTGCGGTCTATCGTGTGGCCGCACATGTCCAAACAGGTCGCTACCCCTCTCTCCTTGCCCGACTCCGGCGAGGTTTCTAGGGTTAAATTAAAACATGAAATTCGCACGATATAAAGCATGAAATTTGGGGCTTTTACTATCAAAAGAAAGAGCACGAAAAACTATACAAGATGCATGAACCAATTTTATGTTTATAGCCTGGAATCACTACTTAATCGAAAGGGAACAATTATAACCCTAGATGTGACATGCTTCTACTAAAACCTAAAATTCTCACAGGATACTTGATAGAATTTAGAGCTTTCTACATCAATGAAAAGCTAACACGATGCTGCTTCTAACCATATATTATTTGTAGGGTTTGGCTTGCTATCACCTACCTGAATCAGATGAAGAAGGAAGGAAAAAGAAAACCAAGGACGCCGGTACACACAGCCACTAATCGCTCGAGATCTCCCTTGGTCCAACTCCTCTGCAGCCGCCGCTGGTTCTAAACGATTCTAGGGTTAGAGAGCTTCATTTTAATAGGTCACACACCTTCTGGAGGCTTCTATGCGCGGAGTATTCGTCCACGCAAGTTGGGTCGATGTGAACGCCGTCACAAAGGTTGACTCGATCCAAACTCTGCCGAAAGCATCTCCTAAGGTTAGGGTTTCGAGAGATTAAGAAAGGGTAAATGATCCTCTCATCCTGGCCTTTCATTTTCCACCAATTTGGACTCATTAGATGGAGTATTGGGCTCGAATTTGGCGTTTCAAGGTATGGTTAACTAAGTGTTCAATTTGGGCTTAAACCACTAATTCGTCCTACTTACAGATTTTATTTGGGTTGGCCACAGAAGACAAGTTTGTTAAACGTGTTATCCTCTACAAGAATATAATTTTTATGGATTTTTATAAAATAGTTGAAATCTAGCTTATTCTATTTATTAAGGAATTATTCTAATTAATTTCTAAAAGAAATCGAGATATTACATGCGCCCTTTCGGGTTTTCACGTGGCGGGGTACCCGATTTTACCTGCAGCACCCTTTCGGGTTTTCGCCGTAGCCGGGTGAGAGCCATTTTTGCCCTTGTCCTAATGTAGGAACAAGGCCGGCGGGGTATCTCTATTTTTAACCCCATTTTTCTTTTCTCTTTTTTTTCTTTTTTTTCTTTTTTTATATGACAAAGGGATGTCGAGAGAGGGTTTATTTGTCAGCACGGAGGCAATGCTGGCGCAAAGGCTAGATTTGAGCCGATTCGGACGTAAGGCCCGTAATGGCAATGATGTATAAATGTTGGCTAGGACACGAAATCTTGCGCCAGAAAAGGGGTTTATTTGTCAGCAAGAAGGTAATGCTGGCGCAAAGGATAGATTTGAGCCGATTCGGACGTAAGGCCCGCAATGGAAAGGATGTTGATTTCATGTGAGTTCGACCAGGGCAGAGTGCCACTAGACCAAGATAAGGGTAGCTCGGCCATGGCGGAGTGCCACTGGACCAAGATATGGGTAGCTCGGTCAGGGCGAAGTGCCACTAGACCAAGGTGAAGGTGGCTCGATCAGGGCGGAGCGCCACTAGACCAAGGTAGGTGAAAGTTAGCCAGGGTAGAGTGCCACTAAACTAAGGCAGATGAAACTTAGCTAGGGCGGGGCGCCACTAGACTAAGGCAGATGAAACTTAGCTATTGCATAGTGCCACCAGACTAAGGCAGATAGGGCTCGGTTAGAGTGAAATGCCACTAGACCAAGAAGAAGGTAGTTTGATCTAGGCGGGGTGCCACTAGACCAATATAAGGGTAGCTCAATCAGGGCGGAGTGCCACTAGACCAAGATATGGGTAGCTCGGCCAGGGCGGAATGCCACTAGACCAAGGTGAAGGTAGCTCGATCAGGGCGGAGTGCCACTATACCAAGGTAAGTGAAACTTAGCTAGGGTGGGGTGCCACTAAACTAAGGCAGGTGAGACTTAGCTAGGGCGGGGTGCCACTAGACTAAGGCAGATGAAACTTAGCTAGGGCATAGTGCCACTAGACTAATGCAGATAGAGCTCGGTTAGAGCGAAATGCCACTAGACCAAGAAGAAGGTAGTCTGATCTGGGCGGGGTGCCACTAGACCAAGATAAGGGTAGCTCGATCAGGGCAGAGTGCCACTAGACCAAGATATGGGTAGCTCAGCCAGGGCGGAATGCCACTACACCAAGGTGAAGGTAGCTCGATCAGGGTGGAGTGCCACTAGACCAAGGTAGGTGAAACTTAGCTAGGGCAGGGTGCCACTAAACTAAGGCAGGTGAGACTTAGCTAGGGCGGGGCACCACTAGACTAAGGTAGATGAAACTTAGCTAGGGTATAGTGCCACTAGACTAAGGCAGAAAGAGCTCGGTTAGAGCGAAATGCCACTAGACCAAGAAGAAGGTAATTTGATCTGGGCGGGGTGCCACTAGACCAAGATAAGGGTAGCTCGATCAGGGCGGAGTGCCACTAGATCAAGGTGAAGGTAGCTCGATCAGGGTGGAGTGCCACTAGACCAAGGTAGATGAAACTTAGCTAGGGCGGGGTGCCACTAAACTAAGGCAGGTGGGACTTTAGTAAGGGTGGAGATAACCCTTAGACTACGGTGGGTAGAGCTTGGTCAGGGCGGAATGCCATTAGACCAATGGTATGTATAGAGCTTGGTCAGGGCAGAATGCCACTAGGCTAAGGGTAGGTAGAACTCGGCTAGGGCAGGGTGCCACTAGACTAAGGTAGATGGAGCTCGGCCAGGGCGGAATGCCACTAGACCGAGTGGTAGGTATAGAGCCCAGCCAGGGCGGAATGCCACTAGGCCGGAGTAGGTGTAGAGTTCGGTCAGGGCAGAATGCCGCGAGACCAAGGGTAGGTATGGGTCATTCTGGGAATGCCGATTGAACTGTGTGATACAGCTTCAAGTGTTTCCCATTAAGGGGAGAGAACTGGATGACTCCTTTGTGATCCGCAAGGACATACGCACCCCCTTCATATACTCGGTAGATGACATATGGTCTGACCCAGCTTTCAACCAACTTCCCCTTGGGGTTGGAGGCCATCACTTCTCTTCTTTTAACCATTACAAGGTCACCCTTCTTGAATTCTCATCCTTTGACCAGCTTATCAAAAGCACGGGCCATGTGGGCTTGATAGAGTTGGATATTTTGTTGCACCCGGAGACGTTTTCCTTCGAGCTCGGCGAGCTCCTCCAGTCTTCTTTCTATGTTGGTCTGCTCGCTGCTTACCAATCCATGCTGGATGGCGATTCACAATGAGGGGACTTCTAGTTCAATTGGCACCACAGCCTCCGACCCGTACACGAGGGAGTAGGGTGAACAACCAGTTGGGGTTTTATAGACTGTACGGTAAGCCCAGAGCGCCTCGTACATTCTTTCCTCCCAATCTCTTTTGTTAGCCTTGACAGTCTTTGCTAGCAAAGTGCATAGTGTCTTGTTGAAGGCTTCTGCAAGTCCATTGGCTTGAGGGTAGTAGGGAGACGATGCCCTCCAATCAATCTTGTACTTATCGGCTAGTCGGTAGACTTTCTGATTCTTGAAGTGACTGCCATTGTCAGAGATGATTTGGCTGGGTACTCCAAACCGGAATATTATATTTTGTCGAAAGAATCTGGCGACCAGCTCTCCTGTCACTTCTCTCAATGCTACTGCCTCTGCCCACCTGGAGAAGTAGTTGGTAGCTGCTAAGATGCATTTGCATCCGGATGAAGATGCTGGTAGTGGCCCCACCATGTCCGTGCCCCATTGAGCGAATGGCCAACTTGGGATGGTAGGATGCAGTGGCACAGGCAGCCTTCTTGACACAGTGGCATGTTCTTGACACCTCTGGCAGGCTTTGGCGAACTTACAGCAATCGTCGAACATAGAAGGACAATAGTAGGCCAATTTCTTTATTTCGATTTTCATTTTCGGACCGGCCTGGTGTGCCCCAGCTGACCCGGCATGGACCTCTTGCATTACTTGCCTGGCTTCCCTTAGAGAGAAGCAGTGAAGCAAGATCCTTTTTTGACCATCTGCCATTATCCGGAACAACGTTCCATTCCTCATCTCATAAGAGTCTTTGACCCTCATGAGTTTCATTCTCTGTTCTTTCCCTTTCGGGAGTTGCTGGTGTTGAAACCAGTGCAGGAGGTGCTCCCGCCAATCGGGCTACTGGATTGCTTCAACAGCCGCTGTCTCATTTGCTTGTTCATCGGCTAGAGCTTCAGTCACACTGGGGACCTGCCGCCGGTTGATCACTGTTATATTCAGGCTTGTATCAGGCGAGACTGCCAAAGAACTTGCCAGCTTTGCGAGGGCGTCAGCTTGAGCATTCTGTCCCCGGTTGACGTGTTTGATGCTAACGAAATAGAATCTTGTCATTAGGCGCAGGGCCAGATGGTAGTAAGGGATGAGTTCTTGCTTCCACACATCGAACTCCCCTTCCAACTGTTTTATGACCAGCATGGAGTCCCCGAATGCTTCTAGCATTTGAATCCCCATAGACAGAGCAATCTGTAGCCCGATTATGAAGGCTTCATATTCTGCTTCATTGTTTGTACAAGGCTTGTTTTTTGAACATGATGTATGTATGACTTCCCTTTCCGGAGACTTCAGGACTATGCCTACCCCCGCCCAGACCCTGGCTGATACAGTTGCTGAGGTGTCAATTCGGGAGGCACCGTCAAAATACAGCTACCACAGAGAGGGCTGCACCTGGCTGACCTCTAAAGTTTCATCTTCAAGAAGTTCTGGTTCCAGGGGGCAATCTTTAGGTACTGGATGCTCAGCAAAGAAGTCTGCGATAGCTTGGCCCTTGACGGCCCTTTGTGGTACATAGGAGATATCATGTTGGGTTCGGTGCAGTATTCAGAGGGGGGGGTGAATGAATATAGCCCTTTAAAAAACTTTCGCCCAATTAAAATATGATGCTAACTAGAATTACTAGTTCACAACCTAGACAAGCTTAAATGCTAATAATCGGTTGCAGAGCAAAACAAGCACACAGTGAGATCACTAGAATGCTAACTAGGCTGATTTAGACAAAGAATTGCTCAACTAGAATTTCGCTCTCTTGACAAATTAAAACATTCTAAGAAGACTAATTAACTCTTCTTCTCAACCAAAAGCCAAACACATGGAGCGCCCCTATGCATTCATCTAGCGGAAGCACAATAGAACAAAACAAACCACAATGCACAAGGGGTTTTTAGGTCGTTCGGTCCAGCAGACCTACATCCACCCCACACTCAAACCAAGTGTGGATTCCGCTGACTCACAGCTTGAACAGCTGGGCATCACAGCTTGCCTTACAACCGCTGGGCAACACAGCTTGCCGTCCGAGGAATCCTCCTCGCCCCGCTGAGCAACACAGCTTGCTGTCCAGTGGACTCCTCCACTGCAAACCGCTGGGCAATACAGCTTAGCCGTCCAGAGGCAGCACCTCTGCAATCCGCTGACTAACAGCTTGACAAAGGAAGTTCAAAAGAAAACAAAAGATGGGAGTAAACAGCATCGGAAAGCTGTAAGCACTAAGCATAGAATATGGCTCTTAAAGAGCTGACTAGAGTGGATCTGATCCAACTTCCAGCAAGAACAGATCTCCCTCGATCTCACTCTCTTTCTTCACTTTCTCTCTTCTCAACTCCTTCACGTCTGCTTCTCTCCTCTTTTCTTTCTCTTCACACTCTGCTCGAGCTCTCTATCTCTCACTTTTTCTCTTCTGCTTCTTCTCTCTTTCTTTTCTTCTTCTTTGCTGGATCGTGGAAGCTCTCTCTCCTTCTAATTCTTCTCTCAGCTTCTGCTCCCTGGCTTCGATCACGATCAGCCTCCATCTGAGGACGAAGACTCGTATATATAGCATCAGCAGCAGCACACTGGGTGAGTGTGGCTTCCACGTTTCCTGCCCTAGACATTCGGACCACGTGGCAGCATCCTGGTTCACGAGCTAGGCACCTCGGATCACGTGCCCATCAATTCAATGACATTCGACCAGCAGGACTCAAGTCTGCTGCGTTGACTCCACCAGCCTGCAGCGTTGACGCATCAGAGTAATCCAGTAAGCTTCTTTCTTGATTGTTTGAACTACAGCGTCCACGCCACTTGATCAAGGCGTTGACGCATTGGTGTCCAGTGATCAATGTCTTCAGTATATAAGCGTGCTGCGTCGACGCTGCTAGCCCATAGCATTGACGCAGTGGTGTTCCAGCAGCTAATACTTTAGCTTGTTTGCTTGCTGCGTGGACGTTACCAGGCCGTGGCGTTGACGCAGTGATGTGTTCCAGCAGCTAATACTTCTACTAGTATACTTGCTGCGTGGACGCTGTGGTCATTCTGCGTTAACCCTATACACAAAAAAAATATTATAATCATAACATAGAACAATTGGTTATTTAAATCTTATAACACCGAGTGTATATACTCTGAAACAGCAAATGGGCAAGTATGTACACTGAGAGAGTGTATAGACTTGGAAGTCTTCTTGTGAGCTCAGTGTATATACTTTCCAATGTCTAGACCACAGGAGATGAAGACCAATGTGCAGACATGAGCTATGCAAGCTACAGTGTCGTTGTATGGACATGGGGTTCAGCTGAGGATGTATGGACTTGCAATGCAAATAACAATGTATAGACTTCATGTAAAAGCCCAATGTATAGACATTGAAATCGAAGACCAATGTGCAGACTTGGATTTGAAGACCAGTGTGCAGACTTTCCACCGACCAGTGTATGGACTTCAACAGTGAACGGCTGTACATACTTCATGTGAAAACCCAATGTGTAGACTTGAAGAATGTGAGACGATGGCTAAGACACTGCACAAACGGATGTATAGACTTTTGTTACTGTAGCAACGCGTAGACTTTGCCTTAGACGCTAAGTGAGACGCTCAATGTACACACTTCCAGTCCAGTGTATGGACATTGCCTTAGACTCTAAATGAAACGGACTTTAGCCAATGCAATGTATAGGCTTGAATGAAAGTCCAATGTATAGACTTGCATGATGCACAATGGCACAGTCCAGTGTATAGACTCTTAGCCATGAATAAATGCAATGCAGTCTGATGTGTAGACTATGCAACCGGCAGCCAATGTACAGGCTTTGAAGTCTGGGGGCCAAAGTATAGACTTGGAAATCTGGGGGCGTCGACGCATGATGCATGAGACACACTTGATCTGGGGGCGTCGACGCATGATGCATGAGACACACTTGCTGCGTTGATGCTGCATGACTTGCGAAATGCATAGAACATACAGAGGCTGCAATGCACCGATCTTAATTCAAGCACAAAACACTTTATGCACTCTCATGCATTCTCCATAGAATATATCAGTTATATGCATTCAGATTGTTATGATTCAATGTCAAGCTATTAGCAAAACAAAGTGGTGACTCATTTGTGTTGCTATCATTAAAACACCACATTCATCAAAGCACAAGGGGCACAACACTTGGTATCAGAGCCTAACTCTTCTGCAGGGACTCATCGCCCGAAGAGAATAGGCATAGATGGATGCTCGAGGGATGACTGCCGAAGGTCACTCAACAACGAAGCCCCCATTCTTTGATGGATCAAACTACGCATACTGGAAGAACCGTATGCAAGTGTTCCTGAGGGCTAAGGATTACGAGATTTGGAAGATTGTCAGCAAGGGACCTTATGAGCTGTCCCCGAATGAAGATGTATGGACCAAGGAGGAGATCAGAAGGTCCACGCTGAATTGGAGTGCTATTAATGCTATCCAGTGCGCTCTGCATCCTACAGAATTCTCCTGTGTGTCTGCTTGCAAATCAGCTAAGGAGATGTGGGATGCGCTGGAAGTAATTCATGAAGGTACATCTCAAGTAAGAGAGCAGAAGGCCAATCTTCTTGTATATGAGTATGAAGCCTTCAAGATGAAGCAGAACGAGTCCATTAGCAAAATGTACGCTCGGCTGACTGTCATAACCAATGGCCTCAGAGGTTTTGGGAAACCTCAGGCAGAGTATGATGTAGTGAGGAAAATTCTGCGCTCCCTAACTCCCAATTGGCACACCAAAGCAACAGTGATGGAGGAGTCAAGGGACTTGCGTAATACTAAAGCTGATGAGCTGATTGGCTCACTAATGGCATATGAGATAAACATGCCAAGGACAGATGAAGCCGAGAGGAAGAAGAAGCCGATAGCGCTGAAGGCTAGTTCCAGCAAATCAACAAAATCCAGCTCCAGCAGCTCTTCATCATCAGAGGAGAGCCTGAATGAAGAAGAAGATGTGACTCGATCTGAGATAGCCATGATGACTAGAGAGTTCAGGCGATTTCTCAGAAAGGGAGCAGGACGGTTCGGCCAGAAGAAATACAGTGGTGGCCGAAAGGATAAAAGGTATAAATCTAAACCTGCAAAGAAAGATGAAGCTAATGTCTGTTATCAATGCAGGAAACCAGGGCATCTGAAAATTGACTGTCCAGACAATCAGAAACATAAGGACAGGTCAAAGAAGAAAATCAAGAAGGGAAGAGCTATGATCACCACATGGAGTGATGAAGATGAAGGCTCTTTCAGCAACAGCTCAGATAGTGAAGCCGAATCTGAACAGCCCATTTGCCTTATGGCAACAAGCTCCGAAGATAGAGAGGAGAATACAGATGAGGTAATCACTAGATTTGAAAACTTCACAATTGTTGATTGGGTAGATGCTTATCATGACATAGCTGATAGAGCTGATGATATTAGAAAAGAGAATAGGCATCTTAGAAGAAAAATCAATTCCATGCAAAATGATAAAACACTAACTGATAAAATTGCATGTTTGGAATCTGAGATTGATGAATTGAAACTCACATGCTCTGAAGAAGATGAAATCAAAAATGAGTTAAAAGCTTCTAAGGAAGAGAATCTAAGGCTTGAAAATGAAATTGATGAATGGAAGTTGAAGATTCAGAAATGTGAAAGTGAAGTCAAAATTATCTCTGATACCAATTGTTGGGTTCGGTGCAGTATTCAGAGGGGGGGAGTGAAAGAATATAGCCCTTTAAAAAAACTTTCGCCCAATAAAAATATGATGCTCACTAGAATTACTAGTTCGCAACCTAGACAAGCTTAAATGCTAATAATCGGTTGCAGAGCAAAACAAGCACACAGTGAGATCACTAGAATGCTAACTAGGCTGATTTAGACAAAGAATTGCTCAACTAGAATTTCGCTCTCTTGACAAATTAAAACATTCTAAGAAGACTAATTAACTCTTCTTCTCAACCAAAAGCCAAACACATGGAGCGCCCCTATGCATTCATCTAGCGAAAGCACAATAGAACAAAACAAACCACAATGCACAAGGGGTTTTTAGGTGGTTCGGTCCAGCAGACCTACATCCACCCCACACTCAAACCGAGTGTGGATTCCACTAACTCACAGCTTGAACAGCTGGGCATCACAGCTTGCCTTACAACCGCTGGGCAACACAGCTTGCCGTCCGAGGAATCCTCCTCGCCCCGCTGAGCAACACAGCTTGCTGTCCAGTGGACTCCTCCACTGCAAACCGCTGGGCAATACAGCTTAGCCGTCCAGAGGCAGCACCTCTGCAATCCGCTGACTAACAGCTTGACAAAGGAAGTTCAAAAGAAAACAAAAGATGGGAGTAAACAGCATCGGAAAGCTGTAAGCACTAAGCATAGAATATGGCTCTTAAAGAGCTGACTGGAGTGGATCTGATCCAACTTCCAACAAGAACAGATCTCCCTCGATCTCACTCTCTTTCTTCACTCTCTCTCTTCTCAACTCCTTCACGTCTACTTCTCTCCTCTTTTCTTTCTCTTCACACTCTGCTCGAGCTCTCTATCTCTCACCTTTTCTCTTCTGCTTCTTCTCTCTTTCTTTTCTTCTTCTTCTGTTGGATCGTGGAAGCTCTCTCTCCTTCTAATTCTTCTCTCAGCTTCTGCTCCCTGGCTTCGATCACGATCAGCCTCCATCTGAGGACGAAGACTCGTATATATAGCATCAGCAGCAGCACACTGGGTGAGTGTGGCTTCCACATTTCCTGCCCTAGACATTCGGACCACGTGGCAGCATCCTGGTTCACGAGACAGGCACCTCAGATCATGTGCCCATCAATTCAACGACATTCGACCAGCAGGACTCAAGTCTGTTGCGTTGACTCCACCAGCCTGCAACGTTGACGCATCAGAGTAATCCAGTAAGCTTCTTTCTTGATTGTTTGAACTACAGCGTCCACGCCACTTGATCAAGGCGTTGACGCATTGGTGTCCAGTGATCAATGTCTTCAGTATATAAGCGTGCTGCGTCGACGCTGCTAGCCCATAGCGTTGACGCAGTGGTGTTCCAGCAGCTAATACTTTAGCTTGTTTGCTTGCTGCGTGGATGCTACCAGGCCGTGGCGTTGACGCAGTGATGTGTTCCAGCAGCTAATACTTCTACTAGTATACTTGCTGCGTGGACGCTGTGGTCATTCTACGTTAACCCTATACACAAAAAAAATCTTATAATCATAACATAGAACAAGTGGTTATTTAAATCTTATAACACCGAGTGTATATACTCTGAAACAGCAAATGGGCAAGTATGTACACTGAGAGAGTGTATAGACTTGGAAGTCTTCTTGTGAGCTCAGTGTATATACTTTCCAATGTCTAGACTACAGGAGATGAAGACCAATGTGCAGACAAGAGCTATGCAAGCTACAGTGTCGTTGTATGGACATGGGGTTCAGCTGAGGATGTATGGACTTGCAATGCAAACAACAATGTATAGACTTCATGTAAAAGCCCAATGTATAGACATTGAAATCGAAGACCAATGTGTAGACTTGGATTTGAAGACCAGTGTGCAGACTTTCCACCGACCAGTGTATGGACTTCAACAGTGAACGGCTGTACATACTTCATGTGAAAACCCAATGTGTAGACTTGAAGAATGTGAGACGATGGCTAAGACACTGCACAAACGGATGTATAGACTTTCGTTACTGTAGCAACGCGTAGACTTTGCCTTAGACGCTAAGTGAGACGCTCAATGTACACACTTCCAGTCCAGTGTATGGACATTGCCTTAGACTCTAAATGAAATGGACTTTAGCCAATGCAATGTATAGGCTTGAATGAAAGTCCAATGTATAGACTTGCATGATGCACAATGGCACAGTCCAGTGTATAGACTCTTAGCCATGAATAAATGCAATGCAGTCTGATGTGTAGACTATGCAACCGGCAGCCAATGTACAGACTTAGAAGTATGGGGGCCAAAGTATAGACTTGGAAATCTGGGGGCGTCGACGCATGATGCATGAGACACACTTGATCTGGGAGCGTCGACGCATGATGCATGAGACATACTTGCTGCGTTGACGCTGCATGACTTGCGAAATGCATAGAACATACAGAGGCTGCAATGCACCGATCTTAATTCAAGCACAAAACACTTTATGCACTCTCATGCATTCTCCACAGAATATATCAGTTATATGCATTCAGATTGTTATGATTCAATGTCAAGCTATTAGCAAAACAAAGTGGTGACTCATTCGTGTTGCTATCATTAAAACACCACATTCATCAAAGCACAAGGGGCACAACAATATCCCTCTTTTTGATGATGGCAACATAATGAGTCACACTGACTCGTCAAACTATTCTCCCCCTTTGACATAATCAAAAAGAAAGGGAATGGTTTGAGAGACACAAAGCAGCACACAAAGACACTTATGACAATGAAACATCACTCCCCCTATCAGCATGCAAGATTAACTACTCTCCCCTAGATGCAAAGAAACCATAACTCCCCCTGAAGCACAGGAATGGATTCAGGTTATCCAATAAATCAATCTGAATTCTGCCTTTACAAAGAATCTGAATTCTGGTGAAAAGACCACATAATTAGAACTTATTGCAGAACAAGATGGAAGATTCCAACAGTGTGGAGAGTAAAGTGATTGGTGATAGAAGGGCAATATTAGATAACAATCATCACAAGACATCTCAATGAATAATCAGACTGAATCTGATCAGGCTATCTGGAAAATCTGATCATGAGGGATTTTAATGCATACATCACTTCAATAAGTCTTAAAAGATGTAGACTCTTCTCTCATAAAGGGTTATGAAGTGGCAACTTAACCAATCTGATTTAATTTTGATGTATACCAAATTTGTCAAATTAAACTCAATACTCATATCTGAATCCAAGTTTTAATAAAAGTGAACCAAATAGTCAGAAACCACTCAAAAACAATCATCTTTTATCTTACACATATGATCTCAATTGCACTTTTGAAAAATACACAGGTTAGTACTGAAGTTAAACACTTTTTCAAGAACATGAGTTGACAAATTTTTCAAGATAATTTTATATGAAGCACATTATATTTTTCCTGAGCAATTTAAGTTGATCAACACCTTTTTCCATGAGGCACAACAAGTCTTAGTTGAAGTGACCCAGTTACTCAGTGTGATAACTGTCATTGCCTCTCATTTTGAGAGCAGAGTTAGCAATATGAGTGTCTTTTTACATGAGAAGACACCTTTATCAGAGGCCAGACTCCCCAGCTACTCAACACAAATAACCTATTGCTCTGTCAGGTTTTGTTTCACTAAATTTTTATCAGAGATAACTATGGCACCTCATGACATGAGTTGCTTTATTTCTTTATCAGTTTCTCAGTGACCGAGTCATTGCTCTGAATTCATAATTTCTCATTTAGTCAACATTTTTCAAATTAATGTTTAACAACAATACACACTATATGCATCTTAATGAAAGAAGCCCTGAGTTCAAATTTTCAGATATCTGATGAGAGAGTCTAAGGTTTACATGAAACATGTGGTTAAAGTTTATTAAACCTTATCATTCAGATATTTTTAATTCATTTAACTACAAATCTGAGAATACATTAATCTTATATCAGTCTGATTCAGTGATAATTCTTAAACCTATATGATAGAAATTTCTACAATGTTCTCAGACTGAATTGCATGACATGCAGCTTAAGTTCCTCTTGATCAGAAAAATAAGTTTAGCTGACCAACAAATCAATAGTAGAGCCAATTCAGTCACACCAGCTGAGAAGAATGTGAGAGGTGAGTATAGGCTGGTGCAAGAGTAAGTCAGCAATAGAGAAGAGCATCAGAAGAGATTTTATCAACAGACAGTAGCTGAGTCTGGAATACAGACTGATCAGCTATTTTAGAGATACCAGCAGAGAATTCAGTTGAATAGCGCATAGACAAGAGAGTGAATCAGGTTACTTAAACAAATGGAGTTCATGAGGTGAAGAAGATATGAAATAGGAATGCTCCCCTGTCTAAGTGCAATGAATTTCTTTTTAGATTTTTCAAAATTCTATGATATGCACTATCCTACATATGCAAAAAAAAAAAAAAACAGTTGGACTCCCCCTGACTATATGCATGAAATATATTGAAATCACATCACATGATATCAAATTTAGCATTCAGATATGATTCATGCAAATTAGACAGAAGAGAATTACTATAAGCATGATTGTTCAATTCATATTTCAGAAAACTTCAGTTTAGCACCGACAGATTAACATGATATGCAATACACTGCTCTATATGACTTGACCCATGGTACTGGGCGGAGGACTTGGTCCAAGGACCACCTCACACATGGCAGTAGCACCCAGACATACTCCATCTGCCCTTCAGCACTATTCCATTTAATATACCATGATGGTCATGCAAATCAGTGCAATACAATATGCAGGGAG
Organism: Amorphophallus konjac; assembly: GCA_022559845.1. Taxonomy (NCBI): domain Eukaryota; kingdom Viridiplantae; phylum Streptophyta; class Magnoliopsida; order Alismatales; family Araceae; genus Amorphophallus; species Amorphophallus konjac. Next base: position 243,053,803 of record CM040127.1, read on the forward strand.
TTTGACATATCATGCATCATGACATGGATATGTAATGCATTCAAAGGTAAACTACAATTATTTCCATGTGCATTTCAGATTTTCAATTAGATTCAGTTAGATGATGCACAAAAGAATTAATCATGATATGCAAGCATTTAGAGCACACAAATTTAGAAGACAGAATTTTAGCAGAGTTTTCAGAACTAACCTGAAATGTAGTCATGGGGTTTTCATTCTTGAGTGCCTTGGTTGATTAACCCCCTTTATTCATTTCCAAGGCAAACCTGTAACAACTGGATTATTTTGATCCTGCAGGAACCCAAGCTGCCTTGGGTCCTGTATGAGCCCTAATAGGTGTTCTAAACAATCTTTTAGCAACATGATCATCATATTCCATCAGTTTACACTCAAACATTGAATGTCCAATTTTTCCACAATAATAACATGAAGCCACAGAATTTTTATTTTTATTCTTCATGTTAGGAGAAACATGATGCCCATGTGCATGCATATGAGTATGAAAATTATGTGTATGAGCATGAGTATTTCTTTTATTGACTTGAAAATTTTTCTTTCCATGCTCAGCCAGCCGACAATTGGCAGCTTTGTGGCCTAGCTTACCACATTCAAAATATGCAAAGTTTTTCTTTTTATCTCTCAAGTTATTTCTAGCAGAATTATAGAAAGCAGGGAATTTGACAGATTTAGAGTTTAATCTATTTCCCTGAGCATGCCAGCAATCTTTGACTGCATGCCCAAGCTTACCACATTCAAAGCATTTAAGATGCTTGCTTCTTGATTCATTTTTACCCCAATGATTTCCTGACCAGCACTCATTAGCCTTATGCCCAGGCTTGTTGCAAGTGAAACAAATGATATGCTGATTGAATTTGAGTTTGTTTCTTTTGTACTCATGATGATTTGGGGTGTATCTGGCATGCATTCTGTCATCATATTTCAAAGCATAGCACTCATTCATTAAATGACCATACCTACCACAATAGTAGCATGAAGCATCAGATTTCCTAGGGGCATGGTTTCTATCAGATGAATTCACAGATGCATGTGAATGAGTACAAGAAGCATGAGCATTTTGCATTGACCCATCAGATTCAGCAGAGCTAACAAATTTCAGAGTATAACCAGAATTATTCTTTGCCCTTTTTGTTTGACTCTTTCTTGTCAATTTCTGATTATCCTCAACAGGTTTTGTTTGTTTTTCAATTTTCTGAGCTTTAAACTGAAAGATAGATTTTGAAGGTGACTTCTGATTTTCATTTTGTTTTGGGGATTGCCTTGAAGTACCAGCTACATCAGTGCTTTGAACAAAAGTTGTATATAGCTGGTTTTTAGTGATTTTCTTAACATCAGAACAGCAATTTGTTCCCCCTTCAGAGTTATCATCCTTCCTCTTCCCAACAGTTTTCATTTTTCCTTTAATCTTGGCAGACTCAATAGCTGAATTTTCCATATTATGAATTTTATCTTCCAAGCTAGCAATGTGATGTTCATAACTGGCTATTTCCTGTTCACTGCAATTAACACATTCGCTTAGAACTTGGTTTGCAGTTTTATACTTCTCAATTTCTTGTTCTAGACTGTTCAAAATTTCTGAATTTCCATCATAGACAGCTTTTCCTTTTTCTATAGTGAGAAGTCTTTCAGACAAGCCAGTGTTCAACCACTTTAGTTTTTCAACTTCAGTTTTAATTCAGTGTTTTCTTCCTCAAGATTTTTATCCTGAATTTCATTATTAGCACATCTCTCTCTTCCAGACATGTGCTCCAATTTTTCAATCAGTTCATCTTCTCTTTCTTCTGCTTTAATTTTCTCAGCGAGTAGATTTTTGTGATCATCTTTAAGTGAGGCAATTTGTTTATTTAGCCATTCATTCTCACTAAAGAGATCTTCATTACGTTCTCTTAAAGCTGAGCATGTTTTACAATTTGATTTAGCAGAAGAGGACTGTGAAACCTCATTGATTTCATTCATTCTGACCATAAGAGTTTTATTCTTCTTTTGAAGATCTTCATTCTCCAATTTCATTTTGTCCAATTCAGAATTAACTTCAGTGAGTTCCTGCATGCCTTTTAGATGCTCCTTTTTCTTATCATTCAACTGATTCTCTATTTCTGACATTTTATCCAACCATGTTTATTTTTCAAATTTTAGAGAATCATTTTGTTTCTTAAGATTCTGAACATCTAGCATGCAAGCATCATAAGACCTTTTCATATTTGGATAGTTTTCACATGAATCTTTCAGATTTATTCTATCACATTTCTTTTTCAATTTTTTATTTTCAGATTTCAATTTCTTGGAAACTTCTAACAAGTTTTCATACATCTCTATCAATTCATCGAAAGAGTATCCTTCTGATTCAGAACTTACCTCGGCTGAAGTTTCATCATCAGCATTTCTATGATCAGCCATTAAGCACTTGCTGTGATTCCTGATTAGCTTCAGTTTATCCAAAATGGCTTTGGCAGACCTGCAAGATGAAATGCATTCAATTAGAGATCTGTCAATTGATTCTTTTAATAAAACTACAGCTCTGGTGTTGGCAGAATCTTTCAATTTATCCTTCTCAGTCCATCTAGATTTATCTCTTGATAAGTTGTATGGACCGTGATTCATTACCTTCCAGAGATTAGGATCAATTGATTCCACATACCAATGAACTTTGTCTAACCAAGAATCGAAGTTATCACCTCTGAACATTGGAATATTAGCCATCAAATCAGATAGCAGACAGATTCAGAACACAAAGCAATCGACGAGAAATGCGCTAGAACAGATGAGCAACGCAATGCACTAAATCAGTGAACCTAAACTACGAGCACCATACACCCACTCTGAAATGCACTAAACAGTTAGCAGGATCCTCTGCAGATTGTTAGATCTGTTAAGTCAGAGACCGCTCTGATATCAATTGTTGGGTTCGGTGCAGTATTCAGAGGGGGGGGGTGAATGAATATAGCCCTTTAAAAAACTTTCACCCAATTAAAATATGATGCTCACTAGAATTACTAGTTTGCAACCTAGACAAGCTTAAATGCTAATAATCGGTTGCAGAGCAAAATAAGCACACAGTGAGATCACTAGAATGCTAACTAGGCTGATTTAGACAAAGAATTGCTCAACTAGAATTTCGCTCTCTTGACAAATTAAAACATTCTAAGAAGACTAATTAACTCTTCTTCTCAACCAAAAGCCAAACACATGGAGCGCCCCTATGCATTCATCTAGCGGAAGCACAATAGAACAAAACAAACCACAATGCACAAGGGGTTTTTAGGTGGTTCGGTCCAGCAGACCTACATCCACCCCACACTCAAACCGAGTGTGGATTCCGCTGACTCACAGCTTGAACAGCTGGGCATCACAGCTTGCCTTACAACCGCTGGGCAACACAGCTTGCCGTCCGAGGAATCCTCCTCGCCCCGCTGAGCAACACAGCTTGCTGTCCAGTGGACTCCTCCACTGCAAACCGCTGGGCAATACAGCTTAGCCGTCCAGAGGCAGCACCTCTGCAATCCGCTGACTAACAGCTTGACAAAGGAAGTTCAAAATAAAACAAAAGATGGGAGTAAACAGCATCGGAAAGCTGTAAGCACTAAGCACAGAATATGGCTCTTAAAGAGCTGACTGGAGTGGATCTGATCCAACTTTCAGCAAGAACAGATCTCCCTCGATCTCACTCTCTTTCTTCACTCTCTCTCTTCTCAACTCCTTCACGTCTGCTTCTCTCCTCTTTTCTTTCTCTTCACACTATGCTCGAGCTCTCTATCTCTCACTTTTTCTCTTCTGCTTCTTCTCTCTTTCTTTTCTTATTCTTCTGCTGGATCGTGGAAGCTCTCTCTCCTTCTAATTCTTCTCTCAGCTTCTGCTCCCTGGCTTCGATCACGATCAGCCTCCATCTGAAGACGAAGACTCGTATATATAGCATCAGCAGCAGCACACTGGGTGAGTGTGGCTTCCACGTTTCCTGCCCTAGACATTCGGACCACGTGGCAGCATCCTGGTTCAAGAGCCAGGCACCTCGGATCACGTGCCCATCAATTCAACGACATTCGACCAGCAGGACTCAAGTCTGCTGCGTTGACTCCACCAGCCTGCAGCGTTGACGCATCAGAGTAATCCAGTAAGCTTCTTTCTTGATTGTTTGAACTACAGCGTCCACGCCACTTGATCAAGGCGTTGACGCATTGGTGTCCAGTGATCAATGTCTTCAGTATATAAGTGTGCTGCGTCGACGCTGCTAGCCCATAGCGTTGACGCAGTGGTGTTCCAGCAGCTAATACTTTAGCTTGTTTGCTTGCTGCGTGGACGCTACCAGGCCGTGGCGTTGACGCAGTGATGTGTTCCAGCAACTAATACTTCTACTAGTATACTTGCTGCGTGGACGCTGTGGTCATTCTGCGTTAACCCTATACACAAAAAAAATCTTATAATCATAACATAGAACAAGTGGTTATTTAAATCTTATAACACCGAGTGTATATACTCTGAAACAGCAAATGGGCAAGTATGTACACTGAGAGAGTGTATAGACTTGGAAGTCTTCTTGTGAGCTCAGTGTATATACTTTCCAATGTCTAGACTACAGGAGATGAAGACCAATGTGCAGACATGAGCTATGCAAGCTACAGTGTCGTTGTATGGACATGGGGTTCAGCTGAGGATGTATGGACTTGCAATGTAAACAACAATGTATAGACTTCATGTAAAAGCCCAATGTATAGACATTGAAATCGAAGACCAATGTGCAGACTTGGATTTGAAGACCAGTGTGCAGACTTTCCACCGACCAGTGTATGGACTTCAACAGTGAACGGCTGTACATACTTCATGTGAAAACCCAATGTGTAGACTTGAAGAATGTGAGACGATGGCTAAGACACTGCACAAACGGATGTATAGACTTTCGTTACTGTAGCAACGCGTAGACTTTGCCTTAGACGCTAAGTGAGACGCTCAATGTACACACTTCCAGTCCAGTGTATGGACATTGCCTTAGACTCTAAATGAAACGGACTTTAGCCAATGCAATGTATAGGCTTGAATGAAAGTCCAATGTATAGACTTGCATGATGCACAATGGCACAGTCCAGTGTATAGACTCTTAGCCATGAATAAATGCAATGCAGTCTGATGTGTAGACTATGCAACCGGCATCCAATGTACAGACTTTGAAGTATGGGGGCCAAAGTATAGACTTGGAAATCTGGGGGCGTCGACGCATGATGCATGAGACACACTTGATCTGGGGGCGTCGACGCATGATGCATGAGACACACTTGCTGCGTTGACGCTGCATGACTTGCGAAATGCATAGAACATACAGAGGCTGCAATGCACCGATCTTAATTCAAGCACAAAACACTTTATGCACTCTCATGCATTCTCCACAGAATATATCAGTTATATGCATTCAGATTGTTATGATTCAATGTCAAGCTATTAACAAAAAAAGTGGTGACTCATTCGTGTTGCTATCATTAAAACACCACATTCATCAAAGCACAAGGGGCACAACATATCATACTCCATAAGAATCACTGCCCATTTGCCTAGGCGGCCTTTGAGGGCTGGTTGAGACATGATGTATTTGACCGGATCATCTTTGGAAATCAGCTTAACTTCATGCGACAGCATATAGTGTCGGAGCTTCTTGACCGCGAAGACCAGTGCCAGGCAGATCTTCTCAATGTAGGTGTACCTTTCCTCAGTTCTGACCATTCTTCGACTGAGGTAATAGAGGGCTTTTTCTTTCCCTTCTCCATTATTCTGGGCTAGCATTGCCCCCAGGGAGTTGCATGTGGCTGCTATGTAGTGAATTAGCGGCCGTCCTTTAACCGGCACACCCAGCACTGGAGGAGTCTTTAGGTAATCCTTCAGCTTGTCAAAGGCTGTCTGGCGTTCTTCGTCCTAATAGAAGGGAACATCCTTCATCATTAGCTTATGAAAGGGGTGACATCGCCCCGACAAGTTGGATATAAACCGCAGGATGTATGCAAGGCGGCCTTGAAGGAATCTCAGCTCGGAGAGGTTCCTTGGAGAGGGTAACTCCTGAATCACCTTGATCTTTGTGGGGTCTATTTCAATTCCCCGATACCTGACAATGAAACCCAAGAACTTTCCGCTCGACACTCTGAACGCACACTTCATAGGGTTCATCTTTAATTAATACTGCCTCAGCCTCTGGAAAATAACTCGAAGGTCTTGCAGATGGTCTTCTTTCTTTCTGGTCTTGACTACCAGGTCATCCATGTAGCACTCGACCTTGTGGTAGAGCAGATCATCGAATATTCTGGTCATTGCCAGCTGATAAGTTGCGCCAGCGTTCTTTAATCCGAATGGCATTCTCTTGTAATGATAAATGCCCTTGGGGGTTCGGAAGGCAGTGTGGATCCGGTCATGCTCCGCGATCCATATCTGGTTGTAACCGGACGACCCATCCATGAATGATAGGGCCTCATGACCGGTTGTTGCATCTATCATGACCTCCATTATCGGCACTGGGAAGTCATCTTTGGGGCAGGCTTTATTCAGATCCCGGAAGTCAACACATATCCGGATCTGTCCATTCTTCATCTTTACGGGCACAATGTTAGCTAGCCACGTGGTATATTGATTTTCCTCGACGAAACCCACATCATTGAGGTTGTCGACTTCCTTGCATATTTGAGTGATGAGCTCTGGCCTCATGCGCCGCGGCGGCTGCTTCACCGGCTCCGCTTCAGGGTTTATGGTTAGCTCATGCTGTGAGACTGAGGGGCTTAGTCCTGGCATCTCCTTGTAGGTCCAGGCAAAGCAATCCCGATGTTCCTGTAGCAGTTGGATGTACAGCTTCTATTCTTCAGCAGACAGTTGGGCACTGAGGAAGGTTGGCCTGGGGTCATCCTCGTCTCCCAAGTTGACTTCTATTAGTTCATCGACTATTGCTTGACCTCCGTCTTCTATCTCAAGGGGTGCAAGCTGAAGGTCGACAAAGTCTGGTACATCATCTTCGAGGTCAAGGACCTCGACCTCTTCATCTTGCCTTATCTGAGCTTTGTCAGGAATCTCCCGCTCAGCTGGTAGTGGTTGTATGCACTGTTCTGCCAACAAGTCTATTTCAATAGCAACTTCAAGGGGTGAGTTGATTGCCTCACCCCCTGCTGAGGGGGTTACAGTTTCCAGGGACTGGTGTTTGTTATTTATCAAGTTAGAGTAGCACTGCAATTCTATGGTACAGGGCGAGGAGGTCTCACTCCCTCGGATCACCATGTCTCGAGTGGAGATAGCTATTTCTTTCCTAGCAACCTCCATCTCTTGATCAGGCTCGGGGGAAACTTCCCCGACTGGTTCAAGAAGTGCCAACATCATGAACAGGGGAGGGCCACTGGAGGGAGGTGGCTCTGCCTCTTTAACATCTTCAGCTTCACTACTGCTAGCTGTGTCGAATCTGGCTTGAAGAGCCGTATCTTCAGGATAGACCTGCTCCCAGCACCGGCAGGGGAATATAGCCTTAGATTCCAGACTTCTTGATTGGGCTGGTTGAGTGTATTCACCTTCTGTTGAGTGTTCATCAAAAGTTGCCGCCAGTGGATCATCCTCTGTTGGGTAAAAAGTGGAGCTGGTATCCACTTCATAGCGTCCGCTATAATAGTATTCCTCGAGGGTGAAACCCAACCCTGGGTGTTGAGAGACACGTCTCATTTCTTTATCCAGGCTCGGGGGGTACCACAGCTTCTGGAATGATTCCTTCTTCTTGCGAGGCTGGCCGGAGGGGATGTGCTGCTTCTGGAACATCTTGGCCATCCGACTCGTTATAAATGTCAATCCCTGCATGGGCACTGACGGGCCTTCTATATCTTCAGGCAGATGACAGTCAGTGTCTTCCCGTGTAGGGTGCTCTTTAGCTGTGTAAAATAGGCTGCTGGGACCCTCTACCTGTGTCACCTCCCAAGCTTTGAAAGGCTCGACAGTGGTATTATCGAGGCTGAAAATTGGCTTGGTAAGGCCTTCTGGGATCCCGATGCGGTCGTGCTGCTGGTCGACCCTGACTTCATTAGCCTCGGGGTAGATGGCGGGAGGTGCTATCTGGCCTACATCCCCAGTGACAGTGATGTGTGAGACCGTCTTGGGATCAACATATCCACGCGGTGGTGGAGGGAACCATTCTGCTTTGGAGGCACTTTTTGTTGTGCTAGAAGAGGTCTTGGCTTCAGGGGCCTTCTGCGACCGTTCTACATATAGAGAAGCATCTGCCAAGTGGCATTCGAACACCTCGAACGGGTGGAGATCAGCAACTACTCTTTCCTCCCCCCCATCCAGGTTATATTTGATGCACTGGTGAAGTGTGGAAGGTACCACCATATTCTCGTGTAGCCAAGGGCGGCCAAGCAGCGCCTTATACAAGGTACGAGAATCAATGCCATGAAACAGCACCTTCGTGACAAAATCCGCTAGAGTGAGTGTGAACTCTGCTACTCCTAGCAATACTTCACACTTCTTATTGAAGCCGGAAATACGCATATCCCCGAATTTTTGGAGGTGCACGTTGAAGTAGTGCCTCTCATATATCCTGTACGGCAGGATGTTGACAGCCACCCCGGGATCCACCAGGATTCTGTTCAGCTCCCGACCATTTAGATGCCCCCTCATATACAGAGGTCTGTTGTGGCTGGTGGTGGGGAGCAACATGTCCTCCTGGGTGAAGGTCATGCTGGCCGCCGGCAGTGCTTCAACTAGGCAGGCTTCATATTGGGCAAGCGTCTTCAGAGCAGTAATGACCGCCTGTCGGGTCTCTTCACTCAGGGAGAGAATTTCCCAGACAGTGAATCTTGTCGGGAGCTTTTTCAATAATTTGACCACCCGACTTCCTGTCCGAACATTGGATAGCTTCATTTCTTCTGCCCACCTGGGCTTGGGAGATTCCTGGATTGCGGCTCCTGATGGGCTTGCTTCATCAGACTCGGAGGCTACACCCTTCTGCTTGGGGTCGTCTCCTGGCTGTGTCTCACTGACTGCTATTGGGCGAGCTTCTGCTTCCTCTGGCGATTTAGGGGATTGTTGGAGTTGCGGGTGACTACCCCCGGTTGCTGGTTTGGCATCCCTGCATGGCTGCTTCCCCTTTGACATCTTCACAAATTTTAGGAAGGAAGGAGCGGGAGTGTTGCCCCCACTTTGGTTGTATAAGCCTGACGGAGGAGGGATTTGAACTCTCCTGACCTCCGGAGGGGGTATCTTGTAGGGTTGTTCCCCCCTGAAGATAATGTTGTGGTTGGTGGGCGGCTGACGCCCCCACCTTCGGCCTGACCGGGTTGCATGTGCAGCAGTGGCGGCTTCGGCCTGACTTTCCTTGGCGGCGGGCGTGAAGCATATCTCTTCTTCATCCTCCTCACCGGGCAAATTGAATAGAGCAGAGAGGGTGTTACAAGAAAAAGATTACACCCTTTGTAGCCTTGACGGCCCTTTTCTTCTTTCTTTGTTTCCTTTTCTTTTCTTTGACTGGCGCTTGCCCCCAGAACAAGCTGCCGTCCTTGTCTGATGCTTTGTCAGCTTCATCTTCCTGCTTCAGTGAAAGCTGTTCCAGCTCCTGCCATGGGACATGATCCCGTACCAGCAAAGGTTCTAACTCGGGCTGTACATACTCATCTAGCCCATTTATATAGTCCTGTAGCCGCCGGGCTTCTGGACTGATTTCCTTGACTGTCGGCAAGGGAGTCTGCCTCCTCCAATTGGGGGTAGGTATCCTGATAACTGTTGGAGGATTGGTCCACACAGGTGTTGCCACTGGCGAAGGGGGTCGTGGTGTGATGCCACGAATATGTTCCCCCGCTGTTGGGCGAGGCATGCCCTTCTTCTTGGTTCTTGCAGGGACTTGCTGCCATCCCTCTTGTTCTTTTATTGGGACCAGAAAGTAGGCTTCATATGTGCGCAGGGTACTGGCTTCTGCGATCTCTTCGGGCAAGGCTTGATACAAGGGAGACAATGTTGATGGCAGCTCTTCTTACGGGCGCTTCATGTGGTTGTGGAGGGTCGAACTTGTACTCCCCCAATTCTATTTCATCCTTTCTCACCATGCCTTCAATGATATCCTTGAAGACATAATAGTCTTCGATCGGATGTCCCAACATCTGGTGGTAAAGGCAAAATCTTGGACTGTCTCTTCTCTTTAGGTCCTCCGGCCTCCTTGGTTCAGACAGGGTGACCTTATCATACTGAGTAACCCAGTCGAACAAGATCTTGGTCTTCTCCTTCGGGAAAGAGTAGGCTTTCTTCATTTTATCCCAGAGCGACGGGCCTTCTTTGCCATCTCCGATCTTAGCAGGCTGAGAAGCAACTGTATTCTTGCCTTTATCTTTTTGTTGTTCAAATGCCTTGATATCAAGAGCGTTTGCTTCTTTAGGTGCTTGGCGCCGCTCTGCTGCCTTGCCCTTTGGTGCAGTGGGAATATTTGGTGTAGGGGCAGGTTTTTCCAGGAAGGCTTCTACCTCAGCCACAATATTATTCAAACGGTCGAACGACCGGATTTCCATACCAATCATTTTTTTCAGCACCTCTCTCCTGAGGTTCTGCTTGCATATCTGTATAGCGTCCTCCTAATGCGGGGGCCGCTTGCATCTCATTTTGAGGTTCCTCCACCTCTTGATGTAGTCGAGGGCCGTCTCATCTACCCTTTGTTTTTTTGAATAGAGTTCAGCCACTGTGACCTCCCTCTCTGTGACATGGAATCTTTCTCTGAACTTCCTCTGCATGTCCGACCAGTCGCTGATCGACCCGGCCGGGAGGCTGGAGTACCATTCAAATACGAGCCATGTCAGTGAGGACCCGAAAAACTTCAGTAAATATGACTCGTCGGTGGCCAGGTAACCCATGACGGTCATATAGTAGGCGACATGTTCCTTCGGGGATCCCTTCCCGTTGAACTTGTCAAATTTTGGCGGCTTGCTAATCCCGGCAGGGAGCCACTTGGCAGCATGATGCGGCGGGTATGGAACCCTGTATGCATCGAATGCGACATAGTCACCTTCGGCCCTTTCAGCGAGCTTCAGCTCGATCATCCTCTCCACCACCATCTTGCTCATGACGGTCGGATCAACCGGTTCTGGGTAGAAGTGTGTCGGCTGCAAGTAGGGGGTGACCAGGGTGGTCGCCTATGGAGGAGGACGCATCAGCGGAGGCATCTGGTGCACCTGTGGTAGTACTGGCGGCATCAGCGGCTGTGATGGGCGCTGTTGAGTTGTCGCCAAGCTTGGCTCCGCCTGTTGAGGTGGGGTATAGAGTGGTGGGAAGTCATTTTAGTTGATGGCTCCCCTTGATGACTCGGCCTGCATATCAGGCTGCTTGGATGCCAAAGACTGATCCGAAGACTGATCTGTCTTCTCCATCAACTGCTTCTTCAGCTGTTCTATCTCTTGGCGGTACCTTTGGAGTATCATCAGTATGGACAGATCCATAGCTGATGTGCTGGGAATAGTCTCTGTCGTCTCGCCAGATGCACCCTCAGGTAGGATGTCAAGCAAGACATCTTCTTCTTCGCCTGTCGTCACCACATTTGCGGTGAGAATAACAGCTTTGTCATGTTGTTAGAGGTGGGCCAGGGCTTGCTCCGCTTTGGTTGCCACCAGCTTCTCCTTTGCAGCGTCCGCCCTTCGAGTGCTCGGCCCCGATCTTCCGGCCAGCTGGGCCAACTCACGGGGCTCCTCGGGCAATTTTCCATAATGGCAGTATATCCCGGCCATGTTGCATGTGAAGATTTACATCCTTCATCTCTGTCTGCAAACCCTCCTTCTGACATTTTCGGGGAAGGTGAGCCTTTCAAACACAGAGACTCTTCTCCTTTCCCCTTGGTGGGGAGTAGCTTCACCGGCTTGAACATCAAAGCCGTCTTCGTACCCATTGTCATCATCTGATGACGTCATTCTTCTGTCTTCTTCCCCTTCCACTGCCATTGACGAGCAGTGACCTTCTTCAGCCATGGCTGCTTGTAACAACCATTGTTGGCCCAAGGAGGGGTTGCCTAATCCCCTAAAATAGCTCCTGACCATATTGGTCATTTCTTCTTGCCCTTGGCCCGGATGCAGGGTTGGGGATAGTTGTCGACCTCCCATTGGAGGGACGTAAGCAAGCCGGGCTCTCTCAACAGTCTGCTGGAATCTTCTTCCCGCAACGGGGATGTTGGCTTGTCGGGCGCAGGCCCTAAAGCTTTCACGGCGTGGGGGCTCCACGACCGTCTCTTCCTTCTTCGGGGCAGAGCCCCTCTTCTTGTTCTCCTCTGCTCTGGTGAACCTGGAGCGGTACTGCACTGGAGCAACTTGATGGACAAGTTGGACCCTTTTGGGGACCCAAACCTGTTTAAACTTTCTTGGCCCGGGAGCCAACCTTCTCTGGCCGTAGCAGCCGATTTCTTCTTCCTCAGCTCTTCTTCCAGCAAGAGCCTGATAGGAGTTCCGGACCGGTACTGCAGGGATCACTCGGTCCGGGCTTACTCCGGCCTTACGCCCATCCAGAAAAATGTGGAGGCCACCGACCAGCAGGGACTTGCCAGACGCGGAGAGACGTCCGGTTACAACAGCATCAGTCTTCTTTTGGGGGTTCTGATGTCGTCGCTTCCCGAAACTCCTGGCAGGAACGGGGCGGGCCCCGTGAGCAATGTGATGCACCATGCAGCTGGCGACTTGTATCGGGCTCGCAGGCGAGCCAGCACTGTGTCAAGCCTCCGGGGCCTCGACCTTCTCAGCAACCTTCTCTTCGACGGGCTTTGGGGGCTCCATCTTTAGCATGTCGACAAAGGCCAACCCCAAGAAGTTGAGGAAGCCTACAGCCGGAGGGAAGTAGCCGAAAGCCATGGGTACCGCCAGGTACCCATGTTCAGCGTGCTCGGCGACGATTGCGGGGCCGAAGTCAAGACCAGTAAGTCCAAATGACGTGATCATTCACATGAGACAAACGGAGGAACAGTCAGTATTCTTGGGGGAAGCCCCCGGAGGCATCCTCTCTTGGCAAGGAGATGAAGGGAGACCCAGTCCCACCGGGTGTGCCAGACTTGTAGGGATGAGATTTATTTATCGGTCCTTATTATTTATGCTTTTTTTATTCAGTTGTTTATTCAATTTGTTAATTAGGCGTGCCAGTCACTGGCGTGATAATTTATTGTGTGCTCGATCTGACTCGGTCAGTCGATTGTGATGTTCGTGTCAGGACCCGGAGTCCGCCATACCATAAAGGTCATGACGTTAATTACGTCCTCTAAGAAAGAGGACCACCCTTGATTAATTGCCAAGAAAGGGTGCCTTGAGGGCAAAACAAGATAAGACTGTGACGCTAACTCCGCTAATGGGACGCGAAACATGCATAGAAAACCATGCTACGCGGGACATGATAACAGTGTTATGGCGCAAATCCGGCAGCATATCCCCTTATTTTGGACTATGCCAAAAGGGGAGTATAGGTCATCCACCCACGGAATGCCGGGATGGAAGCCAGAAAGAGAGCTGGGCATAGCCCGAGATCCAGAAGGATCTGAGTGTGACGGGACAATGTCCATTGCCATGGTGTTTGTTGATATTCCCTTTAGAAGCCATTGGAGGACATGCAGCGGCAGAACTCCAAGGGTCGGTAGGGTTAGAAGACAATCTGAGGGTCAAATGGCATATAATGTGGGGGTAGGACCCCATCATTCTAGCTTCGTCGGACATGAATGAAGAACCATGAAACCCCCACTATGTGGTGTGGATTGGTATGATGGTCCATGGAGGTTAGGGTACCAAGTCTAGACTAGCTTTGGGTTCGATAAAGTTGCTGATGAGTTAGATGTTTGAGTGATGGTTGATATTAGAGTGAACTGGCGCGGTTGGGGTTTCGGAACGGAGATGAACCGGCGTGGCTGGGGTTCCGGCACGAAGGCAAACCGGCGCGGCTGGGGTTTCGGCACAAAGGGCAGACCGGCGCGACCGGCCACTCGGCGCGCCCATCACCCGGCGCGAAGTTGGCGCCGAGAAGAGGCTGCGCCGGGAGGAGATGTGGCGCCGATAACAATATGTTCTTTTGAGTTTTCAAGTATTATGGAGGCTTTACGAATTCAAAAGGGGTCCTTTGTGTTCAATGGGGGGTTTCATGAGTTTGTTCATGGTGATATTTGAGTGGGATAGAGAGTAAGGGTAGGCTCATCCATAGAAATTCTAAGGAGACCACGTGACTATGATGGTTATATTCCCCTCTGACGGTGGTGAGCAGAGGATCATGAGATGGTGTAGCTCAGATCTCTGCCACACAGTTGCGGTTAGATTCATAATCTCAGTGAAAGCGTCGCACTACACGACAAAGTAAAGCTCGCGGATGAATTTTGGCAGCATTTCTCCTTATTTTGGACTATGCCAAAAGGGGAGTATAGGTCATCCACTCACGGAATGCCGGGGTGGAAGCCAAAAGAGAGGCGGGCGTAGCCCTGGATCCAAAAAGGATCTCAATCTTATGGGACGTTATCCACATATTGTGGGATTTATTGATATCCTCTGTGTAGCCAATGGAGAACATACAGTGGCAAAACTCTATGACTTGATGGGGTGGCATAGTGTAGGGGGGGGATCAACCCCGTTGATGTATCTCCCGTGAGGGTCGAGGGAAGGGTAATGTTTCTCCTCAGAAGGACAGGGTATTATGACCAAGGATGGCATGGCTCAGAAGGGTATCGGCACGAAGCTATCGGCATGGTCGGCTTTGGCACAAAGGGGGGATGGAGGCCTCGGCATGACCAGTAGCCCAAGAGGTCTCAACGCGAGGGGACGAGAGCAACCGGCACGGGTAGCACTCAGCGCGAGACTCGCGCCAAAGGGAGGGTCGCGCCGGGAGGTTGGGAGGATTTCTGAAACAAGGGTTTTAGTGAGGTTTGAAGGGGTTTCTGAGGTGAGGACTTTGGGGGGGCTTTTGGGGGGTTCTAATGGGGGGTTTATTCAGAGATTTAGGGTGAACACTGGAGATGGCTCTGGAGAAAGTAATCTAGGGAGAAAATGACCTTCCCTCAGGGGCCTCATTGGGAGCCTAATCACACACTGATCCTCGTGAATTCCAGTTTGAGTCTATTCCTCCTAGTTTCACAATCAAGAAGCCAGGAGATAGACTATCTCCGGCTCTCGATGTGGAGGTGAGGTTGGGAAGGACTACGGCAAAACACACTCGTGCAGATGGGATATGCTTGCAGTAGCTATTGAATACATTGAACCTCGGATGCAGAGGAAGAAAGGAAAAGGAAAGGGCGAGCTTTAGCCCTCTTTTATTAACTATTCATTCAAACAGCATACACGCATCTAGCTCAGAAGAAAATCCAACTGAGAAAAATCATACATAGACTCTATCCCTGATAACGGGGCTACATTAGCATTCGATGCTACTGGAGGGAGGATGCTCAAAAATAGACACAAAAGAAGAAAGGGATATTCAAATAAAAGACATAGGGAAAGGGAAACTGTAGCCCCTCAGGGCATCTTGAAACCGATCCCACCTTAACTCTTCCTTCGAATCTCTGCAACTCTCTCTTCTCCTCAGCTTCCTCAGAGGGCTCTCGATCTCCCTTTCCTTTCGGTGGCTACTGCTCCCTGTTCCCTGTATTGCCTCTTCTTTTTCTTCTATCTTCTATTCTCTCTTTTTCTTTCGTCTCTCTCTATTTTTTAGTTTCGGCCTTCCTCTCTTCTTCTTGTTCGAAGGCATCAGCCTTTATAGAAGGATGGCCTTCTGTTCTCGGCATGAGCTCCCTGGCACACCTCAGCACTCATCATCTTGGCGCGCATGGCTTCGTATTGGGCTTGGCCCATTTGTTTAGAACTCGACGTCGGAGGAGGCGCATCTAATGGGCTTTTTTTCATTGTTCTGATGGGCTTCTTGGTATATTCTTCTTGAGGCTTGTCTAACACCTTGCGTTCATGCCCATATATGAGGCAGTGTGAACCCCCTTTCATGAGAATCAGAATTATCTGAGGCTTCTCTTTAGCAGGCAGATGATTGCCTGGAATTTGTCATAGTTTTATCAGCCTGACTATTTGAATGATAGTCATGCTGGGCAGCGGCCTAGCCAGAGGTGGCTTCAACCGAACAGAGTGTTTGGGGGTAGTGAACCTCATCTATTATAATTCTCAAAATCTCCGGGGATGGCACAGGAGCCGCACCCTTGATTGGTCTTCAAAAGCCCTGAATTTGCTTTTGGCTTCTTCTGGTACATTTTAGGTGTCAACAGTGCCGTACTTGGGCTTCAGGAGCTGTCTCCACAAGACGGGCTGCTGACTAGAGCCCCTAAATTCATCCCTGCCAGATGGAACGAGACTGCGGGTCGTGTAGACCGGGAGAAGCCATCTTTTGGTTTATTCTTGGCTCCACTGAAGTGGGGATATCAAGACAAGCCGTTCTTGTTAGACTGCCTGGCGGTCTGGTTCAAGCACCGGATTTCTGTGGGATGGTTCGCCGATCTAAAGGCCACCGACGCCCATGCTTTCAGACCAGGAGCAGTTGAATTCACAGATTTCATCTTCCAGCACTATGCACCTATCTTGATTAGAGCAGGTGTCTATCACAGCGTGTATGCGTCAAGGTACCGCTATCCTATCTCGAAGGGTCTTTGTTGCGATATGATCGAGGTGTTCTTCCCGGAGTACAACACCTTCTACACTTCAGAAGGAGAGACGTCATTGGACCTTTGGAGTCTCTCGCAGCTAAGCGGCCTTCCGATTGATGGTGAGCCGTATGAGGAAGCTTGTTGGCCAAACTAGCTGAAAGACTAGACAGACGGTGAAGGGCGATACTTGACTGGCTTCGCCTACCATTATCTGATGAAGGCGTACCGTAGCCTCTGCCATTTTTCGCATGATGCAAAGGGGGCGCGGAAGCCTGGAGAGAAAAGGCGTGTGCGGATGGGCACATGGCTTCAGTATTTCTTCAGAGGAGAGCAAAAATACACAGATTTCCCCTCGGTAGTGCCTGCTCCTGTTTAGCGGAAGAAAAGAGTTCGGCGACAGGCTGCTTTCCCCTCGACTTCGGAGGGAGGACAACCAGGAGGGCCCAACCCTCGGGGTGTGGACGCAGTCACTCACTGTGCTGTATTTTTGACTTATTGGATTTGCTCATTCTCTCTCCCGTAAGGTAACGAGAGCGTGATTAGGGCAGAGGCTATTTATCCTGCATGCTTGATGACTTGGGGCATGAATCTCTCGCTTTTCCCTGTTGCACTATGTTTGATATACAAATTGCTGGGAGACCTGCACTGCTCGCACCTTCCCAGGAGTCTTCGGAGGGTTGGCCCATTGCATTTCTTTAACGCTTGGGTCTACACTCTCTTCCCAGAGGTTGCTCCTCGATCACTCCAGTCGGCACAGCTGGTACCCAGGATGATAGAGTTTGCTAGTGTTGAGCCGACCCGAGTGGCAGACCAGTGTTGTGCCCCTATGGTCACTTGAGTTCATATGGTCACTTGGGTCATTCGACATCATTCTATGGTCATATGAGTTCTAATGTATTCTTGGTTTTGATAATGGCTTAACACTATGAGTCATTGTTGTTTATCACTCTCTATGTATTTGGTTTCATGATGCCCATTCACAACTTGCATTATATGTTCTCACATTGCAATAATACCAAGGAACATGTGGTTCTTGAATGCTCACATCAATCTTGAAACTTTGGGTTACATGATGATCATCCATTTGTTTAAATTCATTGTCATATGAACTTGATCTTTTGATATGGATGGTTAATTTGAGAATGAGTTTTTCTATCCTTCTTGTTATTGAGATTCCATGAGTGTGTTTCATGGATATTTTACTTGGGGTGGTTGAGCTCTTATCTCTTGATCTTTAGCCCAGAACACTTGTGATTCAAAGTGTTCACATATAACTAATTCATGAGATTTCATATGTGTATTTCATACATTTATTATATGGATTATTGAGCTAAAGTTCTAATCCTTTTTATATGATTTTACAGGCCAAAACACTCAATAAATATTCCCCAAGATCAAAGGAGTTTGATGCCACAGAGTTCGGAAGGGTTACAATGACATTTGGGGCTGAATTGTGTTAATCTGGAATTTACTGTAGCTAGGTCGACCGGCGGCACTGTAGCTAGGTCGACCGATTTTCCCAGAACCAAAAGGTTCGAGGTCTGTGACATTTAGGTCGACCGGCCCATGAATTCTGGTCGACCTGTTTTCCCAGAACCAAAATGATGACATTGTTACAAGTTTCGGTCGACCGCCCCCAGGCGTCCGGTCGACCGGTTTTGCCAGAGCCGAAACGTGCTGGCTGCAGCAGGTTCCGGTCGACCGGCCCATGAATTCCGGTCGACCGTCGGCCCCGAGCCAACCAAGTTTGACCTCGAAATCCACCTCGTGGCCAGCCCCTTTCCATGGATTTGTTTAATCAAACCCTACCTAATCTTCCATGATTTATAGATCTGGTCTGGAGGGTGTCCAAGGACCATTCCAAGGGTTATAAAACCAACATGAGAGGGTTAGAAACCCTAGTTTGATGGAGTTGATGAAGTGAATCAAGAGAGGCCATTTCGAAGGTACTGTAGCACCTCCGTGAACAGTACTACGGGCTGGAGTTCTTCATCCTTCCAAGGTGATTCAAGCTCAGATCTGAAGCCAAGCAACCTCCAACCAAGCAAGAAGCATTCAAGGCTATCAAAGGTGATCAAAGCTACATCCATACACCTCTTCATCAACTCAAGGGGATTCAAGAGAAGATCAAGCTACATCCAATATCCTCTCCATCAACTCAAGGTGATTCAAGCTTATATCTCAATCCAGCAACCTCCAAGGAAGAGTAGAATCAAGCAAGGCTAACAAGGGAGATCAAAGGAGGCTGCAAGGGTGTGCTCAAGCAAGAGGAGTTCGAGTTACTGTTCACGTGAACAGTACTCCGTGAAGAACATCTTCATCCAATCCAAGGCATTCAAGCTCATATCAAAGCGATCATCTTCCAAGATCTGTGAAGAAGGAAGCAAGGATCAAGGTAGTATCTATTCACTTCTTCATCCATTCAAAGAGATCAAAGAGAGAAGATCAAGAGAGGAGATTGGAAGAACAGTTACTGTTCACATGAACAGTACTCCGTGAAGAACAATCATCCATTCAAGGGTGATTACAAGAAGATTGATTTGCAAGAAGAAGAGATCCCTGCTGCTGATCAACAAAGCATATCGATACAAGGGCCAATTCCTTCTTACTCAATCTCTTGTTTTAATTCCTTCACATCTGTTTTACTTTCAATATTGTTAAACATTGAAGTTGTGATTCATCCCTACCAGGTGGTTAGTAGGAAGGCAATTGGAGGGTGTTCCAATTTGCGGTTGACGTCCCTACCAGGTGGTTAGTAGGAAGGCAATTGGAGGGTGTTCCAATTTACGGTTGACGTCCCTACCGGTGGTTAGTAGGAAGGCAATCGGGAGTCCTCCGATTTGCGGTATAGCCGTCCCTTCCGGCTTTGTGTGTAGGAAGATAGAAAGAGGGGTTTCTCTGTTCTGTGGTTTGGGGCATGTCCCCGGGTCAAGCTGTGTGTCAGCAAGGAAGCCTCACCGGGTTTTGGTGAGGGGTGGACGTAGGTTGCGGGGTTGCAACCGAACCACCTTAAAAATCCCTGTGTTGTGGGTTGTTTATTTTGTGTGATTGCTCTATATCTTCTAACCCCATTCGCAGGTTCATGTGCTTCCATACTTGGTTATCTTGCTCACATACATATGCATTTTAAGTGATCAACATAGCATACACATACACGCACGGTTGTTGCAAGCTATTGCATGTTCATCTATGTGTTATGCTTTGTAATTCACTTAAAGAAGTGTGGACGTTTCATAGCTTGTAATTTAAATCTTTCCATTTGAGCCACTCTAATTAATTCCGCTGTGCATTGTGCCTAAGTGATTCATTCACTTTATAAGAGTGGTTTAAGCTTCCGCCAGCTAAGAGTTTTTAAATAGGCCAAAGCTTGTGAAAGGATCTATTCAACCCCCCCTTCTAGATTCGTTTACACCTCACGGGACCCAACAAGTGGTATCAGAGCGAGGCTCTGTCATTCCCAGATCCAACGATCTGCAGGGAAAGATCCCGGTATTTTTTGTTTAGATGGATTCACATGCTACACTTGCTTCGATGGCTTCTCCACCCATTTATGATGGTTCAGATTTTTCTACATGGGTTGGAAGAATGTTCATTTATGTTAGCTCCATAGATCCACAATTGTGGACTCTTATATACAATGGTCCTCATGAGCTTCCATCAAATTCTATTGATTGGTTAGCCGAACATGAGACCAAACATAATGATAATCGTCTTGCATATAACTTAATTACAGCTGCAGTTGATCTAAGACTAACTCATCTTGTGTCCTCTTGCAGCACAGCCAAGCAAGTATTGGACAAGTTGGTTAAAATCCATGAAGGGAAAGAACAAGATCAAGAATGCTTCATGGCCGACCGTATAGAACAGTCTAGAAATGCATCTTCATCACAGGTAAACTCTGACTCTGAGGAATTCACTTTTGAAGAGCTTATGGAAGCCTATGGTGAGTTGATTACTCAATACAAAAAGGTCAAATCAAAAAATAAAAATTTGAAAAAGGATCTCAAGAAAATCAACCAAAATGAAAGCTTGTTTTGTAAAAAGTGTTCTATTGTTAAAGAGCTTAACAATACTCTCTCAGTTGATCTAGATACGCATAAACAAAGCATTCTATGTCTAAGGGAAGAAAATGAAAATCTTCATGATGAAATCACTAGGTTGGAAGAAATTGTAATGAAACTTCAAAACCAACCTAAGTCAATCTCTAATGATCAAACTATGGCCGATGGGCTAATCCATGATGAGAGGTTGATTGAAGAAAATAAAAATTCTGTTTCATGCTCTGCTAATTTTGTATGTGAAAAATGTTCATTCTTGAGAAACATAAATGCTGGTCTCCATGATGATCTTGAATGGCAACAAAATTTGATTGATTCTCTAAAGGAAGAGAATAAAGAGTTGTTGGAAAAGAGAATTGAATGTGAAAAAGTTGAAGAAGAATTGCATGAAAAATTGGCTGCACATGAAAAAGGCAAATCTGTCATTGATGATCACTCTGAAACTGTGCATGCTTTAGAACAACAAAATTAAAATCTTAAAGCAGTAAATGCCATGCTCAATGAGCAATTGGCAGCATGCGAAGAGGGCCTTGTTGAATCTAAACAGCACATTTTCTCACTTGAAAATGAAATTCAAGGTTTGAATGATTTCCTGTCAATATTTGCCCAAATCCAAGATTCTGGATCACCGGAAGCCACCACTTCCTGTGGTCACCAAAAGGGGCATACTGCTCGAAAGAAAAGTAAAATTCAGCATGCTCATCCAAACATGCACCATAACACGTTCAATGTTAAATACCATGCCTTCCACAAAATGAATGTCAATTGTTATTATTGTGGTAAACATGGTCACACTATGCATGATTGTTTGATCTTGAGAAATGATGAGCTTAGAGCAGGACAGCAAGTGAAAGGGCAAGGAAAGAAACAAGTCAACACTGGCAGAGGGCTTGCTCAACAAAATTCTATACGGAACCACATGGAGAATCAGAAGTGTCGACATTCCTATCCAGACAAGTCGACACTCCCCATAGCCTTTAATAGAAATGCTTCTCTTTGCTGCTCTCATTGTGGTAAGTCTGGCCATACTATCCAAGAGTGCTGGCATTTGAAGGGAAAGCATCACCTTCATGCCATGAAAGGTAAATCCCATGCTCACCCACAAAAGCATAATCCACATGCACACGCACATGAACATAAAAAGAAAAATCAATCTTTTGTGTGTTGTTTCTATTGTGGGAAAAATGGGCATGAGATATATGATTGCCTCACAATGAAGGAGGATGATGTGATTGCCCTGAAAAAGGTGGGCCAAGATACTAAACATGTTGCTAACCCACAAGGACCCAAGCAATCTTGGGTACCTAAAAATTCTAAATGAGAATTTTGGGTGCAGGATGCCTTGGAGCTGAACAAAGGATCATAAGGTAAATAAAAGCTCAAGGCACAGGTATGTACATAAACCTCTTAAGTTTAGTCATCTTGCATGTTCAGTCTTGACATGTAGATAGTGCATCATACGTCTGCCCAATGTCATTAGATTCTGCAAACTGAATTGCTCTTTGAAATGCAAAACCCCCCTGGTGTGAGATGAACTTTTGAGCTAGATAACTTGCTCACACCATGCTTGATTTAAGCTGTTTAATTCATGAAAAACTTGTTGTGCTGATGAAGTTGATGTGATGATGAGTTGCTTAAGCCTTGCTTCAGCTACATGAAATTCTTGGATTTTGGTTTTGATGATGCATACCATGGCTGCATTTTCAACTCGTTATTCATGTTAGCATTGTTCAAAAGGGGTATCTATTGGCATCATCATCAAGTTGCATTCATGTGTGTTTGCATCATCTTGTGATCACACATACCTTAATGCACATCATGTTTAGAAGACACAAAAATGCACAATCATTTTGCAACATCTTCATTGCATTGTGTATTCACATAAGTCTTGGGCTGCATAATTCATTGCCAACCCATGCATGTATTCAGGGGGAGTCAACATCAATCTAGCTTGAATCATTGTACATCATATCATTCTTGTATGGCCATGGTATATCAAATGTTGATGTATGGAAAGGCAGGCAATGCTTATCTGGAAGCACTCAATATGCGTGAGGTTTCACCTCCGCCAAGTACCATGCGTCAATGTCGCATATAGGCCATATAGCTAGGGAGAGTTGTCTTGATGAGGCATTCATGCATATGTTTCATATTCATCATGTTGGTTCATGCATTTCATGTTTGATCAGGTCAACCTCTGCATGGTTCAAGTAAACCTCTCATTGACATTTGTCATTCTTTGTGACTGCAAACATCACTCCTTGCGTGCTTTTATTGCATATTCTTAGGGGGAGTCGTGTTGTTCTTCTTGGTTCATTTGTCCTTTTTGCATCTAAACCTCAATGGCCTCTAGTGTGATAATAAGTTCAAGAGACAGACATCACTACAGTGTAAGAGCTTTCTATTATATGAACTGATGATTGTCCATTCAATGAAAATGATTCAGATTTAATGATTTCCTTAAAGTTTTGATATATCTTTTGAAATCATCCATATTTTGTGGTTTTAATAGACCTTAACTAGAGATTGCATGTTGTGCCTTGAATAACTATTCTGAAATCTGAAAATCCAAATGTCTTGACAACTTTGGTGATACTCTAGAGCTTAGTATTGTTTCTAAACATCTTGATGAGCTGGAATTCTTGAAAATCAATTTACAGAGCAATGATAGTGTTGCACGGAGAAATATGTCCCGTCATCAAATCAAGTGACGAATGATATGTCATGATGTGCCTCTGTTATCTCTGTCTTAATTCATTTAGACTCTAGGTAGAGCAATGGCATAATTGCTGAGAAATATATCTTCTCATCAAAGAAATGAGTTTGGATATGTCATGACGTGATGTTGCTATCTCTGTTCATTCTGAAGCATAACAGTCAGTCTTGCCAAATACCTAGGGATACTAGCGTCTAAACAACGTGTATTCTTACGGCTAGGAGGCATGTACTAGACTTGATTGTTCGTAACATATGAGTCATGTGCCTTCAAATTCAAACGATATTGAAAATCAAATTTGTTAAACTCTTAAAATTCCATGCTTTAGTCATGCTTGTTTAGCCTCAATACTAGTTTTTGTGTTATTCCCTTTGTGGTTATTGAATATGGATGTATAAGACAAGGGAAGGTTAAACACTGTCAAGATATGTGCTTCTGGTTCATTTCTATTAAACCATGGATGTCGATGCTTTTTAAACTCTATTGATGATCTTGGTTTTCATTAGCTTTGAACCATATATATTGCTCTCGGTATGTTTCTAATTTCCATATAATGGCTTGCTCTTCCACTACCATTCCACTCTGATCTCTAGGACCTTTGTCAACCACTGTGCCGTATCCCTCCTTTTTTTTTTGCTATTGGCAAAGGGGGAGAATGTCTTGTTGTGAGTCCTTGCTATGGACTTGGGAGAAAGGGAGAGATGTTACCTTTTGTTGCCTTTGAGCACTGTGAAAGGGGGAGAGTGCATTGTGGATATGGGAGAATCCAAGGGGGAGAGAACCTTCATTTATCATGAGGGTTTATGCATAGCATTCATACACTTTACTTCTCCATGCATTTGCATATCCATGCATACATATCTTCATTCACATGCTTCACTATCATGGATCTTGAGCTGCACATGTTACATAAACTTTGTTGTTTGCCTTCATCTGCCATATCTACATAAATCATTCAGGCTGCCATGATTACATCATCATACTAAACAAGTGGTATCATCTAACAAGTGGTATCATCTTGATGCACCTTTCAAGTCGTCTCCAAAATCATTGGTGTCCTCTGTCAAATGATATCACATTACTTTCTCATTCATTGGCATATGACATGAGTCCTAGCATCATTGGCATCATGTTTTTATGCAATAGGGTGGCATGCATGTATTGACTTCATACAATTGTAGCTTGCATCTATCATTTCCATGCATTGCTTAGCAAATCCAAAAAAAAAAAAATCTGAAAACTAGAAAACCACTAAAAATCTGCAAAATTTGAAATCAAAATTTGCTCCTTGGCTGCTCTATCCATCTCCTATTTGAGGAATTGAATCATGCTGTTGTGGCTCTACCTCTCCCACTTACATTGTCTTTGCCAAGCCACGGGACACCACCATGTTCGGTACATCCATATCATTCATTGGTATCAGTCCTATAACTGGCTTTCCATAATTGGTTGTTCTCTCTAGTTATTTTGTCAATCTTAATAAGTGTACAACCATTGGCATGTATTTCCACATCATCTTCTGGAATGTTGCCTGCAATGATATGTTTCTCCACATTATGGTTTCTTGTAATGATGTCACAGGAGATCCCGAGCATTATGAAAGTCATTTTGTGTGCGTCATTAATGTGAGTATTTCTTTCTCTTTCCTGGCTCTTTTTGCTGTTGTCAAAGGGGGAGAAGTATTCATGTGAGTCATTAATCAAAGTATGTGGTAAGATTGTGTGAGTCATTAATCAGAATGCCATCTGTGTGTCAAAGGGGGTGAGAACCATGTGAGTGACTCATAGTTGCCATATGAATTTATAATGACTCATAGTTCAGAATGCATCAGTGTTGCCATCATCAAAAAGGGGGAGAATGTTGTGCCCCTATGGTCACTTGAGTTCATATGGTCACTTGGGTCATTCGACATCATTCTATGGTCATATGAGTTCTAATGTATTCTTGGTTTTGATAATGGCTTAACACTATGAGTCATTGTTGTTTATCACTCTCCATGTATTTGGTTTCATGATGCCCATTCACAACTTACATTATATGTTCTCACATTGCAATAATACCAAGGAACATGTGGTTCTTGAATGCTCACATCAATCTTGAAACTTTGGGTTACATGATGATCATCCATTTGTTTAAATTCATTGTCATATGAACTTGATCTTTTGATATGGATGGTTAATTTGAGAATGAGCTTTTCTATCCTTCTTGTTATTGAGATTCCATGAGTGTGTTTCATGGATATTTTACTTGGGGTGGTTGAGCTCTTATCTCTTGATCTTTAGCCCAGAACACTTGTGATTCAAAGTGTTCACATATAACTAATTCATGAGATTTCATATGTGTATTTCATACATTTATTATATGGATTATTGAGCTAAAGTTCTAATCCTTTTTATATGATTTTACAGGCCAAAACACTCAATAAATATTCCCCAAGATCAAAGGAGTTTGATGCCACAGAGTTCGGAAGGGTTACAATGACATTTGGGGCTGAATTGTGTTAATCTGGAATTTACTGTAGCTAGGTCGACCGGCGGCACTGTAGCTAGGTCGACCGATTTTCCCAGAACCAAAAGGTTCGAGGTCTGTGACATTTAGGTCGACCGGCCCATGAATTCCGGTCGACCGGTTTTCCCAGAACCAAAATGATGACATTGTTACAGGTTTCGGTCGACCGCCCCCAGGCGTCCGGTCGACCGATTTTGCCAGAGCCGAAACGTGCTGGCTGCAGCAGGTTCCGGTCTACCAGCCCATGAATTCCGGTCGACCGCCAGCCCCGAGCCAACCAAGTTTGACCTCGAAATCCACCTCGTGGCCAGCCCCTTTCCATGGATTTATTTAATCAAACCCTACCTAATCTTCCATGATTTATGGATCTGGTCTGGAGGGTGTCCAAGGACCATTCCAAGGGTTATAAAACCAACATGAGAGGGTTAGAAACCCTAGTTTGATGGAGTTGATGAAGTGAATCAAGAGAGGCCATTTCGAAGGTACTGTAGCACCTCCATGAACAGTACTACGGGCTGGAGTTCTTCATCCTTCCAAGGTGATTCAAGCTCAGATCTGAAGCCAAGCAACCTCCAACCAAGTAAGAAGCATTCAAGGCTATCAAAGGTGATCAAAGCTACATCCATACACCTCTTCATCAACTCAAGGGGATTCAAGAGAAGATCAAGCTACATCCAATATCCTCTCCATCAACTCAAGGTGATTCAAGCTTATATCTCAATCCAGCAACCTCCAAGGAAGAGTAGAATCAAGCAAGGCTAACAAGGGAGATCAAAGGAGGCTGCAAGGGTGTGCTCAAGCAAGAGGAGTTCGAGTTACTGTTCACGTGAACAGTACTCCGTGAAGAACATCTTCATCCAATCCAAGGCATTCAAGCTCATATCAAAGCGATCATCTTCCAAGATCTGTGAAGAAGGAAGCAAGGATCAAGGTAGTATCTATTCACTTCTTCATCCATTCAAAGAGATCAAAGAGAGAAGATCAAGAGAGGAGATTGGAAGAACAGTTACTGTTCACATGAACAGTACTCCGTGAAGAATAATCTTCCATTCAAGGGTGATTACAAGAAGATTGATTTGCAAGAAGAAGAGATCCCTGCTGCTGATCAACAAAGCATATCGATACAAGGGCCAATTCCTTCTTACTCAATCTCTTGTTTTAATTCCTTCACATCTGTTTTACTTTCAATATTGTTAAACATTGAAGTTGTGATTCGTCCCTACCAGGTGGTTAGTAGGAAGGCAATTGGAGGGTGTTCCAATTTGCGGTTGACGTCCCTACCAGGTGGTTAGTAGGAAGGCAATTGGAGGGTGTTCCAATTTACGGTTGACGTCCCTACCGGTGGTTAGTAGGAAGGCAATCGGGAGTTCTCCGATTTGCGGTGTAGCCGTCCCTTCCGGCTTTGTGTGTAGGAAGATAGAAAGAGGGGTTTCTCTGTTCTGTGGTTTGGGGCGTGTCCCCGGGTCAAGCTGTGTGTCAGCAAGGAAGCCTCACCGGGTTTTGGTGAGGGGTGGACGTAGGTTGCGGGGTTGCAACCGAACCACCTTAAAAATCCCTGTGTTGTGGGTTGTTTATTTTGTGTGATTGCTCTATATCTTCTAACCCCATTCGCAGGTTCATGTGCTTCCATACTTGGTTATCTTGCTCACATACATATGCATTTTAAGTGATCAACATAGCATACACACACACGCACGGTTGTTGCAAGCTATTGCATGTTCATCTATGTGTTATGCTTTGTAATTCACTTAAAGAAGTGTGGACGTTTCATAGCTTGTAATTCAAATCTTTCCATTTGAGCCACTCTAATTAATTCCGCTGTGCATTGTGCCTAAGTGATTCATTCACTTTATAAGAGTGGTTTAAGCTTCCGCCAGCTAAGAGTTTTTAAATAGGCCAAAGCTTGTGAAAGGATCTATTCAACCCCCCCTTCTAGATCCGTTTACACCTCACGGGACCCAACAACCAGCTCTTTGCTATTCGTGGAAAACTTACAAAAGTTCCACTGGATTCCCCGGGGGTCCTACACTTTTGGAGTCTAGTGGCCCACTCTAGCCCCTTGGTGAACAGGATGAGGGAATGCCGTCTGGGTGAGGTAGAGGAATATGTTCATCCCATCTCTGATGCCAAGTGTACAAGACCAATTTTGGAGTCAGAGTTGATAGATTGGGCGTTGTCCATAAGGCCGAGCGTCCTGGTTTTTCACAAGAGCGGCATCTTGTGGCTGGAGCCTTATTATCCTTTTCGATTCAGTCAGAATTTTGGCTATGACAAGCATATTCCAGCCACTTCCACCCAATTTGCGCTGTCGAACAGGGCCCGTGCCGGCCAGGTGTCGAATGACGAGGCCCGCATTTGGTGGGGTTATTTTCACCGCCGAGAGGCGGTTTCATTCAGAGTTTCGGTCCCCGCGTGCTTTCCCCTTGTGACTCCAGAGTACATCAAATGGTGGAATGCGCATACGGGCTTTTATAGAAACTAGAGGAGAGAGTGTTGGGCTGTTGCAGAGTGTAAATTTCTGGATTCCCAGCCAGTGCCCGCTCTGGATATCGACCCGGCTTACTTGAAGAGGTTGAAATCTCGGACGAACACTGCAGTGGCGAACTATCTGGAAGCGAGGAAGGCTGCCAAGCAACATTCATGCAAGGTTGAGCCAAAATTGCCAGAGATTAGCAAGGATGGCTTCCTGAAGACACTTCAAGGCCTGTGCCGTGTGAGTGGCGAATAATTGGTCCTCCAACAAACTCCTTTGCCAATGGAGGAGCCGACACCTTCTACAACTTCTTGGCGTCCCGAAAACGATCGACTTTATCCCTATAGGACTTTCATCAGGGGAGAAGACCGACGGCTGGAGCTTTATGAGGGCACCCCTTGGTTATTTGCGCTGCTGCGCTCTCATGGAATCTTAGTGGGTGGCCCTAGTGAAAGTATATTAGGCCAACCCATTCTTTTATCTTTCAAATATGCTGATGGATGGGGGCTAGACCACCTCGGCTTGTATTACCATCTATCTTCACGCGGCCATGAGGACCTTGCATTGCTGGCCGAACAGTGTGAGGTGGTAGGGGATATATGCTAGTTGGTTCGCGAAGCCGCCTCCAGGGACAAGGAGCCTTCGATGTTCTACTGGCCACTCTCTCCCTTCTATATGGGACCAGCAGGTATACTTTTCTTTCTATCTTCAGCTTTGGGCTTTCTTTTCTGCTGTTGTATATGTCATCTCTTCTTCTCTTACCTTCGCCTGTGTGTAGTTCGGCTCTCTTCGGAGGAGACTAAGCATTTCAGAGAGCTGCTGATAAAGGCTCAGAAACCAGCATATTTTGAAGTCCTGGAAGCTACCCCAACTACGATGCCACTTCCTTCAGGTGACTCCCGGAAACGAACGAGGTCCCAAGTCCGGGAGGCCATCACTCGAGCGAAGCGGGCCCGTCAGAAGAAGACTGTGGACCCAGCACCTGCGGTCATCCTTCCGAGAGTGGTCTCATTTGAAGACTTCGAGACCTCTCATCCCTCAGCTCATGTGACCCGAGGTATGCTTCTTATCTTGTGCCCAGTCATCACCTTGGCAACATAGATCAATTCTTATTCTTGCAAACGTAGCTGCTTCATCTGCAATGGCCGTGCAAGCGGCTGCCACCTCTGTGGGAGTCGGAGAGAGAGAGGATGTGGTGCAGACAGATCTGCCCTCTCCCACGCCCAGCCACGAAATAGAAGGTAATTGATGGCCCATTTAGTCGTAGGCTTTTATAGTTTATTGTCCCCCTGGGCTTACACAGGTGCTTCCTTTTCTTCAGCTTTTGTCGAGATTCGACCACCTTCTCCCCCTGTCGTGGAATCAACTGAGAGAATCTCTGTGGAGCCAGGGATAATTCTGGGAAGTAGATCCACTCCCGAAGCTTGCTCGCCTGTTATCCTTGTCACAGAGTCGGCCGAGCAGGCTCCTATCGAGCAAGAAGCTTCGGCAAGAGGCCTCCCAGGTGAAGGACCACCGGTCTTGAGAGAGAAAGAACCGCTGTTGGTTCAAAGTTCATCCTCGTCAGAGCAGGTGGACTATGGCAGCGACTCGAGCGATGACGATTTCCTTTTGACGAGGACAGAGGCTGAGGATGCTGCGGCGTCCTCCGCCTATGAGAGCGACTTTTCAACCTTCAGTCCTCCCCGGCTGACGCTGAGTAGCTTTGGACTACCAGGTCCTTCAGTGGGAGAAGGGCTAGAAGGGATGGAGATAGTAGCTCCCGTTGGTGCAGACTTGAGCTTAGTGCCGGTTGAGGTAAGAGCTACACTTTTCAGTCTTGTGCTTATTCTCGTCTGGCCGTTATGCTGGTCTTTCGAGATTCTTACGCTCTCTTTCTCTTGCAGGCTTCTGCTAGTCATGCCGAGGTTGCCTTGTCGGCGATAACCGTGAAGATACCTTTGCCGCCTTTCAGCGCAGACCCACCGTTGTTCCCGCCGGTCCTGAGGCCCATAGCCCTGAGGTATCTGAAGGATTACATGCTGGTAGCGGGCTCGGAGGCACTGGAGATGGTCGTCGGGTCTGAGCCGCCAGCCGTGGTTTTGGAGCAGCAGCAGCTTGTCATTGCCGACGAGCCGTTTCAGAGTGAAGAGGGCCTCCCTGGGGCAGAGGAAGGCAAAATTGTGGAAGAGGTGATCGGGAGCTCACCGACCCCAACCCCCGCCATTGAGTCATCATTGGTGGTAGCCGGAGAGGCCGGAAGTGGCGACCAACCGCTCCTCGCTATTGTTGACATGTTTGTTTTACTCTCTTTCTCTTCAATACCGGCTTGAAAGATCTCTTCTCTCCCCTTCTACTAAATCAATATATAAAATAAATGGGACAGTAGAAAGGAGAAATGAAGAATGTAAAGAACCGTGATCGCCACCAAGGTGCCGTACGTGATGGACACGCCATACCTTGGAAAAAGGAAGAGATACTCGCCTGACCTGCAGCGCTGCGAAGATGTGCGGTTCAAGAAGAACCGCCTATATGATGCACGGTCTTACGATAGACCGCTTAAGAACGCTGCAGAGGATGTAGGAGGAAGCACTCCTGGCAGTTGAATGGCTCTGTCGCGACCGCAGGAAGAAGAAGGACGGTCGAGGACGCACCGCACGTATTCTTGAACGGACTGTAGAGAACCGCGCAAGACCACCAAGCCAGAAGTCACAAAGGGTCCAACCTCCACCCTCTCCGACCGGCCAGAGGGGATGGGCCTCGTGCTAGGGATTGCTGACCTGCAAAACGACGTGAAAATACAAAGAGAAAACCTAGATTAGAATTGAAAAGTGTAGTAGATGCCAAAATAATAAGAAATGAACATGAATAAGTGGAAAGGGGGATACCTGGGAGATTTTAAACCCCTAGGGTGTCATAAACGTGGGTGGGTGTGTGCATGGCAATGAAGATGAAGAAAAATGTGGGGAGAAAGTGAGAAGAGTGATGCATGCAATGAAAAAGAGGACAAAACATATCAAACACACAAGACTAAAAAAAAACTAGACTACTCCCTGAACCGGAGGCTTATATGGACGTGGAAAGCCTCCCTTCTTGGTGCTAGGTCGCTCAAGAATGCGGTAGGGCTTCACCGTCGACCAAAAATCTCCCCCATTTCAAAGGTAGCCTTTAGAGTCTATTTATAGAGCCTTGAAAGCCAACCTCGAAATTATGGTTTAGAAGCTTTTTCAGGTTGAGATAATAAAAAAAAAGTCATAGATAATCAAATTATCTCTCATCCAGTCGAAACGGCACTTAAAATGGTTCATTATCTGCAAAGAAAATGACGGGAGAAGTTAGGGATAAAACCACGAATAGAGAGAGAAAATCTGTTGAAATTCAGAGTTCGCAGGGTTAAACGGTCTCACGATAGACCGCTCAACCAGTTGGGCGGTCCGTCAAGAACCGTCCAACTCTGGAGGTGATAATTCCAAAAAAAAGGATAATCATCCATTAATTATCCATTAACCAACCGAAATGGTCGTCGTTGGACTCTCATAGATACACGGTCTGATATTAACCGTCCACAATGATGAGCGGCCAAGTGCTATCCGTTTAACTCCTATCGGTGATAAATGAATAAAATGGATAATTATCTGAGAGACATTTAGGCTTTAGGACTCTGGAAAAAGAATGGTTCATTGAGAACCGTTCATCATGTTGAACGGCTAGGATTCAACCGCATAAGCCCTTGTCGGTGAAAATTTAGAAAATTAATCAAAATATTCCAAAATAGGTGGACGGTCCATAGACAACCGCACATTGATTGGGCGGCCAGGGATGAACCGTACATGTACATGGGTGTTGACACTCATAGAAAAGCCCAATCAACCAAAACCAAGGCCCGTTAAGCCCTGAATTAAAATAGACCTAGCTAGGGAGGGAGGCTACCCATAAAACTGGCCCAAGATATGCCTAAAAATAGCCCCAATGAGTGATTGACAACTCGAGGCATCAACAAATGGGAGTAAGTGGAACGACGTAACTTATCGGTAAAAAATGGGTGTCAACAGATGCCCCTCCTTAACGTCCTCTTTGCAGGGGAGCGAGCGGATGTGGAGCGAAAGTGACATGGAACATGGAGATGAAGCGGAAATGCAGCGGAGTGGACCGAAAAGCGGGCGTTAAGGCAAAACGACACCCGTTTTTACCAACAAGCGATAGGAATTTTCTGGAAAACTCTGAACCAAATGCAAGGAATGATTAAACCAAAAGTGACACCAGTCTGGAGGAACTAAACTAAATGAAACAAATCGACAAGACCAACCTCATGGGGGACACAATCCCGCGGTCGAATGAGGAGGCCAAAAGTAGGCAGCAAAAGTAAAGAAAGCATGCTAAAGCTCCAGACGAGGACCTCTTAATCAACCAAATCAAGCGAATTGACCAAAGAGAACCTTCCAACTCAGTGTGGAATTAGTTCCTCTTACTCAAACACTGAACGCACAACTAACTATCACTGATGGGATATTCTGCAGGCAAACCATGGGTCATGAATGCTCAAAAGGATGCGTATGATGCATGCTGGGCTAAAATAAAAGAAATCGTTAAAACAAATACAAAGAAAGATTAAAATACAAAATACTCATGAATAATATTACTAAGCTGGGAAAATAAGAGTCAAGATACCATCCGTAACCACGGCGTACAAGATAGAACCATCCTTCCCATGTCATCCCAACCTAACGGCCTATCCGAAGATTAAACACGTGAACCTAGATCATCATCATTTTTGTTAAAGGGGAACATCAGATCCTGGAACATGTAGATAACCAACTGGTTCTCGAGATAATATGTTATAGTACCATATAATAATGCAATAAGGGAGATAAGGTTAGAAGGCCATACCTGACTTACCTGTGCAGGTGAAACGGCAAGTTTTTAGATTTTCATTTTCTGATTTTTATGGATTTTCATGAATAAGACAAACAAGATAAGCATAGCGATTAACATAATGACAAACAACATGACATAACATGACGAATGGAAAACAATACAACAAGACGAATAAGCACATAGGCAAAGGCATAAACTGACAATACGTATGCATGAACATGGTGTGACAAGACAACAATCGGCGGGACAACACACTGTTGAGATAAGAACATGACGGATCGCATGGTTGGGACAACACATGGAACATGGAAAGACGACCATCGACATGTGCAAGATAACTAACAACATGTGGTGAAGAATAAAACAACATGTGTGGGACAACACGGTGGGACATGGACATGAGACAAAGATACGGTGGGACAAAGAGACATAAACAAAACACGCTCTTCAATCGAAACTCGAGATCAGAATGAAGCAGGACCGCCAGGTTCATAATCGTGAGGCAAAACCCTCTCATAAAGATATGATCATTGCAAACAAAAGCTGGGAAGGACATACGTTTCAGAACAGATCGAGAGAGTGGATCGAAGAAGGAAAGAACAGATCAAAGATGTGGACAAGAGGCAGAGCAAAAAGATATAGCAAGGAATGCCTGAGTACATGTAACCTGCACACTTAGCAAACGGATTACGTATCTGTCCTTAAAACAAATGCAAATGCATGAAAAAGACACATTTTGTTTGGATTTTTTGTGATCTTTTTTTATTTTTTGTGATTTTTTATTTTCAGATTTTTAATAGTATTTCATTTTTCTGAATTTTTTGAAGTATTTGATTTTTTAGGTTTTTGAAATATTTAATTTTTTTTTTGAAAATTTGAAGTTTTGATTTTGATATAGCAATCCGCAGCACCTAAAGACGGGCTCAAACTACTGGCCAGGGATCGTCGTTCCTACCCCTTTCATTAAAGGCTTCCCTTAAGCAGGGCGTGCATGTGAGGGTGACTTACCACAACCAACCGCTTCTAAAGAACGGTGCCCTTACTAAGGCCATACCTGGGATACAACCCAGCCTAAGAGAGAGAAGTGGAAGAATAAATGGAGACAAGCTTCGTGTAGGATGGGAGATATCAAGGCTCGAATTCCTTCCAGGGCACTACCCCTCAAAGAGATAGCCTGTTGCGCTGGGGCTTTGTGCCTTTGATTTTGAGACCCATATTTATCAGGCACGCATGCGACCGGGCTCATGACGTCCCGCGGGGAACTGTACTGCCACTCTGGCCATGCCTTTGATTCAATGTTTTCCTTTTTTTTTTTTATAAAGCCAGTCATCTAGGAAGAGAATAAGGAGAGTGCACCCCCATCCAAAGGACGGGAATGTTCTCACTCCACCAATCACCCACTAGATGCTCATTTTATTGCTATCAGAATGTAATTACATCATCAATAGAGGATAAAACCTCTTGTATGTAAAATGGAGAAAAATCCTATGCAAGCTTAATGCGGATGTTTGGCAAACCCCAAGCATCAGCCAAAACATACCCCTTGGCCAGCAATGGCAGCTCCCGAATACATGAAAATACAGAGCTACTTCCCTTAGCTACTGCATAATTGGCTAATGCATCTGCCACTTGGTTAGACTCTCTATAGGAGTGAATAATAGGGCAGTGAAAGGTTGGAAACAATTGTAGAAGTTCCTGCCACCAGGGGAGAAGACTCCACGGGGGGTCTCTTTTAGAAGCCAACATATCAATTAAAGCCATTGAATCAGTATATATCACAGCCAAAGAGATGCCATGGACCTGTGCCAGCCTTAATCCATCCAACAAAGCACGACCTTCTGTAGCCATATTTGTACCAGAGCCATAGAAGAAGGCAAACCCCATGAAAAGCTTCCCATTTTTGTCTCTAATGCAGCCACCCCCCCTGCTAAACCTGGGTTTCCCTTACTTGCATCGTCCACATTTAAAGCTAGACCCTCAGCAGGAGCAACCCAGCGAACACTAAGGAAGCTTGGATGGGAGTAGGAGAGAGCAATGCCAAATTCCTGCAGGATTCCCTGATAATCTGTGTTGACCCCTTGCTTAAACTTTGTCTTGCTAACAGCATATGCAACTTCTGTAATTATATGATCTACAGTATTGGAAAAACTGAAGTATTTACCTTCATATCTCACTCTACATCTATATTTTCAGATCTCCCAGATAATCATGATGATTAACAATAGAGATATAAATGCTTTCGGTTTATAAAGAGCAGCCTTATTCATAGCAAACTTCAGCCTACTTGTAATATTGTTAAGTTCCAGACAGCTTGCATTGATCAGATATCCAAATCTATTCCAAAGGAAAGTAGCTATATCACTATTAACAAATAGATGGTCCATGTCTTCAGTATTCTGGACAGAAGAGCAGCAGTTGCAGCAGGAGGCCAAGTTTATACCACTCTTCTGAATTAAGCTATCAACAGGAACAGCTTGACACAAAACCTTCCAACAAAATATGGAAGCTCGGGGAGAGAGGTATTTCTGCCAAAGATTTCTAAACTTTACATCCGGCCGAGGAGTTTGAATTCTACATATGCTGTGCGCAGTTTTAAAACTGAATTTACTTGAGCTTGAAAGAGCCCAAACAGAGATGTCTTCTCCTCTTTGTAAGACCATCGCTTGAAGTTGGTCTTTCAATTACAGGTCTTCAACTTTATCCCAGACTGGATGAAGGCGATTAGCTAAGGCCTCTTGAACAGAGTAGTTCAAGGAGTCTGAGTCAAGCTGCAAAGAAAAAAGAGTATCCAGGGATGTGTCTTTGCACCAGCAGTCCTTGAGAAAATTAGTGTTGGCCCCATCCTGAATAATCATTCTGGAGCCTTCCATGTAGATGATTTTAGCCTTATCAAAGTCCTGTTTCTTAATACCTGCCAGGAAAGGAACTTTGCAATCTGAAATATGCCGACCATTGAGATATTTGCTTCTAACAAAAATAGCCCAGGGGGAGTTGCTGTTTATAGCCTGCCAAATCAATTTCACATAAAAGCATAGCTGAATTTCCTTCAAACCTCTGATTCCAAGACCTCCTTCTTCTATCGGACAGCAGATTCTATCCCATGAAACCCAATGCTTCCTGTGGGAATTTTCATAGCCCTGCCAGAAAAAATTTGAGCAAATACTCCCAATCTGTTTAAGAATAGTGTATGGGATTGAGGCTGCATTAGCTGTGTATACAGGAATAGCAGATAAAACTGTCCTAATTAGGACCAGTCTGCCTGCCTGTGATAACAGCTTACTTTGCCAACCAGCCAATCTGATGTTGATTTTATCAATGAGATACTTAAAGTGAGAAGTCTTCACACGACCCTTGAAGAGAGGAATACCGAGGTAAGTGATGCTGCCAATCCTTGAGCAGTACCCATTCAACTGAGTTATCCGGGCAATAGAGCACTGAGGCATTTTCTTAGCAGGTAGGAAATAACTTTTCTGAGCATTGATGCATTGACCAGATGCAGCTTGGTATCTCCCCAGGAACAACATTAACTGCTTTATGGAGGCCATACAACCATTAATGAATATCAAAGAATCATCAGCATAAAGTAAATGAGTTATGGGCTGAACCCTTCTAGAGAGATGAAAATATTTACACCGACCAGACTGGAAAAGCTGTGCAAGACCCCTACTCATGACCTCTTCAGCAATAATGAATAAAGATGGAGCAAGGGGATCTCCTTGGCGAACACCTCTGGTGGACTTAAAGTAACCTTTTATTTGACCATTAAAAGAGATAGAGAACCAGCAGTTAACTAGCAATTGGGAAATCAAGGAAACAAATCTGCTGCAAAAACCAAAGCTCCTAAGGACCATGAATAGAAAGTCCCATTCCAAACGATCATAAGCTTTAGCCATATCTAGTTGCATGATTATATTATGGCCCCTCACAGGCTTATCAATATCTATAATCATCTCCTTTGCCATCAGAAAATTGTCAGCAAGATGTCTGCCATATACAAATCCACTTTGCTCCTTTGAAATAATCATTGGAAGAATACAACTCAACCTCTCACATAGAATTTTTGAAACAATTTTATAAGTAAAATTGCACAAACTGATTGGCCTGAAATCAGCAAATGTAGAGGGACTTTTCTTCTTAGGGATAAGGGATATAGTAGTAGAGGTGATGCCTTGAGGCAGTCCCCACCCCTGGAAAAAGCTTTGGACAGCATTCACCACATCATCTGCAACTATATCCCAGCAATGGGAGAAAACCCCCCCAGAGAATCCATCTGGCCCAGGGGAGCTGTTTCCAGACAAAGAAAGCATAACTTTCTTCACCTCATCTGCTGAGGGAATTAAGCACAAAGAACAATTCTGCTCATTATTAATCAAAGAAGGGATTGTATGAGGTTCAGAGGACAGAAGGGACTTAAAGAAGTCCACTGCACCATCAGCTAGAACAGCTTGATCATCCACCCACTCCTCATTAATTTTTAACTTGTGAATGAAGTTCCTCTGCCTTTTAACTTGGGTGTAATGGTGGAAAACTTGGGTGTTACGATCACCACAAGAAATCCATTCCACCCTAGACTTTTGATACCAATACACCTCCTCTCTAGATAGAATAAGACGCAAATCAGCATTAGCTTTCTGCATCAGTATACGGTTGTTAACAGAGGGATCAGAATCAAATTTCATTTGAGCCTGTGCAACAAGAGCCTCAGTTTTGCTCTTAGCCTGAAATATGCTGCCAAAGATTTCTTTGTTCCATTTTTGTAAATCAGCCTTCAAGCATTTTAATTTGTACTGTAGAGTAACAAAAGGGTGAACATCAGTTTGAGAATATTTGTTCCAGCTATCCTTTACAAAGTCTAAGAAATTCTCATGAGAGTGCCACATATGTTGATACATAAAGCTCCCAGGAGAATGTTGAGTGGACTTCATAGTCATCAGTAAAGGAGCATGATCTGAAGGGCCACGGACTAAATGTTTAACTGAAAGAAACTTGAGTGAACTAACCCAGAATGAGTTAAGTAATATTCTGTCTAACCGAGCTTTGATGGAGGAAGAACCAATTTGATTGTTTGTCCAAGTATATAATGAGCCAGAGAAGCCTGCATCTACTAAGCCAGCCGCTGCTAAGAAACCTTGAAAATCAGTCATAGCAGTCATGGAAGAAAAAGAACCACCACATTTTTCATCCGGAGATGCAATGCAGTTAAAGTCACCCCCTAGTAACCAAGGGATATTAACATCTCGACTGTACTCCATTAAAGAATCAAAAAGAATTCTGCGTTCGATAACATTGCAGGAGGCATACACTGTAGTGAAAAGCAGAACTACCTTCTCATTGTCCTTAATTCCAACAGTTAGATATTGCGGATGAGAATCAACTATATCTAAACAAATATTTGATTTGTAAAGAATCCATATCTTGGAAGCATCCCCGTCATTACCAACAAAGGACTGCATATTAATCCTCCAGGCTATTGTGTGAGCTCTACTAAAACTAATCCGAGGTTCAGAGATAGCCACCAAACCTGCATTATTGACACTAATACGATGAGCCAAACTCCTTAGAGTAGCTTTATTACCAATACCCCTGACATTCCAAATTAATGCAGAATTTAACATGGGTTATACAAGCATAGGTTTAGTGGCCAGATTTTTGGCTTTTGCCCTTGTCAACCGAGCATCACTGAACAAAACACCTGGCAAAACTGAAACTTCAGTAGGTTTTGATACATGAAGCAGCTCCTTCCCTTTTTGTGTTTGACCCCCAAGCATTTTAACATTCTCATCCTTCGACATTTTAGAAATAAGCTCTGAATTCTCTGTAGTTATTACCAATTTGTCTGAACAGAAAGAATTTGATTTCCCCTGAGTAGTCTCGTGATAACTCTGAATTGAAGGCAGCTCATCAGAATCCAAAACCTCTGTAGTATGGGGAAGTTTCTCTAAAATTATCCCCGAAGGAGCATTACAACAAGCAACATGTGAGGGACCAAGATTTTCCTTATTCTCCAATGCATCTGAGTTCCGAAAGCTATCCGTAGGATCACAGACCGAATTAGTCACTGTAGTTTCCTTGCTCTGAGCAACACCATCAATCAACTCCGAACTCTCCAGGACTTGATTAAAAACTGAAAATCTATTCCCTGTCTCTGCAACCGAAGGAAGATTTGACATAACCGGCCTTGACTTAATGTCTTGCCAGGAGACATGCTTAACCTCCGGGCGATTTATTTTTCTTATCAAAGTCACCCGAGACAGATTTTTACCTCGATTCTTTTAACATTCCTTTTCCAGGTGCCCAATCTTGTGGCAGAATGAGCATAAATGAGGCACCCGGTGATAGTTAATCGGCTGCCAAAATCCTGCATTGTCAATACCGATCCAAATCCTGTCTTTCCTCTGCAAACCTAGATCCATTTCTACACAAACTAAGGCTTCAGATGTGTTCGTCATAGCTATAGTGGCATCATGAATATGAAGAACTGGACCAACATTGCCTGCAATCGATCGGAGCATGTCCTCATGGTAAAAATTAACAGGAATAGAAGGAAAACCGATCCATACCGGGATAGTAGATGGATCCGCATTGAAGTCGAAGTCATGGGACCATCTAAAGAATCTAAACAGAAAACTTTTGATATAAAGGTTTTTTTACAGAAGAACATGAAGGAAATCCTCCTCCGAACCCAATCTGACCAAAACATGTCTGGCATTAAGTCTACTAATGATAAATTCAGATCTCAGGTGAAGCCGCTGCGCAAGACACAGCTTAATCTCCGGTATAGTAGGCCGGCCATATGAGCACTTGGCAATTATAGCATTCTGGAGTGAAGAACAGGAGGCCTGAACTTCATCTTGAGAGAAGAACACAGTCGGCTCACCCTTATCCATGAACGCAGGGGGTTTCACCTGGAGAGGAGGAGCAGGACGGCGATGGATTTCCAAGACCATCTGAGCATAAGATCTTCGAGGCACAACCTGAATCGGATCAGAGGAGCAACCTTCCTTCGATATCGGAGGAGCAGGAACCTCCCCAGCTACACCAGCCATCGCCGGCAGGGCGGGGAGCTCACTGGAAGAATAGAGGAAACCAACGCGGGAAAAACCGGAGCTTCTCTCTCTAACTCTCTCTCTAACTCAGCCAACCTGATTCAATGTTTTCCTTTGATTCATCATTGATTTTCTTTTTTGAAAGCCCTTGTTTGGCTAGATTTAGCATGAAAGCTCACTTTTCAAGGGTCAAGACTACCCCTATTTGAGACCTCTCTCGTATTGGGGAGCGCCTAGGTTGGTCATCTCATCCATCCATCTCTTGCCCCTGCACTTGGCCGAGCAGAGAAAAGAAAAGGCCTTCGTGCATACCCAAAGTATGGCCAAAGCAGCAACAATGCGTCTCAGAGAGATCGGCCATGGCTTGCCGTGTAGTGTGTGAAAAATCCATACAAAAGGTCACCCTCAACAATCGAGGAAAGAAACTAGACTCCCAGCGCGGAGCTATCACCAGCCTAAGGATGCTGCAGACGCTAACCTTTTTATTTGACACAAAGTTAAGATCTAATTAAACAAAAGCTTCTAAAGCCACTCAACCATGTTAAGGAATCATGTGCAGAAACAATAGAAATAATGGAAATGAAAGCACGCTCTTGCACAAAATAAAGATACCTTTGCAAATCCATGGCGTGGAAACTAGCATCCTGAAGCGATCTTGATTAACGAGCTTTGATTAGCACGAGCTTTATATCCCTTGCTTGCCAGGATAAAGGATGAAAGGAGAGCAAAGGATTGGATTTCTCGACACAGACGAGCGACAGACACCATACTAGACGAAGAAGGGATAAAAAGGAAGAGAGACGAGGGCTAGAATTCCTTCGTTAAGGCACTGAGGCCCTGATAACAAGGAACCAGATACAGAATAAACAAGGATTAACTGAGATCAAGGCAGGCTAAAGCCTCGAAAATAGCACGAAAAAGGGTAATGACCCCGAAAGGGTGAGGAGGAAAGAACAGAAAGACGGCGAAAAGATAGCTGTGAAAATAAGGTAGAAAGATAAAGATCATTCGACGTGGTCGGAGGAAAGGAATAGCGATCACCCGTTAGAGGCGGGGAATAAAATATATGAACACCCGACAAGGTCGGAGAAAAGAAATGGAAACCACCTGACAAAGTCGGGGAAGGATCAGAAAAATCACCCGACAAGGTCGGGGAACGAGCACAAGGGATTCCCAACAAGGTCGGGGGAAAGAGATGAGGAGCGAAACTCAGGCGTACCCGGGAAGAAAAACTAGAAGATGCCCCTAGATCAGGGGAAGAGGGGGATATAGGCCGATGCCTAGAATGGTAAGGATAGGAAAAGATGGTAGAAATATGGTCTGGTGGCGGAAGGTACACCACCCAAGGATAAGAACTGAGCAGAAGAAAAGATGAATGGATAGAAGACGGAGAAGAGGAAGTGGACCCCCAAATGCACAAATTTTTCTTAGCCGAAATTTTTCTTAGAAGAATGGATAGAAGACGGCCCTTGAACTTATGTCGCCGCCTCTTCTTAGCCAAAATTTTCTTGAAACAACTCCACCTGGCACGGAATCAGACCTTTGGGCTTCTTAATCTGTAATACTTTCTCAGATAACGGGCCCATCTGGCAGACGGCCTGGCCCGACTGTGAACATGCAACTTCATCGGGGTGGCTGCCCCTAGCTGTACGGTGCTAACCTCAAAAGGACATTTCAGAACAGTTAACTCCTTGGGATGAGCATCAGGAAGCAATGGAGTTTTGTCGTTCGGCACTAGAACATGGAGCTTTGGCATCTTCACTTGGTAGCTGGGCATGAAGCGTAACTCCCTTGCTAGAAGCGCAGGACAGAACTGAGGGAGGGCGATGCGCGGCATTGACGTGGTCGCCTCACCAATAAATCGAGGGAGATTACATAGGATGTGTAGAATGCCCCTGGTCAATCTCGAAGACACGGCCATTTGCCCCTTGAATGCTGAATTCATTAAACCTTTGGCTCTCGTGTGGGTTAGTATCACCGGGGCAGAAAACTCTTCTGGGCCAGTGAACTGAATAGCAATCAAGCAAGGGGTGATAACAACATCAATCGTGACTTCTCCGGCGAGCAAAGAGATTGTCACTGGCCTCGCTTTTGAAGAAACCGACACCAGTGCTAAGGAACTCTTCTGAGCAACCGTCTTCATAGCAAATGCAGGCTCCTTGTTCCTAAAATAGCCAAGGGATAGGACTTGCATCGGCATGCGGGAGATAACATCCTGGATCTTGAAATGCACAATCAAAACCTGGCTTGGTTCTTTATCTCCCTGGGGACTAGACTCGAGGGGCACCAAAGGTAGCATGTACCTGCTCCGCGAAGTGGGAAGTGGCAGAGGGAGGTTAGAAGGAGGAGGTTTGAAGGGCGCGGGTGGCGTTAGTGCAAGTGATGGAGAAATACTGATGACGATGGGCATGGGTGGACGTAAAGGCAACAGTGGAGGTATGGGTTTAGGGTCGGCCTGCTCGGGCTTAGAGGATGATGGCGAAAGAAGTGGCATCGGTTGCGGGGATGGTTGTGAAGGTGACGGAACAAGGATCGTTGCGAGGGGAGGTGATGAAGACGGTGGTGACAGTAATGGGGATAATGGAGAAGGCGATGATGGGGGTGGCGAAGGTGGTGGCAAAGGGGGTGATGGGGTTGATGGAGATGGTGAAGGTGAAGAGGAAGGAGGTGAAGGTAGGGGTGGGGAAGAAGGAGGAGAGGAAGGTAGTGGTGTAGTGGAGGAAGTGGCGGGTGGTGGCGCTCTTCGACGTATCTTTACAACACGTCGAGAGGCGTTGGGGACGGGTGTGGTGGTGGAAATGGAGGGTGAAAGAGAAGTCGCCCAAGCGGAGGCTAGGGTAGGTAAAGGTGGTGGAGGAGATGGGATAGAGGAATAAGTGGGTAACGGAGCAGGTATCTTATCAACTGAAGAAATACCAGGGTGCCCCTGGTCTTGACGTGGAGACGGTTGCCTAGGCGGCGCTTGCTACTGCTGCTGTTTGCTGCTGAGATCTGAAATAACTTGGTGCATGATAGCCCAATCAATCATCTTCTTATCTTCCAAGTTGTGAACAAGTTCCCGGAACTCGGGGCAATTCTCGACCACATGCCCCTGTTGACGATGGAACTCACAGAACTGGAGCAAATTCCTGACCGCGGGTCGGCAAGGCATAACCGGATGGAGTTGCAACGCATGGGTGGCCATCAAAGCCCTGAAAACATCTATAAGAGATTCCGGCAACGGGGAGTGAGAAGCCTGCTTCGGACAAGGTGGATGCCGAGGGGTATGAGATGGTAGTGGGAATGGTAGCGGAGGCTACGTAGGCAAGGGGGATTGCATAGGCGAAGGCGGAGGGCTAGAATGATGTGGTGGCATGGAGGGAGTGGGAATGTAATGGACGGCATCTATCCACTCTGGGTGTAGTTTTTTTTTGACCGGAAGTGGAGGGGTGTGGTGAGATGAAATAGCGGAGGGCTGACTCATGGAGGGATGTGAGGTGGAGGCATATGGGTGTGTGGGCGCGGAGGGCCGACTCGTGGAGGGATATAAGGTGGAGGGCTGACTTGCGGTGGAGGGCAGAGGGAAAGTGTATGTAGAAGGTGACGGTGGAGGAGACTCATGGTCAAAGGAAACTAAGATTTGTTGGCTAACGAAGCAGGCTCGATTGTAA
This sequence comes from Amorphophallus konjac, assembly GCA_022559845.1. Taxonomy (NCBI): domain Eukaryota; kingdom Viridiplantae; phylum Streptophyta; class Magnoliopsida; order Alismatales; family Araceae; genus Amorphophallus; species Amorphophallus konjac. The sequence goes on from CM040127.1 coordinate 243,097,687, forward strand.
AGTTGTTGCCAGGATGTGATATCGTTCAGGGCTAAGATGCACCTGAGCTCAGGCGTTGCATTAGAAATAACCATCTTGATCTGCTCGTCCTCTGGAATATGCCCCGGGACTTGCGCGGCTAGGCGACGACATCGGTCGACAAACGTGGAGAATTCCTCACCGGGCTTCATCTTCTCTTGGGCTAGATCAACCATAGAATATCTGGGCCCAACCTGGTCTTGGTACTGCTGAATAAATATTGCTTGAATGGCTTGAAAATTCATCATCTGCTCCTGCGGCAATGTGAAAAACCAATCCTTGGCCGAGCCCTCTAAAGATAGGCCAAACAAATAGGCCATCAAGCATGGATCATGCTGGAACTGGGCCGACTCATAGAGTAAATCCTTTAAATGCACGTAGGGGTCACCGACTCCACCATAGCGACGATAAGCTAGAATCTGTGAACGCGGTGGGAGTTGAAGACCTTGGAAGGCAAATGGGATATCCAAAGAAGTTTGAGGATTGACTCGTCGTTGCAATTCATCAATCTGGCGTTGGGCCCGAGCGAACATCTCCTTGGTAGGAAGAGTCTGAGAAGGGTATGGGCCAGCCTGAGCAAGAGATGGTGAATTTAAACCAAGAAAATGATGATGGGCCGGATAAGGGGATCCGACCTGAGAAGAAGGAAAGCCCATTCCAGGAATGGAGGAATGCATGGGCCTGGAAGAATCATGTATGTGGGAATGAGGATTGATTGGACTAGCAGTAGCACGGGCGGGATAAGAAGGCCCGTTTAAAGAATAGGGTCCAACGGAGGAATAAGGAGATGGGCCCGCATGGGAAGAGGAATCCATGCGGGGGTAAGAAGATGGAGAAGTATAGGAACAAGGTACATGGGAGAAGTACTCCATGGGGAGAATGGAGACTTTATACAGTGAATTTCAAATGAATACAAGGAGGGAAATGAACGCATGGCAAATGCAACTAAAGGGAGACACATAAAGATGAACTAGACCTAATGAGCCTAATCTGACAAAAAGATGCAAATGATGACACTGTGCAACATACAATGGAGGAGAGAGATGAGAAAAGAATCAACCAATTACCCAAACAAACTCCAAATGATGCGCGAAGATTTCTTATAAGCTCTCTTCTAGGACCTTAGTGGATTAATTAAAAATGTGAATTCACTCAACCACAAGGTACCTAAATAGAGTGAGAATGGAGAACTGGCAGACTCTAAAGGACTCTCTCTCGCACGAATGCAGACCCTAGACTAGGAGGTGGTATGGTACAATCTGCCCGGCGTCCGTGTGGGAATCGACGGCTCACGGGGACTTACGGAGGTCCTCGGCGAGGTCCCCTAGTCGGCTCCAAGGAATATGGAGACGAGAGGAAACCCTACCTCGGTAGGAACGTAACTAAATATGGATGAAATGCATGAATCCTATGCGCACCGGAGTGCATGCAAAATCTAACTTAGAAACTAGCAAGCAATGATCAAATCAAATATGCGAGGATGAAAGCAAATAGGCAACAACAACATATAACTAGGGGAAGATCAATGAATGGAACCATGGAGAACAAAGACAATATAAATATGGCAATCAAAGCAACCTCGGGTGCACTGTGGCATCAGAAGGACGGTATGTGGGAGACCGCACAACAAGATAGACGGTCTGTAAATGACCGCATAATCCAGGGAGTAACGATAAAGTAACAGGAGAATCAGAAAATGATAGAATGAAAGAGACAGAAATCAGAAGCGTACTAGGATGGGCGGTCTATTGACTGCCGCATGAGCACTAGAACGGACCTGAAACAACCGCGTGACAGTAATCCGGACAACAGCATAAACGCAGAGGCATACCTGAGCCAGCAAGATGGACGGCCAAACACAGGCCGTATGGAAGATGAACGGGTGGTGAGAGGCCGCTCACGACAGCAGGCTTGCAGAAGAGATGGAACTGTTCACAGAGAAGAGCGGTTGGTTTACCTCTGCACAACATTTGGATGGCTCATGGAGAGCCGCGCAAGTTCCAGAGGATAGACACCGCAGGCAACCATGATCAACCTGAAACCACTTCGAGAAAAGGACTAACAAAGCAAAAGAGAAGGTCAGCAAGTCACTAACACGATGGGCACTTGGTGTCCCACCGTGATCGCCAAAAAATAGGCTGTTGACATGTTTGTTTTACTCTCTTTCTCTTCAATACCGGCTTGAAAGATCTCTTCTCTCCCATTCTACTAAATCAATATATAAAATAAATGGGACAGTAGAAAGGAGAAAAGAAGAATGCAAAGAACCGTGATCGCCACCAAGGTGCCGTACGTGATGGACACGCCGTACCTTGGAAAAAGGGAGAGATACTCGCCTGACCTGCAACGCTGCGAAGATGTGCGGTTTAAGAAGAACCGCCTATATGAGGCACGGTCTTACGATAGACCGCTTAAGAACGCTGCAGAGGATGCGGGAGGAAGCACTCCTAGCAGTTGAACGGCTCTATCGCGACCGCAGGAAGAAGAAGGACGGTCGAGGACGCACCGCACGTATTCTTGAACGGACTATAGAAAACCGCGCAAGACCACCAAGCCAGAAGTCACAAAGGGTCCAACCTCCACCCTCTCCGGTCGGCCAGAGGGGATGGGCCTCGTGCTAGGGATTGCTGACCTGTAAAACGACGTGAAAACACAAAGAGAAAACCTAGATTAGAATTGAAAAGTGTAGTAGATGCCAAAATAATAAGAAATGAACATGAATAAGTGGAAAGGGGGATACTTGGGGGATTTTAAACCCCTAGGGTGTCATAAACGTGGGTGGGTGTGTGCATGGCAATGAAGATGAAGAAAAACATGGGGAGAAAGTGAGAAGAGTGATGCATGCAATGAAAAAGAGGACAACACGTATCAAACACACAAGACTAAAAAAAAACTAGACTACTCCCTGAATCGGAGGTTTATATGGACGTGGAAAGTCTCCCTTCTTTGTGCTAGGTCGCTCAAGAATGCGGCAGGGCTTCGCCGTCGACCAATGATCTCCCCCCTTTCAAAGGTAGCCTTTAGGGTCTATTTATAGAGCCTTGAAAGCCAACCTCGAAATTAGGGTTTAGAAGCTTTTTCAGGTCAAGATAATCAAAGGAAAATCATAGATAATCAAATTATCTCTCATCCAGTTGAAACGGCACTTAAAATGGTTCATTATCCGCGGAGAAAATGACGGGAGAAGTTAGGGATAAAACCACGGATAGAGAGAGAAAATCTGTTGAAATTCAGGGTTCGTAGGGTTAAACGGTCTCAAGATAGACCGCTCAACCAGTTGGGCGGTCCGTCAAGAACCGTCCAACTCTGGCGGTGATAATTCAAAAAAAAAGGATAATCATCCATTAACCAACTGAAATGGTCGCCGTTGGACTCTCATAGATAAACGGTCTGATATTAACCGTCCACACTGATGAGCGGCCAAGTGCTATCCGTTTAACTCCTATCTGTGATAAATGAATAAAATAGATAATTATTTGAGAGACATTTAGGCTTTAGGACTCTGGAAGAAGAACGGTTCATTGAGAACTATTCATCATGTTGAACGGCTAGGATTCAACCGCATAAGCCCTTGTCAGTGAAAATTCAGAAAATTAACCAAAATATTCCAAAATAGGTGGACGGTCCACAGGCAACCGCACATTGATTGGGCGGCCAGGGATGAACCGTACATGTACATGGGTGTTGACACTCATAGAAAAGCCCAATCAACCAAAACCAAGGCCCGTTAAGCCCTGAATTGAAACAAACCTAGCCAGGGAGGGAGGCTACCCATAAAACTGGCCCAAGATATGCCTGAAAATAGCCCCAACGAGTGATGGACAACTCGCGGCATCAACAAATGGGAGTAAGAGGAACGACTCAACTTATCGGTAAAAAACGGGTGTCAACAGCTATCCAAGGTCAAGATGTGTCGCTCTCGCCCGAGGTTGGGAGAGAAGTGGCTGTCATTGACAATCCTGCTGTTGCATTATCTGCGGGAGCTAGTCTTGGTGCGTGCGCCTTGCAAGACATGCCATCCTCATCTTCTGTGTTGGGTGACGATATTTGGGCTGCAGTTGACAGCCGGGTAGAATTTCAACTCCCGGATGCGCCATTACTTGGTCTGCAATCGTCGAGTGATCTAGTATGGTAGTATCTGGAGACATTACGGGAGACCATGACAGCTCACCCCGAGTTGACTTATGCACAGTTGAGGGGTCTTGCAGAACACCTCTCTCGTTCTTTGCTGGCTTTTGGCTGACTGGGTGCAGCGGGTAGTTCTGCTCCTAAAGCATGTGAACATGAGGGAGTTCATAGGCCGCAGCTTGATAGATCAAATGACGGCCACAAAACTTGAAAGGGCAGAGTGTAAGGCTGCCCTTCAATCATTGAGAAGAACTGCTCAGCAAATGTGGGATGCTGCCAACGATACTAGCCAACGCCGGACTTCTATGAAGACTCGGATAGCTGAGCTCCGTGCCGAACTTGACCGGGTTGAAGCAGAATTAGCATTGTCCGATCAACTGTGGGTTCAGCACACAGAGGCGGCTGAGCTGGCAGAAGGGCAAGCCGCATCGCTTGAGGAGAAAATGGTGCGACTGCAGGACGAGGAAGATCATCTACAGGAGATGGCCCGGTACCCGTCTCTGGGGCTGCTGGAGTTCGAGGACATCTTCCGCCGCTCGCTGCAATAGCTCCATCATCTTCTCTTTTCTCTCCTTTTTGTGAACTTCCACTTATCCCGGGGGGTGTATGCCCTGGGTAACATGTATTTCCATTTTGTGTTTGAATGAAAACTTCCGCTCCCTTATTTTGTACATCTACTTGTTGAATAGATTCATTTAGTCCGGAGTATGCCAGTCGCTAGGGCAGGAGAGCGCTCGCACCTTCAGGGAAGGGGCGAGGGGTTCGCTCCACCATGACGCAACTTCTCCTCGGGACCACTGATCCGTTTGGGCCAAGCACCGGGGAATAAGGAGAGAGGTTTACGGGCCACCAAGGGCCGGAGGGTAGAAATAGGGACTTATTTATGGACTTTGCCGAAGGTGGCAAAGGTTCATGGTAAAGGGAGGTTTGCCCATAAACACGGACGTAAGGTCCGGGATGAGGCAAACACCGATCGATCTTGTCGATGATGACAAGGGTCAACATCAACTCATTCATCGGCATTGGGTGGACGCCGAAGCAAAGGTAGGCAAGCCCCGGGTAAAGGGAATACTGACCGGTCTTGCCGATGGTGACAAGGGCCAATAGTAACTACCTCATCGGCATGGGACAAATGCCGAAGCAAAGGTAGGTTCGCAGGTGCAAAGCTTAGACGGGAACCCTTGTAGGAATTAAGCAACAAATGAGAGTATGTGATGCGGGACGGAGACGCGACCTAAGACTCTTGCTCGCGATCGTCCCTATGCGAGGGAAGACGTGGACCGTGCGCGGTTGAGAAACCGGCAGTGAGTCTCGGGTATCGGCCTTTCCGCGTTAACTCGGGTCGAGTCACGGGACGGTCACTCACTCTCGCTCTCGCAGCGGTGATAAAATGATAACAAGCTAGATAATCTATCACTCATGCAGCGGCATATACAAAAATATACGAGTAAAGCAATGCCTACGAGGAGGGTAGCGAGTGTACCTCCACGCTCCGGGCGTGGGGAAGATGTTCCCGGCCAAGTACGGTAACTCCCGGTAACAACGGTAAAAGTTAATTACAACAGTAACTTTTATTGCCCACTCCACGCAGGGAGGTAAAGGGCTACAAGTGGGGCCCGAGAGGACCGACCCTGGGTTGACGGGCATCAATCTGGAGGTGCGTACGGCACGAACTCGGCCTGCTGGTCCGACTCGGCACTATTCCAACTCGGTGCTGCGCCAACTCGGTTGCTGACTCACTGGATAGCAAGCAACGGTTTCCAAAGGAACGTCACCTTCCTGAGATCTTCCAGAGGCGCCGGTTGGCTGGGACGATGGCAGGGCATCCCTGAACGACTCCCTGAAGGGGCGGCTCCTGAAGTTGATTTTTGATATTTATTTCTGAATATCTTCTGGACTGCAATTTTGGACCTGCACATGGAATAAATCTGTAGGCCTCTGCGACACGAATTACGACGCTCAGATCCGGAGGCCGATCGAGGCGTGGCTGGTACCGTTGGAAAGAGAACTCATAGATATACAACATATAATTTTGACGGCTCCATCCACTGAACGGATTGAAAATGAATATGACTGTAACGCTATTTTTTTTTCTGACTCGGACTGATAGACACACAGGCAGCAGAGGATCTGCCTGAAACTGACCTTTAACCGAGGGTCAAATGAATTTTCTAGACTCCACAAAAATTATGGTGGAAGGGGATATATGTGTGGAACACTGAGTAATGTTTTGGGATTTTCAGAAAATTTGTAAGGGGGTGGGGAAAATGCGACAAGGTGACTCTGTCCTGTAGATCTGCAGAATGGCAGATTATAGGGGGGAGAACAATAAATGTGGGAAAAATACCAAATGGTGTCAAAATGACACAAATTTTGAACTGGAGGTTAGGGGAGATGAGCAGAACAAACTCTCAAAATTAGGGCTCGACCTGACAACAATAGAAATAACTAGAATTTCAGGATTGGGGTTCTGTCCTGATGGAGATAGAACTCCAGCGAAGCGGTAGTGGCGGCACGTTGGCGGCACGAACGGAAGGCGGTGGCCGGAAGTCGCATCCAGCGGAGGTGGAGTTCTTGGAGTCACACCAAGAGGAGGGCTTCACACCCTAGAATGGTAGAAATCCATCTGCAAGAGGGGAGGAGAGACACAAGGGGTGCCCTTGGGCTTGCTCTTGGCAAAAATGCTTAATTCTTCATTATTTCTCTAATGACACTATACATAGGCTTATGTAGAGAATGGCAAGGGGTGGGGGATGGGAATTTCATGGGAGAGAGGGGATTTTCTTCCCCATGTGGTCAAATGACCAAATTAAATAAAAAATATAACATGGGATAAACTATATTATAAGGGGGAAACATCTTGGACTTTGCTTGGTCCAAGTTTGAATTTTCTTCCACCTTATCCCCTTGAATGGTCAAGCCATCTAGAAGCCCACCTTTGACATTTGACTGACCCCACATGGGTCCTAAGACTTAGGTGGACCAATGGGGAAGGGGATGAGGGGCCCCTGCTAGACCTACGAGACTTTTACACAAAAACCCAAACATCCTTGGGGAATGACAAATTGGCTTATAAAGCCTTACAATTGTAAACCTACTTCACATGGATATAAATGCAAACTAAAAGGACACAAATACAAAAATAAAAGTTAGTGCCGGTGTAGATTCCCATCAATTCTCCCCAGGTGGGAAGAACTCGACCCCGTCGAGTAAGGGGTGCGGCTGCTCGAGTAGCTCCGGCGGATGCGTCAACGAACCTGGAAGCACGGAGTATGCTCCACTCCAAGTAATCGACATCTGCTCATCCCGTATAGATTCGATATGCACACGTTGCTAGGGAGGAGGCTAGAGGTGGACACTCCGGGGTGGGGTCACTCTCAAAGGAGGGAAGGCATCTCGAAGACTCACTAGGAATCACCGCTTGTCCCGTATGTGACTAGATCCGATATGTGAAGTAGAACCGATCTCAAAGTCTGACAAGTTCGTACTCGAAAGGGACTAACAACGCAAGCATACAAACCGACTCGTCTCAACGTATGCACAGACGCACGACAGACAAACGAAACAAAGACTTACAAAGACCCTAAACAAATCTAATGTTAGTCTGACCCGTACGTGTGTGACGGCGGACCAGGACACCCGAATGTGTGCCATGCATGCATCTGACGTAACCGGAGGTTGACGTCATGGGGAATTCCTAGACCTCCTAAAGTGGACCATGAATGCATAGTGGACTTAGATGAGGGAGGGCCAGGGGTACCAAATGCATCTTCTTTCTTTCCCCTAGATGATGGTGTATCACGCAAGTGAACGGGCTTGGTGGGTGTAGACGACCCGGCCCGTAGGGAAGGGGTGTGGTCGTGGACTCCCTCGAAGAAGTGAAGTATATATGGTGGATCAAGGGGCCCACTCGGGAATGGGTCAAAGGGATCAAAGAAGGTATGACCCCTTGTGGTGGGTTCCCACAAGTCACGGTCCCATGTATGGAAGTCTTGAAGGTGTGTATGGTCACCTTCATACATTGTGGTAGATGGGACGGTGATCATATGTAGGAAATAAGATTCCTCCCTCAGGCAAAAGGGTATGAAGTCGGGCTCGGCCGACATAGGAAGGAATAAGAGAATCTTCGTAGTGACACAACCCACGGTGCACACGGAGGTAATGGACCCTAAGGCCGGATGGGTGAAGCTAAGACTAGTGGGTTGGTAGAAGCTTCGGGCCAATGAGTGCGTCAACTTCCATTGCGAATCTAATCCCACAATAAGGTCATCCAAGGTGTCAACATGGTGACTAGACTGGAATGTGGTATGGAATGAGTTGACCGGCACTAATGGTAGGGTGGGGTCCATTGATGGATAAGGAGGCAGGACCAAGCCATCCTTGAGCCAACTAAGAAGCGGCTCGGCTATGAAAAGCGTACCCATTAGAAACACGGGTGGCTCGGAATGAAGTGGCTCCAAATGAGATGGTTCCGAATAAAGATCGGAAGTAGATGGTGGCAATGGAGCACTCACGGGTGTTAGCGCAGCGAAGAGTGATATAGAAGGGGGGATGAATAGATCACTCCCAATTTGAACAACTTCAGCGGAAACTCACTACTTCGAAATACAACCCTTCAGATAAGGCTAAACAATGCAGCTAACGCAGTGAGAAACTAAGACAGGATAATAAGGTGCGATTGGAAGAGCCCGTCCACACATAAACACAATGCTGAACATAAGGAAAGCACAACAATAATACCAAGCCACAGAGGAGACAAGAGATTTTAAGGTGGTTCGATTGTAGTCCACAATCTACATCCACCCCTCACTCCAACTAGAGTTAGGATTCCACTAGCCACTGCTAGAAAAACTGTAGACTCAGTCTGCGAACAATGTGCTGCCACACAGCTTGACACCTGGACCTGCTACCAGCAAGACCAGAATCGGAGATGCCTCTCCCTTCCTCCAACCCAGAGGGAATCTGCTAATGACAACCCGTCACTGGCAAAAACCAGAGATCACATATCTCTCTTCCTCTGCAGCACAGAGGGGAACCGGAGTAACTCTCCCTTCCTCCAAACACCGGAGGGTAACAACTCGAAATCAGATATATGAAGAAATAAAAGGAAACATAGAAATGTAAACAAGACCAACGATGAACATAAATCGTTTCAGAAAAATCAAATACAAATGTAGCTTCCGAAGAAGCAAATTGGACTCTTCTCTCTCACTCAGACTTTTCTCTCACAGCACTACTCTCAAATCTTTTCTCTCTATCTTCTTTCTGGAACGTGGAGGCTCTCTCTCTTTTCTTCTTCTGCTTAGGGATTTTTCTCTTCAGCTTTTTCTCTAGTTCAGTCCATCTGATCGTAGAAGGCACCTTTTATATGGCACTCGACCTGAGTTTCAGGCCTTCACACGAGGGAGTCTCGTTCTCTCCCTTTCCAGAGCATTCTCGGATCACGTGCCAGACATCATCATCGGTTCTCATGCCCAATCATTGACCTGAATCATCTGCAGGCAGAGACAAAGAAATGTGATTAGTTAGTTCAGTCAGATATGAATGTATATACTTTAGGATAGCAGATGAGTAACTGTGTACACTGAGGGAGTGTATAGACTTGTGAGACTTCAAGCGACCTCAGTGTATAGACTAGCTGAAGAAGGCATTAGCACAAAGGATGAAATGTGTGGACTTCTGTGAAGTGTATGAGGCCCTCGAGTGTATAGACTCAGGGATGCCAAATAGGCAAGTGTGTCACAGTGTGAGAGTGTATAGAGTTGAAGTTCTTCAGCGAGCTCAGTGTATGGACTTGTAAGTGTTCATGCAATCTCAGTGTGTAGACTTCATTCAGCAGTCAAGACAATGGATGTATAGAGTTGGTCGTGTGAAGGAGGATGAGTGTAAAGACTTGTAATGAAGAGCAGCAATGTGTAGACTTGAAGCACAACAGTATGCACTGTATGGACTTCAATGTATAGACGTTGATGTATAGACTTCGAAGAGAACAATGCATGAAGGCATCGACTGTGTAGACTTAGAAACAACAATTTAAGCAAGTGTGAACAACTTGAGAGTGTATAGACTTGCAGGTGATATCGAGTGTATAGGGTTGAAGGATAACTGAATGTCTAGACTTAGAGATGTTTAGACTTGCCAAAGAGCTGGACGATGTACAGACTTGAGCAAGTGAAGTCTGTACAGACTTGAAGGTTCACAGTGTGTAGACTTTGGCAAGGCAACGTCAGTATAGTTCCCAGTGTACATACTTACTGAGCTGAGCGTAGGTAAAAGATATAAGGAATATATAGACTTACTCAGTTCAGTTCAGAACGTAGGTGAAGGTCCCAATGTATAGACTTTCCCTGAGAATGCAACCGCTGTACAGACATGCTCAACCAGTCCGATGTACAGACTTGGAATATCAACAGAAGGATGTACAGACTTGGAGAACTAATGCCAATGTACAGACTTCACCTCGTTCAAGCTACAGTGAATGAGTGTATAGACTTAATGGTCTCTCTGGCTGTACAGACTTGATCACAGGCTGAACAGTCGAATGTATAGACTTGCTTCCACCGACCAATGTATAGACTTAGTAAGCGTGAGACGCTGAGTGAGACGGCGGCTGAGACGATGTACAGACTTCAGGTCAAACGATGCAGCTACAGTGCAGTGTAGACTGCCAAACTATGTACAGACTTGCAGCTTGAGACAGTGATGTACAGACATGGAATCAATGAAGGCGTTGGCTGTACATACTTTGATGAATGGCGCTCGCTGTACAGACTTCGAATCAAGGCATGAATAGTGAAACAATGTCTAGACTTGGATGCCCAAGCCAATGTATAGACTTGTGCAGTGCAGCCAGTGTGTGGACTTGTACAGTGACTAGAGGCTGTACAGACTTTGGGTCATGATGTGTGAGACGAGGGACAGTGTATTGACTTTGAGATGGCAGACGTTGTATACACTTGTGGTTCAACAGAGAGTATAGACTTGGAAGATGAAGAGTGATGTGTAGACTTTGAAATGAACGGGAGAATGTATAGACTTGACCCCTTGAAAGGTTGTATACACTTCAGATGCAATCTACAGTGCCGTTGTATGGACTTGAACTCAAGGAATGACTGTACAGACTCTGAAGGCTTAGCGGAGGGTGTATAGACTATGAATATTAAGTTCAATGTATGGACTTCAGGTGAAGACCAATGTACATACTTTGAATATGAAATTCAATGTATGGACTTGGAGATTAAAGGAGGGGTCGACCCATCAGAGGTGGGGGGTCGACCCATCAGTGTACAGACTATGCAGACAGTGTGTAGACATGATCAAGTAGTGCAAATTTATCTGACAACTATATGAACTGCACAGTCCTACATGATGAAGCGTGTATTATTCTAGAGATAGAAGATTGATTTATAGTGTGAGACATCATCAAAACCGTAGGGATGCAACAACGGGTGGTGAAAGAGCATGTGTCCTTTCTATCCTTTCCAACCAATCCGAAAGCATTTTCTTGATTTTATCTAAGGTGCGGGTTGGAGTAGGGGCCTCGGGGTGGACTCGCTCCTCATCTCTCGGCCTGGGTGCGGACCTAGACTCGACTATAAGTGGGGCTTTCACTTGGTTGTAGGTGATTGGGTGGGATTGGACGGAGGTGCCAAGGGGTGGTTGGTTGGAAGCAATAGGGAGGGCCACTTGTTTGGGGTTGCTTTGGTGGACTTGGATGGAGGTGAAGGGGCGGGGTTGGTTGGAAGTGTGGCCCACTTGATTGTGGGTGAGTTGGTGGGGTTGGCTAGTGGTATGACCCCCGTGGTTGGAGGTAGGTGGGCGGGGAAGGTAGACCCTCCTAAGTGCTCTCTTCATCTCCCACCATGACTCGATGGGCCTTAGCCTCCTATCTTCCCGGAAGTATTTGATGTCCCTTCATGTTTCGGCGGCTTCATAGAAAAGTCACCTTTTGGCAAAGTCCACCTGCATGGGACCGGACATAATGTACACCTCGAAGTAGTCGTCCATAATGGCTTCCCACTCTAGGTAGTCACTCGGGTTATCGAAGCCATAGAAGTCCCGGGCTACGGGCCTTATGGGGTGGTCCGGGTGGTCCTTCCATTTTAGATAGTATCGCCACCATGCAGAAGATGCGGCCCCTTGGTCATCCATGGGACAAGGGGACACTAGTGGATGGACATGCCGACACTTGGACAAGACACTAGACCGACTATGCAAGGTTGGAATGCATGCACATTGATGCGGGATGAGACCACGGACATGACAAGCTCGTGACTGTCCCTTAACGAGGGAAGCGTCGGATGTGCGCGATTGAGAAACCGGCAGTGAGCTAGGGTGGTCGGCTCTCTCGTGTGCCCGAATCGGGTCACGGGACGGTCTCGCACTCTCTCGCAGCAGCGGTAATGAATAGATAAAGCGAGCTAGATATCCCTACACATGCTCTCTAGCAGCGGTATAAACAAATATATATGAAGTAAGCAAAATGCCGAGAAGGGAGCGAAAACGATACCTCCACGCGCTCGGCGTGGGGAAGACGGACCCGGCCGAAACTTGTACTCCCGGACAATTAATACACCATATTACAGCAAATGAATTACTGCCCACTCCACGCAGGGAGGTAAAGGGCTACACAAACGGGCCCGGGAGGACCGAATTCGGGTTGACGGGCGGCTTCTCACGTCTCTTTGACAGCACCCGAACACGTGACGGTGGGGCCCACGTGCTGTCCGGAGGGGCCGTGTGGGACCCGGTGGTACCGCTGTAGTGGAGGATGCCTGGAAGGGCGCTCCCTGGAGTGGGGGTGCACTGGTTCGCCGGCCGGATGTCGGGCGGCTCCGATCGGCACCGGTCGAAATAACCGGCCACGGGCTGCAACTTCTGGTTTTCAGCGCGCGTCTCGGCGAGAACGGGCGCTGCGATCAGTCCCGATGTTAGATCGACACAAGACTGGCGCTGTTGGAAAGCTAACTGCCAATCCTTCAATTAGGCCTAGAGATCTGGCCTGGATCTGCACGGATCTGGACTTATGGAATTTCCAAGTTCCTGTTGTACAGTTCCTGAAATCTCAGGTCAGTAGAGAACTTTCCTGTGGATTACCTTTGACCGATATGAAGATCTCAGATTCAGACTTCGATGTATTCATGTAAGTTGTAGGAAATCAAGTAAGGAAACCAGGACTTTTTTTGGATCTGGATTTGGAGGTGGTGGTGATTTTTTATGATTTTGGAAGTGGAGGGTGGTCGGATCTGGGATCTGACTGAAAACACTCTAGTAGAGGAAGAACACGAATTTCTAAAAATAGATAGAAGGCTGATAAAAAATTAAGAAAATTTTAAATGTAGGGGGTGATTGACAGAACTCCCAGTAAAATGGGGAGGGTTTGGACAAATCAAAAAGATGGCCGGAGGTGGGAAACACATGGCTGCTGTCACTGTAGATAGAGACAAAACAGAACTAGGAATGAAAGATGCACGAAAATGGGAAAATACTAAACGATGGAATGTGGGCGTGAAAATTTAGGTGGAGCTTGGGATACAAGGGAAGAACACACTATAAAAATTGCAGACCACGAAGAGGCCGTGGTTGATAGCAGGAATTTTAGGAAGTGACCTCTATCCGGCAGGACAGAACACCGAGAACGATTTCACGGTGGCTCGAAGGCGGCACGAACGGCGGCGGCGGCGGCACCGGTGATGATCAGAAGTTGAGAGGGGATGATGGAAGATAGAAACACTCTAGAAATGGAAGTTTGAGAAGGAAGAAAAGCAGGAAGAGAGGAAGGAGGGGGGCAAATGGCCTCTTGGGCATTTTTTCTCAAATTTCATTCAATAATTCTTCATTAAATTCACAAATGACTCTATACACACCCTTAAATAGAGAATAACAAGGGGAGGGGCTGGGAATCTCGTGGAAGCCAAGTGGGGGAGGTTGGGGAACCAAGGGGGGGCCAAGGAAGCTTCCTTCCTTTGAATTTTCAAAGGAGGGAAGTCTAAGTTTGGTAGGTTGCCTACCTTGGACCAAGAAAGGGGGCTCCCCCTTCTAGAAGCCCACAAGCCACCAAGCCCCTTTCACACTAGCCCATGGGCTTGGCCCATTTAAAAGCCCAATAATTCTAGACCACTATTCTAGCCCATTACAAGACCATAGGCCCATTAGCCTTATTTAAATAGTACAACCCAATAAGTGTCCAATATGACACAACCCCCTTAATGGACTCCACTAAATGAAAACCACTAATAGACTCTACATGAAAGATGGCCCAATGGCTTATTAAAAGCCTTACAAAGAGCCCAAATGAAAGAAATCAAGCAAATACACAATTACAGTCCCATACAAGCCATACCACACAAATACGTTCCACCCGTATAAGGAAACAGCTGTTGATGCCCCATCAATTCTTCCCGGGTGGGAGGAACTCGACCCCGTCGAGTAGAGGTATGGATGCTCGAGTACTCCGGCGGATCTATTACCGTGCCAAGCAATGCGGGTAGGCTCCACTCCAAGTGACTGTCACCTGCTCATTCCATATATACTCGACATGCACAAGCTGCTATGGGCTAGAGGTGGACACTCCGGGTGGGGCACTCTCAAAGGGAAGGAAGCAGCTCGAAGACTCACTAGGAATCATCGCTGAGTCCCTGTAGGTGACTAGATCCGGGTATAGATAGAGAACCGATCCCATACTCATCGAATGAGTCCAATCGCCTCTTACTCATAAGAGAATGATAACGAGCTGACACAAGACACATGCAGACAAACAAACCACACACAAACCATGCAAACAAACCACACAAAATAAACCACACAAAACAAACCACACAAGGAAAACACACCGACTCATATATGACCCTAGACTAAGGTGGTGACATCAAGCCCACTAAGTGGCGGCATCCTGGGCGACGGGTGAGTCGCCCAGCTCTCCCCCCAAGGCATAGTACTCATCGGCTAGTACTTGGTCGGCCTCATAATCGACACACTCAAGCTCAGGAGGTAAGGTATCTCCAACCCCTAGGGCTAGGGTTGCACGGGCGGGGCATTCATTGGCAATGTGGCCAAACCCGTGACAGTGGAAACATTGCACTCGCGACCTACTACTCTCTCCGATAAGAGGGGCCTTACCCTTATCCTCCCGACGGGTAGGGGGCGTAGGTAACAAGGGTGGAGGTATAGGCACCGTGGGTAACATCGGGGGAAGTGTCGGGGCCAGGGGACGGGCCATGTGTGCTGGGGGACGGGCAACGGGTGCCGGTGGATGAAGTGGAGGTAGATCCTGTGGTGGGGGAGGTCGAGGTCTAGGAGCGAAGTGCTCCTAATGGGCGGGCTCCTGAGGACGAGTCTTGGGTCCCCTCAGGTATGAACCTAAGGAGCCACGGGAATAACTACGGGGAGGAGCGGGACTCCACCGAGGAATAGACTCGAACTCTCCCTTGAATTGCTCCATCTCGAGAGCAACTTGATATGCATCCTCCAACTTGTCCACCTTGCGGCGAAGAAGCTCATACCGTAGGTGCGGGCGTAGACCACGCCGAAACCAGGAGACGGTAAGGGAATCCTCCTCCGTGGCATCACATCACAAGTAGTATTCATCAAATTCGGCGATGTAGTCAGAGACGGACCGATCTCCTTGGGTGAGACTTTGCCACCTCTCTATAAGACGCTGGCGGTAGGAGGTAGGGAGGTACTTCTCCCTAAGCTTCTCCCTCATATCGGTCCATGTATCTATCGGGGGTTCTTGACGATGAAACAATAGGTTCTCCATGTTCCGCCAATAGGTTTGTGCTTGGCCTAAAAGTTTCATTATGGCGTACTTGACTTTTTGTTGGTCCGAAATCTCGAACCACTCAAAATATCGGTCCATACCAGCCTCCCAATCAAGATAGACCTTTGGGTCTAAGGACCCGTCAAAGGTGGGAGGGTCGGCCCGAACGATCCGAATGGCCCGTTCATCCATATCTTGGTCATGGGTATGCCGTATAGGACGACGATCACGACCATATCCCCGATGCTCATTTTCGGACTCATAGTCATGCACCTCGGGGACTTCGTGCCTCCTATTAGCTATCCCTTGAACCCTTGGAGTCGCGGGTTGTTGACCCGGCTTCGGTTGACCTTGTGTAGGTGGGACGGGTGCTTGGACTGGGGCAATCGGTGGTGCCTCGGCTGGACCTCTCTCTAGTGCGGCAACTCTCCCGACCAATCCTTGAACGGACTGGTTCGACCCAGCGGCCCTATCCTCTACGGCTTTCATTCTCTCTTCTAGGCGGGTGCCTAGACCATTCACTCGGGTACTCGCTCCTTCCATCCTATCCACTCGAGTACTTAACTCATCCATGCGCTCACTCAACCCATCCATTTTCCCCACAAGAGTTCGGAACAATGCGGCCACTTCATCGGAACTATAGACTCGGGATTCCGCCATAGGTGGTGGTGGGGGTGAGTATTGAGTACCTCGACGAGTGGGCATGCAAGACACGGAGTAGGAGACACCAACTAAGGCAAATGCACACTACAAGATGATGCACCTAGACGTAACCAAAACTCGGCACGTGGCGGAGTTAATCGATCCGAAGATCACTCGCGCAAGTGTGTGGCCTTCCCGATAGGCGTAGCCTAACGTTCGGACAACACCTTTTGATATACTGGGTTATTGGGATGCAATGCAAAGACACACTTTTTTTTGTTTTAAAACAATGATGACCCTAAACACGACTTAGACAATGACTAATGGCTAGACGTAAATGACACACTCTTTTTTTTTTCTTTTTGACACCCTAGACTCAACTTGCTCTGATACCAAATTGATGCGGGACGAGACCACGGACACAACAAGCTCGTGACTGTCCCTTAACGAGGGAAGCGTCGGACGTGCGCGGTTGAGAAACCGGCAGTGAGCTAGGGTGGTCGGCTCTCTCGTGTGCCCGAATCGGGCCACGGGACGGTCTCGCACTCTCTCGTAGCAGCGGTAATGAATAGATAAAGCGAGCTAGATATCCCTACACATGCTCTCTAGCAGCGGCATAAACAAATATATATGAAGTAAGCAAAATGCCGAGAAGGGAGCGAAAACGATACCTCCACGCGCTCGGCGTGGGGAAGACGGACCCGGTCGAAACTCGTACTCCCGGGACAATTAATACACCATATTACAGCAAATGAATTACTGCCCACTCCACGTAGGGAGGTAAAGGGCTACACAAACGGGCCCGAGAGGACCGAATTCGGGTTGACGGGCGGCTTCTCGCGTCTCTTCGACAGCACCCGAACACGTGACGGTGGGGCCCACGTGCTGTCCGGAGGGGCCGTGTGGGACCCGGTGATACCACTGTAGTGGAGGATGCCTGGAAGGGCGCTCCCTGGAGTGGGGGCGCGTTGGTTCGCCGGCCGGATGCCGGGCGGCTCCGATCGGCACCGGTCGGAATAACCGGCCACGGGCTGCAACTTCTGGTTTTTAGCGCACGTCTCGGCGAGAATGGGCGGTGCGATCAGCCCCGATGTCGGATCGACACGAGACTGGCGCCGTTGGAAAGCTAACTTCAAATCCTTCAATCTAGGCCTAGAGATCTAGCCTGAATCTGCACGTATCTGGACTTATGGAATTTCCAAGTTCCTATTGTACAGTTCCTGAAATCTCAGGTCAGTAGAGAACTTTCCTGTGGATTGCCTTTGACCGATATGAAGATCTCGGCTTCAGACTTTGACTTATTCATGCAAGTTGTAGGAAATCAAGTAAGGAAACCAGGACTTTTTTTGGATCTGGATTTGGAGGTGGTTTGGACAAATCAAAAAGATGGCCGGAGGTGGGAAACACATGGCTGCTGTCACTGTAGATAGAGACAAAACAGAACTAGGAATGAAAGATGTACGAAAATGGGAAAATACTAAACGATGGAATGTGGGCGTGAAAATTTAGGTGGAGCTTGGGATACAAGGGAAGAACACACCATAAAAATTGCAGAGCACGAAGAGGCCGTGGTGGATAGTAGGAAGTTCGGGAAGAGACCTCTATCCGGCAGGACAGAACACCGAGAACGATTTCGCGGCGGCTCGAAGGCGGCACGAACGGCGGCGGCGGCGGCACCGGTGATGATCAGAAGTTGAGAGGGGATGATGGAAGATAGAAACACTCTAGAAATGGAGGTTTGAGAAGGAAGAACAGCAGGAAGAGAGGAAGGAGGGGGGCAAATGGCCTCTTGGGCAATTTTTCTCAAATTTCATTCAATAATTCTTCATTAAATTCACAAATGACACTATACACACCCTTAAATAGAGAATAACAAGGGGAGGGGCTGGGAATCTCGTGGAAGCCAAGTGGGGGAGGTTGGGGAACCAAGGGGGGGCCAAGGAAGCTTCCTTCCTTTGAATTTTCAAAGGAGGGAAGTCCAAGTTTGGTAGGTTGCCTACCTTGGACCAAGAAAGGGGACTCCCCCTTCTAGAAGCCCACAAGCCACCAAGCCCCTTTCACACTAGCCCATGGGCTTGGCCCATTTAAAAGTCCAATAATTCTAGACCACTATTCTAGCCCATTACAAGACCATAGGCCCATTAGCCTTATTTAAATAGTACAACCCAATAAGTGTCCAATATGACACAACCCCCTTAATGGACTCTACTAAATGAAAACCACTAATAGACTCTACATGAAAGATGGCCCAATGGCTTATTAAAAGCCTTACAAAGAGCCCAAATGAAAGAAATCAAGCAAATACACAATTACAATCCCATACAAGCCATACCACACAAATACGTTCCACCCGTATAAGGAAACAGCTGTTGATGCCCCATCACACATTAAGGACCCTAGACTTAAACCAAGACTCGGTACGTGGCGGAGTTAATCGATCCGAAGATCACTCGCGCAAGTGTGCGGCCTTCCCGATAGGCGTAGCCTAACGTTCGGACAACACCTTTTTATATACTGAACAATGGTATGTGGATGCAACCTTAGACCGACTTAGACGATGACTAGACGTAAACGACTCTTTTTTTTCTTTTTTGTTTTGAACCAAATACTACCCTAGACTCAACTAGCGCTCTGATACCAAATTGATGCGCACGGTCCACGTCTTCCCTCGCATAGGGACGATCGCGGGCTAGAGTCCCAGGTCGCGTGTCCGTCCCGCATCAGTATGGCATTATTATTTCATCATCATCATTCATTCCCTTTTTTTTTATTCGTCATTTTTTGTCACATTACTGACTTAAGTGCCCTTACGGGTTTTCGTCGAAGTCAGCCCCCTCTTACTTTTGCCCACGCGCCCTTGCCGGTTTTCACGTGGCGGGGTACCCGATTTTGCCTGCAGCGCCCTTTCGGGTTTTCACCGCAACTGGGTTAAAGCCATTTTTGCCCTTACTCAAAATATCCAAGTAAGTCTGGCGAGGCACCTCTATTTTAAGCCTCCTTTTTTTATTCATCATTTTCTTGCACTTGATTTATGGAACAAGTTCTGGAATGGCTGAGGGCCAATGGGATGTTGACCGGTCTCGCCGATGGTGGCAAGGGTCAACAGTAACTTGTTCATCGACATTGGCTAAATGTCGAGGCAAAGGAGGACTTACTCATTAACGAGGACGAAAGATCCAAGTTAAGGGAAACGTTGACCGATCTTGCCGATGATGACAAGGGTCAGACAGAGGCTCGCTCATCGACATTGGATAAATGTCGAAGCAAAGGAGGGCTTGTTCATTAACGAGGATGAAAGGTCCAAGTTAAGGGGAGCGTCGACCGGTCTTGCCGATGATGACAAGGGTAGAACAGAGGCTTGCTCGTCGGTGGGACTATTGAAGGGAGACTCCGTTCTGACCTTGTAAAGGGTCCTCTAGGCAGAGGATGTATCATCATTATTCGTCATTCACCAGATTACTGACTTAAGCGCCCTTTTGAGTTTTCGCCGAAGCCAGCCCCCTCTTGCTTTTGCCCATGCGCCCTCTCGGGTTTTCAGGTGGCGGGGTACCCGATTTTACCTGCGGTGCCCTTTCGGGTTTTCACCACAACTGGGTTAGAGCCATTTTTGCTCTTGTCCTGGTATAGGAGCAAGTCTGGCGAGACACCTCTATTTTAAGCCTCATTTTTATTCATTATTTTTTTTATTCTCATTATATTTTGAACTCAATTCTCGAGACAAAGCCGGGCTTGAGTAGATGCTGGCCGACCTTGCCGATGGTGACAAGGGTCGCAAGGAAGTTGAACGATCTTGCCGATGGTGACAAGGGTCACAAGGAAGTTGACCAGTCTTGCTGATGGTGACAGGGGTCACAAGGAAGTTGACCAGTCTTGCCGATGGTGACATGGGTCACAAGGAAGTCGACCGATCTTGCCGATGATGACAAGGGTCGCAAGGAGGTTGACCGATCTTGTCGATGGTGACAAGGGTCGCAAGGAAGTTGACCAATCTTGCCGATGATGACAAGGGTCACAAGGAGGTTGACCGATCTTGTCGATGATGGCAAGGGTCACAAGGAGGTTGACCGATCTTGCCGATGATGACAAGGGTCACAATGAGGTTGACCGATCTTACCGATGATGACAAGGATCACAAGAGAGTTGACCGATCTTGCCGATGATGACAAGGGTCACAAGGAGGTTGACCGATCTTGCTGATGATGACAAGGGTCACAAGGAGGTTGACCGATCTTGTCGATGATGACAAGGGTCACAAGGAAGTTGACCGATCTTGCCGATGATGACAAGGGTCACAAGAAGGTTGACCGATCTTGCCGATGATGATAAGGGTCACAAGGAGGTTGACCGATTGTGCTGATGATGACAAGGGTCACAAGGAGGTTGATCGATCTTACCGATGATGACAAGGGTCACAAGGAAGTTGATTGATCTTGTCGATGATGACAAGGGTCACAAGGAAGTTGACCGATCTTGCCGATGATGACAAGGGTCACAAGGAGGTTGACCGATCTTGCCGATGATGACAAGGGTCACAGGGAGGTTGACCGATCTTGCCGATGATGGCAAGGGTCACAAGGAGGTTGACCGATCTTGCCGATGATGGCAAGGGTCACAAGGAGGTTGACCGATCTTGCCGATGACGACAAGGGTCACAAAGAAGTTGACCGATCTTGCCGATGATGGCAAGGGTCACAAGGAAGTTGAACGATCTTGCCGATGATGACAAGGGTCACAAGGAAGTCGACCGATCTTGCCGATGATGACAAGGGTCGCAAAGAAGTTAGAGAAAGATCTCCGATAGGGATCGTGGTGATTGCCCTTTTCGGAGTTTCACTAGGATGAGGGTGAGGCGGAACTTAACTTACCACATTACTGACTTAAGTGCCCTTTCGAGTTTTCGACAAAGTCAGCCCCCTCTTGCTTTTGCCCATGCGCCCTTTCGGGTTTTCACGTAGCGGGGTACCCGATTTTGCCTGCGACGCCCTTTCGGGTTTTCACCGCAGCCGGGTCATAGCCATTTTTGCCCTTGCCCTGGTGTAGGAACAAGACTGGCAAGGCATCTCTTTTTTAAGCCTCATTTTTGTTTCCCTTTTTTTTCTTCTTTTTTTTAGAGTGAGAAAATGAGGATGGGTTAATCATGCGGTGTTTGACCCTATGTAGTAGCATATGGCAGTTGGCTAGGGCACGCAGCCTTGCGTCGAGAAAAGAGGGTTTATTCATTAGCAAGGGGGTAATGCTAATGCCAAGGATAGATTTCATGCCGATCCTGGCGTAAGGCCCATAATGGTAATATTGTAGAAGAGTCGGCTAGGACATGAAGTCTTGTGCCGAGAAAGGGGTTTATTCGTTAGCGAGAAGATAATGCTAACGCAAGGGATAGATTTTTGTTCCGATTCGGGTGTAAGGCCCGTAATGGCAATATTGTAGAAGAGTCGGCTAGGACATGAAATCTTGCGCCGAGAAAGGGGTTTATTCGTTAGCAAGAAGGTAATGCTAACGCAAGTGATAGATTTGTGTCGATCCGGGCGTAAGGCCCGTAATGGCGATGTTATTTTATATATCATTATTTATATTTTTTTTTTTTCTGAGAGCTCGGCCAGGATGGAGCGCCACTAGACCAAGGTAGGTAGAGCTCAGCCACGGCGGAGTGCCACTAGACTAAGGTAGGTAGAGCTTAGCTAGGGCAGAGTGCCACTAGACTAAGGTAGGTAGAACTTAGCTAGGGCGGAGTGCCACTAGACCAAGGTAGGTAGAGCTCAGCCAGGGCGGAGTGCCACTAGACTAAGGTAGGTAGAGCTTAGCTAGGGCGGAGTGCCACTAAACTAAGGTAGGTAGAACTTAGCTAGGGCAGAGTGCCACTAGACTAAGGTAGGTAGAACTTGGTCAGGGCAGAATGCCACTAGACCAATGGTAGGTATAGGTCACTCTGGGAATGTCGGTTGAACTGTGTGATACAGCTTCATATGTTTTCCATTAAGGGGAGAGAACTGGATGACTCCTTTGTGATCTACAAGGATGTACGCACCCCCTTCATATACTCGGCGGACGACATATGGTCCGACCCAATTTTCAACCAACTTCCCTTTGGGGTTGGAGGCCATCACTTCTCTTCTTTTAACCATTACCAGGTCACCCTTCTTGAATTCTCGCCCTTTGACTAGCTTATCGAAAGCACGGGCCATGCGGGCTTGGTAGAGTTGGATATTTTGTTACACACGGAGACGCTTTTCTTCGAGCTTGGCGAGCTCTTCCAGTCTTCTTTGCATGTTAGTCTGCTCGCTGCTAACCAACCCATGCTGGATGGCGATTCGCAACGAGGGAACCTCTAATTCAATTGGCACCACAGCCTCCGACGGAAGAAAGGATGTACTGGTCGGAGGCTGTGGTAAGCCCAGAGTGCTTCGTACATCCTTTCTTCCCAATCTCTTTTGTTAGCCTTGACAGTCTTTGCTAGCAGAGTGCATAGCGTCTTGTTGAAGGCTTCTGCAAGTCCGTTGGCTTGGGGGTAGTAGGGAGATGATGCTCTCCAATCAATCTTGTATTTGTCGGCTAGTCGGTACACCTTCTGATTCCTGAAGTGACTGCCGTTGTTAGAGATGATTTAGCTGGGTACTCCAAATCGGAATATTATATTTTGCCGGAAGAATCTAGTAACTAGTTCCCCGGTCACTTCTCTTAGTGCTATCGCCTCTGCCCATCTGGAGAAGTAATCTGTAGCTGCTAAGATATATTTGCATCCCGATGAAGATGCTGGCAGTGGCCCTACCACGTCCGTGCCCCATTGGGCGAATGGCCAACTTGGTATGGTGGGATGTAGCGGCACCGGTGGTCTCCTGGACATGTTGGCGTGCCCTTGACATTTCTGGCAGGCTTTAGGAAACTTGCAGCAATCATCAAACATGGTGGGCCAATAATAGCCCAGTTTCTTTATTTCAATTTTCATTTTCGACCGGCCTGGTGTGCCCCGGCTGACCCGGCATGGACTTCTCGCATTACCTGCCCGACTTCCCCTGGAGATAAGCAACGAAGCAAGATCTTCTTTTGGGCATCTGCCATTATCCAGAACAACATTCCATTCCTCATTTCGTAAGAGTCTTTGACTCTCAGGGGCTTCATTCTCTGTTCTTTCTCTTTCGAGAGTTGGTGGTGTTGAAACCAACGTAGGAGGTGCTCCCACCAATTGGGCTACTGGATTCCTTCTACAGCTGCCACTTCATTTGCTTGTTCATCGGCTAGGGTTTCTGTCACACTGGGGACCTGCCGTCGGTTGATTACTGTTATATTCAGGCTTGTATCAGGCGGGACTGCCAAAGAACTGGCCAGCTTTGCGAGGGCGTCTGCTTGAGCATTCTGTCCTCGGTTGATGATCTTAATGCTAATGAAATAGAATCTTGTCATTAGGCGGTGTGCCAGATGGTAATAAGGAATGAGTTCTTGCTTCCGTACGTCGAACTCTCCTTCCAGCTATTTTATAACTAGCATGGAGTCTCCGAATGCTTCTAGCATCTGAATCCCCATGGACAGAGCAATTTGTAACCCGATTATGAGGGCTTCATATTCTGCTTCATTGTTTGTGCAAGGCTTGTTTATTGAATAGGATGCATGTATGACTTCTCCTTTTGGAGATTTCAGGACTATGCCTGCCCCCGCCCTGACTCTGGCTGATCCAGTTGCTGAGGTGTCAATTCTGGAAGCGCCGTCAAAATATAGCTACCACAGAGAGGGCTGCACTTAGCCGACATCTAAGGTTTCATCTTCAGGAAGCTTTGGTTCCAGTGGACAGTCTTCAGGCACTGGATGCTCAGCGAAGAATTCGGCGATGGCCTGGCCCTTGACGGCCCTTTGCGGTACGTAGGAGATATCATACTCCATAAGAATCACCGCCCATTTGCCCTGGAGGCCTTTGAGGGCCGGTTGAGACATGATATATTTAAGCAGATCCTCCTTGGAAATCAGCTTAACTTCATGTGACATCATGTAGTGTCGGAGCTTCTTAACCGCGAAGACCAGTGCCAGGCAGATCTTCTCGATATAGGTGTACCTCTCCTCAGTTCTGACCATTCTTCGACTGAGGTAATAGAGGGCTTGTTCCTTCCCTTCTTCATTATTCTGGGCTAGCATTGCCCCCATGGAGTTATATGTGGCTACTATGTAGAGGATTAGCGGCCGTCCCTTCACCGGCGCACCCAGCACTGGAGGAGTCTTCAGATAATCCTTCAGCTTGTCAAAGGCTGTCTGGCATTCTTCGTCCCAGTAGAAGGGAACATCTTTCATCATTAGCTTATGAAAGGGATGGCATCGCCCTGACAAGTTGGATATAAACCGCTGGATGTATGCCAGGCGGCCTTGTAGAGATCTCAACTTCGAGAGGCTCCTTGGTGAAGGTAGCTACTGGATCACCTTGATCTTTGCGGGGTCTATCTCAATTCCCCGATATCTG
This sequence comes from Amorphophallus konjac, assembly GCA_022559845.1. Taxonomy (NCBI): domain Eukaryota; kingdom Viridiplantae; phylum Streptophyta; class Magnoliopsida; order Alismatales; family Araceae; genus Amorphophallus; species Amorphophallus konjac. The sequence continues at coordinate 243,122,673 of CM040127.1, forward strand.
ACAATGAAACCCAAGAACTTTTCGCTCGATACTCCGAACGCACACTTCATAGGGTTCATCTTCAATTCATACTGCCTTAATCTCTGAAAGATAACTCGAAGGTCTTGCAGATGGTCTTCTTTCTTTCTGGTCTTGATTACCAGGTCATCTATGTAGCACTCGACCTTATGGTAGAGTAGTTCATCAAATATTCTAGTCATCGCCGGCTGATAAGTCACGCCGGCGTTCTTTAATCCGAACAACATTCTCTTGTAATGATAAATGCCTTTGGGAGTTCGAAAAGTGGTGTGGACCCGGTCATGTTCTGCGATCCATATCTGGTTGTAACCGGATGACCCATCCATAAATGATAGGGCTTCATGGCCAGTTGTGGCATCAATCATGACCTCCATTATTGGTACTGTGAAGTCATCCTTAGGGCAGGCTTTATTCAGATCTCGGAAGTCAACACATATCCGAATATGTCCATTCTTCTTCTTCATGGACACAATATTAGCTAGCCACGTGGTATATTGATTTTCTTCGACGAAACCCACATCAATGAGCTTGTCGACTTCCTTGCATATTTGAGTGATGAGCTCTGGCCTCATGCGCCGCGACGGCTGCTTCACCGGTTTGGCTTCAGGGTTTATGGTTAGCTCATGCTGTGAGACTGCAAGGTTCAGTCCTGGCATTTCCTTGTAGGTCCAGGCAAAGCAATCCCGATATTCTTGCAGCAGCTGGATATACAGCCCCTGTTCTTCAGTAGATAACTGGACACTGAGGAAGGTTGGCCTGGGGTCATCCTCGTGTCCCTGTGGACGTCAAAAAATGACGATGATGATCATACGGCACTCGCGTCTACGCGTTCAAGCGCAAGTCGAAGACAGGAGGGCCGAACAAACCCATACCTTGCCCAATCAGGAAGAGAATGTTGTGCCCCTGTGATCATTTGAGTCTTCCTGTGGTTTGGGTCATTCGACATCGTCTTATGGTCATTTGAGTTATTGGATATTCTTGGTTTTGATAATAGCTAAACACTATAAGTCATTATTATTTTAACTCTTATATGACTGAAATACGTGATGTTTTGTTCATGACAGATATGTCAATGAATTGCCAAGGAATGAAGTGGAGATGGCAAATGTGAAAGATCAATGATGCGCCCTCGCACGCGGATCGACCTACGTGGTCAGGTCGCGGGGATCGACCTGCCCGGTCAGGTCGCGGGGGTCAAGGGGGTAGCGCCCCTTGCTGGGGTTTCCGGGGGCGGAGCCCCCGGAACAAAAGTTTGATTATAGAGCGATATAATCAACTGAAATCTTCAAGACTGTCAAGGGTGATGCCACAGACAGGAACGGGCTGCTAAAGGAGTCAAGCGATGGAGCTAAAGCAGTTAACGGACCGACCCGGGAAAGCCCGGGGTCTGCCCAGCTGGCGGTCGATCGCCAGCATAGGGGCGATCGACCGCCCCTGCCAGTAATCTCCAGGCTGCAGCTCTTTCAGTAGCGGTCGATCGCCAGCTAGTAGCGGTCGACCGAAATTTCGAGGGACCATCCGTCTATAGCGTTTCTCAGTAGCGGTCGACCGCTAGAAGCCACAGGTCGACCGCCAGCCCCGAGCCTTCAATGTTGACTTTGTTTTCCACTTCGAGAAGAACCCTTTTCCTTGTATTTGTTTAACCCCAAAGTCACCCAATCTTCCATAGATTGTGGATCTGGTCTGGGGGATGTCTAAGGACCATTCAAAGGTTATAAAACACATGCAAGAGGGTTAGAAACCCTAGTTGATCATTTGTGAATCCAAGGGAGATCAAAGGAGGCTACAAGGGTGAGAGGAGTTCGAGTACTATAGCCGTGAACAGTACTCCGGGAAGAAGTTCTTCATCAAATCCTCAAGTGATTCAAGCTACTTGAAGAGGAGATCAAGCCCAAGCCCAGAGAAGATAAAGCTGCATCCTTCATCCTCTTCATCATCTCAAGGGTGATCTAAACTGCATCCTCAAACCTCTTCATCAACTCAAGAAGATCAAAGGGAAGATCAAAGCTACATCTATAGTCTTCTTCATCAACTCAAGGAAGATCATCTCTCAAGGAAGAAGACACCATCGAAGCATCAGATTCAAGCTCTTGCAACTCAGACAAGATCTTTCTACTTTGAGCATATTCTATATCTTGTTTGAGTGATTTCATATTTGTTCTCTTTTCATTTCTTTCAAACAACTGAAACTAAAGATCGTCCCTACCGGTGGTTAGTAGGAAGGCAATCAGAAGTTGTCCGATCTGCGGTGTTCACGTCCCTACCGATGGTTAGTAGGAAGGCAATCGGTGGTCTTTCCGATTTGCGGTTCAGTGCGCGGCACTAGTGGAGCCTCACCGGATTTGGTGAGGGGTGGACGTAGGACTGGAGATTCAGTCCGAACCACCTTAAAATCCGTTGTGTTGTGGTTTGTTTATGTGATTGCTTCATTCTAGAAGCATGCTTAGGTTCAATCTCTATATTGCGTAATCATCTTGGTAGGCAAATCGTTGTGTCCTTTATTAAGTTAGTTATATTCTGCTGCAATTTATTTTATCTAGCTATATAGAGGGTTGCATTACGAAAAGAGGGGCAGATCTATTCACCCCTCCCCTCTAGATCCGCTGTCCACTACTCAACAGAGAACTCACTTGGTGGTCCGCCATCCGTTAAGGAAGCCCCCGGGCAGAAGATACGGCCACAACTCTACGACCGGTCGTGCCGAGAGCTGAATCAAAGGAAAGTTGGGAGCTCCGAAACAGTCTCGGCATGCACCGAAAGTCACGCAAAGTCTGGGACCGAGTCCCAGAGGCTACGAACGGAACATTGCGGAGGCCATGCATCGCAACTAGAACATTCCGGGAACGCCAACATTCGTATGAATGGCCGTGACTTCGAAAAGAATCCATTCGATGCTTAAAACAGCGTGGAAGGGCCTTAAATCGGCGTGCCTTAAATAGGCGCGCCCCCTTGCTTTTACGGCGCCCCCCTTTTTGAATGCACTAAAACGGCACCCCCTTTACTTTTCTTAACACGGCGCGCTCCATTGCCATGACCCCCTTGCAAGGCTTTAATCCGGCGCGCCCCCGACCGCGCCGTTTTAACCGAAGGGCCTGTCATGCCATTTTTAAAAGCCCTTTCCTTCAAATACTGAACTCGGCGTGATCATGTTGAAGACCAATATGGTTATTCCGATGCGGTCACTATTCCCCCGCGCCGGATTAAGTGATGCAAACAAGCCATTCTCTGAAGCGTTTCTCTGGCGTGCAAACAAGCCATCCCATCTACACTCCGATGCTCTGTTCTGCACCATACGCTACGCAGAGAACATTTAATGTTTGAAGCCGTGCCTTCACCCCCGTTCGATAGTAAAGCGGCAGCGATGGCAGCATCAGCAAATCCTCCCGGCAAATCCGTGAACATCCCATCCTCGGACGAACGATAAGGTACGGCGCCAATCACCGGATGCCAGCATAGAAGCCAATCAAGTTCGTCCGGCAGACAAGACACAATGGTGGGAGTTTTCTTCCGTTCGAGAAGGAGAAGGCACCCATTATATATACTTTGCCTGGGCTTTCCCCCGGCTGGCCATTTTTGGAGGAAAAAGGCTCTCGGCTGTGGGCAGTGAAGAGAAGAAGAAGAAGGGAGAAAGAGTTTGGCCCTCCAGCGCCGGCAAGGTGAAAAGAAAGAAAGAAAGAGTGTGTGAGAGAGGGAAGGTGAGTCTGGAGGGGGGAGGAGCTTGTGCTCCATCCCCTCTCCCCCACCGATGTATCTCCTTCATCCCCGATCGATGTATTCTCCCTCTTCTCCCTTGCAACGTTCTCCTTTTTTTCCCTTGAGGATGAATGAAAAGAATGGGTTCTCTGAGCATGCGTAGCCTTCCACTGTTGTGATCTCTTCCCTTTCCTCTCGATCTTCTTATCATCCAGGGGCCTCGGAGGTCTGCCTCTCCGTGGCACGACCTTTGGGGAACCCGTCCGTGGGATGAAGAGCTACAGCCTTCTATGGCGAACATCTAAATCATCGCCCGTGAGTCGTGGTCGCTCTCGTAGGCTGGCCCTCGAGCATTCCACACTCACACTTGGGCTAACGGACCGCCGTGAGGCCGTTCCGCATTTTGAGAGTTTACCCGGGACTAATCCGTGTGGTGGCTTTTGCTTCTCTCTGCCAAGTCCCGGTCCGGGGCAGGTGCTGCCCGATTTTCGCCAGGGGAAGCTAAGAACACACAAGAACAAGTGAACAAATTGAGCCTCTGAAGAACAAACTGAGCCTTTAATCCAACACATAGTAAACTCTGTGAACTAAACCCCCCTGAACGAACACTTAAGCATCCATGCTAATTCACCTCAATAAACGACTAAAACGATTAAACCCCCTTTTCATCAACTTAATCTGCCAAATGGATGAACAAACCAACCATTAAAATCCACCCACGGGTGAAAGAAAAGAAATACACAGTCAATCCCTGTGAAACAAACCCTCGGGAGAGGCTAATCCGGCGTTGTTACTGTTCCACCACGCTAGTTTAACCCTCTTCTCAAAAGCCCCCATCTCCTTCTTTGAACCTTAAAGTGGCGCGCCCCTTGCCCATTCTTAATACGGCGCCCTCCTTGAGGTTCCATACCCGGCGCGCTCCCTTGCCATCCTAATCCGGCGTGCCTCCTATAAAAAAAACACAATTAACTAAATGGAAGAAAAGCTTAAAACTCATAAATAAATTAAAAGAAAGGACCCAAACAAATGAATGAAATAAAAGACTATGAACCACTCTCATGAGAACAAACACCATAACCTTTCTATAATTAAAATTTTGTTCCGGGGGCGCTGCCCCCTTGATCCCCGTGACCTGACTGTGCAGGTCGATCCGCTTGTGAGGGCACACGACGGCGAGTTCGGGCTTTATACTTAATAAACCTCTCTCCCGGACTGGGTGCAAAGAGAAAATCAATGATGCCTTGTGGTATCGGACGTGGGTCTCAGAACTCCCGATATGGCCATAGTCTGTACACATCTCGGGCCAGTAGTTTGCTAACTCGACCTGCTTCTGCCGGGATCCAATCTCGCAATCCCATTAAACTTGTCGTACTCATGGTAGTCATTCGTACGGTTTTGTCGTCGTCTTTGATGCTTCAAATGCAGGCTCTCGTCCGAACAATGAATGGTCCGTTAGTGACCGACATATATACTGGGATCTAATCCCGCACTTGCATTAAACCTGCCGCACTCACGGCAGACATTTGCATAGTTTGTCACCATCTCTTACGCTACAAACACGGACCTTTGTCCGAACATAAAGTGGTCCATTAGTGATCGACAAAATCTGAATGGAACGAGAAGGCTCTCGTCATCCCCAGACCCTTTGCATGGGAATATCAATAAGGCCTCCGTGGGACATGCTTAGACATCGGGTCTGCCCTGAACATGGTCATTGCCTGACCCATATCCTCGGCCTATAGCCCGCTCCCTTTGAACGCATATTGGTTCTCAGATCTGGTCCCAGGACATCCTCCTGTTTCCCCCCTCCCCTTGGCACCGGAAACATTAAGGATGCCCACGCGAGCCCGACTTCGACCGCGGGGGGCCCACCGCAGTATGGCCGCAGCTTGATCTTGCACCGGGCCGACAAACTTATTGGTTTCCGACTGCCCTAACTGGGATTTAACTGAACGTTTCCCGTTCCTTTGAACAATAAATTTGTCATATCCCGACGTACACATGCTCCGATTTTCCCCGTGACGATCACGATTTTCTGAAGCCGGACGCTTGTCCGATTATCAAAATGGTCCCTTGAGTGACCGACATATTTCGAATGCTTACTTCCCTAGACATTGAGCTTTCCGACTGATTCTAGACCGCTATCGACTTGTTTCTCTCGATATAGTTTCCTGGCCATGAGGCCCTGATTCCTGGCGATTAATCAAGGGTGTTCCCCTCTCCGAGAGGATGTAAATAACGCCGTGACCTTTATTGTGCGGCGGGTTCTGGTCCCAACACGAATCACACAATCGTCTGATTAGTCAGATCGAGCGCACAATAAATCGTCACTTTGTGACTGGCACGCCCACACACTTAATAAACCCAATAAACCCACCGAATAAACCAACTTAAAGAAACAAACAAATGAGTGCGTCGAAAAGTGCGTCCACAAGTCTGGCACACCCGGTGTGACCGGAACCACCCTTCATCTCTTCGCCGGGATTCGGGGCCTCATGGCCTCCTAATAAACAATGTTTGCCTGCTTTGATGAATTGCAGGTGTTGTCTTCGCCAGCCCTATGGGGAGAAAAGCCGGACTAGGTGCAATTGTCTTTATGGCCTCGAGGACGCTACTCCGAGGCATATGCAGCTGCCAGGAATCACGAAGGCCGCTAAAAAAAAGAGAAGAGAAAAAGAGGAGAGGGAGGGGAAATCAAATCCCCTTTCCGCAAAAAAAAAGGGAAAAGAAGAAAAAAAGAATAGAAGAAAAGAAGAAAAAAAAAGAGAAGAAGAAAGAAACAAAAGGGAAGAGAAAGAATCGGCAAGAGAGGGTTGTATGACCATATCCGTCGAGACCCGTGCTGAACTAAGATTACCACTATGGGATTGATGCGGTGGAGCGAACCACTCATCCCCTTCCTGAGGGGGTGAGCGCTCTCCTGCGCACCCACCTCGGTCTTATACACAAAAGAAGAGAAAAGAGAAGAAAAGAAAGGACAAGAAGAAAAGTTGACAAGCGTTGCCGACCAAGAGAATAAGAAGAAGGTCGGCATCCCGCCCGGCTCTAGGAGGGTCCAAGTTCATGGTGCAATGCCCTGGCCCATTCCACCTTCCTGCTACCCCTATCGGGCATAAGACGGCCCCTCGAGTGACTGCTCGAAGATCCAACAAGCCGCAACTCGGGATGCTTGATGAATTCCTGCCCGCCGTGGGGAATACTGTATAGCAATGAGGCCAAGCATGGCCGCCACTCCCGAAGAGAATATGCATATACCCCACCATGGGGGATAAGAGGCAAGAAAGAATACACCCCGCTCCTAGGGGCACATGAAGAGAATACACCCCGACTCTGGGGGCACGTGAGAAGAATCTCCCCCGCCATGGGGGCATAAGAGGAAATAGAGTTGCACCCCGGATTCGGGGCCACGTGAAAAGAATCTACCCCGACTTGGGGGCATAAGAAGAAACAAAGTTGCACCTCGGCTCAGGGGTATTCGAGGAAGAAATATACCCCGATATGGGGGCACATGAAGCGTGCATCCGCCCTGCCATGGGGGCATAAGAAGCAAAGACCATACCCCGCCATGGGGAATACGAAACAAGAATTCACCCCGGCCCGGGGGCACACAAAGAAAGAAGCACACCCCGGCTTAGGGGCATTTGAAGAAGAAATATATCCCGCCATAGGGGCATATAAAAGAAAATAGAACAAGAACACATCCTGACCTGGGGGCACAAAAGCAAAGAGACGTACATCCCGACCTGGGACATATGAAGAAAGGTATACCCCACCCAAGGGGCATTTGAAGAAGCAACATACCCTGCCACGGGGGCATGGAAGCCAGGAAGAATACACCCTGGGTTAGGGGTATTCAAAAAATCTACCCCGGTTTAGGGGCGCTTGAAGAAGAACTACACCCCCACCTTGGGGGCATTAGAAGCAGAAATATACCCCGATATGGGGGCACACGAAGAAAGAAACACACGCCCTACCTTGGGTGCACAAAAAGTGAAACACACCCCGGCCTGGGGGCATACAAAAAAAAACACACTCCACCCGGGGTGCACAAAAAGCAAATACACCCCGCCATGGGGGCACAGAAGTAAAGAAGCAGAATCCACCCCGGCTCGGGGGCATAAGAAGCATGAAGTTACACCCCGACTCTGGGGTACGTAAAGAAGAAACCCATCCTGCCTTGGGTGCACAAGAAACGAAGAACACACCCCCGCTCTGGGAGCATTTGAAGAGGAAACATACACCCCGCCTGGGGGCATAGAAGCCATAAAAGAATACACCCCCGCCATGGGGGCACAGAAGCAAAGAAGCAGAATCCACCCCGGCCTGGGGGCGTAGAAGCAAGAAAGGATACACCCCGCCTGGGGCATAAAAGCTATAAAGAATAGACCCTGCCTGGGGGCACAAAAGCTATAAAGAATACACCCCGGCCTAGGGGCACTTGAGGAAGAATAGACCCCGCCTGGGGCACAAAAGCTATAAAGAATACACTCCCGCCTAGGGCACAAAAGCTATAAAGAATACACTCCAACCTGGGGGCACGTTAAGAGAAGTACACCCCAATCCGGTGGGATCAATGAGAAAGGAAGAGCAGAACAAAAGAACAGTCATGAGGTGGGCGTGGTCTTTGCAGCCTCCTCTTCACAATAAACAAAGGAAAAAGAAGAGTAGAAGAGAAAGAACAGTCGTCAGGCAGACGTGGTGTAGTGCCCCAGAATTTATATGTATATATATAATTTTTGAATATTAAAACAATGTTTCTGAAAATTATAAAGGCTTAAATGAATTAATGAAGGGATTATTAGATTAATAAGTCATTATAAGGCCCAAATTATGTTAAAAAGTTAACCTAGCCTATCCAATGATTAACTAAAAGATTTAAGGACCAAGCCCATTAAGTTTGGCCCATATTCTAGAAGGATAACTAGCCTATTCACGAATTTATAAGATAAATACTATTTATCTAAGATAATGATAGGGATAAACGAATAAAAGAGTTTTATTAATTTAAAAATTCTATACACGTTGACTGTAACGGTCCATAGCGCGACCGTCACAGCCAGGTAACGTGCCTGGACACGACCGTTACATACTGCGAGTTCCGTAAGTCGAAGAACACCCAAAAAGATTAGAATTTTTGAACCCTATCTACAAGAGACCTAACTAGAAGGACATGTTAAGTTACTAGGGACTCTTAGAGATCAGATTTTGATGAATTAAGGACTCTAGAACCGATCTAATCTTCAAACCCTAGCCAAAACTCTATAAATAGAACCCAGTTCTGAACTGAGCGACCCTTACTTTTGGGCCGTAAAGAATCAAGGTAAGGAGTCGTAATCTCGGGTAAGTTCTTTAGAAGATTTTTTAGACAATACTTTAGACTAACTACTCTCCAAATTTCACGTCCTTAGGTCAAGAGGTCGTGGAGTTAGAGCCCAAGGAAGTTGCTAAAAAGTCACAGGAAGAGGAGAGCTAGGGCACGTCTTTTCAACCCTAAATTGGAAGTTTAAAGCCAAGTTAAGAGGTAGGTCATCTCATGAACGGCAGAAACATCTTGATAGGAATAAAAGCCCTCTGGTTTGATTGAATTCCATGCATGATAGATCATGAATTTCAAGTTTTAATGGTTCTATGCATTCATACATCTCTCAGCCTTAAATAGAAATAAAAGATGCTATCTTGTCTATTCACTAGAACCCATGCATGTAGATAGCCTATACTTCGTTATCATGTCTAAGGATAGTCATACTATTTTGATTTCTAGACATGATGTGAGTTGATCTCTTGGATTCTATATGGTTTTCTGTCAGCAGATGCTCTGACGCATCATAGTAGGACCGTCATACTCACGTAACGGCCTTACGATGAGCCGTCACAGTTCTATTGTATATATATGCACTCTGCTGTCTCTGACGCATCAGGGAAGGAGCGTTACGTTCATGTAACGGCTGCTCGATAAACCGTCACATTAACCGTGATGAGCCATCAATAGACCGTCAGATACCTGATGTTCTGTCAACCCGAGACAGAATAGGACTTGTCAATTTTACTTATTATTAAGCCTAGTTATCTAAGTTTAAACCTATTAAAGTGATCTTGGAATTATTCAATCGTTCATGATAGGTATTGCATGATTTTGGCATCTTAATATCATTTTAAAGATATGTTAATTTCATGACCAAAAATCTATAGTGTTGTATTCTAAATCATGGTTTTACATAATGCATTGACGGAGTTTTTATCGTGATTTAGGCATGGATACACATTCTATCTCTATCTATAGAGTCATTTCTATAAGTACATGGCACATATTCCGGTATGTTGTCCATTAGTTCACACTTTGCACTATAGGAACATATTCTTGGACTTGAGGACCTCTCTATTGGATATTCCTTCCAATGGACTAGGAAATCTTGTTTCAAGGCCTCCATAATTCTCCGCGAGCCTGGGATTCCCACTAGGACGCCGAGTTGGTTGTACCATTGAAGCCCATTGATTAGATTACACTATCGATATTTTCTGGTTATCAGTAATGTAACGGCTCTGTATTGGACCGTCAGGACATGTAACAGCCCAATATACGACTGTCACATTCATCTGAGTTCGATATCTTGATTCTGGACCCAGACCACTATAACGGCCTAATCCTGGACCGTCACATCATGTAACGGCCCAGTACACAACCGTCACACTTCACTGAGTCTATTTTATTAGTTCTAGATTCAGACTAATGTAACGGCCCAGAACTAGACCGTCACATCATGTAACGGCTCAATACATGACCGTCACATTGCTTAAGTACTTAACCCAAGGTTTGACCCAAGGGTTGATATTCTAAAGGTTCTAGATGAACTAATGATAGTCTAGAACTAATAATATTGATCAAGAAACTTAATATAATGATTGGAAAGAGAAAAGAATGTACCGTTATGCTGTCGATTTATTTCCGTGAGCATGACATTGTTTAAATCTTTTTCTTGATCTCTCATACTCTAAATTGAAGTATTCATTCATTGATTGTTGTTATCATGAGTTATTAATCTTATTACATTCTTGGCCATACTTTATTATTACACTCATGGAAGTAGCTTGATTTATACGTGAAGATACAGTTCGGGCGCTGATTGTGTCCAAGGGCTCTATGCTAGTCCCCACGGCTGATTGCCGGAAACATACTATTTTATAAACCATGGGGTATGATGCTACTGGCGTCGCATTGCGCTGGGAGTACTTTCTTTATAAATAAGTGAAATCCATGAGCACTCGTGAAAATCTAGTGAATTGCTACGTGATGAACATTCTCGTGCGTAACCTTTATGGTTATGAAAGTGAAAGTGCATTCTCAATACATTCTTGTTCATGAAAGGCCAAATATCATGTTCTTGTTACATTCATTCTTGTTCATTCTTGTTCACTCTATCTTACATGACTATCGTGTTACTTTGCTTTAGTCGCATGATATTCACATTTGCATGATTTTGCCTTACTTCTTTAGAGCTAAATTGTTAATTACTTTAATAGTGCCTTCATGTTGATGCGAAGCTACCTTCTGGGCAAGTGTGCTCGTTACCTATTTCCAATCTTTTTCAGGAAATGAAAGTGAGTCTGATTCGGGTTCAGAATGTTCAAGTAGCGGATCCGAGAGTGAATAAAGATGAGCGAAGACTTAGGAAGTCTATATTGTTTAGATGGAGTCAATGTAATTTTCTTATTTCTTGAGTCTAGTGCATAAATGGAAATTGAATTAGTGGATGTATTTTGAATATTTGATTATCAATGAAACAAAGTGGGAGTTTGAATATATATATATATATATTGTGCAATTGCATCTTCATGTGTGATTGTCTTGCGCTCTGATTGTTCATGCTTGCAAGAGGCTTACCATGCCGACTGTTCGCGCTCCCCGAGTTAGTCTTCCGCTGAAATAAAGGCTCGGGGCGTGACAGTTAAGTTGGTATCAGAGCCTAAGTCTCAGGACTTAGGAAAAGTCCAAGGTTTAAGGACCCCTACCTATGAACTAAGGAAGAAGTTTCCATACCCATGTGAGAAGTGGGTAGAGCCCGTGATAAGATAATTAATTAGTTTTAAGAATTATTTTGTTTGTTCCAATTTCATGAGAAATAACAAGTTGTTATTTTCTCCCAAGTACCTTATCTTACAAATGGCTCATCGTGTAGATTGGGATGGTATGCAACAAATAGTTGCCGGCCTTACCCAGGCATTGCAAACTATAGCGCAAGGTGGCGTAGGAGCACGGGCTGGCGATCTACATCGCAACTTCCGGAGTTTAAACCCTCCGCGTTTCTACGGTTCCTCTAACCCGGATGAAGCAGAAAATTGGATCGATGAAATGAATCGTATCTTTGATGTCATTCAATGCACCGATCAAGAGAAGGTGCATCTGGCGACGTTTCAACTTAATAAGGATGCCCGTACTTGGTGGAAGTCGGTTCCAGCACCTCCGACCAATGCACCTCATACATGGGATGATTTTCTTACCCTATTCCGTGCCAAGTACTTTTCTGAGCACGTAAAGGAACGAAAGGCTATGGAGTTCGCCACTCTTCGGCAAGGAATGATGACGGTTGCCGAATATGAACTACACTTTTCAAGGCTAGCACCTTACGCATCACATCTTATCAACACTGACTTATTGAAGGCAAATCGGTTTATGCACGGGTTACGACTCGATTTCATCCCGCAACTTTGGACCCAAAACATCCGTACCTATGCGGAGATGGTTCAATGAGCATATTTATGTGAAAGGACCTTAGAGAAGGTCGAGAAGTTAAAAGGAAAAGGAGAAGAATCAAGCCGACGTCCCGATCGGCGTTATAAGAAAGAGAAATTTAGTATCACGGAACCCTACAAAAGCCGCGATAATAAGAAAAGATCTAGGAATGGGAACGGTGGAAGTTCCCACAAGCAAAAGAAAGTCAAGGAAGAGAAGGAGCAGGTCGCCACGACTTGCACATTTTGTGAGAAATTGGGCCATTCAGCTGAGGAGTGTTGGAAGCGCCTTGGTGCTTGTTTACGTTGTGGAAGCAGGGAGCATCGCATGCCGGATTGCCCCCTTATGAAGGACCAGTCATCTGGTAATGGACGTAGGAGGCAGGCTCACCTCAATGCCATTCTAGATGAAGAGAAAGTGCCAAAGGATGATGGGCTTATGGAAGGTACTCTTCAAATTTGTTCTCGTCCTGCATTTGTGCTATTTGATACTGGTGCCTCTCATTCTTTTATCTCCACTACTTTTGCTAAGACATTACCAATCGCATCAGTTCCCTTACCTTCAGATCTTGCCATTTCCACACCCTTAGGATCTGGAACTAAGTTTACCAACTATTATCCTGATAGCGAAGTGATAGTAGAAGGTCACAATCTCCCCGCAAACTTAGTATGCCTTGACATAAAAGGTTATGATGCCATTTTAGGGGTAGATTGGCTTGTAGACCACGATGCTTATATCAATTGCCGAAATAGGATTATATTTTTTGAAAACCCGATCTTTCAAGATTCTCTTTTCTTGGCATCAAATACAAGAAACACCCCACTATCATATCCTCACTTCACGCTTGCAAGCTCATCTCGCGAGGATGTGAAGCTTTTCTTACTTCCGTCATTATTACAGAGTCCAAGGAGATTATCATAGTAGACATTCCTATTGTAAATGAGTTCCTAGACGTGTTTCCATATGAACTACCTAGTTTACCTCTCGAGAGGGAAGTGAACTTCATTATTGAACTCATCCTAGGAGCAGCACCTATTTCTATAGCCCCTTACAGGATGTCCCCCACAGAACTTAAAGAGCTAAAGAAGCAGTTGCAGGAACTTCTGGATAAGGGCTTCATTAGACCTAGAACATCCCCTTGGGGTGCGCCGGTTCTATTTGTCAAAAAAAAGATGGTTCTCTCAGACTATGCATCGATTACCGGCGACTAAATCAGCTTATAATAAAAAATAAGTATCCGTTGCCGCGTATTGATGAGCTCTTCGATCAGCTTTCGGGAGCAGAATATTTCTCTAAGATTGATCTTATGTCAGGTTATCATCAGCTGAGAATTGAAGAAGAAGACATTTATAAATCGGCTTTTAGAAGTCGTTATGGCCACTATGAATTCGTGGTAATGCCATTTGGGTTAACTAATGCCCCAGCAGCATTTATGCAACTTATGAACAGTGTCTTCCAACCATACCTGGATCAATTCATTGTCGTCTTCATCGATGATATCTTGATATACTCCAAGACAAGAGAAGAACATGAAGAACATCTAAGGATAGCTTTGCAAACACTTAGAGAACACAAGCTTTATGCCAAACTCAATAAGTGTGAATTCTGGCTCGAGGAAGTCTCATTCCTAGGCCACATTATTATAAACGAAGGTATTGCTGTGGATCCTTCTAAGGTAGAAACTGTCAAGAATTGGAGTCGGCCTACGACTGTGTCTGAAGTAAGGAGCTTTCTGGGTCTAGCTGGTTATTATAGAAGATTCATTAATGACTTCTCAAAGATAGCAGTTCCTTTAACTAGACTCACCAGAAAAGAAAATCATTTTGTCTGGTCAGAGGAATGTGAGAAGAATTTCCAAACTCTTAAGAAACATCTTACAACAGCCCCTGTTTTGTCACTACCAATGGAGGGTGGTGGATTCGAAGTGTATACGGATGCGTCTGGCATTGGCTTAGGATGCGTTCTCATGCAGAATGAAAAGGTGATCTATTATTCTTCAAGACAACTGAAACGGCACGAGGAAAACTATCATGTGCATGATTTAGAATTGGCAACAGTTATTTTCGCCTTGAAAATTTGGCGTCATTATCTTTATGGAGAAAGGTTTACGGTCTACTCAGACCACAAAAGCCTGAAATATTTATTCTCTCAAAAGGAGCTTAACATGAGGCAGAGGAGGTGGTTAGAATATCTCAAAGACTTTGATTTTGCTATTCAGTATCATCCTGGCAAAGCTAATGCTGTAGCAGATGCACTTAGCAGAAAACCAATGGGTATGCTATCAAGTCTTATGATAAGTGTAACTAACCTTGTTCCTCAATTTGCTCAGTTGAACTTAGATATTGACATAAAGGAAGAAGATTGTTTCATAGCCAATATCCGAGCTCAACCTACATTAATAGAAGATCTGGTCAAGTTGCAAAATGATGATCCTATATTACTAGAAATTAAAGCCAATATTGAACAAAAGCTAGATTTTTCTATTTCCAACGACGAAAGATTATTATTTAAGGGCCGAATATGTATACCAGATCAGGAGGCTACAAAGAAACTGATCCTAGATGAAGCACATACTTCCAAATACACAATTCATCCAGGAGGAACAAAGATGTATCAAGATCTCAAAAGAAATTTCTGGTGGCCCAATATGAAGAGAGAAATAGCTGATTTCGTGTCTCGTTGTCTCACTTGTCAACAAGTAAAAGCAGAACATCTTAGACCCGCAGGTAAATTGCATCCCTTACATATTCCCGAATGGAAGTGGGAGAGTATAGGGATGGATTTCATTATGGGGTTACCTAAGACAAGAGGTGGACATGATGGCATATGGGTAATCATAGATCGATTGACTAAATCTGCACATTTTGTACCAATGAAGAGTCGATGGTCTGTGGATATCCTGGCAGCATTATACATAAAAGAAATCGTCAAGTTACATGGTGTCCCTGTCACTATTGTATCAGATAGAGATCCCCGATTTACATCACAATTCTGGAAGGGCCTACAACATTCACTGGGGACTAGGTTGAATTTTAGCACAGCCTTTCATTCACAAACTGATGGTCAGATGGAAAGAACAAATCAGGTAGTAGAGGATATGCTCAGGGCATGTGCTATTGACTTTGGAGGTAGTTGGCATGATCACTTACCTCTAGTAGAGTTTGCTTATAATAATAGCTATCAGGCAAGCATACATATGGCACCTTTTGAAGCCATATATGAAAAAAGCTATCGATCACCAATATGTTGGAGTGAAATGGGGGAAAGACAATTCTTAGGCCCTGATATTATCAGAGATTATACAGAGAAAATAAAACTCATTCAGGAAAGAATGAAGATGGCGCAAGATAGGCAAAAATCTTATGCCAACAATCGAAGACGTGACTTGGAGTTTCAGGTAGGAGATCATGTATATTTGAAGGTTTCTCCAGGTCGTGGTATTCGAAGATTTGGCATTAAAGGAAAGCTAACTCCAAAATTCATTGGCCCCTTTGAAATTCTTGAAAGGGTCGGTGAAATAGCTTACAAGTTGGCTTTACCCCCACAATTAGCAGGAGTTCATGACGTATTTCACGTCTCCATGCTAAAGAAGTATGTATATGATCCTGACCACATTATCACTTATGACAATCTGGAGATTCAGAAGGACATGACCTACGAGCAAACGCCAATCAAGATATTGGAGCGTGAAGTGCGACAACTAAGAAATAAAGTTATTCCTATGGTCAAGATCCAATGGAAGAAAACATGGCCATATGAAGCAACATGGGAAACCGAAGTAGCTATGCGAAAAAGATTTCCAGAATTATTTAACTGTAAGTACACTCTCCGAAATCCATATATTGAATTTGGGGACCAAATTCTTCTAAGTAGGGGAGGGTGTAGTGCCCCAGAATTTATATGTATATATATAATTTTTGAATATTAAAATAATGTTTCTAAAAATTATAGAAACTTAAATGAATTAATAAAGGGATTATTAGATTAATAAGTCATTATAAGGCCCAAATTATGTTAAAAAGTTAACCTAGCCTATCCAATGATTAACTAAAACATTTAAGGACCAGGCCCATTAAGTTTGGCCCATATTCTAGAAAGATAACTAGCCTATTCATGGATTTATAAGATAAATACTATTTATCTAAGATAATGATAGGGATAAACGAATAAAAGAGTTTTATTAATTTAAAAATTCTATACACGTTGACTGTAACGGTCCATAGCGCGATCGTCACAGCCAGGTAACGTGCCTGGACACGACCGTTACATACTGCGAGTTCCGTAAGTCGAAGAACACCCAAAAAAATTAGAATTTTTGAACCCTATCTACAAGAGACCTAACTAGAAGGACATGTTAAGTTACTAGGGACTCTTAGAGATCAGATTTTGATGAATTAAGGACTCTAGAACCGATCTAATCTTCAAACCCTAGCCAAAACTCTATAAATAGAACCCAGTTCTGAACTGAGCGACCCTTACTTTTGGGCCGTAAAGAATCAAGGTAAGGAGTCGTAATCTCGGGTAAGTTCTTTAGAAGATTTTGTAGACAATACTTTAGACTAACTACTCTCCAAATTTCACGTCCTTAGGTCAAGAGGTCGTGGAGTTAGAGCCCAAGGAAGTTGCTGAAAAGTCACAGGAAGAGGAGAGCTAGGGCACATCTTTTCAACCCTAAATTGGAAGTTTAAAGCCAAGTTAAGAGGTAGGTCATCTCATGAACGGCAGAAACATCTTGATAGGAATAAAAGCCCTCTGGTTTGATTGAATTCCATGCACGATAGATCATGAATTTCAAGTTTTAATGGTTCTATGCATTCATACATCTCTTAGCCTTAAATAGAAATAAAAGATGCTATCTTGTCTATTCACTAGAACCCATGCATGTAGATAGCCTATACTTCGTTATCATGTCTAAGGATAGTCATACTATTTTGATTTCTAGACATGATGTGTGTTGATCTCTTGGATTCTATATAGTTTTCTGTCAACAGATGCTCTGACGCATCATAGTAGCACCGTCATACTCACGTAACGGCCTTACGATGAGCCGTCACAGTTCTGTTGTATATATATGCACTCTGCTGTCTCTGACGCATCAGGGAAGGAGCATTACGTTCATGTAACGGCTACTCGATAAACAGTCACATTAACCGTGATGAGCCATCAATAGACCGTCAGATACCTGATGTTCTGTCAACCCGAGACAGAATAGGACTTGTCAATTTTACTTATTGTTAAGCCTAGTTATCTAAGTTTAAACCTATTAAAGTGATCTTGGAATTATTCAATCGTTCATGATAGGTATTGCATGATTTTGGCATCTTAATATCATTTTAAAGATATGTTAATTTCATGACCAAAAATCTATAGTGTTGTATTCTAAATCATGGTTTTATATAATGCATTGACGGAGTTTTTATCGTGATTTAAACATGGATACACATTCTATCTCTATCTATAGAGTCATTTCTATAAGTACATGGCACATATTCCGGTATGTTGTCCATTAGTTCACACTTTGCACTATAGGAACATATTCTTGGACTTGAGGACCTCTCTATTGGATATTCCTTCCAATGGACTAGGAAATCTTGTTTCAAGGCCTCCGTAATTCTTCGCGAGCCTGGGATTCCCACTAGGACGTCGAGTTGGTTGTACTATTGAAGCCCATTGATTAGATTACACTATCGATATTTTCTGGTTATCAGTAATGTAACGGCTCTGTATTGGACCGTCAGGACATGTAACGGCTCTGTATTGGACCGTCAGGACATGTAACGGCCCAATATACGACCGTCACATTCATCTGAGTTCGATATCTTGATTCTGGACCCAGACCACTATAACGGCCTAATCCTGGACCGTCACATCATGTAACGGCCCAGTACACGACCGTCACACTTCACTGAGTCTATTTTATTAGTTCTAGAATCAGACTAATGTAACGGCCCAGAACTAGACCGTCACATCATGTAACGGCCCAGTACACGACCGTCACATTGCTTAAGTACTTAAACCAAGGTTTGACCCAAGGGTTGATATTCCAAAGGTTCTAAATGAACTAATGATAGTCTAAAACTAATAATATTGATCAAGAAACTTAATATAATGATTGGAAAGAGAAAAGAATGTACCGTTATGCTGTCGATTTATTTCCGTGAGCGTGACATTGTTTAAATCTTTTTCTTGATCTGTCATACTCTAAATTGAAGCATTCATTCATTGATTGTTGTTATCATGAGTTATTGATCTTATTACATTCTTGGCCATACTTTATTGTTACACTCATGGAAGTGGCTTGATTTATACGTGAAGATGCAGTTCGGGCGCTGAATGTGTCCAAGGGCTCTATGTTAGTCCCCACGGCTGATTGTCGGAAACATACTATTTTATAAACTATGGGATATGATGCTACTGGCGTCGCATTGCGCTGGGAGTAGTTTCTTTATAAATAAGTGAAATCCATGAGCACTCGTGAAAATCTAGTGAATTACTACGTGATTAACATTCTCGTGCGTAACCTTTATGGTTATGAAAGTGAAAGTGCACTCTCAATACATTCTTGTTCATGAAAGGCCAAATATCATGTTCTTGTTACATTCATTCTTGTTCATTCTTGTTCACTCTATCTTACATGACTATCGTGTTACTTTGGTTTAGTCGCATGATATTCGCATTTGCATGATTTTATCTTACTTCTTTAGAGCTAAATTGTAAATTACTTTAATAGTGCCTTCATGTTGATGCGAAGATACTTACTGGGCTAGTGTGCTCATTACCTATTTCCAATCTTTTTCAAGAAATGAAAGTGAGTCCGATTCGGGTTCAGAATGTTCAAGTAGCGGATCCGAGAGTGAATAAAGATGAGCGAAGACTTAGGGAGTCTATATTGTTTAGATGGAGTCAATGTAATTTTCCTATTTCTTGAGTCTAGTGCATAAATGGAAATTGAATTAGTGGATGTATTTTGAATATTTGATTATCAATGAAACAAAGTGGGAGTTTGAATATATATATATATATATTGTGCAATTGCATCTTCATGTGTGATTGTCTTGCGCTCTGATTGTTCTTGCTTGCAAGAGGCTTACCATGCTGGCTGTTCGCGCTCCCCGAGTTAGTATTTCGCTGAAATAAAGGCTCGGGGCGTGACACGTGGTCTTTCCACTCGCCTCTCCACACAAAAGAAGAAGAGAAGAAAAGAAAGTGAGTCATGAGGCAGACGTGGTCTTTGCACCCGCCTCTTCACAATAAACAAAAAAAAAAGAAGAGTAGAAAAGAAAGAATAGTCGTCGAACAGACGTGGTCTTTCCACTCGCCTCTCCACGCAAAAGAAGAAGAGAAGAAAAGAAAGTGAGCCTTGAGGTAGGCATGGTCTTTCACCCTCGACCTTCAGCCATCCAACAAATAGACTTCACATGTGGTCGGCATCATGACCTTTTGTCTAAACTGACCAAACCTTTCGCCGACGGGGCGTTAAATCGACTAAACCCTCCGCCGACGGGGCGTTAAATCGACTAAACCTTTCACTGATGGGGCGTTAAACCGACTAAACCCTCCGCCGACGGGGCGTTAAACCGACTAAACCTTCCACCGACGGGGCGTTAAATCGACTAAGCCTTTCGCCGACGGGGCGTTAAACCGACTAAACCTTCCGCCGACGGGGCGTTAAACCAACTAAACCTTTCGCCGATGGGGCGTTAAACCGACTAAACCTTCCACCGATGGGGCGTTAAACCGACTAAACCTTTCACCGACGGGGCGTTAAACCGACTAAACCTTTCACCGACGGGGCGTTAAACCGACTAAACCTTTCACCGACGAGGCGTTAAACCGACTAAACCCTCCGCCGATGGGGCGTTAAACCGACTAAACCTCCTGCAGATGGGGCGTTAAACTGACTAAACCCTCCACCGACGGGGCGTTAAACAGACAAAACCTTCCACCGATGGGGCGTTAAACCGATAAAACCTTCCACTTTGGTTCGGGTCCTTTCCTGGCCAGAGAATCAAAGAATCAACCCTTCCACTTTGGTTCGGACCCTTCCCCAGCCAGAGAACAAAGAATAGACCTTTCACTTTGGTTCGGATCCTTTCCCGGCTAGAGAACAAAAGGGACCCTTCTCCTCGGCTCTTGTAGCCGCTTCCCCAAACATCCTTCGGCTCTTTGCAGCCTGCTTCCCAACTTCAGCTCTTTGTAGCCCGCTTCTAAGCCTCGGCTCTTTGTATCCCGCTTCTCAGCCTCAGCTTGTAGCCCGCTTTCTCAACATTTCGGCTTCTGTAGCCCACTTCCCTTTGGCCTTCGTGGCATGCTTCCCAATTTTGGCTCTTGTAGCCTGCTTCCCCGATTTGGCTCCCGTAGCCTGCTTCCAGATCTTCGGCTCTTTGCAGCCCGCTTCTCAGCCTCGGCTTGTAGCCCGCTTCCTCAATGTTTCGGCGTCTGTAGCCCACTTCCCTTCAGCCGTCGTGGCCTGCTTACCAATTTTGGCTCTTGTAGCCTGCTTCCCTGATTTGGCTCCCGTAGCCTGCTTCCAGATCTTCGGCTCATTGCAGCTCGCTTCCCTTCAGCTCTTGTAGCCACTTCCCCAACATTTTGGCTTCTGTAGCCCACTTCCCTTTGGCTCTTGTAGCCGCTTCCCCAACATTTTGGCTTCTGTAGCCCACTTCCCCTTGGCTCTTGTAGCCTGCTTCCCAACTTTGGCTCATTGCAGCCCACTTCTCAACCTTGGCTTGTAGCCAGCTTCCTTAACATTTTGACTTCTGTACCCCACTTCCCTTCGGCCTTTGTGGCTTGCCTCCCAATTTTGGCTCTCGATGCCTGCTCTTCCAACCTTCGGCTCTCGTAGCCCGCTTCCTAATTTCGGCTCTTGCGGCCCGCTTCCCAATTCTGGCTCTCGTAGCCCTGTTGACATTGAAAATATTTCTAACATTTCTTAAACTTTTTGCTTTTGCAAGTATGGAGCCCTGGCCGAAGTACCCCTATGCCGATAAGAAAAGGAAAGAAGGAAAGGAGTGACAGAAGCCGAACAAAGATGAAGAACAAAATAAAAGAGAAGAAAAGAAAAGACGCTCGGCTCCAATGAACAGCCGCTAAAACAAGACTCAAGAGCTCATAAAAGGCTCGGGACCATCCCCGAACAAACAAGATAAAAGCTCGGACAGCAAGATAAGTCAGTCGATGGGTCAACCCTCACAAAATGAGAAATGAGCACAAATGGGCTTAAACGAAAAAAAATGGGCCAAAAGATGCTAAGAAATGAGCTGAAACCGGCACGGGAGTGAACCGGCATGCCACTGAACCGGCACGGAGGTCAACCAGCACGAAATGAAACCGGCACGGGATCGCAATCGGTGCGCAAACACCAATCAGCGCGCCGGTTCCTCTACGCGCCGATGGAAACAGGGCCACACCCTCTATATATATAAACCTTGCTTCGAGTACAAAAAAGGAAGGCAGTAGAAGCCAATCGAAGAAAAAGAAAAAGAGGGAAGTGAAAGGTCTGAGTGCCCGCTGAAGAGATCTGAAGAGAGAAAGAGAGCTGTAGAAGCCCAGGGAAGAGGATTCAAGGTGGGGTCGTCTGTCAAATGCCCTAAGGGGATATATTCTCCCTTCCTAGTCTTTTGTTTGAGTCTGTTTTCTTTCGTTTGGTCTGCTTCCGAGCGCTGTTCTTCTGACGATATCAACTGCCAGTCTAGCCCGGTTGTCAAGGGGCATCCTCTGTATTTAGATTCTCGCAGTTTGATTTTCCCTTCTGTGCTGAATGTATGCGTTCCTTTGAATGAAATGAGATATGGGATTATGAGTTTTTCCTCTCTCTGCCTCTCTGAAATTTACTATATTCGACAGTTGTTGTGAATAGATTTCATTCCATTGTATGCACATCCCTCAGATCATCTGAGTAGTCTCTATTGCATCGTCTCTGCATTTTCAACCTCATAATCACGATGAGAGCCTGAGACAGTCCATCTCATGGCTTCTCATTCGTGAGATAAAGAGGGATATGTTCGAATCAAAGCTCATGGAATTAGATCGATGATTTGGTTCCCAGTGAGGATTTAGAGTGACAGTCCTCTTCTCCTCTGAGTGTTTTCCTCCCTTTCTGAGCACCTCAAAATCCCTGAATAGAATCCCTTAAAATCCTCAGATAAAGCCCCTAAAACCCTCAGCTCAAAACCCATCCAAACCCCCAGAACCCTCGGCCTCACAAAACCCTCAGAAACCTTCCATTGGCCCCTTAACGACCTCCCGGCACGACCTTCCCGGCACGACCCTCTCCCGGCGCGAGTTTCGCGTCGAGAGCTGCTCGTGCCGATTGGCCATTCACACCGAGACCCCCTAAATGCCACCCATCACGCCGAGGCAAATGCCCCCTTTGTGTTTTCCATCGCGCCGAAAGCTAACCATGCCGAAACACTACCGTGCCGACGCCCTCAGGAGCCCCCCAGCCCTTTAACCACTCAGCATGAAATCCCATCACCCCGGAGAGAAGCAACAGTCTTTCGCTCAAGCCCATGGGAACTAAATCAATGGGGTTAACCCCCCTACATTCTACTACCCCACTGGCCTATGGAGTTATGCCACTATATGTTCTCCATTGGCTGCACGGGGGATATCAATAAGTCGCACAATAAGTGGACAATGTCCCATAAGATGGAGATCCTTTTTGGATCCAGGGCTACGCCCGCCTCCCTTTTGGCATTCACCCCCGCAATCCGTGGGTGGATGACCTATACTCCCCTTTTGGCATAGTCCAAAATAAGGGGAGATGCTGCCAAAATTCGCCCATGAGCTTTACTTATCGTGTAGTGTGACGCTTTCACTAAAATTATGAATCTAACCTCAACTGTGTGGCAGAGATCTGAGCTATACCATCTCATGATCCTCTGCTCACCACTGTCCACCGTCAGAGGGGAATATAATCATCACAGTCACATGGTCTCCTTAAAATTTCTATGGATGAGGCTACCCTCAATCTCTATCCTACCTAAATACCACCATGAACAAACTTATGAAACCCCTATTGAACACAAAGGACCCCTTTGAATTCGTGAAGCCCTCACAATACTTGAAAACTCAAAGAACGCATTGGTAACGGTGCCACATGTCTACTCGGCACGACCCCCTTTCCGGCACGACCCTCTCCCGGCGCGAGTTTCGTGCCGAGAGCTACTCGTGCCGATTGGCCATTCACCATCTAGCGTGCCGAGACCCAGCCGCGCCGGTTCGCCTTCGTGCCGAAACCCAGCCGCCCCGGTTCGCCTTCGTGCCGAAACCCAGCCGCACCGGTTTGCCATCATGCCGAAACCTAGCCGCGCGGGTTTGCCTTCGTGCTGAAACCCAGCCGCGTCGGTTTGCCTTCGTGCCGAAACCCAGCCGTGCCGGTTTGCCATTGTGCCGAACCCCAGCCGCGCCGGTTTGCCTTCGTGCCGAAACCCCAGCTGCACCGGTTCACTCTAATATCAACCATCGTTCAAACATCTAATTTCTCAGCAACTTTACTGAGCCCAAAACCAATCTAGACTTGGTGCCCTAACCTCCATGGACCATCATGCCAGTTCCCACCATATCATGGGGGGGTTTTCTTGGTTCTTCATCCATGTCTAACGGAGCTATATTGACGGGGTCATACCCCTACATTATGTGCCGTTTGACTATCAGCTTGTCTTCTAACCCTGTCAACCCTTGGAGTTCTGCCATTGCATGTCCTCTAATGGTCTCTAAAGGGAATATTAACAAATACCACGATGAGTGGACACCGTCCCGTCGGATTACGATCCTTTTGGATCCCAGGCTACGCTCATCTCTGTTACGGATTCCGCCTCGACTCTTCGTGGACGGTTTCTTATATATACCCCATCAACCCTCCGGGTACAGGGGAGGTGCTGCCGGATTTTTGCCAGACATAAAGAATAACTGTCGAACTGCTAATAAAGTAAAATAAAATAAAATAAAATAAATAATAAACATAAACAAATGGGGAAATAAAAGTAACTAGAAATAGAATAAACAAATAGAAATTAAAATATAAAAAGCAGTAAAAGTGAAGAATAAAGGAAAATCAATAAACAAATAATGGTCAAATAAATGACAAGAAAAGTAATAAACAATAAAATGATGAATAAATAAATAATTATTTAATAAATACCAATCAAAGAAATTAAAAGGTGCATGCATACGATATAAGGAAAATATAAAACAAATAAACAATGAATAAATAGTGAATGAATAATAAAAACATATGACATAAATAATAAAAAATGAGAATAAAGGCATTTATGCATCTAAAATAATAACAGAAATAAATGAAGAATAATGGCCATGTCTGCACCGGTGCTCTCACCTTCCCTGACCCCCGGGTATGGGATATTAATGCCGCTCCGACGGATCGTGCTTGATTCTCGGGACTCACTCCCGTTTGAGCCAAAGCATGACCTTATCCCGAGCCGATAACTCATTGAATTTGATTTGTTCTGATCGGATTTCAACCGCATTTTCTCTCTTCTTAAACATCAAATTTGCCGTGCCCCGGCATACATTGTCCCAATAATCTACGGACTTGCTAGAACACGGTCATACCCGGCCCACCCCATGGGTCCATGTGTGTGTACCGTACCGTGATGAACGACTCCAAAATGAAAAGGCCCTGATGCCCCTCGGAGCAGGATGGCGTTGCCGAAATCTCTCTCAAAGTTATAAATAAATGATCAAACAAATAATAAATGATAATATTGAATACTGTTATCTTGCATGCTCGCATGATCCGATTCTCCGGTATGTTAAATAGCGATTAGCGGAAAGCCGGGTTACGCCCGATCGGAAGCTATCACTATGCGTGATGATGATCCTCGGACCTAGGTTCTCCGCCTCGTATCGAGAGTCGATTTAATAAATAAGTACTACCCTATTGTGTGCTTGCATGCAGTTGCATCTTTAGTTATATGGGCCCCATGGTCTTTATTTTGGTGATTAATCAAGGGTTGTCTCTCTTTCGGAGAGGCGTAATTAACGTCGTAGCCTTTATGGTACGACGGGTTTTGGGTCCCGACACGATCACCCATAATTGTCTGGTTAGTCAGATGAGCGCATAATAAATCGTCACTCCGGTGACTAGCACGCCTAATTAATAAACCAAATAAATAAGCAAAATAAACAAATAAATATATAAAAATAAAAATAATCTAATAAAAATATCATATCCCACAAGCTGGCACGCCCGGTGGGACACAACCTCCCTTCATCTTCTCGCCAAAATAAATGGACCATGGGGTCCTCGCTCAACTACTTCAAACCCTAACTACTCATTCGTCTTGTCTTTCCCCTTTACAGGTTAAAGCGATGGCGAACGGACTATCCGGACTTGACTTTGGCCCTCAGATCGTGTCCGATCATGCTGTACACGGCTACCTTGCTTTACCTACCACCTTCGATAACTTTTCCCCGGTCGTTGGCTTCCCCAACTTCCTGGGAGTTGCATTCGCGGATCTCCTAGACGTGGAAAATTCTGAACCTACGAAGCTGAAGAACAACAAACCTACGGCCCCGCAAAGTGAGGGTCAAATCAAGAAAACTTTGCTGAAGAGCCCGGTGATCGTGAGTTGCCACGTTCACCATATTACCTGCCTGACTGGGGCATATGAGAAGAGGCCCACTGGGGGCAATAGAGAAAACTTCAGAAGAAGAAGAGTCACTGCTACTTCCCAATGCCGACTCTCGGCATCTAGGAAGTCCATGATGATCGGGGGCATCCGAGTCTACTTCAATGGCCGTGATGCCAAAATTCTGCCAGATCGGATCACCCCGACTGTGCCCACTCACAACACCTTCCAAGTGCTAGCAAGCCGGAGGGTGAATTTTAATGACAACAAAAGGGAGGCCGACCCCAAATCTCTTAAAGTTCAGACAAGTCTGGGTTCCCAAGAAGACCCGAAACACTACACCGGCCTCGCAGAACTTGAACAATTCTACTGATGTCCCCAAATGAGGGGGCAAAAGGGATGCCCATGCAGAAGATACCATGGTTGTGATCCCTTCACCCACCATCGGGGTCTCCGCAAGACAAGCCCACATCTCCAAATTATCAAGGAATTTCGATCAAGTGGCCAAACTGACACGGCTTTCATACATGCCGTCAGCCCGAATCCAAGTGCTACCTTCTGCCATCTCTACAGAATGCAGTCCGAAAAACACAATGAGGATGGTCTGGGAATATTTCCATGGCTTTAGAGGTCCCATCATGGGTCGGCAAAGGTCACATCGAGTCATCAGGGCCGAAGAGGAAGAAAAAGATAAGAGGGCACCGGTTGAGGTGAATGAAGAGGGGAGGCGAGCCAAAGCTAGAAGCCTTGAAAGGCCTCCACAATATGAAAAGATGAAAGGAGCTTCTGTATATGAAGAGCCAACTTTCTCCCATCAGGTTCAAAGGGGAGTCAGAAAGCACAAAAGAAGAATGCAAGTTCGTACTTGCAATATGACAGGGTTGATGAGTACACCCGGTCCCCTACCAAATGAACAAGAAGAGTCGGCCGAGATTGCCAGAAGAATAGACCCGGTGATAAGACGGGGTAAAAATGAGGCTGAGCTACTGCAAACCACAAAGGGCAAGCAGCTTGCTGAAGAAAACATCACTACTGTCACCGCAAGAATAGTGGCATCTGAGTAAGGGGGAGCATCCCCACCTCCTTCAATTGAAGCTCCTTTGGGTAACACGCTCAAGGGCATCAGTGATAAAACAATAATGGACCCTGCCGTTCTGATGCTGCTGCAAGGATATCAGCGGGAGATAAAGGTGCTGAAGAGTAAATTAAATGAAAAAACTGAGCATGTTGCAGCGCCCGAGCAACTGGGGGCACAAAATGGGCCATCACAAGAAGGTTTTAACCCCAGGGGTGCTCCTTCACCGGTCGTTCTACAAACTGCTGATCAAAACTGGGCCACTCCCCAGCATTATTCTCAATGGCTTCAGCCAGCATGGCTAATGCCTCCCCAAATGCAGCGACAGGCTCCCCTGTTAGAGCCTTTGCCATCCAATGCTATGACTTCGGCCCCATTATCAATGCAGCCTTTTCACCTCCACACTCAACCAATGAAGCCAGCTATGGTAAATAAATTGATGATGGAACAGATGATCGAGGCGAGGCTGGGAAAGAGGGGTGGTGATGATTGCGTCCCCTTCAACATATATGAAGTGCCATATCCAGCTCACCATGCTACCAAAAGACTGCCGCCGGGCGTCAATAAACTCCCAAAATTTGACAAATACAACGGGCAGGGCCCCCCGAAAGAACACATTGCACATTATATGACAGTCATGGGCGACTTGGCGGTAGATGAGTCGTACCTGCTCAAGTTCTTTGGGTCTTCATTGACGGGACCTGCCTTTGAATGGTACTCTGACCTGCCGGCCAGGTCTATCCACGACTGGCCAGACATGCAGCAGAAATTCAGTGAAAGATTCCACGTCGTCGAGGCAGAGGTGACCGTGGCTGAGCTATTGACAACCATGCAAGAAGATGATGAGCCTGTTGCAGAATATATCAAAAGATGGAGGGATGTCTGCATGAGGTGTCAATGTCCCCCGCATCCAGAAGACACAATACAAATATGTAAACAAAATCTAAAGAAAGAGGTTCTGGAAAGGATGATCGAAATAGAAATCTGATCTTTTCACCGATTAAGTGATATTGCCACGGAGGTTGAAGACTTCTTCACAAGATATCCCTCCATTTCTGCTGACTTAAGTCATGAAGCCAAGCAGGTTAATAAACGGCCGATATTGAAAGCGGTTCATGCTGTCAGCCTCACGGCAAAAAGGCACAAATGGATGCACAATCCTCCTCTCAATAAACCTGTTGGACATCGGGAGAGGCCTCCTCTACAGAACAAAACAAAGAATCTCTATGCCTTCCCCCGCGACAAGACTCGAGCATTGTTCGAGTGGGCTGTCAAATATAGCAAAGTCATCCTCCCGATGCCAAAGAGACCAGATGACGTCAAAAGAAGAGATGATCCTTATTTCTGCCCCTACCATCAAATCTTGGGGCACCCTATTGAAGATTGCCAAATATTCAAGGACATCGCCCAAGGCTTAATAAAAAGAGGGGATCTGCAAATGGGGAAGGACAAAGTCGATCCTCCATGCCCTCATGAAGTGCCCGCTACGGGGGCATCAATTAACATGATATCTATATGCCAACAGCTGCCCGAAGAAATGCCAGAGGGCTGTGCTTGGCACACTCATGAAGACTATATCCCATTGCATGAAAGGGAGCAAGAGAATTGGCGAGCATCGCCAACAAAGAAAGGAACAGAACCAGCTTATCGCCCGGCACTGGAAACCCAAATTCCTGGCGCCATGGATCAGCCTACTCTGCCTCTTGCAGTCTCTGCCCACCTTCAAACAGCCTCTCCAATGGCCATCAAAAGGTCAACTGACAATAAAAAGAAGAAACAGACCCCATCATGGGTACATGAAGAAGCTAGCTCAGCCATGGAGCAGTCACAAGCTATTATAAGTGGGCCTGATAACCATGAGCAGCCAAAGAACCAGCCTATGCAGCTCAAAAGGTATGCCCCTCGAAGATGCAATGAGTCCCGCGGGTTAACAAAAAGAACTAAAGAAAAAGCAGAAAAGCTGAATGCATCAAATAGCCCACTGTGGGGGCAAGTGCCGACCATGAAGGGAAATAAAAAGAATAGCGCAAAGGCTAAAAGGAGGAATCGTGTTCTCTCCTGCAACACATTGTCAGCATCCTTCAGTGGGGCGCAAGCTGCTGATGAAGAAGATGAAGAAATTTGCTTTGTGCCAAAGGAAGCAACTCCAGCTAAAGCTTCTGCCTCTCACCCGTCTTCCAGGTCTGGGAGGATTCCGAAGCAACGCTCACTAGCTGATAAGAAGGCTCAATGTCATATTCCTCCTCCACCCAGAGGCATAGAACAAAGGGATTCTGTCCCAAAGGAGCTATCTACAACCGGCAATGACAGCGGGAGAAAATTCATCTTGCACAAATCAGAGGCGGGGGGCAGTAGCACTCCCGGTCCTTTCTTACAAGACCCTGCCATAATGGCACTACTACACCAGAAGCAACAGGAGATTGAAATGCTACAAAGGCAGCTGAATGAAATGAACACAAAGCCATATACGTCACAATTGACAAGACATCTATATGAGACATCCCAAGACAGTGCTAGCTCATCAGAAGCTTCAACATGGCCAACAATGCCCCGAATAGTACATGATCATTCAGGGGGCATCCTCCCTCATCCATTCCAACCCACAGTCCCCTGGGTAAGTCGGGAGGCAACTAAAGCATCTCAGCAATGAGGTCGATGAGGCCATATATGCAGCCAACTGTTGTACACCCGAGATCAGCGGGTCTAGCCACAATGGACAAGCCAAAAGCGAGACGAACAATGAATACAAAGACGGCTGAAGAAGAAGTCACTGAAGCTGAATTACAAGCAGCCAAACAAAAGGATGATGAGTCTGTCATGGACTATATAAGAAGGTGGAAAAATCTCCGTGAAAAGTGTCGGCATCCGCCTAGCTACGGAGATTCTATTCAAATCTGCAAAGAGAATTTGAGAATAGAAATTCTACGATGGGTCATTGATATCGAAGTCACAACCTTTGAATATCTAAGTGACATCGCAGCAGAAGCCGAAGCAGTCCTTGCAAGGCTTTGCCCAGCCTCCACAAGCTCGGGTCAAAAGAATAAACCAATCAACAAACCTCCGGCACAAGAAGAAGCTTGCGCCTCAAATTTTGAAGCCTTCGAGCAACAGAATAAGAAAATGAAAGAGGCATCTTCCGCCGATCCGACAAAATAAGGGCCCTCATTAAGGGGTAAAACGATGAAACTATATTCCTTTCCAAAGGATAAGACTAGGGCACTTTTTGAGTGGGCCCGTGAATACGGCAAAGTAGTGCTCCCGGAGCCGAAGAAGCCAGGCGATGCCGAAAGAAAAGAAGATCCACGATTCTGTCCTTATCACCAAATGTTGGGGCATCCCATTGAGGATTGCTATGTGTTTAAGGACATTATTGAAGGCCTGATCAGAAAAGGTGAATTATAGATGGGCAAGTATAAGGTGGACCCACCGTGCCCTCATCAAATATCCGTCCTTAGAAGAGCAGTCCCGCGCGGCGTTACTACCTCAACTGCTCCTCGCAAATCTGGCTGAAGCTGATGTCTAGCAAGCCCGCATAGCTTGAATGCGGATGCTTGCCAACAAAAAGAAGAATGGCAAAAAAAAAGGAAAAAAAGGGAAAAAAGAAAAAAGAAAAGAAAAGGAAAGGAAAAGGGCCTGTTCTGAGGGTAGGCACCAAAAAAAGAAAAGAAAAGAAAAGAAAGAGAAGAAATTTAAAATAAAATGAAAGAGGCCTTGATGGCTACATCTACCAAGGGAGATATCACTCCCCTCATGTCTTGGTCCATGCCAAATAAGAAACTACCATTGTGGGGTTGGTATGGTGGAGCGAACCACTTATCCCCTTTCTGAGGGGGTGAGCGCTCTCCTATGCATCCACTTTGGTCTGTTTAAAAATAAATAGATGAAGGGTGACGGCTTTGCACTACACTGCACTATCAGCATCATCCGAGCTGTCCGTTCAAAAAAGGAAGCATGAATGCAAACAAAGGGGGGGAAAGGAACTTATATGGTCAGTAAGGCCTCCCCATCCTCCCCATGGGTAGAAGACTCCTTAGTAACATTACATGGTGAATGCCCAAGGAATAATGAAATGACTACCTCATCTGTGGAGATGGGAGGACCCTGCAACTGCAGCTTCTAAGAATAAGCGTCAGGAGGAGGACACTTGGCGTAAGCGTCGGAGGCCCGAACTGAAGCTATTTGGAGCATCTCCTAAAGAAATCAATGACAAAAGAAGATAGCTATTAATCTGATGTATAGCTGTCAGTAAATACTCCCAGGGGGATCATGTTAATCAACAGTCCCACCGACGCCAAAGAACCTTCATTGGCCACTAGGCCCCCTGTTTCAAATATGGGTCAAAACCCTATTGGGGAATGAAAAGAACAATCCTTACTGAGTCAGCTACACCCTTGACTCCTTACCAAGCCAGCAAATAAACGCCTTTCGGCTTCTAACGGCCTATCTCAGCACCCTTGGTCCCACCAGAATTCGTGGTGCCTTGCCGCCCTCCTATCATACGGGGATACTCCCCACTCGTCCCACCGGGACTAAACCTCCACCCTTGATCTGGGACCTATGATCCTAGCCAATGCACTCTCATTGCCTTTCGGCATTCAGCAATGACAATACCATATTTGTCCCACGGGACTCTCCCACCACTGCCGGTTAAGATTTCTTTCCCAATGTTGGCCCAATAAAATATCATTTTCCTTGGCATAAGGCGCTCTGCCCTTGTCAAGCTCAATAATTCACCCATCAGTCCCATCAGGCTGTGTCCATAAAGCTTTCCCTTGGCGAGGGGTGCTCCGCCTTAGCCGAACTCAAAAATTATCTTCTGTCCCATCGGGCCGAGTCCACAAAATCCTTTCCTTGGCCTGAGGTGCTCCGCCCTCGCCGAGCTCAAGAGTAATCTTTGTCCCACTGGGCAGGATTCGTAAAACCCTTTTCCTTGGACTGAGGCACTCCGCCCTCGCCAGGCCCACCGGGCTCTTGGACATAAATCCCCAGCCCCACCAGCAAAATAAATAGTCAACTTCATCAATAGTCCCACCAAACAAAATATCCCGCACCGTAGATGAGTCTGCGTCAGGGAGACCAAATAAATAAATAAATAAATAAAATAACAGAAAAAAACAAAAAAAGGAAACAAAAGAAGAAATAAATAAATGAAGTAATAAAGAAACAAAGATGATAATTTAAAATAAGCTTAATAAACTAATAAACCCAATAAAAAAATAATAAAGTCAATGGGTACAACGAAATTCAATAAATCCAATAAACCTTAATAAACTCAACCAATAGACTAAAGAAACTCAATAAGCTCAACAAAGTCAATGAATCCAATAAACTCAATAGACTGAACAAATTCAATAAACTTAACCAATCCAAACTAATAAATCAATAGAAGACCTCTTCGCTTTGTCTCAGACTTTCTGTCTGGGTAAGGTTTGGTGATCTATCATCTCAACGGGTCAACGTACATATTCTATCCTGGCTTAGACCTCCCGTCTCTGCTAGGTTGGTCAATTTCGACATGACGTCAGGTTGACATCTTCATCTACTCATTCTACTCTCGTTCCAGACCTTCCGTCTGAGCGGGGTTGGTTGACTCCGACACTTCATCAGGGTTGACATTGATATTTAGCCCTGGGTCTGGACCTCTCACCCATCTATCATCTATACTACCCTCACCCCGAACCTTCTACCGGGGCAGGGCCCGTTGACTTCGACATGACGTCAGGTCAACATCTACACCCTATATTCTGCCCTTGGCTTAGGCCTCACGCCTCTGCCAAGTTCGTTGGCTTCGACAGGACGTCGAGTCAACACCTACCCTATATTCTACCCTTGGCTTAGGCCTCACGCCTCTACCAAGTTCGTTGGCTTCGACATGACGTCGGGTCAACATCCACACCCTATATTCTGCCCTTGGCTTAGGCCTCATGCCTCTGCCAAGTTCGTTGGCTTCGACAGGACGTTGAGTCAACACCAATCATATATTCTACCCTTGGCTTAGGCCTCACGCCTTTGCCAAGTTCGTTGGCTTCGACATGACGTCGGGTCAACATCCACACCATATATTCTACCCTTGGCTAAGGCCTCACGCCTCTGCCTAGTTCGTTGGCTTCAACAGAACGTTGAGTCAACACTTATCCTATATTCTGCCCTTGGCTTAGGCCTCACGCCTCCGCCAAGTTCGTTGGCTTCGACAAGACGTCGAGTCAACACTTATCCTATATTCTTCCCTTGGCTAAGGCCTCACGCCTCTGCCAAGTTCATTGACCTCGACATGACGTCGGGTCAACATTTATATCCTATATTCCTTCCTTGGCTTAGACCCCATGTCGTCGCCAAGTTGGTTGACTTTGACAGTCTGTCAAGTCAACAACCATTTTCTACCCTGGCCCAGACCCTGTGTCTCTCCCAGGCCGGTCATTTTTGACATGACTTCGAGATGACAACAGTGTTTTATGTCTGCCCTCGTCTTGGACATACCGTCTAGGCAAGGTTTGTTGACTCCGACATCCCGTTGGGTCAACGTCCATATTTCACATTTGGTTCGGACCTTCCATCCGACCATACAACAAAAAGACCCTTCTACCTCTGGCTCGGACCTTTCGTCTAGCCAGTCAACAAAAAAAAAACCTTTCACATTTGGTTCAGACCTTCCATCCGACCATACAACAAAAGACCCTTATACCTCTGGCTCGGACCTTTCGTCTAGCCAGTAAACAAAAAAAACCTTTCACCTTTGGCCCGGACCTTCTGTCCAACCATACAACAAAAAGACCCTTTCACCTTTGATTTGGACCTTCCGTCTGACCCCTTAACAAAAGACCCCTTGACATTTGGTTCGAACCCTTTTATTCGACCAGACAATAAAAGACCCTTATACCCTTGGCATCATGACATTATGTCTAGGTCAAGCTATACGGCGTCATGGTAATTCGCCTAAGCCGTTTAAATATTTTGCCTTGGCGTCATGGCCTTCCGCCTAAGCCAAGTTATCTGGCGTCATGGCTTTTCGCCTAAGTCGGTAAATATTCTGCCTTGGCGTCATGGCCTTCGGCCTAAGCCAAGTTGTACGGCATCATGGCTCTCCGCCTAAGCCGTTCAAAATTCTACCTTGGAGTCATGGCCTTCCGCCTAAGCCAAGTTGTACGGCGTCATGACTTCATGTCTAAGCCGTTAAATATCCTTGTACGGCGTCATGACTTTACGTCTAAGCCGTTTAATATTCTACCTTCGCGTCATGGCCTTCTGCCTAAGCCAAGTTGTACGACGTCATGACTTCGCGTCTAAGCCGTTAAATATCCTTGTACGGCGTCATGACTTTACGTCTAAGCCGTTAAATATTATGCCTTGGCGTCATGGCCTTCCGCCTAAGCCAAGTTGTCCGGTGTCATGGCTTCCGCATAAGACAGTAAATATTCTACCTTGGCGTCATGGCCTTCCACCTAAGCCAAGTTGTCCGGCATCATGGCTTTCCGCCTAAGCCGGTAAGTATTCTGCCTTGGCGTCATGGCCTCCCGCCTAAGCCAAGTTGTACGGCGTCATGACTTCGCGTCTAAGCAGTTAAATATCCTTGTACGGCGTCATGACTTTACGTCTAAGCCGTTAATTATTCTACCTTGGCATCATGGCCTTCCGCCTAAGCCAAGTTATCTGGTGTCATGGCTTCCGCCTAAGCTGGTAAATATTCTGCCTTGGCATCATGGCCTTCCGCCTAAGCCAAGTTGTACGGCGTCATGACTTAACGTCTAAGCCGTTAAATATTCTGCCTTGGCGTCATGGCCTTCCGCCTAAGCCAAGTTGTGTGGCGTCATGACTTCATGTCTAAGCCATTAAATATCCTTGTACGGCGTCATGACTTTACGTCTAAGCCGTTAAATATTCTTGTCCGGCGTCATGGCTTTCCGCCTAAGTCGGTGAATATTTATGCCTTGGCAACATGACACACCGTCTAGGCCAAGTTGTATGACGTCATGGCTCTATGCTTAAGCCGGTAAATATTTCTCACTTGGCATCATGACCTTCCGTCTAGGCCAAGTGGTCTGGCATCAAGGCTTCTTGCCTAAGCCGGCGAATGCTCTTTCTTGGCGTCATGGCCTTACGCCTAAGCCAAGCCATTCGGCGTCATGACCTTCCGTCTAAGCTGACAAACCTCTTACCATTGGCTTGGAATTGCTATCCGAACCAATGAATGAAAAGACCCCCTCTTGTTTCATACCAACCATTGATCCCTCTAGGGATTCACCATAACATGTAACACCTTCTCTCCATCGCCGTGGCATCAGCCACCCACCTGTAAGAGAGTCGGCCTGCGGATGTACTTACTATGCCCTCCAAAAAAAAGAGAGAAAGAAAGAAGAAAAAGGGGGATAAAAAAAAGAAAGAAAATAATAAATAAAAAAGGAAAAAAAGAAAGAAAAAAAGAGAGCAAAGAAAAAAAGAAGAGAGAAAAAAAAAGAAAAGAAGAAGAAACGATGATCATGACGTGATTTATGTGCTTGCTTGCCTCACGTGCATGTCTGCCTGAAGTATAGTATTAATGCGCTTCCTTCAAATTTCTAAGGCCGCGTACTCCTTTGCTAGATAACGTTGCCCTGATTCAGGATATGTTTGCGTCACGGCATACGCTAAGAGATGAAAGCCGATTCTCGATGAGTGCATACGACTAGGAGAAGAGTCGTAGCCACGTTGCTAGCACAACTCGCATAATACACCCTATACAAAACTCCTACACTTCGCACATAATATGAGCAATGGTCCTTAGTCATAGGGACGTCATAAATTCTTCTTAACACTTCATGGACACTTAAATCTCTACACTCGCGCAAAGGGTGATCGTGAGGAAAAAGCTGCCCGCCCCCTTAAAAAAAAATAAAAAAATGATGATAACGGTAAGTGGAGTGTGAATCCAAGTAGCCGGGAATCCCCACTGAAACAAATGAGGAGACTCGCGCGAAAACGGTGCAGCAAACTCCACAATTAAAGTAAGGATGAATCCTAGTAGCCGGGAATCCCCACTGAAATAAATGAGGAGACCCGCGTCAAACGGTGAAATCCACAATAGTATCATAATAAAGGATGAATCCTAGTAGCCGGGAATCCCCATTGAGACACATGAGGAAACTCGCGTCGAACGGTGAAGTTCGAAATTAAGAATAAAAGGGGGTTGTGCGAAGCTACCAAAAGTCGAGAGCCCCGAATGTATGTGTAGGCGATGAAGTAATCCTCAAGTGTTACTCAGAATGTCTACACGTCCCTATATCTAGGGTTCACTACCCATATAATTGCACTTTCACGCTATGGAGGAATAGTCCTGGGTGTGGATTGTGGTTTATGCTATGCATATGTGCTACGCGGCGTCCCCTTTACGTATGAACATCTCCCTTAGTTGTGCTTCGTGAGCTACACTCCGTCCGTGAATCATGGGCGCTGTCCTTATCCTATCCCTAATGTCCTAATGTAGGGGAGCTATTCTATAAACATCTAGTTTATGCGTGCGATCGATGGATGTCTGCATGCTTGCATGAATAAAGAATTAAAAAAAAACAAAAAAACAAACACATTCTCAGATAGGGCTGCACCCGCAGGTCCCGCTCACTCGTCCCTCATTCACGTCACCTACGGGTGGGGGGCATTTGTTGACAATGAAAATATTTCTAACATTTCTTAAACTTTTTGCTTTTGCAAGTATGGAGCCCTGGCCGAAGTACCCCAATGCCGATAAGAAAAGGAAAGAAGGAAAGGAGTGACAGAAGCCGAAAAAAGATGAAGAACAAAATAAAAGAGAAGAAAAGAAAAGAAAAGACGCTCGGCTCCAATGAACAGCCGCTGAAACAAGACTCAAGAGCTCATAAAAGGCTCGGGACCATGCCCGAACAAACAAGATAAAAGCTTGGATAGCAAGACAAGTCAGTCGATGGGTCAACCCTCACAAAATGAGAAATGAGCACAAATGGGCCTAAACAAATAAAAATGGGCCAAAAGATGCTAAGAAATGAGCTGAAACCGGCACGGGAGTGAACCGGCACGCCACTGAACCGGCACGGGAGTGAACCGGCACGGGAGTGAACCGGCACGCCACTGAACCGGCATGGAGGTCAACCGGCACGAAATGAAATCGGCGCGGGATCGCAATCGGCGCGCAAACACCAATCAACGCGCCGGTTCCTCTACGCGCCGATGGAAACAGGGCCACACCCTCTATATATATAAACCTTGCTTCGAGTACAAAAAAGGAAGGCAGTAGAAGCCAATCGAAGAAAAAGAAAAAGAGGGAAGAGAAAGGTCTGAGCGCCTGCTGAAGAGATCTGAAGAGAGAAAGAGAGCTGCAGAAGCCCCGGGAAGAAGATTCAAGGTGGGGTCATCTGTCAAATGCCCTAAGGGGCTATATTCTCCCTTCCCCATCTTTTGTTTGAGTCTGTTTTCTTTTGTTTAGTCTGCTTCCGAGCGTTGTTCTTCTGACGATATAAACTGCCAGTGTAGCCCGGTTGTCAAGGGGCATCCTCTGTATTTAGATTCTCGCAGTTTGATTTTCCCTTCTGTGCTGAATGTATGCGTTCCTTTGAATGAAATGAGATATGGGATTTTGAGTTTTTCCACTCTCTGCCTCTCTGAAATTTACTATATTCGATAGCTGTTGTGAATAGATTTCATTCCATTGTATGCACATCCCTCAAATCATCTAAGTAGTCTCTATTGCATCGTCTCTGCATTTTCAACCTCATAATCACGATGAGAGCCTGAGACAGTCCATCTCATGGCTTCTCATTCGTGAGATAAAGAGGGATATGTTCGAATCAAAGCTCATGGAATTAGATCGATGATTTGGTTCCCAGTGAGGATTTAGAGTGACAGTCCTCTTCTCCTCTGAGTGTTTTCCTCCCTTTCTAAGCACCTCAAAATCCCTGAATAGAACCCCTCAAAATCCTCAGATAAAGCCCCTAAAACCCTCAGCTCAAAACCCATCCAAACCCCCAGAACCCTCGGCCTCACAAAACCCTCAGAAACCTTCCATTGGCCCCTTAACGGCCTCCCGGCACGACCTTCCCGGCACGACCCTCTCCCGGCGCGAGTTCCGCGCCGAGAACTGCTCGTGCCGATTGGCCATTCACGCCGAGACCCCCTAAATGCCACCCATCGCGCCGAGGCAAATGCCCCCTTTGTGTTTTCCATCGCGCCGAAACAGTACCGTGCCGACGCCCTCAGGAGCCCCCGAGCCCTTTAACCACTCAGCATGAAATCCCATCACCCCGGAGAGAAGCAACAGTCTTTCACTCAAGCCCATGGGAACTAAATCAATGGGGTTAACCCCCCTACATTCTACTGCCCCACTGGCCTATGGAGTTATGCCATTGTATGTTCTCCATTGGCTGCACGGGGGATATCAATAAGTCCCACAATAAGTGGACAATGTCCCATAAGATGGAGATCCTTTTTGGATCCAGGGCTACGCCCGCCTCCCTTTTGGCATTCACCCCGGCATTCCGTGTGTGGATGACCTATACTCCCCTTTTGGCATAGTCCAAAATAAGGGGAGATGCTGCCAAAATTCGCCCACGAGCTTTACTTATCGTGTAGTGTGACGCTTTCACTAAAATTATGAATCTAACCCCAACTGTGTGGTAGAGATATGAGCTATACCATCTCATGATCCTCTGCTCACCACTGTCCACCGTCAGAGGGGAATATAACCATCACAGTCACATGGTCTCCTTAGAATTTCTATGAATAAGCCTACCCTCACTCTCTATCCTACCCAAATACCACCATGAACAAACTTATGAAACCCCTATTGAACATAAAGGAACCCTTTGAATTAGTGAAGCCCTCACAATACTTGAAAACTCAAAGAATGCATTGTTATCGACGCCACATGTCTTCCCGGCACGACCCCCTTTCCGGCACGACCCTCTCCCGGCGCGAGTTCTGTGCCGAGAGCTACTCGTGCCGATTGGCCATTCACCATCTAGCGCACAGAGACCCAGCCGCCCCGGTTCGCCTTCGTGCCGAAACCCAGCCGCGCCGGTTCACCTTCGTGCCGAAACCTAGCCGCGTCGGTTTGCCATCGTGCCGAAACCCAGCCGCGCCGGTTTGCCTTCGTGCCGAAACCCCAGCCGCGCCGATTGGCCTTCGTGTCGAAACCCCAGCTGCGCCGGTTTGACTTCGTGCCGAAACCCCAGCCGCGCCGGTTTGCCTTCGTGCCGAAACCCCAGCCGCGCCGGTTTGCCTTCGTGCCGAAACCTAGCTGTGCCGATTTGCCATCGTGCCGAACCCCAGCCGCGCCGATTTGCCTTCGTGCCGAAACCCCAGCCGCACCGGTGCACTCTAATATCAACCATCGTTCAAACATCTAATTTCTCAGCAACTTTACTGAGCCCAAAACCAATCTAGACTTGGTGCCCTAACCTCCATGGACCATCATGCCAGTTCCCACCATATCATGGGGGGGTTTTCATGGTTCTTCATCCATGTCTAACGGAGCTATATTGACGGGGTCATACCCCCACATTATGTGCCGTTTGACTATCAGGTTGTCTTCTAACCCTGCCAACCCTTGGAGTTCTGCCATTGCATGTCCTCTAATGGTCTCTAAAGGGAATATTAACAAATACCACGATGAGTGGACACCGTCCCGTCGGATTACGATCCTTTTGGATCCCGGGCTACGCTCATCTCTATTGCGGATTCCGCCTCGACTCTTCGTGGACGGTTTCTTATATATACCCCATCAACCCTCCGGGTACAGGGGAGGTGCTGCCGGATTTTTGCCAGACATAAAGAATAACTGTCGAACTGCTAATAAAGTAAAATAAAATAAAATAAATAATAAACATAAACAAATGGGGAAATAAAAGTAACTAGAAATAGAATAAACAAATAGAAATTAAAATATAAAAAGGAGTAAAAGTGAAGAATAAAGGAAAATCAATAAACAAATAATGGTCAAATAAATGACAAGAAAAGTAATAACCAATAAAATGATGAATAAATAAATAATTATTTAATAAATACCAATCAAAGAAATTAAAAGGTGCATGCATACGATATAAGGAAAATATAAAACAAATAAACAATGAATAAATAGTGAATGAATAATAAAAAGAGATGACATAAATAAAAAAATGAGAATAAAGGCATTTATGCATCTAAAATAATAACAGAAATAAAGGAAGAATAATGGCCATGTCTGCTCCGGTGCTCTCACCTTCCCTGACTGGTGAGGACACACGGCGCTATCCTCGACGGAGCACCCGGCACACCGCTACCTCCTTGTGGCTCGGCGACGGCGGCACCTTCTAGTTATCTTTTCATCATATTTAGGCCATGTTGGGCCTCAGTCTGGACTTGCTCAGGCCTTGTGGGCCTTGTCTTTTGGTCCCTGCGTGGACATCTTCTTGTTTGGGCACTTATTGGGCCATATAGTGGCCAGTTGGGTTGCTTTGTGGGGTAATGGATCTTGTTATTGGGTCAGGGGCTTATTGGGGCTTGAAGCCCACTTAAAAGAAGCCCATTAGGGTTTAGGGGGCGGCCCCCTCCCTATCTAGAGGAGGAGGAGGCAGCCGCCCACCCCTTCCTAGTTCTACTAGGGAAGGTGGGGGGCGCTCCCCTCTCCCTTCCCCTTTTCCCCTCTCCTCCTTTCCCCAACTCCATCCCTTCCTTCTCCCACTTAGATTCCTTTCTTATTTTTTCTAAGCTTGCTGAAATATGGGCCGCCTTTCTCTCCTTGGAGCTGGGCGCACCCCTCCCCTTCTAGTTAGATTAGGGTTTTCCCATCCCCTATAAGTAATTCTCACCTTGTACCGATTACAGTTTTTACAGATGAATTTGAATACAAGTGGAGTATTGTGCAAAAGCTTTTTGCGCCCCTCTCTCTCTCTCTTTCTGCTCCTGCGACGGGAGAACGGCGAGGTGTGACGCCTCAGCCCTCGGTGGACTCCGGGGTTCCCTCTTATCCTCGTCTTCTTCCTCGACGGTTCGTGTTCGTGATTCCAGATTTCTGCCCCGACTTGTAGCAGAGCTCGCGCCCCCTTCTTGGACGAGTTTTGCCACGACCTATTTTCCTGGAGATACGTCTGCGGATCAGCTTCGCGTCGGCGCCCGTTTTGCATCAATCGGAGATCGGCACCGCCCGTACCGATTTTCTCCGCCGACCTGCGCCAGCACCACTTTCTCTGCTCGCCCAGCGGGGAGGCCCTGATTGCGAATTTTCCCCAGGCCTCCACGCTGCGTCTTTTGCCCTGGTTTCTTCAGGGTTCGTAGATCTCCGAGTCAACTTTCCAACGCCGCCGACGGCGTCACGTTTCGACATCGTCACCGTCCGTGGCGGTCGATCTCGTGGGGTTGCGCCAGCGTGTCTGCCCAGTCCGCCCAGCGAACCAGCCCCGACTTTCAGCGACTCCTGCGGCTCGCACCGGCGTCGTCTGCCAGCGCCATTTGGCCGAGGGCGATCTCTGCCAGTCAGTTTTCACCCCCAACCGGCCCGGACTTGTTCGGGCACCAGAAGGCCGATTTCCAGATTTTACCGTCGGCGTGCGCAGTTCTGTGCCCACAGAACCTGATCTGACTTTCAGCAGCGCCCACGGTCACCACCGGCGGATCCAGCGCGCCCCTTTGGCCGGAGCGTTCCTCCAACAGTCAGCGACGCGTCCTCTCTGACGGTGCCTCAAACGGGCGTCGTATCAGCCCGTGAGACCCCCCCTCCGCCCAGGCGCGCGCGACACCGGTTTCTGCAGCGTTGCACCCGAACCTCCTCGTGGCCGACCCGTCACCGAGTGCGGCCCGTCAACCCGTGTCCGGCAGCCCCGAACGTATTGGTTGTAGCCTTTTACCTCCCTGCGAGGAGTGGGCCGTTATTGGGTTGTATTTTATTGACCTCTGGTGTATCGGGGTTGTTGGTTCACGGCCGGGGTTCCTTCCCCACGCCTAGGCGTGGAGGTACGCGCTCCGACTCCCCTCCTTTTGCTTGCTCTTTTAGTATGTGATCGATTATGCCGCTTGAGAGAGGGTAGGTGCCTAGCCACTTATTGCCATCACCGCGGATCGTGAGTGAGAGCATCCATCCCTAGCACTAGTCGAGCACCGAGCTAGGACTCGACTCCCCTTGTCTTTGGAGGTCGACTATACGCCTAGACACGTGCGCTTCCCTCCTTGGGACGGCCGAGGTCGGAGTTTCTGTTGAGAGACGTCCCTCATTCTGTGGGATATCACGGTGGTCAGCCACTTGGCGACCCTTGAGCGTGCTACTGCCGGCCTCAGTTAGAGTCTTTTGTGAGTCTTAGTCCGTGTCGGTCCCCGTCCCGCGTCAAATTTGGTATCAGAGCCAGGTTACCAACTTGTCCTTACAGGTTGGGTCTTAGGGTCGTGTCTAGGTTTTGGACGTGTCTTGTTTGAGTCTTGCATCTCATTGCATTCGTGTCCCTCTAGGTCTTAGGGTGTCAGCCTACCCTTCCCTTAGTCTCCTTTGCATGCCCACTCGGGGTGGTTCGGATTACCATCGCCCGGACGCC
Source organism: Amorphophallus konjac (assembly GCA_022559845.1). Taxonomy (NCBI): domain Eukaryota; kingdom Viridiplantae; phylum Streptophyta; class Magnoliopsida; order Alismatales; family Araceae; genus Amorphophallus; species Amorphophallus konjac. Next base: position 243,165,282 of record CM040127.1, read on the forward strand.
ATGGGTGACCAACACCCACCTCAGGGACGCCCATCTCTAGAGGATCTGATTACCCAACTTATGACCCGTATGGACAGGTCCGACCAGTCCATCAAGGAGTTGACTGAGCATCTAGATGGCCGTCTGAAGATCATTGAGGATCGTGCCAGAGTGTCTGACTTAACCATCCAGGGCCTTGTTGGACGGATTGGGAGAGTTGATGAAGTGCCCCACCAGGACCCTCCTAGAGCCGATCGAGCCCCTCCAGTTGCTGCCGCTCAAGCCCCTCGGGCTCAGGAGCGACGTCCCCGAGCCCCCGACTTTGATGACTATGGGTCCGAGAATGATTTTGAGGGGAATGGGCGCCAGTACCGTGGTCGTCGACCACATCAGGATGAGGATGATAGGATCCTTAGGACCGTCCGTGCCGATCCACCCACTTTCGAGGGGTCCCTTGACCCAAAAGTCTACATAGACTGGGAGAATAGCATGGATAGGTATTTCGAATGGGTTGAGATGTCTGAGCTTCGGCAAGTCCGATTTGCCAAGATGAAGCTCGTGGGGAGAGCCCAGACCTACTGGAGGAATGTCGAGAGCCTGATGTTGCAGAGGCAGGATCCACCCATAGAAACCTGGATTGACATGCGGCGTAAGCTCCGCGAGAAGTATGTCCCTCCTTCTTACCGCCAGAGGCTCATCGACCGATGGCAGACCCTTAGTCAGGGCGATCGGTCCGTGACCGAGTACATCACCGAGTTTGACGAGTATTATTTGCGATGTGGAGTTGATGAGGAGAAGGGCATGCCTGTTTCGCGTTTTCGCCGTGGTTTGAGGCCCGAGTATCAGTATGAGCTCTACCGTCGCCAGGTAGACACTTTAGAGCTGGCTTACCAGGTTGCCCTAGAGTTAGAGCAATTTGAGTTGGAGTTTGGCCCCACCTTTCGTCAGGGGATGCCTAGTCAGCGGGGTCTTGACCCTCGCTCCACTTCCACCCAGTATGGTCGATATCCGGCGGCTCGGCCCGCGGAGCCTCTTCGCCAGGACCCCACTGGTCCCAGGCCTCGTCCACCCCTTCCTAGGGACCCGTTTCCTCCACCTCGCCAGCAGCCGCCCTACCCCCCCACACGCCCTACACTTCCACCTCCCGCGCACCCTGCGCATTCTCAGCCTTTACTCCCCGCGCCCCGTCATGATGACAAGGGCAAGAGTCCTATGACCGCTGGAGCCTCATCCAGTGCGGGCGCACGTACTACTTGTTACCGGTGTGGCGGATTTGGCCACTTTGCTGATAGATGCCCCACTCGAGAGAGGAAGGCCCTTGTCATGGCAGACCCCACTTCCACTGAGTCCCCCACTGAGCCTATTCCTGTTAGTTATGAGGTAGACCAGGACTTGGTTGAGGAGTTCTTCGATGATCTGCTCGAAGGAGAGCAGGATGGTGCCCAGGGTAGCCACTTTCAGGGTGACCCACAGTTAGGGGTAGTTAGGTGCATCCTAGCCCAGCCCCAGGTGAGTGACGACTGGCGTCGCACCACCATTTTTCACACCTTCTGCAGGCTTGGGGGTAAAGCTTGCAAGATTGTCATTGATAGCGGGAGTTGCATCAACGCCATATCTACTGGCACTGTTACCCGCCTTGGGTTGACCCCAGTTGACCACCCTGCCCCCTATAGGGTTTCGTGGGTCGATTCTACCTCCATTCCTGTTAGGCTCCGTTGCCTGGTGCCCCTTCAGTTCCAGACCTATCAGGATGAAATTTGGTGCGATGTTCTACCTATGGAGGTAGGTAGCATTATTTTAGGGAGGCCGTGGTTGTTTGACATGGATGCCACCCTACAGGGCCGTGCAAACACTTGCACATTTGATCACAACGGCCACAGGATCACCCTCCACCCAGCCCCACCTAGGGACCCTACTGTTAGGGGACCAGCCGGCCCTAGTGCCACGACCACCCCTCACCAGGGGAAGGTCAGCCCACCACCACCACCACCTCCGGTGTCAGTTTCCACCCCCTCTCCCACCCTCACCATAGAGGCCCCTCCGACTAGGAGGTTGATGATCATCAGTCCCCGAGAGATGGAGAGAGAGGTTGCTAGTGGTGTCCCTCTCTTAGCTGTGGTTGTCAGGGAGACGGGTGAGGTGGTCCCCAGTCTCGAGGGAGTGACAGACCCTCAGTTAGCTGAGATGTTGCGAGAGTTTGCTGATATTTTCCCGGAGGACCTTCCCGAAGGCCTTCCACCATTGCGTGACATTCAGCACGAGATTGATCTTGTCCCGGGCTCGTCCTTGCCCAAGCTTCCACATTATAGGATGAGTCCCGCGGACCACGCTGAGCTACAGAGGCAGGTTGATGAGTTGATGAGTAGGGGTTCCCTTCGGGATAGCAAGAGTCCCTGTGCTGTTCCCGCCCTGCTAGCGCCGAAGAAGGATGGCACATGGCGTATGTGCATCGATAGCCGTGCGATCAATAAAATCACGGTTAAGTATAGGTTTCCCATTCCCCGGCTGGATGACTTGCTTGATATGATGTCGGGAGCCACGATTTTCTCGAAGATCGATCTTAGGAGTGGCTATCACCAGGTGAGGATCAGACCAGGTGATGAGTGGAAGACTGCATTTAAGACCAAGGATGGTCTTTACGAGTGGTTGGTCATGCCCTTCGGGCTGACTAACGCCCCTAGCACCTTCATGCGGGTGATGACGCAGGTGTTGCGTCCTATGATTGGAGTGTTTGTGGTCGTCTACTTCGACGACATCTTGATTTATAGCCGCACTAGGGAGTTACACCTAGACCACCTTAGGCAGGTGTGTGTTGTTCTGAGACGGGAGAGCTTGTTTGCCAACCCTAAGAAGTGTAGCTTCATGACTGACCAGGTTTCTTTCTTAGGGTTCATTGTGTCCCGTGACGGAGTCTCCGCTGATCCGGAGAAGATCCGTGCCATAGTGGAGTGGCCCGAGCCCCGCTCACTCCACGATGTTAGGAGCTTTCATGGTCTGGCGACATTCTATCGCCGTTTCATTAGGGGGTTCAGTTCTATCACCGCCCCGATCACGGATTGCATCCGTAAGGGCGAGTTTACCTGGACGAAGGCTGCTGCCACAGCCTTCCAGACTATCAAGGATCGCATGACCCAGGCACCCGTTCTTACACTTCCTGACTTTTCTAAGGTGTTTGAGGTTACATGTGATGCCTCAGGTGTAGGCATAGGGGGAGTGCTTAGCCAGGAGTCCCACCCTATAGCCTTTTTCAGTGAGAAACTCAATGATGCCAAACTGCGTTACTCTACTTATGACAAGGAATTCTACGCAGTTGTCCAGGCTTTGCGCTATTGGAGGCACTATCTCCTCCACCAGGAGTTCGTGCTCTTTTCTGACCACGAGGCATTGAGATTTCTCCACACCCAAAAGAAGTTGAATGCCAGACATAGTAGATGGGTGGAATATTCGCAGGAGTTTACATTCGTTCTCAAGCACAAGGCAGGTGCTGAGAACAAGGTGGCCGATGCTCTTAGTCGGCGGGTGATGTTGATATCCACCATGAATGTTCAGGTGGTTGGTTTAGAGAAGTTGAAGGAGGCCTACATTGATTGCCCGGACTTCGGTCCCATCTATTCTGCCCTTCAGTCAGGACCGTCCCGTGAGTTTAGCGAGTATGTCCTTCAGGATGGTCACTTATTTCGAGGTGATAGGTTGTGCATCCCACGGACTTCAGTTCGTGATTTTCTTACGTGGGAGCTTCATGCAGGAGGTCTTGCCGGCCACTTCGGCCGAAACAAGACCATAGAGGCTGTTGAGCACCGTTTCTGCTGGCCCAGTTTGAAGAGGGATGTGGCCCGCATAGTTGCCCAGTGTCGTATTTGTGCCCTAGCGAAGCAGAGGAAACAGAACACTGGCCTTTATACCCCTCTGCCTGTCCCTGATAGTCCTTGGCAGGATATCAGCATGGACTTTGTGCTTGGTTTGCCCCGTACTGCACGGCGGCATGATTCTATTTTTGTTGTGGTTGACCGCTTCTCCAAGATGGCCTTGTTTATTCCTTGTTCCAAGACATCGGATGCCTCTAGAGTTGCCAGGTTGTTCTTCACCCACTGTGTGTCCAGGTTTGGGTTGCCGCGTACCATTGTTTCTGATAGGGATGTGCGTTTTACGAGCTATTTTTGGAAAACCCTTTGGCGGATGATGGGCACCCAGTTGAAGTTCTCCACCGCATACCACCCCCAGACTGACGGTCAGACGGAGGTAGTCAATAGAAGTCTAGGGGATCTTCTGAGGTGTTTAGTGCGTGATAGAGTTGGAGATTGGGACCTTGTCTTACCATTAGCAGAGTTTGCATATAATGATTCGGTCAATAGGTCTACAGGGTTGAGTCCATTTGAGATTGTCACTGGTCGAAGACCTAGGAAGCCGATTGATTTGATTCCCTCCCCCATTCAGTCCCGAGTCTCTGAGTCAGCTGAGTCTTTTGCGGAGCATATTAGACAGTTGCATGACCATGTCCGTCGTCATATAGAGGCCAGCAACGCACGTTACAAGGAGTTAGCTGACGCGCACAGACGCACACGTGAGTTCCGCGAGGGAGAGTACGTCATGGTCCGGGTTAGACCGGAACGGTTTCCTTCGGGAGCCGTAAAGAAGCTCCAAGACCGCGGTGCAGGACCATTCAGAGTGTTGAGGCGTATTGGGTCGAACGCGTATGAGATCGAGCTACCAGACGACTACGGGATCAGTTCGACGTTCAATGTCTCTGATCTGGTAGCTTATCGGGATCCCGCGGTGATACCCAGTGAGTTATTTGGGCCTGACCCTCCTGTTGTGAGTGATACACCTACTGAGAGTCCACCTCCTCCAGCCCCATTACAAAAACGCGAGCATATAGATTGCATACTGGATGAGCAGGTGACTACTACCAGGAGCGGAGCCTACCAACGCTTCTTAGTGCGTTGGAGAGGGCGCCCCGAGTCGGACAACACCTGGATTACACGTGGAGAGCTGGAGCGGATCGATCAGGACCTGCTGGAGCGGTACCTCAGCGACCGTGACCCTTACTCGACGGGGTCGAGTTCTTCCCACCCGGGGAGAATTGGTGAGGACACACGGCGCTATCCTCGACGGAGCACCCGGCACACCGCTACCTCCTTGTGGCTCGGCGACGGCGGCACCTTCTAGTTATCTTTTCATCATATTTAGGCCATGTTGGGCCTCAGTCTGGACTTGCTCAGGCCTTGTGGGCCTTGTCTTTTGGTCCCTGCGTGGACATCTTCTTGTTTGGGCACTTATTGGGCCATATAGTGGCCAGTTGGGTTGCTTTGTGGGGTAATGGATCTTGTTATTGGGTCAGGGGCTTATTGGGGCTTGAAGCCCACTTAAAAGAAGCCCATTAGGGTTTAGGGGGCGGCCCCCTCCCTATCTAGAGGAGGAGGAGGCAGCCGCCCACCCCTTCCTAGTTCTACTAGGGAAGGTGGGGGGCGCTCCCCTCTCCCTTCCCCTTTTCCCCTCTCCTCCTTTCCCCAACTCCATCCCTTCCTTCTCCCACTTAGATTCCTTTCTTATTTTTTCTAAGCTTGCTGAAATATGGGCCGCCTTTCTCTCCTTGGAGCTGGGCGCACCCCTCCCCTTCTAGTTAGATTAGGGTTTTCCCATCCCCTATAAGTAGTTCTCACCTTGTACCGATTACAGTTTTACACATGAATTTGAATACAAGTGGAGTATTGTGCAAAAGCTTTTTGCGCCCCTCTCTCTCTCTCTTTCTGCTCCTGCGACGGGAGAACGGCGAGGTGTGACGCCTCAGCCCTCGGTGGACTCCGGGGTTCCCTCTTATCCTCGTCTTCTTCCTCGACGGTTCGTGTTCGTGATTCCAGATTTCTGCCCCGACTTGTAGCAGAGCTCGCGCCCCCTTCTTGGACGAGTTTTGCCACGACCTATTTTCCTGGAGATACGTCTGCGGATCAGCTTCGCGTCGGCGCCCGTTTTGCATCAATCGGAGATCGGCACCGCCCGTACCGATTTTCTCCGCCGACCTGCGCCAGCACCACTTTCTCTGCTCGCCCAGCGGGGAGGCCCTGATTGCGAATTTTCCCCAGGCCTCCACGCTGCGTCTTTTGCCCTGGTTTCTTCAGGGTTCGTAGATCTCCGAGTCAACTTTCCAACGCCGCCGACGGCGTCGCGTTTCGACATCGTCACCGTCCGTGGCGGTCGATCTCGTGGGGTTGCGCCAGCGTGTCTGCCCAGTCCGCCCAGCGAACCAGCCCCGACTTTCAGCGACTCCTGCGGCTCGCACCGGCGTCGTCTGCCAGCGCCATTTGGCCGAGGGCGATCTCTGCCAGTCAGTTTTCACCCCCAACCGGCCCGGACTTGTTCGGGCACCAGAAGGCCGATTTCCAGATTTTACCGTCGGCGTGCGCAGTTCTGTGCCCACAGAACCTGATCTGACTTTCAGCAGCGCCCACGGTCACCACCGGCGGATCCAGCGCGCCCCTTTGGCCGGAGCGTTCCTCCAACAGTCAGCGACGCGTCCTCTCTGACGGTGCCTCAAACGGGCGTCGTATCAGCCCGTGAGACCCCCCCTCCGCCCAGGCGCGCGCGACACCGGTTTCTGCAGCGTTGCACCCGAACCTCCTCGTGGCCGACCCGTCACCGAGTGCGGCCCGTCAACCCGTGTCCGGCAGCCCCGAACGTATTGGTTGTAGCCTTTTACCTCCCTGCGAGGAGTGGGCCGTTATTGGGTTGTATTTTATTGACCTCTGGTGTATCGGGGTTGTTGGTTCACGGCCGGGGTTCCTTCCCCACGCCTAGGCGTGGAGGTACGCGCTCCGACTCCCCTCCTTTTGCTTGCTCTTTTAGTATGTGATCGATTATGCCGCTTGAGAGAGGGTAGGTGCCTAGCCACTTATTGCCATCACCGCGGATCGTGAGTGAGAGCATCCATCCCTAGCACTAGTCGAGCACCGAGCTAGGACTCGACTCCCCTTGTCTTTGGAGGTCGACTATACGCCTAGACACGTGCGCTTCCCTCCTTGGGACGGCCGAGGTCGGAGTTTCTGTTGAGAGACGTCCCTCATTCTGTGGGATATCACGGTGGTCAGCCACTTGGCGACCCTTGAGCGTGCTACTGCCGGCCTCAGTTAGAGTCTTTTGTGAGTCTTAGTCCGTGTCGGTCCCCGTCCCGCGTCACTGACCCCCGGGTATGGGATATTAATGTCGCTCCGACGGATCGTGCTTGGTTCTCGGGACTCACTCCCGTTTGAGCCAAAGCATGACCTTATCCCGAGCCAATAACTCATTGAATTTGATTTGTTCCGATCGAATTTCAACTGCATTTTCTCTCTTCTTAAACATCAAATTTGCCGTGCCCCGGCATACATTGTCCCGATAATCTACGGACTTGCTCGAACACGGTCATACCCGGCCCACCCCATGGGTCCATGTGTGTGTATCGTACCGTGATGAACGACTCCAAAATGAAAAGGCCCTGATGCCCCTCGGAGCAGGATGGCGTTGCCGAAATCTCTCTCAAAGTTATAAATAAATGATCAAACAAATAATAAATGATAATATTGAATACTGTTATCTTGCATGCTCGCATGATCCGATTCTCCGGTATGTTAAATAGCGATTAGCGGAAAGCCGGGTTACGCCCGACCGGAAGCTATCACTATGCGTGATGATGATCCTTGGACCTAGGTTCTCCGCCTCATATCGGGAGTCGATGTAATAAATAAGTACTACCCTATTGTGTGCTTGCATGCAGTTGCATCTTTAGTTATATGGGCCCCATGGTCTTTAGTTTGGCGATTAATCAAGGGTTGTCTCTCATTCGGAGAGGCGTAATTAACGTCGTAGCCTTTATGGTACGACGGGTTTTGGGTCCCGACACGATCACCCATAATTGTCTGGTTAGTCAGATGAGCGCATAATAAATCGTCACTCCGGTGACTGGCACGCCTAATTAATAAACCAAATAAACAAGCAAAATAAACAAATAAATATATCAAAATAAAATAATCTAATAAAAATCTCATCTCCCACAAGCCCGCTTCCCCAATTCCGGCTCTTGCGGCCCGCTCCCTTAATACCTTTACTACCACTATGATTATACGTAACGACAGTATGTTCTTACGCAAAAAAAAAAAGAAAAGAAAAGAAAAAAAGAGACCAAAAAGAGAGACGAAAATGCTCGGCTGCCCTGCTTGCATGTTTTCTTATAATATATAATAATACACCTCCTTGGAATTTTCTAGGACCATGTTTCCTTGCTAAATAATAATGTTGCCCCGATTCCGGATGCACAGGCGTCACGACATACGCTCGAAGGGAACCCAATTATGGCGGGTGCACACGTCAAGGGGAAGAGTCATGGCTAAATTGCTAAGCCCAACTCACAAAATAAACCCGATGCAACACTCCCACACTTCACATTTAATGTGTTTAATGGTCTTCAACCATAGGGATTGCCCGATTTTCTTCTTAGCACTCTACGGAGACTTAAATTCCTATACTCGCGTGAAAGGTAATCGTGAGGAAAAAGCTGCCTAGCCCCACTTTAAAAAAAATGATGAATGAATGATAAAAAAAAATAGGGAAACGTGAATCTGAGTAGCGGGGAATCCCCATTGAGACACATGAGGAGACTCGCGCGAAATGGTGAAGCGAATTTTAATAAGAAACGAAGCCTAGTAGCCGGGAATCCCCATTGAGACACATGAGGAGACTCGCGTCAAACGGTGGAATCCACGATATAATTATAATAAGGACGAATCTTAGTAGCTGGGAATCCCCACTGAAACAAATGAGGAGACTTGCGCCGAACGGTGAAATTCACTACCAAAATAAACAAATGGGGGCTGTGTGAAGCTACCGAAATCGAGAGCCTGAAACCTATGTGTAGGCACTAGAGTAACCCTGGAGTTACTTAGAAAACCTGCATATCCCTATGTTTAGGGTCTTTTGTTCACACGTTTGCTCCTCCACGCCACAGAGAATTGTCTCGGGTGAAATGCGTGAATTGAAGCTATGCATGCAAGACATGCGATATCCTCTTGACGGGTGCACCACCCCTTAGCTGTACCTTTTGGCCCGCATCGTGTTGGCGAATTATGGGCGATGTCCCTATCCCATCCCCTATAGAGGGAGCTACCTTATTTATACTTAAGTTATGCATGCTGACGAATGCCTGCATGCTTGAATGAAGAAATAAAAAATAATAATAAAAAATAAAGTCAATTTCGGTTATCGCAGCCTGCTTTTCCAGTTCTGGCTTGTACAGCCCAATCTTGGCCCTCACGGCCTACTTCTTGCCCTTGCGGCTTGCTTATCTCCCAACTTCGGCCTTTGCAGTCCGCTTCCTCAATTTGAGCTCTCATAGCCTGCTCCCCAATTTTAGCTTTTATAGCCAGCCTCCCGATTGCGGCTCTTGTAGTCCGCTTCCCCGATTTTAGCCTTCGCGGCCTACTTCTGCAACATCAACTCTGGCCCTCGTGGCCCACTTTCCCGGGTTCAGATTTCATAGCAGGTACTCCCGACGCATTGAAGAACATCAAATCCTTTCACTTTGGTTCAGGCCTGTTGCCCAGCTAGAGAACAAACAGACCCCTTTCACTCTGGATCGGACCTTCCGTCCGACTAGAGAACAAAAAGATCCTTTCACTCTAGATCGGACCTTCCGTCCGGTTAGAGAACAAAAAGACCCTTTCACTTTGGCTCAGACCTGCCGTCCAGTCGGAGAACAAAAAGATTCTCTCCACTCTAGATCGGACCTTCTGCCCGACTAGAGAACAAAAGATTCTCTCCACTCTAGAACGGACATTCTGTCCAGCTAGAGAACAAAAAGATCCTTTCACTTTGGCTCGGACCTACTGTCCAGCCAAAGAACAAAAATAATTCTCTCCACTCTGGTTCGGACCTTCCGTCCAGCCAAAGAATTAAAAGACCCTTCATACAGCTGGTACCCCCGACGCATTAAAGAATGAAACAGCCTTTCACCCTGGCCCGAGCCTGCCATCCGGGTAAGGAATCATCCCCTTTTCCTTGCGCTAACACTAGCCCGTGTCAGCGACTTGACCACCTCTCCGTCCCTTTGAGCGATGAATATCCTTTTCGGAATCAACAAACTCTTCTCTCCGTCCCTTTGGGTGACGAATACCCCTTTTGATTTGGACCTCCTGTCTAGGCCATTGAATCAACAAGGTGTTCTCTCCGTCCCTCCGGGTGACGAACACCCTCGTCGAATCAATAAACTCTCCTCCCCGTCCCTTTGGGCGACGGATCCCTTTCAATTTGGACCCACCGTCCAGACCGGTAAAGGAATAAACCCTCCTCTCTGCCATCGTGGCTCACTTCCCAATGGTTGGCTCCCACGCCGACAACTTTCAATTATCGGCCCCTGAGCCTACAACTTTCAATTATCGGCCCCTGAGCCGACAGCTTTCAATTATCGGCCTCCGAGCCAACAACTATTCAATCATCGGCCCCTAAGCCGATAGCTTCCTAATTACCGGCATCCAGGTCGACAGCTTCTGACTATTGGCATCCGAGCCAGTAGCACTTCACTATCGGCATCCACGCCGGCAGCTACCCAAAGTTGTTCAAAAAAAAATATAAAAAAAAAGAAGAAGAAGAGAAAAAAAGAGAAGAAGAGAAGGAGAAAAAGAGAAGAAGAAAAAAAAAGAGAAGCAAAGAAAGAAAAAAGAAGAGAAGGAAAAAAATCATCATCGAAGCCTCCGAGGGATGTCGACTCGTCAAGTCTCGCCACAGATCAAAATATTTTAAGTCCCACCGACGCATAAGACAAGTGGCCCGGACCTTTCGTCTGGTGCCATGAATAAAAAGACCCTTGCTTTAGCACTTATCCCGTGTCAATGAACAAACCACGTCGATCTCCGACTCCCTGTCGGCATCGATGAACAAACCAGTGGCCCGGACCTTTCGTCTGGTGCCATGAACAAAAAGACCCCTGCTTTGGCACTTACCCCGTGTCAATGAACAAACCATGTCGATCTCCGACTCCCTGTCGGCATCGATGAACAAACCAGTAGCCCGGACCTTCCGTCTGGTGCCATGAACAAAAAGACCCTTGCTTTGGCACTAATTCCATGCCGATAAACAAACCACGTCGATCTCCAACTCCCTGTCGGCATCGATGAACAAACCAGTGGCCCGGACCTTCTGTCTGGTGCCATGAACAAAAAGACCCTTGCTTTGGCACTAATCCCGTGCCGATGAACAAACCACGTCGGTCTCCGACTCCCTGTCGGCATCGATGATCAAACCAGTGGCCCGGACCTTCCATCTAGTGCCATGAGTAAAAAGACCCTTGCTTTGGCGCTTACCCCGTGTCAATGAATAAACCACGTCAGTCTCCGACTCCCTGTCAGTATTGATGAACAAACCTGTGGCCCATACCTTTCGTCTAGTTCCATGAACGAAAAGACCCTTGCATTGGCACTAGCCCTGTGTCAATGAATAAACCACGTCAGTTTTCGACACCCTCTCAGCATCGATGAACAAACCTGTGGCCCGGACCTTTCGTCTGGTTCCATGAACAGAAGACCCTTGCCTTGGCTCTCACCCCGTGTCAATGAATAAACCACCTCGATATCGCCATTCCCAGTCCCACCGACGAACAAACCCGTGGCTCGGATCTTTCGTCCATGTCCATGAACAAAAAGAACCCTCTTTACTTGGCTCTGAACTTCCGTCCAAGTCAATGAACAAAAAAAAAAGAGCAACCTCCTTTGCTTGGCTCGGACCTTCCGTCTAAGTCGATGAATAAAAAGAACCCCTTGCTTGGCTCGGACCTTCCGTCCAAGTCAATGAACAAAAAAGGAAACCTCCTCTGCTTGGCTTGGACCTTCCGTCCCGGTCGATGAACAAAAAGAACGCCTTTGCTTGGCTCGGACCTTCCGTCCAAGTCGATGAACAAAAAGAACGCCTTTGCTTGGCGCGGACCTTCCGTCCAAGTCGATGAACAAAAAGAACCTCCTTGCTTGGCTCGGACCTTCCGTCCAAGTCGATGAACAAAAAGAACCTCCTCGCTTGGCTCGGACCTTCCGTCCAAGTCGATGAACAAGAAGAAACCTCTTTCGCTTCGGCTTGGACCTTCCATCCAAGTCGATGAACAAAAAAACCCCTTGGCCCACGTGCGCACACGGTGGAGCGGTTCTCTCATCCCTTCGTTGAAGGAGTGAGCACTCTCCCACGAATTAGCACCGGACCAACATGCCACTAGCCCGGAAGAACATGCATCTTGTCGAAGAACTCTACACTCGTTGGCCCCGCGCACTCGACCCTCGCTTGTGCCACCCGCGAGTGGGGGGCATTTGTGGACGTCAAAAAATGACGATGATGATCATACGGCACTCGCGTCTACGCGTTCAAGCACAAGTCGAAGACGGGAGGGTCGAACAAACCCATACCTTGCCCAATCAGGACGAGAACTCAATTGGTGGTCTGCCATCCGTTAAGGAAGCCCCCGGGCAGAAGATACGGCCACAACTCTACGACCGGCCGTGCCGAGAGCTGAATCAAAGGAAAGTTGGGAGCTCCGGCACAGTCTCGGCATGCACCGAAAGTCATGCAAAGTCTGGGACTGAGTCCCAGAGGCTACGAACGGAACATTGCGGAGGCCATGCATCGCAACTAGAACATTCTAGGAACGCCAACATTCGTATGAATGGCCGCGACTTCGAAAAGAATCCATTTAATGCTTAAAACGGCGCGGAAGGGCCTTAAACCGACGCACCTTAAATCGGCGCGCCCCCTTGCTTTTACGATGCCCTCCTTTTTGAATGCACTAAAACGGCGCCCCCTTTGCTTTTCTTAACACGACGCGCTCCATTGCCATGACCCCCTTGCAAGGCTTTAATCCGGCGCTCCCCCGGCCGCGGTGTTTTAACCGAAGGGCCTGTCATGCCATTTTTAAAAGCCCTTTCCTACAAATATTCAACTCAGCGTGATCATGTTGAAGACCAATATGGTTATTCTGTCGCGGTCACTATTCCCCCGTGCCGGATTAAGTGATGCAAACAAGCCATTCTCTGAAGCATTTCTCTGACGCGCAAAAAAGCCATCCCATCTACACTCTGATGCTCTATTCTGCACCATACGCTATGCAGAGAACATTTAATGTTTGAAGCCGTGCCTTCACCCCCGTTCGACAGCAAAGCGGAAGTGATGGCAGCAGCAGTAGATCCTCCCGGCAAATCCGTGAACATCCCATCCTCGGACGAACGACAAGGTACAGCGCCAATCATCGGATGCCAGCATAGAAGCCAATCCGGTTAGTCCGACAGACAAGACGCAGTGGCGGGAGTTTTCTTCCGTTCGAGAATGAGAAGGCACCCATTATATATACTTTGCCTGGGCTTTCCCCCGGCTGGCCATTTTTGGAGGAAAAAGGCTCTCGGCTGTGGGCAGTGAAGAGAAGAAGAAGAAGAGAGAAAGAGTTTGGCCCTCCGGCGCCGGCAAGGTGAAAAGAAAGAAAGAAAGAGTGTGTGAGAGAGGGAAGGTGAGTCCGGAGGGGGGAGGAGCTTGTGCTCCATCCTTTCTCCCCCACCGGTGTATCTCCTTCATCCCCCGTCGATGTATTCTCCCTCTTCTCCCTTGCAACATTATCCTTTTTTTTCCCTTGAGGATGAATGAAAAGAATGGGTTCTCTGAGCATGTGTAGCCTTCCACTGTTGTGATCTCTTCCCTTTCCTCTCGATCTTCTTATCATCCAGGGGCCTCGGAGGTCTGCCTCTCCGTGGCGTGACCTTTGGGGAACCTGTCCGTGGGATGAAGAGCTACAGCCTTCTATGGCGAACATCTAAATCATCGCCCGTGAGTCATGGTCGCTCTCGTAGGCTGGCCCTCGAGCGTTCCACACTCACACTTGGGCTAACGGACCGCCGTGAGGCCATTCCGCATTTTGAGAGTTTACCTAGGAGTAATCCGTGTGGTGGCTTTCGCTTCTCTCTAGCAAGTCCCAGTCTGGGGGAGGTGCTGCCCAATTTTCACCAGGGGGGGCTAAGAACACACAAGAACAAGTGAAAAAATTGAGCCTCTGAAGAACAAACTGAGCCTTTAACCCAACACACAGTAAACTCTGTGAACAAAACCCCCCCGAACGAACACTTAAGCATCCATGCTAAATCACCTCAATAAACGACTAAAACGATTAAACCCCCTTTTCATCAACTTAATTTGCCAAATGGATGAACAAACCAACCATTAAAATCCACCCACGGGTGAAAGAAAAGAAATACACAGTCAATCCCTGTGAAATAAACCCTCGGGAGAGGCTAATCCGGCGCGGTTACTGTTCCACAGCGCTGGTTTAACCCTCCTCTCAAAAGCCCCCATCTCCTTCTTTGAACCTTAAAGTGGCGCGCCCCTTGCCCATTCTTAATACGGCGCCCTCCTTGAGGTTCCATACCCGGCGCGCTCCCTTGCCATCCTAATCCAGCGTGCCTCTTATAAAAAAAACACAATTAACTAAATGGAAGAAAAGCTTAAAACTCATAAATAAATTAAAAGAAAGGACCCAAACAAATGAATGAAATAAAAGACTATGAACCACTCTCATGATAACAAACACCATAACCTTTCTATAATTAAAATTTTGTTCTGGGGGTGCTGCCCCCGGAAACCCCTGCTGTTGTGCCCCTTAGGCACAAGCATGTGCTATTTAATATTGATGATTTAATGATAGCAATGCTAGTTTTGTTTTGATGATTGCAACAAAGTGAGTGCATTTCTGTGCATCCGTATCCTTGAGCATTCTGCATATGATAGCAACATGAATGATGTTGAAATGATGTTTTGAATGCATTATTCTGCTGAAATGATGTTTTGAATGCATTATTCTGTTTGAAGAGATTGTATTAATGTGTCTCAGCATACATTGCATCTCCATGTTTGCATCGTTCATAAAGTCCATACATTCACTGAAGCTTGCTTAGCTGAAGTGTGTACATTGCATTGCATTGGAAGTATGTACAACGGACTGCGTTAGGCAAAGTCTGTACATCACTGTAGCTGCATCGTCTCATGCAGCGTCTCATTCAAGTATGTACAGCTAGTGCATTACATTAAGTATATACATTTGCACTGTAGATGCACGCACTCAAAGTCCATAAGTCTATACACTGCACTGTTCATGCACAGTGTCTGTGTCTCATGCATCGTCTATGCAATGTCCATACATTGCGTTTAAAGTCTGTACATCGGTCCGTCTCTGTTAGCGTCTAAGGCTTTGAGCAAAGTCTATACAGACCCCACCGTCTCATTCAGCGTCAACGCATTGCATCATCTTTACATGTGTGTACATTGCATCACATCGTTAAAGTCTGCACATCGGCTAAGTGTGTACATTGTCCACCTTAGTTAAAGTCCATTCATTGGACTGTGCATAGTCTATACATTGCCCATCGTTGCAAAGTCCATACATCCACAGTGCATTGCATAGTCTATACACTGCACGTTCAAGTTCAAAGTATATACATTGCTGCATTACCTGCTAGAGTGAAGTCTGTACAGCCGAAGCACACATATCAAGTCTATACATTGAGATACTGTGCAAGTCCACACATTGGCCTTCAGGCTTGAAAGTCTGTACAATGGACTGTGCTTCGCAAAGTCTATACAGACTCCACCGTCTCTTCCAGCATCTCATGCTATCCAAGTCTGTACAGTGTCTGTCTTCATGCATCAGTCAAAGTCTGTACAGCCAGGTACGTCTCATTTAGAGTCTAAGGCAAGTCTGCACATTGGACCTTCATTCAAAGTCTGTACAGCGTCTCATTCATGCATTGTTCATGAAGTCTGTACATTGGACTGTGTCTTCATGCATCATGTGAAGTCCATACATTGGTCTTCATATTCAAAGTCTGAACATCCGTTCACTTCACTCTAAGTCTATACACTCGTGAGTGTTCCAACAAGTCTATACACTGGATTCGAGCTGAAGTCTATACATCGCTTTAGGCTGGGCAAAGTCTGTACACTGCATCGTCTCAACTTGCGTCTCACTGAGTATCCATTCACTGTAAAGTCTATACAGACTTCATCGTCTTGAGAACGTCTCATGCCTTTACCAAAGTCTGTACATTGGCAGCCTTTTACCTACGTTGCACTTTGAAGTCTGTACATCGAGTGAAGTCTGGTTAAGTCTATACATCGCATAGCTCTTCATATAGGAAGTCTATACACTGCTTGCACGTGTTCAAGCCTATACAGCCTACATGCTTCAAAACGCCAAGTCCATACATTGGCTTTGGGCTGAAGTCTATACATTGCTTTAGGCAGAGCAAGTCTGTACATCGCACAACATTCATACTTTCATTCTATTGTGCATCCTCTTCAAAATGAAGTGTGTACACTCGTTGGCTAACTGTTGAAGTCTGTACACTCAGTTAACCTACAAGTCTATACACTCGATTGTTAGGCCTTCAACCCTATACACTCGATTGTTAACTTCAAGTCTATACACTCAAGCTGCATCTTGCCTGTACACACTTTGTTAACAGCCTGAACCAAGTATATACATCCAACTGATATCTTCATATGTCTGTCTGACAGGCTCTGCTCGTGGAGGCTAATGAATAGCACGTGATCCGAGGCTGAAGGACTGACATGAAGCTGACACGTGGCCAAAAGTTCTGGGCGGGAAATGTGGAAGTCACACGCGCCCAGTGCTGCTCCTCTTGCTGGCTGCTGTTATAAAAGGAAGCCTTCGTCCACAGATGAAGGCTGATCGAAATAGAAAAAGCAGAAGCTGTGAAGAAAAAATAGAGTGCAGAGAGGTCTTCGATCCAGAGAAAAAGAAAGAGAAGAGAAGAGAAGAAGAAGAAGAGAAAGAAGAGAAAGAGAGAAATAGAGAGCTCGAGCTGAGAGAGAGAGAGAGAGATTGGGTTGTCTGGCTTTTCGATCAAATCCAAGTCATAAGTGCTCTTCGAGAGCTATATTTCGTGCTTCATTGTTCAGCTTTTAGTTGATGTGTTTCCATCTTTTCTTGTTTCCATTTTATCCTTTCTTCAAGCTGTTTGTCAGCGGAGCAAGCTGTGTTACTCAGCATTTGCAGTGGAGGATTCCACTGAACGGCCAAGCTGTATTGCCCAGGAGTTTGCAGAGGTGCTGCCTTTGGACGGGTAAGCTGTAATCCCCAGCGGTTTGCAGAGGTGCATCCTCTGGACAGCAAGCTGTGTTGCTCAGCGGGCGAGGAGGATTCCTCGGATGGTAAGCTGTGTTGCCCAGCGGTTGTATGGCAAGCTGTGATGCCCAGCTGTTCAAGCTGTGAGTCAGCGGAATCCACACTCGGGTTTGAGTGTGGGGTGGATGTAGGTCTGCTGGACCGAACCACCTAAAAATCCCTTGTGCATTGTGGTTTGATTTTGTTCTATTGTGCTTCCGCTACATGAATGGATAGGGGTGCTCCATGTGTTTGGCTTCTGGTTGAGCAGAAGAGTTAATTAGTTTTCTTAGAGTGTTTTAATTTGTCAAGAGAGCGAAATTCTAGTTGAGCTATATTTTGTTAGCACTCTAGTGATCTCACTGTGTGTTTGTTTAGTTCGGCACTGCCCATTAGCTTTCAAGTTTGTTTAGTTTGTGAACTAGCATTTTTAGTGAGCATAAGATTTTAATTAAGCGAATTTTTAAAGGTCATATTCATTCACCCCCCCCCTCTGAATACTTGCACCGAACCCAACACCTGCAAGTGGCGCTGCCCCCTTGATCCTCGTGACCTGACCGCGCATGTCGATCCACGTGTGAGGGCGCACGATGGCGAGTTCGGGCTTTGTACTTAATAAACCTCTCTCCCAGACTGGGTGCAAAGAGAAAATCAATGATGCCTTGTGGTATCGGACGTGGGTCTCATAACTCCCGATATGGCCATAGTCTGAACACATCTCGGGCCAATAGTTTGCTAACTCAACCTGCTTCTCCCGAGATCCAATCCCGCAATCCCATTAAACTTGCCGTACTCACGGCAAACATTTGTACAGTCTTGTCGTCGTCTTTGATGCTTCAAATGCGGGCTCTCATCCGAACAATGAATGGTCCGTTAGTGACCGACATATATACCGGGATCTAATCCCGCACTTGCATTAAACCTGTTGCACTCACGGCAGACATTTGCACGGTTTGTCACCGTCTCTTAGGCTACAAACACGGACCTTTGTCTGAACATAAAGTGGTCCATTAGTGACCGACAAAATCTGAATGGAACGAGAAGGCTCTCGTCATCCACGGACCCTTTGCATGGGAATATCAATAAGGCCTCCGTGGGCCATGCTCAGACCTCGGGTCCGCCCCGAACAAGGTCATTGCCTAACCCATATCCTCGACTTATAGCCCGCTCCCTTTGAATGCATATTGGTTCTCAGATCTGGTCCCAGGACATCTGACGCGGGACGGGACCTGGTCGGAACTAGGACCTAGTGGACAGCAAGCAAGGCCGAATAGGCCGGGTTGGACACGACGGACAAACACGCGGCGCACTCGGAATTTGGGTGTAACCCGGCGATGGGGAAGATGGGCTTTGGCCAACAAGCCGTCTATGTGGTCAGAACTTGTAAGTTGGGTCGGTGGAAGGCTGACCTGAAGGGGAGGGATCACCTGGATTCAGCCGGGGCAGACCTCACGCCCGAGGGCACTATGGGGTTCACTCTCTCGCATGGCAGCAAACTCACATGAAACGGGGGTCGGGATCGGGCTCTCTCTCACCGTCGGCGCAAGCACAAAGAAAATATGAAGGGACAAACCACAGGAGAACATGTGGTCAGCCACGTACCTTGCCGAGTCTGAAAAGACCGGCGCCGATCGGAGACGAGGGCGAGCCGGGAGCGTGCGCACCCAGCGAACACGCTGCGTCGCTGTAGCTTCTGTCGGACCTGCTAGTACAACCAAACAGACGCCTCCACGCAGGGAGGGGGAACCAAGGGATGGGGTAATCAATACATGCACTACCATCATGCAGGAGGGGGGAGCAAGGGGAGGGGAGCAATAAGACGCCAATCTGTGAATTGGTCTGCTGGGATGATGCCAACCGTCCTGCATGGTACGCTGAGCATGGACTTCAGAATGTGGTGCCGTCAGTGCTCAGATGGATCCTGGAGGGTGCTGGAGCATCCCTGAAAACCCGACGTCGATCCAAGGTCGCTGGAGGGTGGGGCTGGCCGGAGAAGTGGACCTACGTGATTCTGTCCCGCAGGACAGGGTTGCGCAGTCGTGGGGCAGTCGCCGGTACGCTCGCTGTAGAACTCTAAATGAGGCGGGACCAACTCAGGGGGATAGTAGACAGGGAGGTCTACGTACCCTCAAGAGATGGCGGCCATTGGAGCACCGAGCCGGGCGTGGTCGCAGAAGTGGCAAGCCTCTGATTCCTGGGCGAGCAGCCGGACAGAGGTGCGATGGCCGTGGTGGAACTTTCCGCAAGGACATCGGAACGAGATGAAACCACCTGGGTTGGTTTCGTGTCATCAAGGGCCACAACGTTACAGAAGACGATGCAGCCTTAAAATGAATAGGTAGGGCGTGGCCAGAACTGAAAGTGGGGTGCACTCTCTGGGTGACCTGTCTGGCACAGGGTCAGCGCAGTCGTTGGAGAACGGATGCTACGAGTGGTGCCGATGTCGGAATGGGGTGATTCCACCTCTGGACTCACGAGGGCTTGGAGTAGCACAAACTCTCAGAAGAGAGCTCTGGCTGAATCGTGCTGGAGAAATAGGTACATGCACTGTCAAGTGGGTCTCAGGTTCTGGCTCGGATCTGGCGCAACCACATGAGAACAGGTAACGCGAACAGTGGTGAAGTCAGAACGCAATGATTCCACCTCACGCGCAAAGAGGACTTGGAGGCTCACGACTTCTATGAAGGAAGCTCGAACTGGTTTGCACTGTGGATGACGGTGTGGTCGCTGCAAACTAGGCCAAGCTTCTGCTGCAGAGCAGAGGACAGCAGAACTAGAAGACCTCCACAAGCGATGACGAAAGCAATGCCGTGGGATGTCGGGGTCGCCGTGAATGCTCCTGGAAGGGGATGGGGTGTATGTTGCAGAGGGGAAGGGGGGATGGAGGTGGCTGGGGCGTGGGAGGCTTAGGGGGGTGCGAATTATGGTTGGGTATGGGGGGGTGTGCGCAGGTTGCCAAGGGAGGGGGTGCACCTAGGTTTCCCTAGTAGGGAGGGAAGGGATTTTGTGTTTTTTTGGAATATTTTTGAATAGAGGGAGGATAATTAGGAGGGAGGGAATATTGGAGGGGGATTAGGAAAGAATTGGGTGGCTGAGATTTAATTAGATAGGTGATTTGGAAAGGGATAAAGGAGGTGGGGTTGGATTAGGAAGGTGGAGGAGGGAAAGAAGGAGAGAATCTAGGAGGAGGGATGATGTGGCAAGTGGAGTTGGGGAAGGAGAGGGAAGAGGGGCGCGCAGCCCAAGGTGGGAGAGAGGGAGAAGGGGGTGTGAATTCCCCAAGGAGAGAGAGAGAAGAATCGCAAGAGATAGAGAGAGAGAGGGTGACTTGCGCAAAAGAGAGAGAGAGAGTGAGTGACAAGGGGGGGTGTCAATTCTTTAACAATTCTTCAAAAACTTTCATTAGCCTCCAAAATGAACCCTTGGACCCCTATTTATAGGAGAGGCCAGGGATGACAAAAGTCCACAAATGCCCATTACAAAAGCACAATGACCCTGCTATCCTGAGGGGTGAACATAAGCTAACTATGACTCATAACCAAGCTAGTCTCAACAATGGCCTATTGGGCCTTATTAAACTGGTCCATTAAGGCTTACATGACTCAAATGGACTCAAATAAACTAAACTGACACTGATAAAAGATAATAAAAATGGCAAACAAGGTAAACGCTCCATGGACGCCATGCTGGATCACCTGCGGGCTTCTGTCGGGCCTGATGTCTCCATCAATTCCCCCGGGGTGACGAGAACTCGACTCCGTCGAGTGGTGATCTGGTGGAGCATGATGGCACGGATCGGGGTGCTATATCTCTTGCCGGCTATCCTATATGTGGTACGATCTAGACCGTCCTTTCCATCTGGTGAGATAGTAGTAGACTGCCATGCTCCAATAAGTGGTGATTTGTCCACCCCGTATCTCCTCTATTGGCCCACGCCGGGCACACCATATGGCTCGTGTTCTCACGGGGTGTGGGTCACTCATAAAGGAAGTTAGATGCCCAAAAGACTCACTTGGTTTTGCTGCCAAGCCCTCGTATTGCGTTTGGTCTGCCCAAGTGAACAACGGGCTCACTCTATTGTCTTCAAGTTGGCCAAACCTAGTAGTGCCTACCCTCCTCATGTTCTGAAGTAGCTTTATGCCGCGGGCTCTTAGCTCGTGAAGCTCCGTTGGGAACCTGTCCATCCTCACCATCGTAAAGTCACAACTCCAAGACTCTTGGTGACGCCAATGACTATCCGCCAACTCATAATATGAACCATAGCTCAGATGGACTTGCTTGCTGTCATAATGCATGATGATGTGGTGAGTCCTAGGTAGTCTGTGATGCTGAGTGATATGCATAGACCATCTACATTACATGGGTGGCCCGGGACATCCAAAAGTAGACCTATCATGCATGTGACTCCTATCAAATGGGATAAGCATGGGTGGACTTGCGCAACCAAAACTATGACCTTGTCTATATGATGCTGGACTCCATGACGAATGCATTACCTCCCATGAAATGTGCCTTTTCCCAATCAAACACATGTCGCTAGAGAAACAATGATGTGGGGTCTGGCTCGAACATGCGTAGAAATCTCCATGAGGGAGTAGGTGTTGGGTGTTGTTGGATAATTGGATGAGGACTGGTTGAACCCAATATGATGGGTCAAAGGGATCAAGGAAGGGGAGACTATGGAGGACATCGTCTAATTCCGACAATTGATTCGCCCAAATCTCAGTCCCTCCATTGTGGATTAAATTAATAGTGGGTGGGGGAGTTGGCGAGATAGTGGGCTTGATGGGCTGGATGAGCTCTAGGACTTGAGTGGTAGCCTCGAGCTCCTTCGGGCTAGGCAAAAGTATCAAGAGCTCACATGTACACCGACCTATAGTGCACACAGAAGTAATGGAGCCAACGGAGGGGTGGGTGAAGCTAACGCCCCTAGGTGGACCCGACTTCAAGGCAAGCATGTTGGTCACCCTATTTGGCACTTCAAACTCCGAACAAGATCTTCCACGATCTCCACAAAGCAAAATGATCGAAAGGTTGTGTGGAAGGAGTGGAAGGGTACTATTTGTTGGGCTTGTTCATTTGGGAAGGGGTAGAAGTTGGAGAAATCTAAAATTAGACTTCTCCTAAGCCACCTAGCGAGGGTTCCACCTATGACAATCTTGCCTCCATGGGCCATGAGTGACTTGGGATGGAGGTTGTGTTGGGCTTTAGCCTCAAGTTGGGTAGGGGCTTCCTCTACTAAGGGGTGAGCCAGGCATAGGGCATCCTCTTGGATTTGGTATGCTTCAATCAACGAGGGATTAGGGATGTATTTCATGGTCTCTATGGGTTCGTGCACTATCTCATCCCTAATCAGAGGTTGAGTTGAAGGAGGTGGTGACTCTAGGGTTGAAGGAGGTGGTGACTCTAGGATGGACAAAGCTGGTGGCATGGCTCCTATGGGTGTTTGGGATTCAAATGCTGGTCCAGGGAGTGTGTATTTAGTGGGGCCTACTATAGCTGGCAGTGGGGCGAGAGGGTCGGCCACGGGCAAATAAGCGGGACGGAGATACTTCTCGCGAAGCTTCTCCTTCATCATGGCCCAAGTGACGGGCGCTTGGTATTGGGCCGTAAGACATCGCTCATCATCGAGCCAGTAGGCTCGGGCCCGATCTCTTAACCTTCTCGTGGCAAACCTCACCTTTTGGAAGTCCGACCAGTCATCCCTATCTAAGTAGAAGTTCATCTCGGCTTCCCAATCAACGTAGATCATGGGATTACGAGAGCCAAAGAAATCTTGGGTGCCCCAACGGGTGCTATAGGGGGTGAATATTCTATCCCCGAATCGGTCGTAGAGATTGGGTGAGGGGCCAGCCTGTGGGTAGGTAGGGTGGATGGACAGACCAGTATGCTGGCCAGAGATGTGCATGGGTCCGGACTGACGGTACGGACTGACAATATGAGTGGCCATGGATTGGTTGTGGTGGGACGGTCTGACCTGAGTGTCGTGGCCAATTGGACGATCAATCTCCCTGTACGAGGCAACACTATGGATGGACATGGGGTCAGTGGGATGGGGAAAACCGAATGGCGGGTCTAGACTAGACAGATTATGTGGTTGAAGAGACTAAACCACATGCTACTGATGCGAGGGGGAATGCAAGGGAATGTAAGTTGGCCTAGGACGCGCCATGCGAGAGCAAGCGGAGAACTTGCTCTGATACCAAATTTGACGCGGGACGGGACCCGGTCAGAACTAGGAACTAGTGGACAGCAAGCAAGGCCAAATAGGCCGGGTTGGACATGGCGGACAAACACGCGGTGCACTCGGAATTTGGGTGTAACCCGGCGATAGGGAAGATGGGCTTTGGCCCACAAGCCATCTACGTGGTCAGAACTCGTGAGTTGGGTCGGTGGAAGGCTGACCTGATGGGGAGGGATGACCCGGATTCAGCCGGGGCAGACCTCGCGCCTGAGGGCACTATGGGGTTCACTCTCTCGCATGGCAGCAAACTCACATGAAACGGGGGTCGGGACCGGGTTCTCTCTCACCGTCGGCGCAAGCACAAAGAAAATATAAAGGGACAAACCACAGGGGAGCAGGTGGTCAGCCACGTACCTTGCCGAGTCTGAAAAGATCGGCGCCGATCGGAGACGAGGGCGAGCCGGGAGCGTGCGCACCCGGCGAACACGCTGCGTCGCTGTAGCTTCTGTCGAACCTGCTAGTACAACCAAACAGACGCCTCCACGCAGGGAGGGGGAACCAAGGGATGGAGTAATCAATACATGCACTACCCTCACGCAGGAGGGGGGGAGCAAGGGGAGGGGAGCAATAAGACACCAATCTGTGAACTAGTCTGCTGGGATGATGCCAACCGTCCTGCACGGTACGCTGAGCACGGACTTCAGAATGTGGTGCCGTCAGCACTCAGACGGAGCCTGGAGGGTGCTGGGGCGTCCATGAAAACCCGACGTCGATCCGAGGTCGCTGGAGGGTGGGGCCGGCTGGAGAAGTGGACCTACGCGATTCTGTCCCGCAGGACAAGGTTGCGCAGTCGTGGGGCAGTCCCCGGTACGCTCTCTGTAGAACTCTAAACGAGGCGGGACCAACTCGGGGGAATAGTAGACAGGGAGGTCTACGTACCCTCAAGAGATGGCGGCCATTGGAGCATCGAGCCGGGTGTGGTCGCAGAAGTAGCAAGCCTCTGATTCCTGGGTGAGCAGCCGGACAGAGGTGCGATGGATATGGTGGAACTTTCCGCAAGGACGTCGGAACGAGATGAAACCACCTGGGTTGGTTTCGTGTCATCAAGGGGCACAACTTTACTGAAGACGATGCAGCCTGAAAATGAACAGGTAGGGCGTGGCTAGAACTGAAAGCGGGGTGCACACTCTGGGTGACCTGTCTGGCACAGGGTCAGCGCAGTGGTGGGAGAACGGATGCTACGAGCGGTGCCGATGTCGGAATGGGGTTATTCTACTCTGGACTCACGAGGACTTGGAGTAGCACAAACTCTCAGAAGAGAGATAGGGCTGAATCATGACGGAGAAATAGGTACATGCACTGTCAAGTGGCTCTCAGGTTCTGGCTCGGATCTGGCGCAACCACACGAGAACAGGCAACGCGAACAGTGGTGAAGTCAGAACGCAACGATTCTACCTCGCACGCAAAGAGGACTTTGAGCCGCATGACTTCTATGAAGGAAGCTCGGACTGGTTTGCACTGTGGATGACGGTGTGGTCGCTGCAAACTCGGCCAAGCTTCTGCTTCAGAGCAGAGGACAGCAGAACTAGAAGACCTCCACAAGCGATGACGAAGGCAATGCCGTGGGATGCCGGGGTCACCGTGAATGCTCCTGGAAGGGGATGGGGCGTATGTTGCAGAGGGGAAGGGGGGCTGGAGGTGGCTGGGGCGTGGGAGGCTTAGGGGGGTGAGAATTATGGTTGGGTATGGGGGGGGTGTGCGCAAGTTGCCAAGGGAGGGGGGGCGCATCTAGGTTTCCCTAGTAGGGAGGGAAGGGATTTTGTGTTTTTTTGGAATATTTTTGAATAGAGGGAGGATAATTAGGAGGGAGGGAATATTGGAGGGGGATTAGGAAAGAATTGGGTGGCTGAGATTTAATTAGATAGGTGATTTGGAAAGGGATAAAGGAGGTGGGGTTGGATTAGGAAGGTGGAGGAGGGAAAGAAGGAGAGAATCTAGGAGGAGGGATGATGTGGCAAGTGGAGTTGGGGAAGGAGAGGGAAGAGGGGTGCGCAGCCCAAGGTGGGAGAGAGGGAGAAGGGGGTGCGAATTCCCCAAGGAGAGAGAGAGAAGAATCGCAAGAGATAGAGAGAGAGGGTGACTTGCACAAAAGAGAGAGAGAGAGAGAGCGACAAGGGGGGGTTTGAATTCTTTAACAATTCTTCATAAACTTTCATTAGCCTCCAAAATGAACCCTTGGACCCCTATTTATAGGAGAGGCCAGGGATGACAAAAGTCCACAAATGCCCATTACAAAAACACAATGACCCCGCTATCCTGAGGGGTGATCATAAGCTAACTATGACCCATAACCAAGCTAGTCTCAACAATGGCCTATTGGGCCTTATTAAACTGGCCCATTAAGGCTTACATGACTCAAATGGACTCAAATAAACTAAACTGACACTAATAAAAGATAATAAAAATGGCAAACAAGCTAAATGCTCCATGGACGCCATGCTGGATCACCCGCGGGCTTCTGTCGGGCCTGATGTCCCCATCAACATCCTCCCGTTGCCCCCCCTGGCACCGAAAACATTGACGATGCCCACGTGAGCCCGACTTCGACCGCGGGGGGCCCACCGCAGTATGGCCGTAGCTTGATCTTGCACCGGGCCGACAAACTTATCGATTTTCGACAGCTCTAGCCAAGATTTAACTGAACGTTTCCCGTTCCTTTGAACAATAAATTTGTCGTATCCCGACGTACACATGCTCCGGTTTTCCCCGTGACACTCACGATTTTCTGAAACCGGACGCTTGTCCGAATATCAAAATGGTCCCTTGAGTGACCGACATATTTCGAATGCTTGCTTCCCTAGACATCGAGCTTTCCGACTGATTCGAGACCGCTATGGACTTGTTTCTCTCGATATAGTTTCCTGGCCATGAGGCCCTGATTCCCGGTGATTAATCAAGGGTGTTCCCCTCTCCGAGGGGATGTAAATAACGCCATGACCTTTATGGCGCGGCGGGTTCTGGTCCCGACACGAACCACACAATCGTCTGATTAGTCAGATCAAGCGCACAATAAATCGTCACTTTGTGACTGGCACGCCCACGCACTTAATAAACCCAATAAACCCACCGAATAAACCAACTTAAAGAAACAAACAAATGAGCGTGTCGAAAAGTGCGTCCACAGTCCCAAGTTGACTTCTATCAGTTCATCGACTGTTGCTTGGCCTCCGTCTTCTATCTCTGGGGGTGCAGGCTGAAGGTCGACAAAGTCGTGTATATCATTTTCGAGGTGGAGGACCTCGATCTCTTCATTTTTCCTTATCTGAGCTTCGTCAGGAATCTCTGGTTCGGCCGGTAGTGGCCGCATGAATTGCTCTGCCAGCAAATCTACCTCAATAGCAGTTCCGAGGGGTGAGTCGATTCCCTCATCCCTTGCTGACGGGGTTGCAGTCGCTAGGGACTGGTAATTGTTTGTCATTGAGTCAGAGTAGCACTTCAGCTCCATGGTACCGGGTGAGAAGGTCCCGCTCTTGGATCATCACATCTTCAGTGGAGGTAGCTTTTTCTTTTCTAACAGCGTCCGTCTCTTGATCAGGCTTAGGAGAAGCTTCCCTGACTGGTTCAAGAAGTGCTGACATCATCATCAGAGGAGGGTTACTGGAGGGAGGCAGCCCTGCTTCTTCAATATCCTCAACTTCACTACTGCTAGCCGTGTCGAATTTGGCTTGAAGAGCCGCTTCTTCAGGATAGACCTGTTCCCAGCACCGGCAGGGGAATATGGCTTCTGATTCCAGACTTCTTGGTTCAGCTAGTTCAGTGTATTCAGCTTCTGCTGGGTGTTCATCGAAAGTTGCCCCTAGTGAGTTATCCTTAGTTGGGTAGAAAGCGAAAATGGTATCCACTTCATAGCGTCCGATGTAATAGTATTCCTCGAGGGTGAAGCCCAACCCTGGGTGTTGAGAGCCACGTCTCGTTTCTTTATCCAGGTTCGGGGGATACCACAGCTTCTGGAATGCTTCTTTCTTCTTGCGCGGCTGGCTAGAGGGGATGTGCTGCTTCTGGAACATCTTGGCCATTCGACTTGTTACAAATGTCAACCCTTGTACAGGAACTGACGGGTCTTCTATATCTTCAAGCAGATGACAATCAGTATCCTCTTGTGTAGGGTGATCCTCAACTGTGTAGAACAAGCTGTTGGGGCCATCTATCTGCGCCACCTCCCAAGCTTTGAAAGGCTCGACAGTGATATTATCGAGACCGAGAATTGGCTTGGTAAGGCCCACCAGGATCCCGATGTGGTCGTGTTGCTAGTCGACCCCGACTTCATTAGCTTCAGGGTAGATGGCGGGAGGTGCTACCCGGCCCATATTCCTGGTGACAGTGATGTGTGAGACCGTCTTGGGATTAACATACCCACGCGGTGGCGGAGGGAACCATTTGGTGCCAGAGGTGCTTTTTGATGTGCTGGAAGAGGTCTTGGCTTCAGGGGTCTTCTGCGACCGTTCTGCATACAGAGGGACGTCCGCCAAGTGACACTCGAACACCTCGAATGGGTGGAGATCAGCAAATACCCTTTCCTCCTTCCCTTCCAGGTTATATTTGATGCACTGGTGGAGCGTGGAAGGCACCACCATGTTCTCGTGTAGCCAAGGGCGGCCGAGTAGCGCCTTGTACGAGGTGCGGGAATCGATGACATGAAACTGCACCCTCGTGATGAAGTCTGCTAGAGTGAGTGTGAATTCCGCTACTCCTAGCGACACCTCACACTTTTGGTTGAAGCCGACGATACGCATATCTCTGGCTTTTTGGAGACGCACGTTGAAGTAGTGCCTCTCATATATCCTATAGGGCAGGATGTTGACAGCCGCCCCGGGATCCACCAGGATTCTGTTCAACTCCCGGTGTCACGCCCCAACGCGGAATATCAGGACGTACAGTTAGAAACTAGCTAGAGATAATATTAATATGCTAAACTAAACAATCGTACAGGTGCTATGGAAAGAAGTACTTCTATTGATCAAGAAAGACTCCAAGTTTTATTACAATAACCATCAATGCTTAAACACGATCAACCATAACTTCCAAACTGATTCTAATACAATAACTGACTCCAAAAGGTAAATAAAGTGCTAACACAACACTAAGGAGTAACTAATGTAAACAACTATGCCAACTCGGCATCTACTAACAGGTACACTCAAGGGTATCACTCCTATCCCTCCCCTTCAGTATGCGCATCGTCACCTGAATAGCCTGGAAAGGGGGAAAACAACTATATGAGCTAACGCTTAGTAGATAGTAACAGACAAGTTTACATGATTAACTAATTAGTTACATTTTCAAATGCAATGACAAGAAAAGAAATAACTAACAAGACGATAAAATAGTGTAATATAAGATCTTGCAAGGTCAAGAAATATATGATGACAAGAATTTAACAAGAATATCAAGTACAAGAATGTTCAATAGGAAATTACAATATAGAATTGACCAACAAGCAAGTGTTTTAAACATCAAGTCAAGCACGATAATGTAACAAGTATAACAAGAGATTTTCTGTCGTAGACGTCACGCTGATCATGCACTCGGTGCAATACCTCACCATGTCATTACAAACTCCCATAGGCACAAGTACTTTTCGAGCGCTCTCCCCAGGACCAGACCGGGCCCTTATGATGCGTTGGCATTGATTTGTTGGATCCAAGATCCCAAGTTTTGTCTAGACATTTAATCAAGTTTAATGGCCAATTAATCAGAGGAATTTCTATCAAAAGTACGAGATTTAAGGACTAACATGTCCTTGGATTCATTAACTCAAAAACTCGGTATACGGTCACTTCTGGGCCGTTTGACAGGACATATAGCTACTACTGGCCGCATTACAAGAACTGGATCAAATCTCAGTCCACGAGGTCAAGAATGAACGGTTGACAATGTGCCATTCAGGTAAGTAAGCAGTACGTGACCTTAAGACACAATCACGATACTTATACGGACCACAGCGATTCGGTCACGAATATCCAGGTTGTAACCGGGTCATACGGGTCTCAAAATGGCGGATTCTAACTTGCCGGATAGTGTGTCCGGGTAGAATCGTACTAAGGGACAACAATTTAGGCTTAATGGCCGTAATGCCATATAGATTGTTAGTGTGCTATTAGTCTATTCTACCGGGGTATAAGGGCTTTTAATTGATTTCCTAACAGCCATTTCAAAATACCTTGATTCGTGAATTATTATAATCTCAATTTCAAGAGATAAGTTAATTACAAGATGGTAACTCAAGATACTAGAACAAGCCAATAATGACAATAGACAGTAATACAAGATAGCAATTTACTTTCAAAATTACCATTTTATTATATGGGTTTCTAATTAACCATTTGTGTGCGTTGAAGTGGAGATAGTAATCGGAATGGTTTATACACTTGGACCATTTCTCCGATTTTGGATTAAGGAACACTGGGCTTAATTTGAGATCATAGGGTTGCATGTATGGGTCATTGGTTCCTCAAATTATGCTTTTCAATTGGACTAGGTTGAATGGGTCGATCCCCTCACGGTCCGGATCGATCCTCGGGTCGAAAACACGTAAACCGGGTCTGCTAGCATATGGGTCGACCCATTGGGTCGACCTTTGGAAAACCAGGGGTCTGCCTGTGTATGGGTCAACCCCTGGGGTCGACCCCTGCACAAACAGACTACTGTCTGTTGAATGGGTCGACCCCATGGGTCGACCCCCTCGCACGTCTGTTGTTTGGGTCGACCCCATGGGTCGACCCCCGCCAGTCTGCTGTTTGGGTCGACCCCATGGGTCGACCCTCGGGCAGATAGATTCTAGTTTGTGTATAGGTCGACCCCTACGTTCGTAGACGCGAACGTGGCTTCTGGAAATCATGAAATCTCACCCAATTGGGGTCTAATTGGACTGAGATCTTAACCCCATACCCCTAGGTTCTTGATGGACATAGTAGGGTCATATTACAAGGGTTTGGAACACTAAATTCACCGAAAAATTAATCGAAATCACAACCTATCTAGGAAGAACACTTAAAAACCTAGTCTTAGCATGCTTCTAATCAAACACAAAATTATCTAAGCATGGTCTATAAAAATTGGGGCTTTCTACGTTAAATGATAGCTAACATGCTGATGATTACAACCATATACATTAATTAGAGTTGGGTCTGTTATCATCTACCTGAATCGAAGAGAGATTTAGAAGTTAGAACGAAGAATGCCTGTTTGACAGCCCTTCACTATCTCCACAAGATCTCCCTCCACACCTAATAGAATTTGAGGCTTTTACTACCAATGGAAAGAGCTCTCCGAGAGGATCAAAATGGTATACTCATGTGCAGATTTTGGTCGAGGGTACCTACCTTAATCGAAGGAACAAAGAAGAAGGAAGGAGGACGACGAGATGCCGACACACCTACACTAATCTCCCGAGATCTCCCTGGATCGATCTCCACTACGGCCGCCGCTGCTACCAAAGGATTCTAGGGTTGAAGAGCTTTATTTTTATAGCTCATACACCTTCTGGAGCCTTCGGTGCTAGGAGAATTCGTCGATGCAATGTGAGTGTCTGAAACGGCGCCGAAATGTTTGACCTAACCCATGCGCGACCAAATGCTTCCCATACAATAAAAATTTCGTGGCATTGTGAGAGGGGAAATGATTCTCTCTTTAATACCTTTCATTTGCCCCTGGTTTGGGCTCATTTGGTTAAGGAATGAGCTCGAATTTGATGTCTTAAGGTGGTGGTTACTATTGAGCACAAATTTGGTTAGGTAAGTGTGAAAATTTGATTAATCCCACTAATTCGGCCTAGTTAATGAATTTATTAGGCTTAGTCATAGAAGACAAAATTGTTAAACGCAATTGAGTCTACAAGAATATAATTTTTATGGATTTTTATAAAATAGTCGAAATGTGACTTATTCTATTTATTAAAGAATTAATCTAATTAATTTCAAATTAATTCCCATTAATTCAAATAAATTCAAATAATTTCTAATTAAATTTCTAAAAGAATTTGGGGTATTACACTCGGCCATTCAGATGCCCCCTCATATACAGCGGTGTGTTGTGGCTGGTAGTGGGGAGCAACATGTCCTCATGAGTGAACGTCATGTTGGCCTCCGGCAGTGTTTCAGCCAGGCAGGTTTCGTATTGAGCAGGCGTCTGCAAAGCAGTAATGATCGCATGTCGGGTCTCTTCACTCAGAGAGAGGATTTCCCAGATAGTGAATCTTATCGGGAGCTTTTTCAACAGCTTGACCGCCCGACTTCCTACTCGGACATTGGATAGTTTCTGATGCGGGACGGACACGCGACCTGGGACTCTAGCTCGCGGGTGTCCCTAGCGAGGGATGCGCGGGACCGTGCGCGGTTGAGAAATTGGCTGTGAGTCGGGTAGTCGGCTCTTCTGTGCTCGGATCGAGTCACGGGATGGGTTCACTCACTCACTCTCGCAGTGGTGATAAAATGATAATGAGTTAGATAATCTACCACTCATGCAGCGGCATTCAAAGATATACGAGATAAGCAAATTACGAAATAAGGAGAGTGGCGAATTTACCTCCACGCTCCGGGCGTGGGGAAGGTGATCCCAGCCAAGTACGGTAACTCCCGGTAACAACGGTTAAAATTTAATTACAGCAGAGAATTATATTACCCACTCCACGCAGGGAGGTAAATGGCTACAAGTGGGGCCCGGGAGGACCGACCTTGGGTTGACGGGCAGCAAGCTGAACGGGCGTTCGGGGCGAACTCGGCCTGCTGGTCCAACTCGGTGCTGCGCCGACTCAGTTCTGACTCGTTGGACAGCAAGCCTTGGCCTCTAAAGGAACGTCGCCTTCCTGAGATCTTCGGAAGGCGCCGCTTGGCTGGGACGATGGCAGGACGTCCCTGAACGACTCCCTGAAGGGGCGGTTCCAGAAGTTGACTTTTGGTATTTGTTTGTGAATTTCTCTCGGACTACTATTTTGGACCTGCACAGGGAACAGATTTGCGCACCTCGGCGGCAAGAATTAATTCTCTCAGATCCGGAATCAGATCGAGGTGAGACTAGTAGCGTTGGAAAGCGGACTCCCAGATATACAACATATAATTTTTGTAGGTCGATCCAACGAAGGGATGAGAAATGGGAGGCTCTGCAACACTGTGTTATTTCTGTGGATCTGATTACTGACACTCAGGACAGAAAGGGATCTGCCTGAATCGGACCTTTGACCGGTGGATAGGGGAATTTTATGGGTGCTACAAAAATTACTGGTGGAAGGGGTGGATGTTAGGAACACCTAAGAAGTTTTATGTATTTTCTGAAAATTGATAAGGGGGTGGGAAAAATACGAAAAGGGAACACTGTCCCGCAGATCTGCAAACTAGCAGATTACTGAGGGGAAAAACAAAAATATGAGAAAAATATCAAATGAACGCTAAATGACACGAAATTTAAACTGGAGACTAGGGGAGACAGGTAGAACAAGTGCTCAAAGTTTGGGATCGATCAGATAACAAGAGAAAAGGATAAAATTATGAGATTGAGGTTCTATTCTGATTTACACAGAGCTCCGGTGATGGCGGTGGCGGCGCGATGGCGGCACGAACGGAAGGCGGCGGCCGGAAGTCACATCCAGCAGAGGTTGGAGATCTTGGAGTCACACCAAGATGAGGGCTTCACACCCTAGAAATACATCAAATCCATGCAGCAAGATGAGAGGGGAGAGGGGCGCCCAATGGCCAAGAATAATTCTTGAATTTTCTTCTCATTAACTCCACAAATGACACTATACACACGTTTATATAGAGGATGGCAAGGGGAGGGGGTGGGAATTTCGTGGGAGAGAGGAGAGGGAGAGTATTTTATTCCCCCACATGGTCAAAAAACCCAAAATAAAAAATTACATATGGAGGGGAGGAGCCCTTTGAAAGGAAGGAAGGCATCTTGGACTTTTTAAACCCATTGTCCCCTTGACTTGTCCAAGAAGGAAAGAATCCTTCTAGAAGCCACCTTGGCATTTGACCAGCCCCACATGGACCCCTAGGGCTTAGGTGGACCAATAGGGAAGGAGTGGGGGGCCCTTGCTGGATCTAATGAACTTTTACATAAAAACCCAAAGATCCTTAGGGAATAACAAAGTGGCTTATAAAGCCTTACTATTGCAAGCTTACTTTCCCAAGGATATAAAATCAAACTAAAAGGACACAAATGTAATATAAAATGTTAGTGCTCGGTGTCGATTCTCATCAGCTTCATTTCTTCTGCCCACCTGGGCTTGGGAGAGTCTTAGACTGTGGCCCCTGATGGGCCTGCTTCATCGGACTCGGAGAATGCACCCTTCTGCTTGGGGTCGTCTCCTTGTTGTCCCTCACAGACTACTGTTGGGCCAGCTTCTTCTTCATCCGGCAATTCGGAAGATTGCTGGAGCTGCGGGTGAATGCCCCTAGTTGTCGGTTCGGCATCCCGGCATGGCTGCTTCCCCTTCGACATCTTCAGAAATTCTAGGAAGGAAAGAGCGGCAGTGCTGCCCCCACTCTGGTTGTATAGGCCTGATGGAAGAGGGATTTGGACTCCCATGACCTCCGGAGGGGGTGTCTTATAGGGTTGTTCCCCCCTGAAGATAATGTTGTTATTGGCGGGTGGTTGACGCCCCCATCTTCGGCCTGACCGAGTTGCATGTGCAGAAGTTGCGGCTTCGGCCTGACTTTCCTTGGCGGCGGGTGCGAAGCATATCTCTTCTTCATCCTCCTCACCAGGCAAGTTGAACAGAGTAGAGAGTGTGTTGCAAGAAAGGATTATACCCTTTGTAGCCTTGCTGGCCCTTCTTTTCTTTCTTCATCTTCTCTTCTTTTCTTCGACTGGTGCTTATCCCCAGAACAGGCTGCCATCCTTGTTTGACGCTTTGTCAGCTTCCTCTTCCTGCTTCAGTGAAAGCTATTCTAGTTCCTTCCACGGGACATGATTCCGTACTAGTAAAGGTTCTAGTTCAGGCTGTACATATTCATCTAGCCCATTTATGTAGTCCTGTAGCCGTCGGGCTTCTGGACTAATTTCCTTGACCGCCGGCAATGGAGTCTGCCTCCTCCGGTTGTGGGTAGGTATTCTAATGACCGCAGGTGGATTGGTCCACACAGGTGTTGCCACTGGCAAAGGGGGTCGTGGTGTGATGCCACGAATATGTGCCCCCACTGTTGGGCGAGACGTGCCCTTCTTCTTGGTTTTTGCAGGGACTTGCTGCCATCCCTCTTGTTCTTTCATTGGGGCCAGAAAGCAGGCTTCATAGGTATGCTGGGTGCTGGCTTCTGCGGTCTCCTCAGGCAATGCTTGATATAGAGAGACCATGTTGACCGCGGCTCTTCTTAGAGGCGCCTCATGTGGTTGTGGATGGTCAACCTTGTACTCCCCCAACTCTATCTCTTCTTTCTTCACCATGCCTTTGATAATATCCTTGAAAACATAACAGTCTTCAATCGGATGTCCCAGCATCTGGTGGTAAGGGCAAAATCTTGGGCTGTCTCTTCTCTTCAGGTCCTCCGGCCTCTTTGGCTTAGGCAGGGTGACCTTATCATACTGGGTAACCCAGTCAAACAAGATCCTTGTCTTCTCCTTCGGGAAAGAGTAGGCCTTCTCCATCTTGTCCCAGAGTGATGGACCCTCTTTGCCATCTTCAGTTTTAGTAGGCTGGGGAGCAGTTGTCTTCTTGCCTTTGCCTTTTTGTTGTTCAAACACCTTGATATCAAGGGCGTTCACTTCTTTAGGTGCTTGGCGCCGCTCTGCTGCCTTGCCCTTTTGTGCAGTGGCAATAGTCGATGTCGGGGCAGGTCTTGCCAAGAAGGCTTCTACCTCGGCCACAACATTATTTAGGCGGTCGAACGACCGAATTTTCATCTCAATCATCTTTTCTAGTACCTCTCTCCTGAAGTTCTGCTTGCAGATTTATACAGCGTCCTCCTGGTGCGGGGGCCGCTTGCATCTCATTCCGAGGTTCCTCCACCTCTTGATATAATCAAGGGTTGTCTCATCTGCCCTCTATCTAGTTGAGTAGAGTTCGGCCACTGTGACTTCCCTCTCTGTGACGTGAAATCTTTCTCTGAACTTCCTCTGCATGTCCGACCAGTCGCTGATCGACCGGGCTGGAAGGCTGGAGTACCATTCAAATGCGAGCCCCGTGAGCGAGGACTCGAAAAATTTCAGCAAATATGGCTCATCGGTGGCCAGATCACCCATGACGGTCATGTAGTAGGCGACATGTTCTTTTGGGGATCCCTTCCCGTTGAACTTGTCAAATTTTGGCGGCTTGCTAATCTCAGGAGGGAGCTGCTTGGCAGCATGATGTGGCGGGTATGGAACCCTATATGCATCGAATGCGACGTAGTCGCCTTCACTTCTTTCACCGAGCTTCAGCTCGATCATTCTTTCCACCATCATCTTGCTCATGACAGTCGGGTCAACCGGTTCTGGGTAGAAATGTGCCGGCTGCAGTTAGGGGGTGACCAGGGTGGTCACCTGTGGAGGAGGACGTAGCAGTGGAGGTGTCTAGTGCACCTGTGGTAGCAGCGGTGGCATCAGCGACTGTGGTGGGTGTTGCTGAGTTGTTGCCAAGCTTGGTTCTGTCGGCTGGGGCAGAGTGTAGAGTGGTGGGAAGTCATTCTGGTTGACGGCTCCCCGTGATGATTCGGCCTACATGTCAAGCTGCTTGGAGGCTGAAGACTGCTCTGTCTTCTCCATCAATTGCTTCTTCAGTAGATCTATCTCTTGGCGGTACCTTTGGAGTATCATTAGTACTACCGGATCCATAGCTACAGTGCTGGGGATAGCTTCTGTCGTCTCGTCGGGTGCACCCTCAGGTAGGATGTTGAGCAAGACATCTTCTTCTTCTTATGCAGTCACCACATTTACGGTGAGAATAATGGCTTTATCATGTTGTTGGAGGTGGACCAGGGTTTGCTTTCCCTTGGTTGCCGCCAACTTCTATTTTGTGGCTTCCGCCCTTCGAGTACTCGGCCCTAGCCTTCCGGCCAGCCGGGCTACCTCCTGAGGCTCCTCAGGCAATCTTCCATAGTGGACAGACACCCCAGCCATGTTGCAGGTGAAAATCTGCATCCTTCCTCTCTGTCTACAAACCCTCCTTTTTGCATTCTCTAGGAAGGTGAGCCTTTCAAATACAGAGACTCTTCTCCTTTCCTCCTGGTGGGGAGTAGCTTCATCGGCTTGAATATCTAAGCCATCTTCATACCCGTTGTCATCGACTGATGACGTCATTCTTCTTTCTTCTTCTTCTTCCACTGCCATTGATGAGCAGTGATCTTCTTCAGCCACGGCTGCTTGTAATAGCCGTTGTTGGCCCAAGGAGGGGTTGCCTAGTCCCCTAAAATAACTTCTGACCATGTTGGTCATCTCTTCTTGCCCTCGTCCCGGATGTAGGGCTGGGGATAGTTGTCGACCTCCCATCGGAGGGATGTAAGCAAGTCGGGCTCTTCCGACAACTTGTTGAAATCTTCCTCCCACAGCGGGGATGTTGGCCTGTCGGGTGCAGGCCCTAAAGCTTCCACGACGTGGGGGGTCCATGACCGTTTCTTCCTTTCTCTGGGCAAGGCCCCTCTTCTTGTTCTCCTCTACTCCAGTAAATCCGGAGTGGTGCTGGATTGGTGCATCATGGTAGGTAGGCTGGGCCCTCTTAGGGACCCAAACCTGCTTGAATCTCCTTGGCTCGGGAGCCAACTATCTTTGGCCATGGTGGCCGGCTTCTTCCTCCTCAGCTCTCCTTCCGGAGAGAGCCTGATAAGAGTTGTAGACAGGCACTGCGGGGATCACCCGATCCGGGCTCACTCAAACTTTGCATCCATCCAGAAAGACGCGAACTCCCCCGATCAGCATAGACTTGCTGGACATGGAGAGACGTCTGGTCACAGTAGCAGCAACCTTCCTCCGGGGGTTCCGGTGTCAGCGCCTCCCGAAATTCTTAGCGGGGACGGGGCGGGACCCGTGAGAGATATGGTGCACCATGCAGTTGGCGACTTGAATTGGGCTCGTGAGTGAGCCAGCACAGCGCCGAGCCCTTGGGGCCTCGACCTTCTCTGCAGTCTTCTCTTCTGTAGGCTCTGAGGGTTCCGTTTGCAGCATGTCGGCAAAGGCTAACCCCAAAAAGTTGGGGAAGCCTACAGCTGGTGGGAAGGACTCGAAGACAGTGGGCACCGCCAGGTACCCGTGCTCAGCATGGCCGGCGACGATCGCGGGACCGAAGTCAAGAGCGGTGAGTCCCGATGACGTCATCGTTCACCCG
Source organism: Amorphophallus konjac (assembly GCA_022559845.1). Taxonomy (NCBI): domain Eukaryota; kingdom Viridiplantae; phylum Streptophyta; class Magnoliopsida; order Alismatales; family Araceae; genus Amorphophallus; species Amorphophallus konjac. The sequence goes on from CM040127.1 coordinate 243,202,899, forward strand.
AGGTAAATAGACAAACAGTCAATATTCTCGGGCCGAAGTCAAGAGCGGTGAGTCCCGATGACGTCAAGAGCGGTGATTTTGGGCCGTTTGAGTTCTAATGAAATGCCAGGCCATTTTCTTAGAACTTTGGTGTTATTTTTGAAGATTAGAAGGTTTAAGTTCCAGATGCACTGCAAATAACACAAGTCTAGACTTATGCAAGGTTCCTACTCAAGCATAGTCTACAGTGGACTTCATGAGTGCAAGTTCATCATAAATTAAACTAAGTTTTTAGTTAAAATTTGGGCAGCACCTCCCCATGATTGGAGGGTTGCGAGGGCAAAGTGGAGACAGTCCCACAAGATTGGGGTACGCTCCTTAGAGCCAGGAGTGCCAAACGGTGACCGGCGGACTTCAATAGAGGGAAAAGACCCCGAGGACTAGCCTACTAGGGGCATCCATACTCTATGAGTCAAAATACCATTAAGGGACGGCTGAGATGAGAAGGTACCTCGAGGGCCAGCCTACGAGAGGTTACCTTCCCACAGCCACCACCACTCCCAAGAGAAGGTGGGTTTAATGTCGGGATAAGGCCCTGTTGATGTTCACCCGATGGTTCATAGGATTCATATCATTAAGAGATATGACTCCATGATCCGACAGTGATTGAAAATGATGATGGGAAATGTTCCCCTCTCCGGGCAGTAGGCTCTTCAAGGGGACGAATCACCAAATGCAATTATAGCCGGAATGCCTTCGATTGAAGAGTGGATAGCAAATGATCATATATATATATATATATACATATGCATCGAGGAGATAGGCTAAAAGGGAAGCTGACAGACCGAACTTAAGACCCGAAGGTTAACCAGCGGACTGAGATTCTGGAGGGGGCAAACAGTCGAATAGTTCGACAGCGTCTGCAATACGAACAAATGCGGCACACAGATTGCAGAGATGGCCCTTCTCCTAGCCCTGAACCATGAACATGGGAGTATTAAGGAGTCACCTCCAGGGGGCGAAGGGGAGTGCACTCATATGCATTCCTCCGGTCGGGAGAACACTTGGACACAATATCTATTCAATACGATCTACGCGATGAAAGAACCCCGGGGAGGGGATTATTAATGTTGCCCCGAGAAACAATGGGGCGTGTTCGGCAGTGGAAAAAAAATTGGGAGACCATACACGGAATATAGATGAAATGAACTACAACCACATGAGAAAGGAAGCTTCATACGTGCATCTATTCATTCATTCAACCCACAAGGGAAGCATTACAGAGAATATCACAGGTGGCTACGGCTCGGCATTGTCGCTCAAGACCGGCCGAAGGCTATACAAGCAGGGGTGGAACCCTGGTTGCAGAGAGGGGGAAGACGGAAGGAATGAATCCAAACCGTGAAAGAAAAGAAAAAAGAAAATGAAGAAAGAAGAGGGGGGGAGCTCATATCATCGCCCCCCCGACCTCATACATTGTAGCGTTTACAAAAAATAGCAGCAGCAGGAGCAGCTCGGACAGAAGATCGCTGGAACCCACCTGCAGTGTTGGGTTCGATGCGTTCGATTCAGAGGGGGGTGAATGAATCAGCCCTTTAAAAATTTCACTCGAATAAAAAATAGAATGCTTACAAGATAGATTCAAACAATTTGAAAGCTAATCAAACTTCTGTTCAACCAGTAATCAAACATGTATAGCGCGCCTAAGCATTCAACTAGCGGAAGCACAATTAGACAAATCAAACCACAATGCAAAAGGAGTTTTTAGGTGGTTCAGTCCTCCAGACCTACGTCCACCCCACACTCAAACCTGAGTGTGGATTCCGCTGACTCATAGCTTGAACAGCTGGACATCACAGCTTGCCATACAACCGCTGGGGACTATAGCTTAACCCGTCCGAGGTATCCACCTCGCCCGCTGAGCAACACAGCTTGCTGTCCAGTGGAATCCACCACTGCAACCGCTGGGGATTACAGGTTGACCCGTCCAGAGGCAGCACCTCTGCAAACGCTGACTAACAGCTTGAAGAAAGGTAAAAGATGAAACAAGAAAATGGGAAACAAACAGCGACTGAAAGCTGTAAATGAAGCATAAATAATATGGCTCTCAACAGAGCTGACTGGCCTGGATTTGATCCACTGTCCAGTGAAGACTGATCTTTAGAATGAAGCTTCTCTCTGCCCTTCTTCTTCTTCCGATCACTCTGTCTCTCTTTCTTTCTCTTCCTCTTTTATCTGCTCGAGCTCTCTATCTCTCACTTTTTCTCTTCTGCTTCTTCTCTCTTTCTTTTTTTCTTCTTCTTCTCTTTTCTCTGGATCGAACAGGCTCTCTATATTTTTTCTCTCTGCTTCTGCTCTTCTTCTTCTATCCTTCTGCTTCGATTTCGATCAGTCTTCTTCTGAGGAAGAAGGCTTCCTTTTATAGCAGCAGCAGCTAGGGCGTGTGCTCTCCACATTTCCCACCCAAAGGCTTCAGTCCACGTGGCAGCTTCTCAGCATCTTGGATCACGTGCCAAGTGCCAGTCTTGGATCACGTGCCCAGACTCTGCAGGTTTAATGAAGAGTTCAGTCGATCAGCAGAATCAACACAGGCTGTACATAGTTCAATCAAGCAACAATGTATAGACTTAACAATGCAGTGTACATGCAATGTACAGACTTTACGTGCAGGCTGCCAGCGATGTATAGACTTGCTGCGTGCAGGCTGGCAACAATGTATAGACTTTGCTGCATGATGTGGGACGTAATGTATAGACTTTGCGGCAGGCAGCATGATGTTGTATAGACATGCTGTGCAGGCTGTGGGACGCAATGTATAGACATTGCAGTGCTGGCTGCCAGCGATGTATAGACATTGCAGATGCAACGTAGGTAAAGGTCCCAATGTATAGACTTCCAATGCCTTCGTCAAATGCGATGTACAGACTTGAAGAAAGATGCATGACGCTGTAGACTTGGAGAGTCAAGCTGCTGAATGTACAGACTTCACCTGAAACAGTCCGATGTACAGACTTTGCCTAAAATAGTCCGATGTACAGACTTTGCCTAAAACAGTCCGATGTACATACTTTGCCTAAAACAGTCCGATGTACAGACTTTGCCATGAGCTGAACAATCGGATGTATAGACTTTGAGAAGAATGCATGAACTGGCCGATGTACAGACTTGCCAATGTATAGACTTGAGAGATCTGACTATGCTCATGCAATGTATAGACTTGCCTTAAGCAAGGGCTGTACAGACTTGCTGCCTAGCCGATGTATAGACTTAGCAGACTTATGCATTGATGCACGAACATATGCAATGTGTAGACTTGTGACAGTGTGCAGACTCTGTATATGCATGAGCAGCGTATGGACTTGCTAGCCAGACACTACACAGACTCTGTATATGCTAATGCATGCAGCAACTGTTAATGCACTGATGTAGTGTATGCTAACCACAATGAACTATAGTAATGAATATATCAGACATAGCACACTCATGCATTCTCCACAGAATAGATCAGTCATATGCATTCATGTTGCTATCATTCAATGTGATGCTGAAGCAAAACAATATGGTGACTCATTCATGTTGCTATCATTAAAACACCACATCATCAACAAAGCACAAGGGGCACAACAATCTCCCCCTTTTTGATGATGGCAACATAATGAGTCACACTGACTCGTCAAACTATTCTCCCCCTTTGACATAATCAAAAAGAAAGAAAATGGTTTGAGAGACAAAAATCAGCATACAAGGACAAAGAATGAAACATAGTTCATTGAAATAGAGTTCCCCTATCAACATGCATGCAGAACCATTCTCCACTTAATGCAACTAATAACCAAAGCTCCCCCTGAGAACATAAGTGAAGTCAGGATGGAAGATTTCAACAGTGTAGAGAGTAAAGTGATTGATGATAGGAGGGTAAAAGTAGACAACAATGATTACAAGGCATCTCAATGAATAATCAATAACAACCCATTCTCCCCCTGAGAGTATAACTCACCCTGAATTATTTCTCCCCCTTTGAGAAAGGAATATGAACGGATGAAACAATAAGGTAAGGGGTCACTACAGAACAGCTGAATAATTGGTTCAGAAAATGAGCATGATTATAAAGAACTGTTAAAGCATAAGAATCAGCAATATACAGTTTTTAAAAAAATTCAGGTTTAACAGTGATAAAGATAGAGTAAAGCAGCTGACCATTGAAAAAGAGTTATAGACTCCATTTATAGCAATGAATCTAAGGCACATGGTTTTAATAGATAAGTTAGTAAATAATACCCTTTGTGATTAAACATGGAAGATCAAGAAAGGCAACTTGAATATGTATTGAGAAAAACAATTTTCACTCAATGACTTTTGATTTCAAGAGGTTATAGCAGTTTGATTTTCACTTTTTAATTTTCAGAGACTGAGCTAAGTGAATAGACAAGTGGCATTTATGCTGTTGACATTAGGTGCACACCTTGATTAAAGGCAGGTACCACCAGTTACTAGGCATAAACTACTAGATCTATTTCAGATCAAGACCTACAAGGAACAATTTTCACCTTTGACATTAAGGGCACACCTTGATCAGAGGCCAGTACCCCCAGTTACTTGGTGAAAACTCCCCCTATAGATCTGACCCTATGACCAGAGATAGTCTGAAGCACTTCATGACTTATGAATTCTCCTGATTCTTTGGAGGAGATCACAGTTTCTTAGTGCAATTCAGCCATTGCTCTGTCACTATGTTCAGCTCATTACATTGATGATCTTATTTACTGCTGCCCTTATTTCTTTTAGAGTGATTGTTAAAAAAACAGTACACACTCTATTTACCTTTTCTAGACATATCCAGATTAACACATTCAGGCATTAAAAAAACACTTTTTTCTATTCTAACCATGAGACAGAGATGAAGAGCTATAAAAGTTTTCTTTTATCTCAAGTTCTGAAGTGCAGACACTGAACTCTTCAATTTATAAAAGTTAAACCTTTAGTTCCTTTCAATTTGTAAATGTGATTCATATGAATGAACAATTGCAATAACCATAGCTCAATGCACTAAACCAGAAGCAATGGTGTTGTTCAGTGAAAGTTAAGAGAATTGATAGCAATTGGCAACATGGTTCAATAGCATCTGATGTCAAAGAATATGATAGAATTGAATGGGGACAATGAGAAGTGAAAAGGATTCAATGTATTGAACAGAATTCTCAACTCCCCCTGACACCAAGATGCAAAAGATATGCTATGCAATACACTGTTCTACATGCAGACTATGCAACAATTATACATAGAGCAAGTATGCAATCATTTCAAGTTTATGCACCCAAGTCATGAACTTTTTATCCTTTTTCAGATTTTTCAAAATGGATGATATGCAATACACTGCTCTATATGAAGACTAGACCCTTGGTACTTGACGAAGAACTTGGTCTCAATGACCATCTCACACATAGTAAGAACCTCCAGATAGATTTTCCTGCCTTTTAGTAACTTACTATTTGATATACCAGGGTTATGCAAGGAGATACAGTGCAAAGCAGATTTCACAAATAGTCATGCAAATGATATATGCAGACATGTGACACATGCATCGACTTCATGCACTAAATGACCCATTCTAACACAGTGCAAGGTATGCATTGACTACAATAATGATTGTGCAGTGCATCTAGCATCCTATTTACATAGTGCAATCAGTGCAAGAGAAGAGCATCAGATATGTGCAGAGTAAATTCAATAGCTGAGTCTGGAATGCAGACTGATCAGCTAAACAAGAAGAGACATCAGAGATTGAACGAACAAATCAACATGAAATTCACATCTTTCATACTTACAAATTCAGATGATGGAATTTAAACACAGAGTTTTGGAACTGACCTGAAATAGTGTAATCATGGGGTTTTCATTCTTGAGTGCCTTGGTTAACCCCTTTTATTTCTCCCACCAAGGCACACCTGCAAGTTAGCACACTATTTGGCATGGGTAGGTACCCAAACATTCTTGGGTCCTACACTAACAGTCACATATCTAGCAGGTATGGTAGCCAATTTCTGTGTATGAAGGTCATCAATTCTCATCGCATGGCAATCAATCATTGAATGACCTATCTGGCCACAGTAGTGGCATGATGCAGCAGTTCTGAAATTTATTTTGTGCACATTCCTATGAGCAGGAGTTCTATGTGCATATGCATGAAAATTTTTGTTAACAGAATTAAAATTCTGTTTACCAAAACCAGTCTGGTTTTGATATCCTGCCACCCAACATGTTGCAGCCCTGTGGCCAGATCTTCCACATTTGAAACATGCAAAGGATTTTTCTTTAAAAGCAGATTTGTTTCTATCAGCATCATAATGAGCAGGAAATTTTACAGATTTAGAATTCAATCTATTTCCCTGAGCATGCCAGCAGTCCTTGACTGTATGGCCATGCTTTCTACATTCGAAGCACCCAGCGTGCTTTTTCTTAGAACCAAAATTATTTCTTTCAAAAACATTTTTGTTATCATGGAAATTAACAAATTTAGAATGAAATTTCTTCCCCTGAATGTGCCAACATTGAGTAGCAATGTGGCCCAGTTTGCCACAATGAAAGCGTTGAATGTTCTTTTTATGAGATGCATGATTTTTAGTATGAAACAGTTTATCATGCATTCTAACAGCAGACAGGTCATCTATTTCCATTAGCCTACATTCATGCATTAGATGACCTATTTTATGACAATAAAAGCATTGAGGCCTTTTGGTTTGAACAGAAGAGGATTTCTTCATATTAGAATTCCTAGCATGAATTCTATCAGATTTCAATTCATCCTTCTTCATGATAAAACAATCAACCATCTCATGACCAAACTTTCCACAGTAAAAACATTTGACATTCTTGACAGTAGATTTGTTGGCCTGAACTTTCTTAGCATGCTGATTGTTATCATTCTTTTTCAAAACTTTTCTTTTATCCTTTGTTTTCTTATTTTCCTGATTAGCAGACATATTTGAAGAAGAAGCTGAAGTGCTAGCTAACTCAGAGCTACGAATAAAGGTTGTGTACAGTCTTTTTCTCACTTCCTGTTTACTCCTTCCATTAGCAATTTTCAGATTTTCTTCATTCTTGAAAGACTTAGATAGAGATTTGTTCAATTCAGTGATTTCATTTTTGAGAGAGGAAATGAGTATTTCAGAATCTGTGATCTTTTCATTAAGTAAGACATTAATGGCTTTGTAGCTATCAATCTCTTCTATTAATGTACTCACTCTCTCACATTCATTTTCAATTGAACTCTTCCCTTTTTCCAGCATTAAAAGCCTCCCAGACATGGCAGAATTTAGAAGCTTCAGCTCTTCATTCTCCTTTCTTATTTGTTCATTCTGAACTGGTTCATTAGTTAAGATTTGATCATTTCCCAATGAATGCAGCTTATCTTCTAGTTCAGAAATCTTGGCAGTAAGTTCATCATTTTCAATTTTCATTAAATTATTCAGCTCAGTGATTTTACTTTCCAAGGAAATTTTGAGATTTTCTGAATCAACTTTCTCCTTCTCATAACTAGCCAGTTTTTCTTTTAACAAACCAATTTCATTTTCCAAATCAGCAGTGTGTATTACAAAACTGGCAGTCTCTTCTTCACTGCAATTGATACACTCTTTCAATACTTTATTTGCAGTTTTGTACTTCTCAATTTTTTCTTCCAATTCAGAGATCTTATCTGTGAGTTTCTAATTCTTAATTTCCAACAAAGAAATTTGTTCCTCACTCATATTCAGATCAGCTAAGCACATATTATGAGATGTTTTCAGTCTTTGACAGTTTTCACAGGGAACATTAGAGTTAATCTATTCACATCTCTTTTTCAACCTTCTATTCTCAGATTTTAAATTTTTACATCTATCAGACAGTTCCTCATTTATATCCCATAATTCATCAACCGAAATTTCTTCGGATTCAGAGCTTACCTTGGATGAGGATTCCTCATCATCATTTTCCCGGTTTGCCATCATGCAGCTATCATCTTGTTGGTTATGCGCAGAAATGACTCTGTCATATATCTTTTTTCCAGAAGTGCACCTGAGAGCAAAAGGGTATATATCAGTATTAATCGTAGCTCTCAAGATATTAAGAATTATGACATTGTCACGGTTCTTTATTATGTCCTCTCTAGACCACTTGGTCTCATCACGAGGCAATTTGTGTGGGCCTTTAGATAGTAGATTCCATAGCTTGGGATCAATGGAGTCTACGTACATACATAGGCCTCCTAGCCAACTATTGAAGTTAGAACCATCATAAACCGGAGGATGACCCATTTGGACAGATGGCAAACAGATTCAATGCGCAAAACAATCGACAAGAAATGTACCAAAACCAGATAAGCAAAGCAAGGCACAAGTCAATGAAACAAAACACCGAGCACGAGAAGCCCACTCTGAAATGCACCACGAACGATGCAGGATCTACTGCGGATTGTTAGATCCTATGCACAGCAACCCGCTCTGATACCAAGTGTTAGGTTCGATGCGCTCGATTCAGAGGGGGGTGAATGAATCAGCCCTTTAAAAATTTCACTCGAATAAAAAATAGAATGCTTACAAGACAGATTCAAACAATTTGAAAGCTAATCAAACTTCTGTTCAACCAGTAATCAAACATGTATAGCGCGCCTAAGCATTCAACTAGCGGAAGCACAATTAGACAAATCAAACCACAATGCAAGAGGAGTTTTTAGGTGGTTTGGTCCTCCAGACCTACATCCACCCCACACTCAAACCCGAGTGTGGATTCCGCTGACTCACAGCTTGAACAGCTGGGCATCACAGCTTGCCATACAACCGCTGGAGACTACAGCTTAACCCGTTCGAGGTATCCACCTCGCCCGCTGAGCAACACAGCTTGCTGTCCAGTGGAATCCACCACCGCAACCGCTGGGGATTACAGCTTGACCCGTCCAGAGGCAGCACCTCTGCAAACGCTGACTAACAACTTGAAGAAAGGTAAAAGATGAAACAAGAAAATGGGAAACAAACATCGACTGAAAGCTGTAAATGAAGCATAAATAATATGGCTCTCAACAGAGCTGACTGGCCTGGATTTGATCCACGGTCCAGTGAAGACTGATCTTCAGAATGAAGCTTCTCTCTGCCCTTCTTCTTCTTCCGATCACTCTGTCTCTCTTACTTTATCTTCCTCTTTTATCTGCTCGAGCTCTCTATCTCTCACTTTTTCTCTTCTGCTTCTTCTCTCTTTCTTTTCTTCTTCTTCTCTTTTCTCTGGATCGAACAGGCTCTCTATATTTTTTCTCTCTGCTTCTGCTCTTCTTCTTCTATCCTTCTGCTTCGATTTCGATCGGTCTTCTTCTGAGGAAGAAGGCTTCCTTTTATAGCAGCAGCAGCTAGGGTGTGTGCTCTCCACATTTCTAACCCAAAGGCTTCAGTCCACGTGGCAGCTTCTCAGCATCTTGGATCACGTGCCAGGTGCCAGCCTCGGATCACGTGCCCAGACTCTGCAGGTTTAATGAAGAGTTCAGTCGATCAGCAGAATCAACACAGGTTGTACATAGTTCAATCAAGCAGCAATGTATAGACTTAACAATGCAGTATGCATGCAATGTACAGACTTTGCGTGCAGGCTGCCAGCGATGTATAGACCTGCTGCGTGCAGGCTGGCAACAATGTATAGACTTTGCTGCATGCTGTGGGACGTAATGTACAGACTTTGCGGCAGGCAGCATGATGTTGTATAGACATGCTGTGCAGGCTGTGGGACGCAATGTATAGACATTGCAGTGCTGGCTGCCAGTGATGTATAGACATTGCAGATGCAACGTAGGTAAAGGTCCCAATGTATAGACTTCCAATGCCTTCGTCAAATGCGATGTACAGACTTGAAGAAAGATGCATGACGCTGTACAGACTTGGAGAGTCAAGCTGCTGAATGTACATACTTCACCTGAAACAATCCGATGTACAGACTTTGCCTAAAACAGTCCGATGTACAGACTTTGCCTAAAACAGTCCGATGTACATACTTTGCCTAAAACAGTCCGATGTACAGACTTTGCCATGAGCTGAACAATCGGATGTATAGACTTTGAGAAGAATGCATGAACAGGCCGATGTATAGACTTGCCAATGTATAGACTTGAGAGATCTGACTATGCTCATGCAATGTATAGACTTGCCTTAAGCAAGGGCTGTACAGACTTGCTGCCTAGCCGATGTATAGACTTAGCAGACTTATGCATTGATGCATGAACATATGCAATGTGTAGACTTGTGACAGTGTGCAGACTCTGTATATGCATGAGCAGCGTATGGACTTGCTAGCCAGACACTACACAGACTCTGTATATGCTAATGCATGCAGCAACTGTTAATGCACTGATGCAGTGTATGCTAACCACAATGACCTATAGCAATGAATATATCAGACATAGCACACTCATGCATTCTCCACAGAATAGATCAGTCATATGCATTCATGTTGCTATCATTCAATGTGATGCTGAAGCAAAATAATATGGTGACTCATTCATGTTGCTATCATTAAAACACCACATCATCAACAAAGCACAAGGGGCACAACATGCAGAAACAGAGTGCCGTAGACGGAGTCTTCTTCTCCGGCAACTGGTTGCTTCGGATGGGTAGACGAGAGAGGTAGCGCTTCGCCTCACTCTATATATGCCTTCTTCTATTATCTCCTCTTTTTCATTTGCCTCTTATCTGCCCCTCCTTTTTTTTTCATTTCATTCGACCACAGGGCCTTTATATAGACAATCCCTTGACCAAGCTTCATCTGGCGTGGGTTTAGTGCGCCGGTTTAAGGGTCTTCTTTGTGCGCCGGAAAGAGGCTGCCAAAATAAAAGAAGGCGCGCCGGATTAAGAGGGGCGCGCCAGATACGAGCCATTTTGTCACGTCGACTTGATAAGAGTCCGAAAGTGGGCCCCGGACTGACTCTGAGAGTCTCTGTGATTCTTCATCTCTCCGTGGTCTTGCCAAACCTTAGGGGGAGATATCGACGAAGCTTCTGAGCCAATAAACGGCTACTTTTGAAACTCGTGTACCTTCAGCTCGGACATGCAAGTTTTACGCTGACACGACTTTCGGCACGATGGTTCATGCTGTTGGCTCGGCTCGACTTGCATTGGTAGCTTTCATGGGGAGTGGTATGCTGCCCGGGGTGTTTTTGCCTCGACTGGGCGATCATCTGGCCACTGATGGGCCCGATATGCTGAGAAGCCGTACCCATGCCGGGTAATCAGGGTCTTCCACTAACAGAGCCTTTGGTCCCTTGTTCTGAGGGGCCAAGGGCGTTCTCTCACCTGGGGAGGATCTTTCATTCAGGCGGCGTGCCACCAAGTATACCTATGTTGTTGGTCGGACAACGGATACACGCTCATCCTTGGTCGGACGACAGGTACATCCTCATCCTTGGTCAGACGACGGATATGTTCTCGTCCTTGGTCGGACGACGAGGGCATGCTCGTCCTTGATCGGACGACGGGTACATCCTCATCCTTGGTCAGACAACGGATATTGTCCATGCGGTACGACTGAGTCGATACCGGTTCATTGGGCAGTCCTGACGACAATGCCCGCTTGTGGTGTATTCTTCTCGATCCTCCTTAGGTGAAGTCCCCGGCATTCATAATGGGTGACCTGAGGCTCTGGCAGCTTGAGAAAGCTTCAATGTGTTGGTCTTCTTCGGCTTCTCTACTTCAGTAGGCCGCATCATTTGTCTTTGAGGCTTGATCGCCATTGAGTATATTTTGAGTGCCAACATAACGCCACTCCGGGTTCCAGGGGGTCTGTCGTTTCATCACATGTTCCCCTGGAAGCCCTTTGCACTGAGTGAGCAAATAAAACCGCCATCTATATGGCTACAATTAGAGACCCTTCGCTCCCTTGGATCATCACGAGTCTCTTGTAGGCTGGCCCTCGAGACTATGTTCGTGATGACTTCAGGGACTGGGGCAGTCCATCTGGACTCCTCAGTGTTTATGGCTTGGCACTGTCTACCGTGTGCCATGCCACTTGTTTAATTGAACATTTCCCCGTGCTGGGGAGATGCTGCCCAAATTTTCTTGGATGGCATTATGTTTTCCTGATGATTTTTCCTTGCATTTCTGACACTTGTCTTGTGCTGGAGTATAAACCTCGCACAGACGAACAAAAGGGGAGAGCAGACGAATGAATATATATATATATATATATATATATAAGATGATAACGGTAGAATTTCTCTTAACACCTGGGCAGTCATGCCTTTGAGTTCCTAAATTCTTTTGGACTCTCATCCAAATGCCCTACTTGATGCAAAGCCTCAAACAAAATTTCTTTGCCAAAGTTTAAATGAAGGAGCCTTGCGAAACGGTGGCGTCACCACCGAATTAACCCCCACGGATTTTGATTTGGTGGCAACGCCACCGAATCACCCTTTTCTTTGCCCATCACCGACTCCAGTGCCTCCTCTTCAACCCAGCACCGACCCGGCCGTTAACCTTATTCATTAGCTTCGATGCTATCATCTCACCTTTACCGCAAGCCTCGACGTTACCGCCTCTTTCTTCTTCACTAGCACCGACTTGGCCGTCGCCTCCATCTTCATTAGCGTCGATGCATCTTCACTCCTAGCACCGACCCTCTCCGCCGCTAGCTTCGCATCGGCCATCGTCTTCGTCTTCATTAGCGTCGCCGCACCGCCACTAGCACCGACCCTACATCGCCTTCCTCCGCGTCTGCACTAACCTGTGTTGCTCCTCCGCCCGTCTGCACCAACTCACATTGCTCCACTTCACTGCCGTTGCCTCGACGCAACCCTTGCACCGACCTGTATTGCCCGTGCCTTTCGCTACCGTTGCCTCGGTGCAGCTCTTGCACCGACTTAGGCTGCCCGTGTCCTTCGCTGTCGCTGCCTCGGTGCAACCTTTGCACCGACCTATGTTGTCCATGCCCTTCTCACCTTTAACCCAGTGCATCTTGCACCGATTTTCCTTCCACCCTTGCAGTGCTTTGTTGTTGACTCAGTCTGTTATGTGCCTCTCTGGCTAAATACTCCCTAATAAATGGATGAATACATTATTTGTATATATATATAGGTATATACGTATAAATATATATGTATATATATATACATGTGCCCACATAAGCATGCTGATATCATGTGCTTCCCATGCTCCTCGTAAATAGCCCTTCTAAATCACCTACGTTGTGAAAATAATGCATGCTTGTGTGCTTGGTCTCGCTTCGGTATATAAAATGGCGTTTAACGGAAGGCCGGGTTCTGCCCGACTGGAAGTGTCGCTATGTGTGGTGGTGGTCTTTAGACCTAAGTTCCCCGCCTCGTACCGAAATGCGAACATAACAAATCTTAATTCCTCTCGCATGAATAAAAGGAAGCATAGGAGCCTGCATAGCTTCATGTTTATGCCACGTTTTGTACGTCATTCTCATTCGGCCCCGAGTGGCACTTATCTTGACAATTAATCAAGGGTTTTCCTCCTTCTTGGAGGATGTAATTAACGTCATAGCCTTTATGGTATGACGACTTCTGGTCCCGACACGGACTCCACATTCGTCTGACCAAGTCGGATCGAGCGCATAATAAATTTGTCACCTATGTGACTGGCACGCCTTGCAACATAAATCGATGTCACCAAAGTGGCACGCCCGGTGGGATAGGGTCTCCCTTCATCTCTTTGCCAAGATAGGAAGCCACTTGGGGCTTCCCCCAAGAATACTAATCGTTTGCATGTTTCTGTGATTATAGGAGAGCAAAAATGGAGACCGGACTAGCTGCACTCGTGTTCGGTTCGGATGTCGTCAACAACCACGTCAACCACGAGTACCTGGCGGTGCCCACTGTGTTTGGGTCCTTCCCGCCCGCTATCGGCTTCCCCAACTTCTTGGGGCTGGCCTTTATTGAATTATTGGGAGTCGAGTCTCCCGAATTGACGAAGGTCGAGAAGCCTGAAGAAGTCAAGGTCCCCGAGGCCCCGCTCCGTGAAGACCCATTGAAGAAGCCGACAAGGGAGGTTAGCTGCATGGTGCATCACGCCACCAACGGAGCTCGCCCCATTTGCCACAGAAAGTCCGGGGGCCATCAGCAGAGGAGCATCCGGAAGAGAACTGCTACTACTGTCACTGGGCGCCTCTCGGCGTCCGGGAAGTCTATCCTCATTGGAGGTGTCCGCCTTTTCCTCGACGGACGTGATGCCCAGGCCATCCCTGACCAGGTAGTCCCTGCTGTGCCTATTCACAACTCCTTTCAGGCCCTGTCTGGAAGAAGGGCAGAGAAGGAAGAAGAAGGTTGCCGAGGCCGGAGAGAGCTCGCCACACGGCCAAGGAAGTTTAAACAAGTGTGGGTCCCCAAGAGGGTCCAACCCAGGAAAGAAGACACTCCCATCCGTCCCTATGAGCCCAGATCAAGGGAGATCGGGAGGAGGAGAAATGAGAGGGGTGCGGCCCCAGAAGAAGAGGAATGTGCGGTTGCGGAGCTTCCGCGCCCTGAAGTCTTCCATGCCTGCGCCAGGCAGGCCGATATGCCAATTATGAGGCGAAGGTTCCATCAGTCATCGGAGAGAGCCCGATTGGCATATTTGCCTCAGGTGCGAGGCCACATGCTATCTCCCATTCCCCACGGGGGGAAGGATCGAGAAGAAATGACCGATATGGTCAGAGGGTATTTTAGGGGCTTAGGCAACCCCTCATTAGGCCAACAGCGCCTGCTCTAGGCAGCTATGGCTGAAGAAGAGGAGTACCCACCAATGTAGGTTAGGGAAGAAGAGAATGGACAAGCCTCGTCCGTGGATGATAACGGACATGAAGACCAGTTCCAGCAAGACTATGATGCTACAGAAACCCCACCACAGCAAGGGGGAAGGACGAGAAGAGCATCAGTCTTTGAAAGACTGACTTACCCAAGCCAAGTGAAGAGAAGTGTCTCCAGATATAGGAGGAATTTGAATATCGTTACTTGCAATATGGCCGGAGTGGCCAGAAGATGTGACAGTTTGCCAGACGAACCGTAGGAGTTGGCTCGTCTATCCAATTGGCCCGGGGCAGATACCAGGCTGGTCAGAGTTGCTAGAGAAAGACTACAGATGATGGTAGAAGACAGAGAGGTTTCCGAAGTAACCGCCACCCTAGCTGTAACTATGGTGACCACCGAGGGAGACGAAGTCTTGCTGAACGCCTCACCTGAGGGAGCTACGGGAGAAGCTACAGAAGGCACTTCAAGCACGGTGACTATGGACCCGTCTGTATTGATGTTGTTGTAGAAATATCAACAGGAGATTGAACTCCTCAAGAAACAGTTGCAAGATAAAAATGAACAAACATCCACTTCCAATCAGCCGGAAGTACTACCAGAATCTTCACAGGGAGGAGTTCATCCCCGTGATTTCCCACCTCCATACACTCTGCCTCAACCAGCCAAGCATAGCCAAGCTACTCCTTTGCAAAGGGCTCCTCAGCCATTGATACCACCAATATTGCCGCAGTTGCATCAAACACCTTTGCTACGCCCGCTTCCGTAGGCGACTGTGCTAAACACACCATACCGATAGCCAGCCCACTTCTATCCGGAGCCAGCATATCCTGCAACAGTGAACCAACTTATGGTCGAGAAGATGATAGAAATGAAATTGGCTGAGCGCGGTGAAGGTGAATATATGGCTTTTGATGCCTACTGGGTGCCTTACCCACCACACCACACTGCCAAGCGGCTTCCCCCGGGAGTCAGCAAGCCGCCAAAGTTTGAAAAGTCCAACAGACAGGGCCCCCCCAAGGAACACATAGCTTATTACATGACCGTCATGGGGGATCTGGCCTCTGACGAGTCATATATACTAAAATTTTCCGGGTCCTCTCTGACGGGGCTCGCATTTGAGTGGTTTTCAAGCTTGTCGACCGGGTCGATCAGCGACTGGCCGGATATGCAGAAAAGATTCTGAGAAAGGTTCCATGTGACCGAAAGAGAAGTCACTATAGCCGAGCTATATGCAACCCGTCAAAGGCCGGATGAGACGACTCTTGATTATATACAGAGGTGGAGAAACCTCGGAATGAGTTGTAAGCGGCCCCCACATCAGGAGGACGTTGTACAGATATGTAAACAGAACCTCCATAGAGAGGTCCTGGAAAAGATGATTGGAATGGGGATTAGGTCATTTGACCATCTTAATAATGTGGTAGCCGAGATTGAAGCCTTCCTGGCGAAACATTCAACTCCCACATCCGGTACTTCTCTAGCAAAAGCAAAGGCAGTTGAGCGACGCCCGACACCTAAAGAAGCCAACACCATCGACTTTAAGGCCTTTGAAAAGCAAAGGGATAAGGCTAAAGAAGTCGATGCGCCTCCACTGGACAAGGCAGATGATAAGAAAGAGGGCCCCTCACTTAGGGACAAGATGAAGAAGGCTTACTCTTTTCCCAAGGAAAAGACTAAGGTACTGTTTGACTGGGTTACCCAGTATGACATAATTACTCTACCTGAGCCCAGAAGGGAAGAAGATCTGAATAAGCAAGACAGTCCTAGGTTTTATCCTTACCATCGAATGTTGGGGCATCCAATTGAAAATTGCTGTCTTTAAAGACATCATTGAAGGCCTGATAAGGAAGGGAGAGATAGATATGGGAGAGCACAATGTTGACCCCCCTCAACCACATGAAGTCCAGCTGAAGCGGGCGGCTATCAACGTGATATCACTATACTAGGCATTACTTGAAGAAATGGCGGAGGTCAGTACGCAACATACATATGAGGCATCTTTTCTCACACCTCTGAAGGAACAATAGGGGTGGCAGCAAGTCTCTACAAGAAGCAAGAAGGAGCCCTTACCCACTCAGCCAAAGGGGTACAAATTCGAGGCGTTACGCCCCGGCTAACCCCGCCATCCCCAGCTCTGGTCTGGGTTGAGCAGCCTGTGAGGGTCAAGATTCCTGTCTGCAATCGGAAGAAACCAAGCCCGTTGCCCAAGCCTAAAAAGGTCGGCCCGGAACTCCAACGGTTGCAGGCTTACATAGACGGGCTAGAAGAATATGAGCAGCCCGCATTACAACCATTACTAATGAAGGATCATGTCCCATGGGAAGAACTAGAGCAGCTCTCTCTACAGCAACAAGAAGAGCCCAAAGAAGTCCTTAAAGAGGATGAAAGCATGTTCTGGGGGCAGGCTCCTACTGAAAAGAAAAAGAAGAAGAAAAGAAGGGGTCAAAAGGCCAAGAAAGAAACAGTGTTATCCTACAACACACTGTCCGCCCTCTTCACCCTACCCGGGGATGAGGATGGAGACGAAGACATATGTTATACTCCCGTTGCCGAGGCTAACCATGCTGAAACCTCTCAGTCAACACATGCAACCCACTCAGGTCGAAAGTGGGGGCGCCCGCCGCCCGCCAATCATAACATCATCTTCAGGGGTGAGCAGCCATATAAGATACCCGCACCAGAGGTTAAGGGAGTCCAAATCCCTCCTCCATCCGGACTATACAACCAAGCTGGGGGCACCAGCAGCAAGCCCTCCTTTCTAGAATTTCTCAACAAGTCCCAGGGCAAGCAGCCCTGCCGTGAAGCCAATCTCGCAGCTGGGGGCATACCCCCACCGCCTCAGCAGCTGTCGAGCCAAACAAAAGGAGATAAAGCCAAGGTGGGGGTAGGTGCGGACAAACAGCTGGATGAAGCCACTAAGCCACAAGAAGACTCAGAATCGGAAGCTGATAAAGTAGGTCCATCATGTGCCACTGCGCAGGGCTCCTCCAGACCATGATGGGCGGAAGAAATGAAGCTGTCGAATGTCCGGGCAGGTAGTAGAATCATGAAACTATTGAAGAAGCTTCCCACTCGATTTACTATTTGGGAAATCCTATCTCTAAGTGAAGATACCCGATAGGCGATTGTCACTGCTCTGCAGACACCTGCCCAGTATGAGAGTTGTTTGGCCGAGGCATCGCCTTCGACAAATATTACATTCACTGAGGAAGACATGCTGTTGCTGACTGTTGAGCACAACATACCCCTATACATGAGGGAGCAATTGAACGGCTAGCCGCTGAGCCGGATTCTGGTAGACCCGGGGGCAGTTGTCAATATACTCCCCTACAAGATATTTCAAAAATATTGCTTTAATGTTCACCTGGACAAGGTCGGGGATATACGCATCACGGGCTTCAATCAGAAGTCTGAAGTCCCGCTCGGCGTGGCAGAATTCACCCATGCCATGGCAGACTTCACTACGAAGGTCCAGTTCCATGTAATAAATTCAAATACCACATACAAGGCGTTGCTTGGCCATCTTTGGCTGCATGAAAATATGGTGGTACATTCAACTCTCCACCAATGTATCAAATATAGCCATGAAGGAAAGGAGGAAAGGATATTTGCCGACCTCCATCCATTTGAAGTATTCGAATGTCATATGTTGGATGCGCCATTCTACATAGAACAACCACAGAGGATGCCTAAGGCAGAGGTCTCAGTGAAGATAGTAAAGAAAGCTTCCGGGGACGGTTTGTTCTCGCCACCGTCGCCTGGCTATGTGAGCCCCTGAGGGGTATCCCATATCACCACCACAAGAGATGTGGGCAGGGCAGCGCCTCCTGCTATTTTTCCACTGGTGAATGAGCCGAAAATGGAAGATCGACATGATCATATCAAGGTGCCAGAGTGTCTCTTCAGGCTGATAGTCGATCTTGACCACCCCACGGTCAGGCCTCTCAGAACCTTAGAAGTGGCCCATGATGAAGGCCACACCAGCTTGTTCTATGTCGCAGAAGAACACACTGCACAATAAGATGCTGATTGTTGCCTCCCGGAAGACTTGGAGAGTGAGGTGGTGCCTGTGCAGAGGTTACCTTTTACCTCGGACAAGATGGCTAGAATGTTCATAAAATAGCATATCCCTGCGGGCCAATCTCAAAAGACGACGGAGGCCTTCCAAAAGCTCTGGTATCCTGCCAGCATTGACAAGGAGCTCAGGCGCGTATCTCAGTATCCAGGGTTGGGGTTCTCACTAGAAGAATACTATTACAGTGGACGATATGAGGTGGACACCATCTCTATCCTCTCATCAATAGAAGAGGTGCCTCTGAGAGCAACTTATGATGAAAAGTCCACTCGAAGATGAACAAACCAAGGTGTTCCAATAAGAGGACCAAAATCTGAAGGTTGCCACCCTCTGCAAGTGTTGGGAGCAACTCAGCGATGAAGAGGTAACTCTCCAAGCTAAGTTCGATATAGCTAATGATAGCGAAGCTAAAAATACCGAAGAAGACCTGTACATTTCCTACTGCAGTCCTTGCACTATCACCACAACGACTCGTTCCCAGACGGTCGATGCAGTGGCTGCGGCAACACATCAAGCAATTTTTTCCGATGAGGACGTAACCAGACAGAAACAAGACGCCTCTTGCAAAGATGTGGTAGCGCAAGCTGAAGTGGAAACTGGGCGCTCCCCACTTCCGGTGGAGTTGGGGAACCGCCTTCTTAATCCAACAGTGAAAGAGCCAACTCCTAGCGAAGTAGCTGATGAATCCCATGGAGAGGGAACTGGAGAGAGCCTGATATTGGGACAATATATGCTCCGGCTATCCCCTGAGCTACAAACCTCTAAGGAGGTCAGAGGGCAAAATGATAATACTGCCGAAGTCCTTGAACTCGACGACATCGATGATGTTCCAGATTTCATTGACCTTGAACCCGCACCTTCGGAAATTGAGGACGGGGGGCAGGCCACGGTCGATGAACTGGTAGAAGTCAACTTGGGGAGTGAAGGGGACCCCTGACCTATCTTCCTTAGCGCTCAACTCTCCTTAGCCGAGCAGAAGCTATATGTGCAATTGCTGCAAGAATTTCGGGACTGTTTCGCCTGGAGTTATAAAGAAATGCCTGGGCTTAGCCCCACAATTGCTCAACATGAACTGGCAATTAGCCCCGACGTGGAGCCAGTGAAGCAGTCACCACGGCGCATGAGGCCGGAGCTCATCACTCAAATATGCAAAGAAGTTGACAAGCTTATTGAGGTGGGCTTCGTCGAAGAGAACCGATACACTACATGACTGGCCAACATAGTGCCTGTCAAAAAGAAGAATGGTCAGATTCGGATATGTGTGGATTTCCATGATCTGAATAAAGTTTGCCCGAAAGATGACTTCCCGGGGCTGATAATAGAAGTCATGATAGATGCTACGACAGGCCATGAGGCCCTTTCCTTCATGGATGGTTCATCCGGCTACAATCAGATATGGATCGCGGAGCACGACCGCGTTCATACTACCTTCCGTACTGATGGGGACATCGAAGAAAGATCGCTCACATTTTGTTTGCATTTATGTCCTTTTATATTTGTTTGTATACCCTTGTGTTATATGGGTACACAATTGTAAGTCTTGGTGGGTTTATCTGCAAATTATCAGTAGGTCCAGCTAGGGACCCTCCAGTCCTTGCCCATTGGTCCACCTAAGCCATGTGGGGCTGGTCAAACCATCCTAGGTGGCTTCTAGAAGGGTTGAAAGTCAATTAAACACACGGGGGGACAAAGGGGTTAAAATGTCAAAGGAGGCTACCTGCCTTGTCTCTTGGTCAAGGGGGCACCCCCCTCTTTATGGGTAATTTTGATTTTTGTTAAAAAACCTATTAGAACTAATTAGTTCTAAACCTTGTATACCCCTCCCAAACCCTAGATCTAAGGGCATAATTGGTCATTTTCCTTTTATTATATAAGGCATGTATTTTCCATTTGTGTGAATTAATGAAGAAGAAAATATTGTGAATTGCTTGGAGCCTGGTGCGCCCCTCCCCTCTCTCCCTCTGGTTCCTTCTTCCTCCCTCTGCATTTCAGGGTGTAGACCCCTTCTATCTTATTCATCTCTGGTGCCGCCGCTGCCGTTCGTGCCGCCATCGAGCCGCCGCGAAGCCGCTTCCGAAGTGTTGTCCAGATCTCTGTTCTGCTGGATAGAGATTCACTCCGAGATTTTTATCTCCCAACTCCGACATCATATGAAGCTGTGATTTTCAGGGTTGGTTCCTTTATTGATTCCCAACCACCAGTAAAATTATCCCATCATTTACCTTTCGTTTTATATTTCTCCATTTTGGTGTCTTTCACCTTCTAGTTCTGTCCCAATTCAGATCTGTGTAACAGCAGCTCTGTATTCCTAGGCTTCGACCCCCTTCTTGATTTTTGTTTGAATCTCCAAATTTATTGGAGGTTCTATCCACCATCCCCATCCTCCACAAATTTTCTTCGAATTTCAAAAGCCCTCTACCTATTTTTAGAAATTATGTCTTTTCCCCAAATTCAGTTTTGTCTCCGCTGTCCAGATCCGACCCCAGATCAGTATAAAATCCACACAAAATCGAAACTTCCACCAAAGCTTTCATAAAGTATATCCCCGTTTTCCACTCTCGGCCTCTAAACATCACTTCTGCCCTGAGTTTTCTGATCCTGTCAACCAGCAGCTTGAAAATTCGACAAAGGCCATCAACGGGAAATTCTAATTTCTTTCTCCTGCCATAGTTCGAAGTACTCTGAAAGAGCTTTCCATCGGTACCTCTTGTGCCTCGATCTGACGTCGGTGCTGATCGCAGCATCCATTCTCGCCGGGTCGCGTGCTGCAAAATAGAAGCCGCAGATCCGTGGGCAGCAAGTCCCACACAAGGAGATCAGAGCCGATTCGCCTCCCATGAGGTGAACCAGCGCGTCGCCTTCCCAGGGAGTGCCCCTCCGGACGTCCCCATCATAGCGGTACCGCTCCGGGCCCACTCGGCCCCTCGGATCAGCACGTGGGTCCTACGGTCGTGAGTACGTGTGCCGCCGAAGCAACATACGAAGCAGCCCGTCAACCTGAAACTGCTACTCCCGGGTCCCATCGTGTCACCCTTTACCTCCCTGTGTGGAGTGGGCAGTAATTTGTCTTGCTGTAATTATTGTGTATTTACTATTCCGGGAGTACGAGATCGGCCGAGAAGTCTTCCCCACGCCCGGTAGCGTGGAGGTATCGTATTCGCTCACATCTTGGCATTTGCTTTATTTCGTATATATTTCTTTATGCCGCTTCTAGAGAGCATGCTAGGATCATAGCTCGCTATACTTTTTATATCACCGCTGTTGCGAGAGAGAGCGAGACCGTCCCATGACCCGATCCCGGCACGAATTTGTGAGTTGACCACCCTAGCTCTTTGCCGATTTCTCAACCACGCACGTCCGACGCTTCCCTCGTTAGGGACGATCGTGAGCTTGCTTAGAGTCTGAGGATCGCATATCCATTTGGAGTCGAGTCGCGTGTCCATCCCACATCACGTACCCCCAAGGGTATCTACTATTACAAAAGGATGCCTTTCGGGCTGAAGAATGCTGGCGCCACCTACCAACGGGTGATGACTAGAATTTTTGATGATTTACTCTACCACACAGTCGAGTGCTACATTGACGACTTGGTGATTAAGACCAGAAGAAGAGAGGATCACCTGCAAGATCTCCGAACAATATTCCAACGGCTCAGGCAGTACGAGCTGAAGATGAACCCGTTAAAATGCGCCTTTGGAGTCTCCAGCGGCATGTTTCTGGGTTTTATCATGAGACATCGAGGGATTGAAATAGACCCTGCAAAGATGAAAGCCATTCAGGAGTTGCCTCCGCCAAGGTACCTCTCCGAGCTGCGGTCTCTCCAAGGCCGGCTGGCCTATATCCGACGATTCATATCGAATCTGTCTGGAAGATGTCACCCTTTTCACAAGCTGATGATGAAGGATGCCCCGTTCTATTGGGATGAAGAATGTCAGGCGGCATTTGAGAAGCTGAAAGAATACCTCAAGACCCCTCCTGTGCTCGGCGCACCAATAAAAGGGCGGCCGCTGATCTTGTAGATAGCAGCCACACATCGTTCTCTAGAGGCAATGTTGGCCCAAAATAATGATGAAGGAAAAGAGTAGGCCCTCTACTATCTCAGCAGAAGATTGGTGAGGACCGAAGAGAAATATTCTTACATTGAGAAGAGTTGCCTGGCGCTGGTCTTCACGGTCAAGAAGCTCCGACACTATATGTTGTCGCATGAAATTAAGCTGGTCTCCAAGACAGATCCGATAAAGTATATATTGTCTTAGCCAGCACTGAAAGGCCGTCTGGGGAAATGGGCGGTCATACTTATGGAGTTCGATATCTCCTATATGCCGTAGAAAGCCATCAAAGGACAAGCCATTGCAGATTTCTTTATTGCACACCCAATACCTGAAGATTGTCTATTGCAGGCTGAACTGCACGAAGACGAAACACTAGAAGCAAACCAGGCGCAATCCACTTTGTGGGAACTATATTTCGACGGTGCTTCCAGAATTGACACTATGGCCAGTGGGCCCAGTAGAATTCGAGCCGGTGTAGGCGTAGTCCTAAAATCTCCAGAGGGGGAGGTCGTGCACACCTCCTGTTCGATCAACAAGCCTTGCACGAACAATGAGGCAGAATACGAGGCTTTGATTATCAGCCTGCATATCGCCTTATCCATGGGGATTCGAATGCTAGAAGTCTATGGGGATTCCATGCTAATTTTTAAACAAGTCGAAGGAGAGTTCGATGTCCGGAAGCCAGAACTCATGCCCTATCACCGGCTGGCCCTAGGCCTGATGGCAAAATTCTATTTCATCCTGATAAAGCACATCAACCGAGGACAGAATGCTCAGGCAGACGCCCTCACAAAGCTAGCTAGTTCCCTGGTAGTCCCGCCGGATGAAAGCCTAAATGTGACCGTCATCAATAGGCGACAAGTTCCAAGCGTGATGGATGTCACAGTTACGGGAGAAGAAAATGAAGTAATGACTGTAGAAGAAGTTCGACAACCTGATTGGCGGGAGCACCTGCTACAGTGGTTTCAACGACAGTAACTGCCAAAAGAAAAAGAACAGATAATGAAGTTAATAAGAATCAAAGATTCTTATGAAATGAGAAATGGAACTCTGTTCCGAATAATGGCGGATGCCAGAAATAAAATCCTACTGCGTTGCTTGTCCATTGACGAAGCCATGCAAGTCATGCGTGAGGTGCATGCTGGATCAGCTGGGGCACATCAAGCCGGCCCGAAAATGAAAATCGAGATAAAGAAGCTGGGCTATTATTGGCCCACTATGTTTGATGACTGCTGCAAGTTCGCCAAGACTTGCCAGAAATTCCAGGAGCATGCTAACATTCCGAGGAGGCCTACAGCGCCGCTACACCCTACCAGACCAAGTTGGTCGTTTGGTCAATGGGGCACAGACGTGGTTGGTCCTCTGCCACCCTCCTCCTCTTGGTGCAAATACATCTTGGCAGCCACAGACTACTTCTCCAGATGGGCGGAGGTGGTGGCATTGAGATAAGTGACGGGAGAGCTGGTCGTCAGGTTCTTCCGCCAGAATATAATATTCCGATTTGAGGTTCCCAGTCGAATCATTTTTGATAATGGCAGCCATTTCAGGAATCAGAAGATATACCGGTTGGCTGATAAATATAAAATTGATTGGAGGACTTCGTCTCCCTACAACCCCCAGGCTAATGGGCTTGTAGAAGCTTTCAATAAAATGTTGTGCACCTTGCTGGTGAAAATTGTTAACTCTAGTAAAAGAGACTGGGAAGAGAGGATGTATGAAGCACTCTGGGCTTATCGTACAGTTTATAAAACCCCAACTGACTGCTCACCATTCTCCCTCGTGTACGGGTCAAAGACGGTGGTACCAATTGAATTGGAAGTCCCATCACTGTGGGTCGCCATTCAGAATGGTTTGGTCGACAATGAACAAGCTAATGTGGAAAGAAGATTGGAAGAGCTTGCCGATTTGGAAGGAAAGCGACTCCGAGCACAATAGAATATTCAGCTATACCAAGCTCGCATGGCCCGTGCTTTTGACAAACTAGTCAAGGAGCGAGAATTCAAGAAAGGCGACCTTGTTATGGTCAAGAGAAGAGACGTTATGGCAGCCAACCCTAAGGGAAAACTGACTGAAAATTGGTTTGGCCCTTATATTGTCAATCGGGTCTATGAAGGAGGCGCTTATGTCCTGGTAGATCACAAGGGTGCAGTCCAGTTCTCCCCTCTCAATG
Organism: Amorphophallus konjac; assembly: GCA_022559845.1. NCBI lineage: Eukaryota > Viridiplantae > Streptophyta > Magnoliopsida > Alismatales > Araceae > Amorphophallus > Amorphophallus konjac. The sequence continues at coordinate 243,227,930 of CM040127.1, forward strand.
GGAGGCATATAAAGCTATACCGGACAGCTACACCGATGTCTTAAGACTGAAGGCACCTATGGTCCAACCATAATCCCATCGGAGCATAATGCCCCCCGACGGACCTTACGCCTGTTTGGGTAAAGAAAGAACTTATCCTTTGCTCGAGTATTAACCCCATACCCATGAATCTTACGTACATGACATCCAACGGACCTTACGTCTGTTTGGAAGAAGCAAACTCTCTCTTTGCTCAGGCATTGAACCCATGCCTGTGAACATTATTTTCAAGACATCCAACGAACCTTACGTCCGTGTGGATGAAAAGAACCCTGCCTTGAATACTATCTCCGTAAAGGCCCTCGATGAACCTTACGTCCATGAGGGTAAAGAAAACTCTTTCTTTGCACAGGCATTAACCCCATGTCTGTGAATACACAGCTTAGCGGTGCAGGGCTTCGTGCCCTAGCCAGCTCATATGTTATATTGCCATTACGAGCCTTACACCCGAATCGACACCAATTCTATCCTTTGCGTTGGCATGCATCCTTGCCAACGAATAAGCTATTCTTTGGCACAAGGCTTTGTACCCTATCCAACTTGTCCACAACATTGCCAATGCGGGCCTTACGCCCGAAGCGACGGAAATTCTATCCCTTGCATTGGCATTTGATCTTGTCAACGAACACACCTTTCTTTGGTGTAAGGCTTCCTGCCCTAGCCAACTATACATACACAACATTGCCATTGCGGGACCTTACGCCCGAATCGCCACTAATCCCTTCTCTTGCATTGGCATCCATCTCTGCCGACGAACAAACCCACTATTGACCAAAGGCTCTGGGTCCGAACCAATGATCATCTATTGTTCCTGATTGTCATAAAAAAAAAAAGAAGAATAAAAAAAAGAGAGAAAAGAAAAAATGGGGCTTAAAATAGAGATATCCCGCCAGACTTGTTCCTTCATTAGGACAAGGGCAAAAAGGGCAATAACCCAGATGTGGCGAAAACTCGAAAGGGCGCTGCAGGCAAAATCGGGTACCCCGCCACGTGAAAACCCTAAAGGGCACGTGGGCAAAATCAAGAGGGGGCCGATACCGGCGAAAACTCGAAAAGGGCGCTTGTATCGGTAATGTAGTTTTCAAAATAATATATATATATATAAAGATGTTTTCTCCCAAGACATCTCCATAAACAGGACACCACTACATGTCCCACCAGCAACAAACCATCTATACGGCAAAGTCCAATCGGAATAGGCCTTCCGCCTGTTTCGACGATTAGAACTATTTCTTGCTTCGACATCTAATCCATTGTTGATGAATACACTTATCCTGATTGTCATCAGCATCGGTGACGTTAGTGATTGAAGCCTTAACTCGGACCTTCCGTCCTTGTTAATGATATTAAAAACATTTCTTGCTTTGACATTTAATCCAATGTCGATGAATACATTTACCCTTATTATCATCAGCATCGGTGACATCAGTGATTGAAACCTTAACTCGGACCTTCTGTCCTTGTTAACGATATTAACCATTTCTCGCTTCGACATCTAATCCAATGTCGATGAATACATTTATCCTGATTGTCATCAGCATCGGTGACGTCAGTGATTGAAGCCTTAACTCGGACCTTCCGTCCTTGTTAATGATATTAAAACCATTTCTTGCTTCGACATTTAATCCAATGTCGATGAATACATTTACCCTGATTGTCATCAGCATCAGTGACATCAGTGATTGAAGCGTTAACTCAGACCTTCCGTCCTTGTTAACGATATTAACCATTTCTCGCTTCGACATCTAATCTAATGTTGATGAATATATTTACCCTGATCGTCATCAGCATCAGTGACATCAGGTGTTGAAACCTTAACTCGGACCTTCTGTCCTTGTTAATAATGTTAAAACTATTTCTTGCTTCGACATTAACCCAGTGTCGATGAATACATTTACCCTGATCATCATCAGCATCGGTGACATCAATGATTGAAGCCTTAACTCGAACCTTCCGTCCTTGTTAATGATATTAATAGTTTCTTGCTTCGACATCTAATCCAATGTCGATGAATACATTTACCCTGATCGTCATCGACATCGATGACATCAGTGGTTGAAACCTTAACTCGGACCTTCTATCCTTGTTAATGATATTAAAACCATTTCTTGCTTCGACATTTAATCCAATGTCGATGAATACATTTACCCTGATCGTCATCAGCATAGGTGACATCAGTGTTTGAAACCTTAACTCGGACCTTCTGTCCTTGTTAATGATGTTAAAACTATTTCTTGCTTCGACATTTAGCCCAGTGTCGATGAATACATTTACCCTGATCGTCATCAGCATCGGTGTGGACGTCAAAAAATGATGACAATGATGATCATACGAAACTCGCGTCTACGCGTTCAAGCGCAAGTCGAAGACAAGAGGGCCGAACAAACCCATACCTCGCCCAACCAGGACGAGAACTCACTTGGTGGTCCGCCATCTGTTAAGGAGGCCCTCGGGCAGAAGATACGGCTACAACTCTCCGACCGGCCATGCCGAGAGCAGAATCAAAGAAAAGTTGGGAACTCCGGCACAGCCTCGGCATGCACCGAAAGTCATGCAAAGTCTGGGACCAAGCCTCAAAGGCAAATGGAATATTATAGAGGCCATGCATTGCAACTAGAACATTCCAGGAGCACCAACACCCGAATAAATGGCTGTGACTACGAAAAGAATCCATTTGAGGCTTAAAACGGTGCGGAAGGGCCTTAAACTGGCGCGCTCTAAACCGGCACGCCCCCTCAACATCTTAATCCGACGCCCCTAAAACCAGCGCACCCCATTTCCCATTTGCCCTTGATGTTGCTTTAATACGGCGCGCTGCTATTGCTTGGGCTTTAAGCCTTTCCCCCTCATCCTGATGCTAATCCGGCGCGCTCACCCCCCGCGCCGATTTAACCCCATCATGTCCCGTCGGCATGCCGATGCTCTGTTCTGCACCATTATGGCATGTAGAGAACATTGAATGCCCGACACTCTGTCTCTGCCTCCGTTCGACAGTACAGAAGTGGCAACGGCGAAGCAGGCCCCGACAAATCTGCGAACATCCCTTTCTCGGATAAATGCCAGCGTACTGCGCAAATCAACGGACGACACCATGGCATGTCAACTCCGGATGCCTCAACGAATGAGGAGGAAGATGGCGGGAGTTCCTTCCGTTCGAGCGAAGAAAGGGCAGCCGGCTATATATACTCTGCGTGTTCGACAGAGAGAAGAGGATGGGCTATTGAAGAGAGAAGAGAGGGCCCTCGGCGGTGAGCAGTGAAGAGAAGAAGAAAATGAGAGAGGCTGGAACTCCCTGGCTGGCCGTTGAAGGGAAGAAGGAAAAGAGAGAAGAGAAGCTCCATCCCCCGGCGCCCGTGAGGTGAAGAAGAAGGGAGGGTCTGTGAGAGAAGAGGGGTGAGTTCGGAGGGGGAGGAGCTTGTGCTTCTCCCCCCTTCCCCCACCGATGTGTCTTTCTTTTTTTCCTCTGATGTATTTCTCCTTTTGCTTTGCTGTCTTTCCCCTTTCGGATGAATAAAAGAAAGGCTTTTGCGACGTACGGTGTTCTATTGCTATGATCTCTTCCCCTTTCCTTCATTTTTTCTTTCTCTCAATTTCCTACATCACCCGGGGTCCTCGGAAGCTTGCCCATCTGTGGCATGAACTTTGAGGGAACCCGTTTGAAGGGTGAATATGCATAGCCATTCATGGCGAACATCCATCCCTATGGAACTTCCACAAAATCACCACCTGTAAGCTGCTGGAACTCTTGAAGGCTTGTCCTCGAGTCTCCACATGCACTTATGGGTTAATGGAGGCTTTACTCCGTGTTTTGAGGTTCACCCCGGAGCAATCCGTTTGGTGTTCCCCATTCTTCTCTGGTAAGCGTCAGTCCGGGGGAGGTGCTGCCCAATTTTTGCCCCGAATAAATGAACCAGTTGGACTCCTTCCTGCCAAGAACTGCCCAACCCTGAAGCTGCCTCCGAAGTAAATTGAACTGTCCCACAAAAAACTCTTCTAATAAAACACTCGAATCTTCATGCTAATCCACCTTAATAAACAATTAAAACACTTAAACTTTCTCCCCACAAGCATAATCCACCAATTCGGTGAACAAATCAATCAACAAGTTAACTTGTAGTTGAAAGAAAGAAGAAACAGAGCACAACAAGAATGAAATAAAACCCACAGAGTTTAATCCGGCGCCCCCCCTAATCCGGCGCGGGTTAATCCGGCGCGCTCCCCCCCCCCCCCCCCCCCGCGCCGGATTAGCTTCACAGTCAAATCCACTTTCAAATTCCTGAGATGAATAGTGCACCCCTCACTACTATTTGAGCCTGATCCGGCGCGCCTCACTATTCATCCTGCAAAACCGACGCGCCCCTCTTCTTGGCCTTAATCCGGCGCGCCTCTCTATTGGGTCCCTTATCCGGCGCGCCCTATCCTCCCTTGGCATTCTTCTTAAACCGCCCCCCCCCCCTCTTTCACCTCTTATTCCGGTGCGCCCCTTTGCTTCCTTAATCTGACGTGTCTTCCATAAAAAGAAATCTAATTAACCAAACAGATAAAAGGAGTATGAAACCAATAATCAAAGTTGCCCTTGCTATAATTAAAATTTTGTTCCGGGGGCGCTGCCCCCGGAAACCCCCGCAAGGGGCGCTGCCCCCTTGACCCCTGCTGAAATCCCCGCGACTTGACCGCGCAGGTCGATCCGCGTGCGAGGGCGCACGATGGCGAGTTCGGGCTCTACACTGAACAGTTCGCTCCCTCGGACTGTGTATGAAGAGAAAAGTAACGATACCCCATGGTATCAGATGTGGACCTCGGAATCCCCGACATGGCCATAATCTGAAACCGTCTCGGGCCAATAGTCCATAACCTTGACCACTTCTATCGAGATCCAATCCCGCAATCCCATTAAACTTGCCGTACTCGCGGTAGACATTCGTACAGTTTATCGTCGTCTTCGATGCTTCAAATGTAGACTCTCGTCCAAACAATGAATGGTCCGTTAGTGACCGATATATATAACGGGATCTAATCCCACATTTGCATTAAACTTGCCATACTCATAGCAGACATTTACGCGGATTCACTCCCATCACCATCTTGTTTTCTATACGGACCTTTCTCCGAACGTAAAATGGTCCGTGTATGACCGACAAAATCCGAATGGAATGAGACGGCTCTCGTCTTCCCCGAACCCTACGTGTGGGAATATCAATAAGACCTTCGTGAGTCGCGTTCGGACCTTGGGTTCGCCCCAACCATGGTCATCGCCTGACCCACATCCTAGGCCTATAGCCAACTATCTCTGTACACATCTTTGTTTTAGAATCTAGTCCCATGACACTTTCCCGCTGCCCTTCGGCACCGAAAATACTAACGATGCCCACGCGAGCCTGACTTCGACCGCGGGGGGCCCACCGTAGTATGGTCGTAGCTTGATCTTGCACCGGGACGATAAACTTATCGGTTTCCGACCGCTCTAACTGGGATTTAACTGGACGTTTCCCGTCCCTTTGAACAATAAATTTGCCGTACCCCGGCATACATATGCTCCGATTTTCCCCGTGACGATCATGATTTTCTGAAGCCGGACGCTCGTCCGAATATCAAAATGGTCCCTTGAGTGACCGACATATTTCGAATGCTTGCTTCCCTAGACATAGGGCTTTCCGACTGATCCGAGACCGTTATCGGCTTATTTCTCTCGATATAGTTTCCTGGCCATGAGGCCCTGATTCCCAGCGATTAATCAAGGGTGTTCCCCTCTCCGAGGGGATGTAAATAACGCCGTGACCTTTATGGTGCGGCGAGTTCCGGTCCCGACACGAACCACACAATCGTCTGATTAGTCAGATCGAGCGCACAATAGATCGTCACTTTGTGACTGGCACGCCCACGCAATTAATAAACCCAATGAACAAATAAACCACGATTTTAAATAAAAAGTGCGTCCATAATCGATGACATCAGTGATTGAAGCCTTAACTCGGACCTTCCGTCCTTGTTAATGATATTAACCGTTTCTTGCTTCTACATCTAATCCAATGTCGATGAATACACTTACCCTGATTGTCATCAGCATCGGTGACGTGAGTGATTGAAGCCTTAACTCGGACCTTCAGTCCGTGTTAATGATATTAAAACTATTTCTTGCTTCGACATTTCACCCAATGTCGATGAATACACTTACCCTGATTGTCATCAGTATCGGCGACATCAGTGGTTGAAGCCTTAACTCGAACTTCTGTCCTTGTTAATGATATCAAAACTATTTCTTGCTTCAACATTTAGCCCAGTGTCGATAAATACACCTACCCTGATTGCCATCAGCATCAGTGACGTCAGTGGTCGAAACCTTAGCTTGGACCTTTCGTCCTCGTTAATGATATTAAAACCATTTCTGACTTTGACATTTCACCCAATGTCGACGATGCCCCGATTTTTTGTCAACATTGACGAAATCGGTGAACAAGACATTGACTTGGACCCTTCGTCCTCATTAATGAAGAATCTACTTCTTGGCCACGGTATTCATTCAGCCGGTGAATATAATAATGCTCTGGCGTCGGCCTAGAAGGATATATTCCACTCAATTTAGCCTAGCCCTGATTTCGGGGGACATAGCGTGGTAGTGGAGCAAACCCCTCACCCCTTCCCTGAAGGCGTGAGCACTCTCCTATCCTAGCAGCTAACACACCCCAAGATTGGTGAAGCAAGCCTTGTACCTCCATTTACATTGGGGAAGGAAGGAAAATAAATACATGGCTGAAGCCCGGCACATGTATGTAAGGCAAGACTAAAGGAAAATATCATTGCATGAAAGGGGTACATTAAGTCCCTGCGCTGCTACATACAAAAAAAAGGAAGAAAACAAAAGAAGAAAGTACACATCATTGACCCGAATGGCGAGAGATATCATCGAGTGCCGGAAGTCCGATAGAAGGATGGGCAGCTAGATCCTGCAATCGGCGTTCCTCGACTTCCAGTCTCCGCAGCTCCTCCTGAAAAGAGCCAATGCGCTTCTCCGCTAACTTGACCTCGCCTGAGCATCGCACCCCAAGCTGCTCAGTGCAAGCCAAGTCTTCTTCGGCCTGAGCCAGCTCGGCATGGAGTTCAGAAACTCGTTGCCGCAAAAAGGAAGCTCGCTCAGTAGCTCCCTTGATGATACTCTTGCGCTCACTAATGAACTATGTGGAAGCCCATATAGCGGTATGGCATTCTTGCCGTTGAAGCACCAAGGTGGTCAGCTGGTCCCTCAGGTCATGCTCAATAAATTCTCACCGGTTTACATACTTACGTAACAATACTACTCGCGGCACCCAGTCCTACATGGAGCAACCGAAGGCTATGAGGGTGCGTGATATGGACTCAGCTATCCCCCTCAGCTGGATGTAAGATAAGTCTCGACAAGCCAGCATAGTTTGCTTGAGCGTCTCTAAGTTCTGCCACACCATCTCGTCTGAGGACTGCAAGCCAAATGATGGTGCATCGGGGAGATATAACTCCACTCTGCTATCAATTTTGGCCCAGAGGTCATCAATGGGCTCCGAAGAAGATGAAGGCAGTGCCGGCAAGGAGACAAGGGGTGTCATATGCTCTTTCGTCTGTTGTGACCCCTCTGTGTTGATGATGTTGACAATAAGTTTTATTTCATTGGCAATAGCTTGTTTTGATTGATTGGCAACTGTTCTTATTTTGATGAAATTATTTTTATCAGTTTGTCTATGTACCTAACGCAGTCAGAGTCTATACTATCGTGCACACACCCACAGTTCTACATTGCATTGCAGCATGAACATAGAGTCCATACATTTCATTGTGTAGTCTGGACAGTTCTGATGGGTCGACGCTCCCTTCTGATGGGTCGACGCCCCCAAGTCTGCACATTCTGCAGTTCAACGTCTGCATGCTATGAAGTCTATACACTGCATGGTTCACACAGCTGCAAGTCCACACATTGCATTCCTAGCAGACCAGCAAGTCTATACATTGTAGGGTAAAAGCCCAAAGTCAAGACACTACCGCTTTGCTTGCACTTCAGAGTCTATACATCGTTCATGCATGTGCACAGTTCATGGACAAAGTCTATACATCGCAGCATGTATTCATTATTAAAGTCTATACAGACTTCAGCGTATCGTTCATGCATTGTTTGTGAAGTCTGTACATTAGTCTGTGTCTCATGCATCGTCTATGCAAAGTCCATACATTGCATTCAAAGTCTGTACAGCGTTCATCTCAGCCACCGTCTCATTTAGCGTCTCACGTTTGCAAAGTCTATACACTGGTCGGTGGAAGCATGTCTATACATTCTACTGTTCAGCCTGTGACTAAGTCTGTACAGCCAGGGAGACTGTTAAGTCTATACATTCATTCACTGTAGCTTGCACTGGGTAAAGTCTATACATCCTCTAGCTGGAACGTTGAAAGTCTGTACATCGATGCTTTGCCAAAGTCTATACATTGGCATTAGTGTTCCATGTCTATACATCGGACTGGTTGAGCAAGTCTATACAGACGTTGCATCGATCAAGCCTGTACATCGTCAAGTATACACACTGGAAGTCCACACATTCAGTTGTCTTGATCTGATCAAGTCTGTACAGAGTTTCGTTTGGAAAGTCCATACATTGAATGTCTATACATTCGTTTGCCCTGCATCATCTATGAAGTCTGTACAACCCCTTCGCTTGGCAAGTCTGTACATTGTGGATGTCTATACACTTGATTGTCTTGCCTTGGTCAAGCCTGTACAGAGTTTCTTCAGCTAAGTATATACACTGCTTCACAATGTGAAGTCTATACATGCCTTGTTCAAGTCTTCACATGATGATGTCTATACTCTCAACTCCTTCACACTTCAGGAAGTCTGTACATCCTTCAATGCATTGCATGCATCGTTCGTGGAGTCTGTACATTGAGTGAAGTCTGGTGAAGTATGTACAACGGCTGCTTCACATCTGAAGTCTGTACATTACATTTGCACTCACAACGTCTTCACACTTGAAGTCCTTACATCGTCAGTTGACTGTCATGTTTTCATATTGCCTAAGTCTGTACAATGGCTGCTTCACATATGAAGTCTGTACAGCGGATGCTTCACATAGTTGAAGTCTATACATTGAGCAGAGTCTGTACACTGCATTCGAATTCACAAGTTCATACAATGCAGTCTATACAATGCAGTTCATCTTATAAGTCTGTACAGAGTTCTTCACTTAATCTGATAATCCTATAATATGTCTGACAGGGATCTGCTACTGAGATTGCTGACATGGCTCGTGATCCCAGGAGGACGAGGTGATCAGGTGCTGCCATGTGGATGAAATTGCTTCGGTTCTGGCGAATTCTCTGGGCGGGAAATGTGGAAGACACGTGTCCTCATCCACCTGCTGATAGTATATAATGAAGCCTTCGTTTTTAGATGGAGGCTGATCGAAGTGTGGCAAGTCTATACAGTGAGACAAATCTGAGACAGCAGAGAGCCATCGTGATCCAAAGAGAAGAAAAGAAGAGAAGAAGAAAGTGAGAAGAAATGAGTTGAGAGAGTGATATGAGAGCTTGTGAATCAGCGTCTTGGTCCAGATACCAGAGCTGATATTGCTCACTTTGAGCTACAGTCGTTTTGATGTTCTTCCATTCGATTGTGTTTTTCTTGCTTTTCAGTCTTGTTATTTTTCCTTTGAAAACTCTTGTTCAATCAAGCTGTTAGTCAGCGGTGTCAAGCTGTGAGGCAGCGGTGTGCAGAGGTGTTACCTCTGGTCGGCTAAGCTGTAGTGCCCAGCAGAGCAAGCTGTGAAGCTCAGCGGTTGCAGAGGGTGTTCCTCTGGTCGGGATAAGCTGTAAGCCCCAGCCGTTGTTGGCAAGCTGTAGTGCCCAGCAGATTGAAGTTGTGTATCAGCAGTAATCCACATTCGAGTTGAATGTGGGGTGGACGTAGGTCGGATTGACCGAACCACCTAAAAGTCTTTGTGCCTTTCGTGTGTTTGCTTGTCTGTTTAGCAGATCTTGTTTCCATCATTCGGTGCTTTGACTGTGGTTGTCCAATGTTCTTTTAATTCTGCATTTGAATCTAGGCATAAATTTTTAATTAGCCTATTGATCTATTCACCCCCCCTCTAGATCCACATTCTGTGGTGAAAGAGCCTTCCATCTAACTCCAACACTTGGTATCAGAGCTAGACTCTTCTACAGGGACTTACCGCCCGAAGAGGATAAGCACAGATGGACGGAAGAGGGATGATAACTGAAGGACACTCCACATCCAAGCCCCCGTACTTCGATGGAACCAACTACGCATACTGGAAGCACCGTATGCAGGTATTCTTGAGAGCTAAAGACTATGAAATCTTGAAGGTGGTTAGCAAGGGACCTTTCGAGCTGTCCCCTAATGAAGATGTATGGACCAAGGAGGAAATTAGAAGGTCCACGCTCAACTGGAGTGCAATCAATGCAATCCAGTGTTCTCTGCATCCCACCGAGTTCTCACGAATATCTGCCTGCTCCTCAGCGAAGGAAATATGGCATGCACTTGAAGTCATCTACGAGGGGACTTCACAAGTCAGAGAGACCAAGACTAATCTACTGGTTTCAGAATACGAGGCTTTCAAGATGAAGCCTAATGAGACAATTAAAGAAATGTATGCTCGGTTGACTATTATCACAAATGGTCTCAGAGGTTTCGGGAAGAAGTATTCTGAATATGATATAGTCAGGAAGATCTTGCGATCCTTGACTCCAATTTGGCACACAAAGGCCACCGTTATGGAAGAGTCAAGAGATCTGCACAATACAAGGGCAGATGAGCTTATCGGATCTCTAATGGCATATGAGATGAATCTGCCGAAGATAGAGGAGGCTGATAGAAAGAGGAAGCCAATAGCTCTGAAGGCTGGTGCTAGCAAATCCAGTCGATCCAGCCCCAACGGATCATCAACTGAAGAGAGCTTGTCTGAAGAAGAAATGTAAAATGATGATATGGCTATGATTACTAGGGAATTTCGACGTTTTCTCAAGAAAGAAGGAAGAAGATTCAGCCGAAGAAATCCCAGTGGTGGCCGCCGAGACACAAGGTACAAATTAAACCCTGTAAAGAAAGCTGAGACTAATGTTTGCTATCAATGCAGGAAGGCTGGTCACTTTAAAGCTGAATATCCGACAAATCAGAACCTCAAGGACAAGCCCAAGAAAAAGAACACAAGAGGGAAAGCTATGGTGAGTACTTGGAGTGATGAGGATGAGGGATCCTTGAGCAACACTTCGGACAGTGAAGTTGAAGCTGAGAAGCCAATCTGTCTCATGGCAATCAGCTCAGAAGATAGAGAGGAAGAATCTGATGAGGTATCCTCTCGTTTTGAAAACTTTACTATTGCTGATTGGATGGATGCTTATAATGAACTTGCTGATAGAGTAGATGATGTCAGAAAAGAAAATAGGCATCTACGAAGAAAAATTAACATCATGCAAAATGATACTTCGTTATCTGATAAAATTGCATGCTTAGAGAATGAGAACAGTAAGCTGAAACTCACATGTTCTGAGTTTGAAGAAATCAAGAAAGAACTGAAAATCTCTAAGGAAGAAAATGTGAGATTAGACAATGAAATTGATGCATGGAAATTGAAAATTCAGAATTATGAAAGTGAGATAAAAATTACCTCTGAAAAATATGAAGCTGTCCTCAATGTAAATAATGAATTGAAAAAGTCTATTGATGAAATTCAGAAAGACAATGAGGATAAGCTGAAAGCCATTGAGAAAATGACCCAAGGATCTGAAAATTTAAATGCTCTATTGGGGTCGAAGGTTAATTTCTGGAGAGAGGGCCTAGGATTTAACTCTAGTGTAACTAAGAGCTTTGGAATGAAAACTATTTCCTTCGTTGCACAAAAGGAGAGAGGACCTCTGATTAACATGAATTCTAATAATGCTGTAAACACTAATGTGAATCTGAAAAAGCCCAATGCAGAGGAGAAGGGCAAACAGAAAGTTGGTGAGCCTAGTAGAATTGGCACTTCCAAACCTAGCTCTAGTGCTCAACCAAAGGCTAGGGGTCAGCCTGCTCAGGTAAATAAACCCCATGTCAATGCCAAAAAGTCTTCACCACCACCATCACAGAAAAAGACCCAAAAAAAACCTATCCACTAAACCTTATGAACTGATACACATGGACCTATTTGGGCCAACCAGGTCTGTCAGTTTATCAGGGAAGAGATATGGGTTTGTCTTAGTAGACGATTTTTCTAGGTATACTTGGGTATTTTTTCTGTCACACAAGAATGATGCATTTTCAGAATTTCAGGAGTTCTGTATTAGAATAAATCAAAAAATTGAAAATATTTTGACTGATCATGGAGGTGAGTTTGAAAACTCACACTTTGAAGAATTTTGCAGGTCTAGTGGGATTCATCATAAGTTCTCCTCACCCAGGACACCTGAGCAAAATGGTGTTGTCGAGAGGAGGAACAGAACTCTAGTGGAGATGGGCCGAACACTTCTAGTTGAAGGTGAACTGCCAAGAAAATTCTGGGCTGAAGCAGTCAACACAGCCTATTATGTAATTAACAGGGCAATGGTAAGACCTTCCACCCAGAAAATCCCCTATGAGATTTTGAAAGGTAAGAAACCTTCAATTGCCCATTTCAAGGTCTTTGGTTGTAAATGTTTTATACATATAAATGATAAGAGGGACCTTGATAAATTTGAGCCAAAAGGTGAACCAGGAATTTTTCTTGGTTATTCTGAAAACACCCGAACTTAAAGAGTGTTCAACTTAAACACAAAAATTGTTGAAGAATCTCCACACATTATCTTTGATGAATCCTTGATGGAAACTAACCATGGTCATTGCAGGAATGAAGATGGGAACATTTTAAAAGATGATAACTCTGCAGACCAGTCTGATGGTGAGGAAGAAAAAGAGGAGCAGAATGAAGAAGAACCTGAAGTTCTGGGGGAGGTAAGTGAAATTCCTGAAACTCAGATTGTTAATATCAGATATCTTAAAGATCACCCTGTGAATAATGTCATTGGCAATCTGAATGATCCCTCTAGGACTAGAGATCACTTTAGAATTCAGGATGAATTAAATACATATGCTCTTGTCTCTCAAATTGAACCCAAGTCCGTTGACTGTGCCCTCAAGGATGTGCATTGGATTAATGCCATGCATGAGGAGCTTAATCAGTTCGACAGGAACAAGGTGTGGCACTTGGTCCCACCTCCTGATCATGGAACAGTCATAGGGACTAAGTGGGTATTCAGGAATAAATCTGATGAATTATGGAATATTGTTAAAAATAAAGCCAGACTTGTTGCTCAGTGGTATAACCAGAAGTTTGGTATTGACTTTGAACAGTCATTTGCCCCTGTAGCCAGATTAGAAGCTGTTAGGACTTTATTGGCTTATGCATGCTCCCTAGGAATAATCCTCCAGCAGATGGATGTAAAATCTGCATTCTTGAATGGGGAAATTAGTGAGGATGTCTATGTAAGACAGCCCCCTGGGTTTGAATGTCTAGATTTCCCTAATCATGTTTACAAATTAAATAAAGCTCTCTATGGTCTTAAGAAAGCTCCCAGAGCTTGGTATGACAGGTTGAGCAAGTTCCTTACTGATCAAAATTTCACTAGAGGAGTAGTTGATCAGACCTTGTTTACAAAGGTGAGTCATTCTGACATTCTTATTGTACAAATTTATGTGGATGACATTACTTTTGGGTCAACTAACCCCAAATTATGTGAGGAATTTTCTAAAATAATGACTAATGAGTTTGAAATGAGCTCAATAGGTGAGCTCAAATTGTTTCTTGGACTGCAGGTTACATAAATAAAGGATGGAATGTTTATCACTCAGTCCAAGTACACAAGGGATCTACTCAAGAAATACAAGATGGACAACCTCAATGAGATAGCTGCTCCAATGGGTACCTCTACAAGCTTGGATGAAGACACTAAAGGTAAACCTGTTGATCAAAAGCTATACAGAGGTATGATCGGATCCCTTCTCTACTTAACAGCATCTAGGCCTGATATTCAATTTGCTGTAGGTTTATGTGCTAGGTTTCAGGCCAGTCCTAAAGAAACTCATCTTAAAGCAGTAAAAAGGATTTTTAGATATCTACTAGGCACCCAAGAGCTAGGATTATGATATCCTGCTTGGTGTGAGTTAGAGCTTCTAGCTTACACTGATGCTGATTATGCTGGGTGTCGAGTAGATAGAAAAAGGACTAGTGGCTATTGTCAATTCCTTGGCGGCTATCTAGTATCTTGGGTATCTAAGAAGCAACACACTGTAGCCTTATCTACAGCTGAGGCTGAATATGTTGATGCAGGTAATTGTGCTGCCCAAGTACTATGGATCAAGCACCAACTAGATGATTATCAGATAAAACTGGAATGCATTCCAATTTTATGTGATAATACTAGTGCCATATGCCTTGTCAAAAATCATGTTCACCATTCAAGGACTAAGCATATAGAGATAAAACATCATTTTCTGAGAGATGTTGTGAATAAGAAGGAAATCGAACTGAATTTCATTGAAACAGACAAACAAATAGCTGATATCTTCACTAAGCCACTTGGAAATGAAAAGTTCAAATTTCTTAGAAGAGAACTTGGCTTGTGTAAGTTTCAGCATGATGAATAAAATTTTCAGCTGTTTTGAATATAATCTCTGATTTGGACCTACATCTGATAGACTATATAAAACTTTGTGAAGGTTGAGTGGTGCAACAGACTCATGATCATGCATGACACTCATATTATTTTCTCATGATCATCACTGCATATCATTTAGTCAGTAATGTGCCTAAAATAACATGCATATAGAACTGTTTTGCACTACATTTCTCTGCATAACCCTGGTGGTCACATTGCATGATAGTACAGTCTAAATAAGCATAAACTTCAAAAATCATTTGATCAGTCATCTTTTGCAAAACTTGCATGCATATAGACAGGGAGAGTCTTGTCAGAATTTCAAGGTGAACTGCTGCGTCGACGCTGCTATACTGTGGCGTTGACGCAGTGAACTAGATCTGTGAATATCTCTGTTTCATTATTCTGATGAGTTGACGCTGCAATGGCGTGGAGTCGACGCACTGACACTATCTTAGTGTCTTATACTGTTGCTTCTTCAACTGATGCGTAGACGCCTTGAACTCCCAGCGTCGACGCTGTCTATTCAATCCTTGACTCTGAATGATTGAGTCTGATAGTATGGCAATCTTTTAATCAGTTCTAACATTAAGCAATAGAAACCAGGCCCCTTCCCTCATAAGAACTGTAATTGCTTAAAGACTGACTTAATGGTTTAAATTTTATAATCTTTCGAGTTGAAAGACTACAATCAGTAAATAAGGATGCTGAAAATTTATAAAGCACTCAACCCTCATCTTATTTCATGTCAGACAAAGTTAATTATATCTAAAATCTGAAAACTCATCTGAAGTCATGTTAGAGATACTAAGTATGTGTATTGTCCTTAAACAAGTCATTCTGAAACAAATAAAGGACAGCTAAAGAAGATATTGAAAAAAAATATTAAAAATAAATTGAAAAATAGCATTGGCAGAGCAATGACTGGTAAATCACTAAGAAACTGAGTGATCTATCAAAGAAGTGGAAAACACTCATGTCATGAGGTGTATCAGCTATCTCTGTATAAAATGATCAAAACAGTAGGGTGGTTTCATTGAGTACCTGGGGGTAACTGGCGTCTGATAAACGTGTACCCTCAAGCAAAAAGATGTAAATCACTTATATTGAGTTTGATCATAGCAGAATGGTCCATCATGTTGAGTATCTAGGGGTATTGGCGTCTGATAAACGTATACCCTTAAGCAAAAAGACAAATGGCACCTGACTGCCCAAAATGAACTCATAGTGAAAATGATGTTTCTTCAAAGAATTTTCATGGATGTCAATTGTTTAATTTCAATACATGACCTGGTTTCTCTTAACACATTTTACTGAGTCTATGAAAGTAAGATATTCTGAAACTGACTCTTTCATGCAAATGTGATTCTGGTTTATTGTTTTATCATGCACAGTTACCCTATCCAATGAATGTAGTGCATGAACTCTTATTTTTATAACCTTTAAACCAGAACCTCACTTTCTAAGCAGTTTCTCAATTCATATGACTGAAGGTTCTGTGCTTTAGCCGCTTAATTTCTGAACTACTTGCTAAGAATGCAAGTTAGCTGAGTCTTCTTGTTCCTTCCATTGCATCTTCTTTCCCTCCTCTTTGTTGATGGCAAAGGGGGAGAATATATTGTCTACTTTATAAGTTCATTCCAGGGAAGTGTTTGCATCATGTCTATGGCAAAGGGGGATATTTTGTGAGCAGAAAGTTGTGTTCATATCTCATCATGTCATTCATAGCATCTGCATGACAATCTGAATAACGAATCATGTCTTTCATCAAAAATACATCTGTTTGACAGGATGTTGCTATTCTATATAATAGGGTGTTGCCATCATCAAAAAGGGGGAGATTGTTGTGACCCCTCTGTGTTGATGATGTTGACAATAAGTTTTATTTCATTAGCAACAGCTTGTTTTGATTGATTGGCAACTATTCTTATTTTGATGAAATTATTTTTATCAGTTTGTCTGTGTACCTAACGCAGTCAGAGTCTATACTGTCGTGCACACACCCACAGGTCTACATTGCATTACAGCATGAACATAGAGTCCATACATTTCATTGTGTAGTCTGGACAGTTCTGATGGGTCGACGCTCCCTTCTGATGGGTCGACGCCCCCAAGTCTGCACATTCTGCAGTTCAACGTCTGCATGCTATGAAGTCTATACACTGCATGGTTCGCACAGCTGAAAGTCCACACATTGCATTCCTAGCAGACCAGCAAGTCTACACACTGCAGGGTAAAAGCCCAAAGTCTAGACACTGCCGCTTTGCTTGCACTTCAGAGTCTATACATCATTCATGCATGTGCACAGTTCGTGGACAAAGTCTATACATCGTAGCATGAATTCATTATTAAAGTCTATACCGACTTCAGCGTATCATTCATGCATTGTTTGTGAAGTCTGTACATTAGTCTGTGTCTCATGCATCGTCTATGCAAAGTCCATACATTGCATTCAAAGTCTGTACAACGTTCGTCTCAGCCACCGTCTCATTCAGCGTCTCACGTTTGCAAAGTCTATACACTGGTCGGTGGAAGCATGTCTATACATTCGACTGTTCAGCCTGTGACTAAGTCTGTATAGCCAGGGAGACTGTTAAGTCTATACATTCATTCACTGTAGCTTGCACTGGGTAAAGTCTATACATCCTCTAGCTGGAACGTTGAAAGTCTGTACATCGATGCTTTGCCAAAGTCTGTACATTGGCATTAGTGTTCCATGTCTATACATCGGACTGGTTGAGCAAGTCTGTACAGACGTTGCATCGATCAAGCCTGTACATCGTCAAGTATACACACTGGAAGTCCACACATTCAGTTGTCTTGATCTGATCAAGTCTGTACAGAGTTTCGTTTGGAAAGTCCATACATTGAATGTCTATACATTCGTTTGCCTTGCATCATCCATGAAGTCTGTACAACCCCTTCGCTTGGCAAGTCTGTACATTGTGGATGTCTATACACTTGATTGTCTTGCCTTGGTCAAGCCTGTACAGAGTTTCTTTAGCTAAGTATATACACTGCTTCACGATGTGAAGTCTATACATGCCTTGTTCAAGTCTTCACATGATGATGTCTATACTCTCAACTCCTTCACACTTCAGGAAGTCTGTACATCCTTCAATGCATTGCATGCATCGTTCGTGGAGTCTGTACATTGAGTGAAGTCTGGTGAAGTATGTACAACGGCTGCTTCACATCTGAAGTCTGTACATTGCATTTGCACTCACAACATCTTCACACTTGAAGTCCTTACATCGTCAGTTGACTGTCATGTTTTCATATTGCCTAAGTCTGTACAATGCCTGCTTCACATATGAAATCTGTACAGCGGATGCTTCACATAGTTGAAGTCTATACATTGAGCAGAGTCTGTACACTGCATTCGAATTCACAAGTTTATACAATGCAGTCTATACAATGTAGTTCATCTTATAAGTCTGTACAGAGTTCTTCACTTAATCTGATAATCCTATAATATGTCTGACAGGGATCTGCTACTGAGATTGCTGACATGGCTCGTGATCCCAGGAGGACGAGGTGATTAGGTGCTACCATGTGGATGAAATTGCTTCGGTTCTGGTGAATTCTCTGGGCGGGAAATGTGGAAGACACGCGTCCTCATCCACTTGCTGATAGTATATAATGAAGCCTTCATTTTCAGATGGAGGCTGATCGAAGTGTGGCAAGTCTATACAGTGAGACAAATCTGAGACAGCAGAGAGCCATCGTGATCCAAAGAGAAGAAAAGGAGAGAAGAAGAAAGTGAGAAGAAATGAGTTGAGAGAGTGATATGAGAGCTTGTGAATCAGCGTCTTGGTCCAGATACCAGAGCTGGTATTGCTCACTTTGAGCTACAGTCGTTTTGATGTTCTTCCATTCGATTGTGTTTTTCTTGCTTTTCAGTCTTGTTATTTTTCCTTTGAAAACTCTTGTTCAATCAAGCTGTTAGTCAGCGGTGTCAAGCTGTGAGGCAGCGGTGTGCAGAGGTGTTACCTCTGGTCGGCTAAGCTGTAGTGCCCAGCAGAGCAAGCTGTGAAGCTCAGCGGTTGCAGAGGGTGTTCCTCTGGTCGGGATAAGTTGTAAGCCCCAGCCGTTGTTGCCAAGCTGTAGTGCCCAACAGATTGAAGCTGTGTATCAGCAGTAATCCACATTCGAGTTGAATGTGGGGTGGACGTAGGTCGGATTGACCGAACCACCTAAAAGTCTTTGTGCCTTTCGTGTGTTTGCTTGTCTGTTTAGCAGATCTTGTTTCCATCATTCGGTGCTTTGACTGTGGTTGTCCAGTGTTCTTTTAATTCCGCATTTGAATCTAGACATAAATTTTTAATTAGCCTGTTGATCTATTCACCCCCCCTCTAGATCCACATTCTGTGGTGAAAGAGCCTTCCATCTAACTCCAACATCGTCTGTACGACGGAGTCGATAGCTGTCGAAGTAGGAACTTCAAATCCTCAATCCAACCGAGGGACAAGGTCTATAGACTCGAAGCCAGCACTCCCAGAAGCGAACTCTAGCTGCCCCGTCGGTTCTAATGTTTCCTTCAAATTGGTCCCGGGGTGATAGATAGGACGATCGTTTCTCCCGGGAGCTCTATGTTTTCTGAAGGAGGCCCTTCATGCCAGTTAATCAGGGCCACATGTTCCGACTCGGACTCCACTACAGACGGCAGAACTGTTGTCCCAATGTCAACCTCTTCAAGATTTCTTGCACCTTCTGAGGAAGGCGGTTCGTGCTGTCCCACTGGGGCTGGCTGCTCCAATTCAACGCTGGCCGTGGTAGTCAAAGCAGCGCCATCCCCGGCTGGTTCCACTCCTGATGCACCCTTGGTAATGGCCACGCCAGCTGGTTCTGGCCCGGACTCCGCTGACTGGATTTGGAGTTGTTGTCCCGAAGACTCACCTGTGTCCAACACAGAGCCGGGCCCGCCCGAGAATTTCAAATCAATCGGCCTTAATATGGGCACCATGCCCGCGATGGAGGCGAAGGCCGACCTTGTTGCTTGAAAGGGGGAGAAAGCGGTGGTAGCAGTCATTGCTGGCAAATTCAACCCCACTAAAATCATGGGCTCATGAGGAAAGGAACAAAAGAAATAAGCCAAGAGCTATGTTAGACCTTCAGATACACATGCTAGAAGACATGGCTGAAGCTCACATGGAAGAGCACAAAGATTACCTCCAAAGAGACGAGACTTGAACTAGTGGCCCCCAGGGTTCCCATGTCTGGCTGCGTCAAAGCTAAAGAAATTTCCCACTCGGGACCTGGTGCGCCTAAAGGGCCCAATGCTCACCGGGGAGGGCTGAATGCAGCAAAATCGCTCCCATATGATAGGGAAGGTGTGCTAGCCTCCGACCCTACATCCTGCTCATCCTCATCGCTGGAGGGTTCATAGTCTACAAGTTCCTTCGAGGAAGAACTTTCAGTCAGTTTTGCTGCTGCCGTGCCTAGGCCCGTAAGGCGCACTGAATTGTCAAGCGACACCCCTGAAGAGACTCTCTAAAGGGCTAACACGGCCAGCCGTTTGGAGCACCGTCGGGTTGGCCGGGTACTCTGGGCAGGAGATGTTGCAGGAGGAACTTCGGCAGGTTCCAAAGGGACAATGTCTGAATGATTAAGCAGATAAAAATGGAGTGAGTAGAAGAGCAGGGAAATGAAGTACCTGTAATAGGGGCCCCGCGGGCTATAATATTACCTTCATGACCATGACTAGGCATTGGAGAAGGAAGGTCCGTCGTGACCGAAACGGTGGGTGTTTCGGTGCCCCCAACTTCCTCTGCACCGTCACTAGTTACCGCTTCCTCGATAGTTGGGACAGAAGAGATTGTGGTGCTTTGATGAAAGGAGCAGAAATAGCAAAGCCCCGAGGTTATACCTCGGAAAAGAGCTCAAGGGAGATATACCTGCTGCAGGAGCCGTTTGTTCCTGTGATATCTCGAACTCTTGGAAGGTCGGAATATTGGGCAATGGAATGACAGGCTCCGCAGGCGCAGTCCTCTTCTCTACTACAACTTTTGCTCGGGCCCTCTTAGCCTGAGAAATTGCCTCCTTGACCTTAGACCTCTCCCGCTTTTGAGAACCCCTGGCGGGTAAAGGCGTGGTAGTCGGGGCAACAGGCGGAGATTCTAAATAGCTTGGCTTCTGGGCCTTGTTAATTAAAGATCGATACTCTAAAGTTACTTTAGAGGCCGAGAAATCTGCAGAGAAATGATGCATCCTCATGGTGGCTATATGAATGAGACGCATATATATATAACTAAAGGAGCAAGCAAGAATGACACATCATGTACCTGGCAGGCCCGAATACAATGGAGAGAGGGCCCAATAATACAAGGAGGGCTCTTTATTCCTGGAGGCTCCCTCCCGAATCAGCCAGCAGATGTCACCAATTTTGGCAAAATGTTCGGCTAGAAGTGCTAGGTCCCCATGGCCACTAGCAGAAAGACAATAGTACAAGCTGAGGTGGTCCATACCCCACCCGTCTTCATACTTGATGGCAATGAAGAGAGGCCTCTTCAATATATCCTCAGCCTTGTCAGTAATCGAAAGGCCATGAATGTGCAACAAGACAAAGAGCCAAGAGGTTTGACTATAGGGTGAGACCCCGATCTTATTTCCTTACAAAACTCCTATACAGGCACAGGCGATCAGTCTCCGGGGGCCATGAAGCCGGGGCTGTGATAGGCTCCTCCACTGGTAGCGGAAACTGCTGAAGAGCAATCCTCTCGCTGCTAACTTTGCACAGGCCCCGAAGAGCCTCTGTGAAGCTGTCTTTATTAATCTCTGGAAGCACCGACTGTGGCTTGGACTTCTCCCGTTTGATAGCTTTCCATGCCGCCAGATAAGCCTATACCTCAGCATCTTTACGAGACTTCAGCCTCCGCAGATGATAAGGGTCAATTTCAAACACGGTGGAAGGTTGGGAGCTCAAGAACCGACGCTCGGTAATGTCCCAGCAGTCGTTCCGAGAAAGCCGATAGAAGCCAGTGCGAGCATTCCACCATTTAATATATTCTGGCGTCACTCAGGGAAAACACCCAGGAACTGGCATTCCAAAAGAAGCAGCCTCGCGGCGATGAAAATAATCCCACCATGTACGGGCTTCTTCGACAGCGGCTGATCCTCCTCTGGATTGACTCTCCAATGGGAACTGTGCCGAAGAGGAAGAAATCTGTTGGTCATAACCAAAATTTCTGCTGAACCTGAAGGGGTAATAGGGCTCTAAGTAACTGCTGATGCCCTTTCTAAATACCAGAACACTGGGTCTAATGGACAAAGCCCAGTCTACCAGCTCTAGCTCTAATGACGGCTTATCACTGAGCTTGCCCGAGATAGGGTGAATATACTGCTCAACTTCGCTGAATTTGCATTCTCTTAGCCGACTCACCAAAGGGCTTGAATGAGCAGCCAAACACCAGAAATGCAGGGCCACAGGAACATTCATTGGCACTTTCGTCAGTTGCCCCCTGATTGAGAAAAAGCTGATCTGACACCTGTTGTGGCTCGGCATCGAACTCTAACTTTCTCAGGAACAAGTTTGGAGATTGTAGTAACCTAAGAGCAAACTCCGAAAATAATGAACACACCCAGGCTTTGAAGAAATGAAGAGGGCCCACGGTCCGCAAGGTTCTTGGGAGACGGCTACGGTGGATATCTCCCAACATATTGTAAGTCAAACATAATGTTGTGGGGCAGAGGGAAACCTTCACACCCCATGCCATTAAGCACGCCGGATATATGGCTTCGGCGCGAATGACTATTTCATCGCCTTGTGGCATAACAAATGTGCACAACCAATATGTCAAGTAGGCCGCACAATGAGTAATGGGGTCCAATCCCGCTGGGTTAGGACCACTCTGGCGCCCTCTGCGAAGAAAAGAAGATAAATGAGTCTTCCGGTGAGACCGCATTTTCAGTCTGTTCAGAGCCATTCCGACAGAAGGAAAATCTTTGTAGTTTGGCTCGCCTTCGAAGAAGTATTCTAGCCATAAGCCCAGGAGCACCCGTTTCCGCTCCTTACGCGAGCGGGACGAAGAAGACTCTGCAGTACCTTGAATGGACAGCCACAGTGTACGGTACACCTTCATGAGGTACCGATAGGCAAATCTGACATGATAGGGGCCCTCGCCGTCGGTGCGGTCTTTAATCCAGTCAGGCTAGCAGACCTCCTCATACGGCTCGCCATCAATTGGAAGACCAAAAAGTTGATGTAGACTCCACAAGTCTAAGGAAGTCTCCCTTCCGTAGTATAAAAGGTGTTGTACTCGGGACAAAACATCTCCATCATGCCGCAGCACAAGCCCTTCGAGATGGGGTAGCGAAAGCGGGATGCGTATACACTTTGGTACACTCTGGCCTTCATCAGGATGGGACCATAATTCTGGAGTACGTACTCAGTAAATTCAACAGCCCCGTCTCTAAAAGCATGAGGATCGGTGGCTTTACAATCAGCAAACCAGCCCACGGCAATCTGATGTTTGAACCTGACTGCCAAACAATCTAAAAGAAATTGGCTCTTCTCTGAACCCCCACTTCAACGGGGCTAGGAAAAGGCCGAATACGGGCTTCTCTTTGTGAATAATGCCTGCTGATAGGTCCCACCTGGCCGGAGTAAATTTAGGGGTGCGAGTCAACATGCCCTATTCCAGACTCAGTTCTAGCACACCGGTAACAGCGTCCCATTGTCTGGTGTCTCTCGGGAAATAAATCGGTCTGCTTCTCACTACTGAACCGATCAAGCTGTCTCGGTCTGAGAGAATACTGTACTCAGCTGCACGTAATGTGATAATATCCCGCTTTCCCATTAAGTATAAATCTTGGAGGAAAGCCATCAAGTGCTTGTCCTTCGAAAAATCGACTCGGTAGCTCTGACTCCGATCGAAGGAGAAGTTATCTCTGCCAGAAATGGTCAGACGACTGGCGTCCATTGAATCGATCTTTGAATCTGACGATTCTGAAACAATGGCCAGGCGGTCCCGACCTTGATTGAGTTCATTCACATTATGCCATGTTACCACCGGTCGAGCCATGGAAGACGCGCCCGTCCCTTGGGCAGCCGCATAAGAGGTTGTTAGAGACATTAGCTGCAACCAAAGAAAAGATAAAGTCAGAACAAAGGTGAATGATGCTAAGAAAATTCCTGAAGAAAATTCGACAGAGTTTCCCCTTAGTCAGGAGGGTCCGAGAACAAAGGGGAACACGTCCACTGGCTAGGCTAGGATGGTCCCTAAAGCAAAGCCACAGGCGATAAACACTTGGGCCGAATGGACAACAGGAGTATCGGTCCCGAGGACTAGCCTACGAGGGACCTCCTGCAGCCATTGTGTGAAATGAGGGACGAGCCCCTGCAACGGTTGATGAAGTTGGGTTTTTGGGCCCACGATCAACCCTAAATGCCATTGGGTCTGAGGCCTGCTAATGCCACGACGGCGGCCGCCATCGCCGCATGTCGCTGCCACCTCGCCCTCGGCCACCGCAGCTCGGCACCGCTGCCGTTAACAAATGGAGGGGAACCGCGGCAGTAGAAAAGGGAGAATGGCATCGCCTCCCTTAATCGTCTCTTCCGCCCTAGCCACCGCAGGAAGAACACGAGGCAGGGGAAGAAATCACTCGCCGTCGCTGCCCTTGTCGGTCGTGGAAAGAGGGGGAAGAAGAAGGTGGAAACCCACCGCTTGTGACGCCGTGCTCGCCAGAGATGGAGGAGAAGACGACAACCCACTGGAAACCACCGCAAAAGAGCTCACCAACGAAGATGAAAAGAATGAAGAAGAAAGGGTTTTCAAAAAACCCTGAAACGAAAAGGCTTTTAAAGGAAAAGGGGAAGAGTTCGAGTCAGAGAGGCCGCCACCGACTCAACCTAAAGTCACCACCGTCTCGAAGGGTCAAGGCGCCCTTGACTTGACAAGTTAAAATCACCACCGACTCGACGAGCTGAAGAGTCACCGGTTCGGCACACTGAAGGCGCTACCGAATCAAGGTCTCCACCGACTCAGCATATCAAGGAAGCCACCGCCTCAAGCTAAATGGCCACCGACTCGATGAGCTGAAGCTCCACTGACTCAGCACGTTGAGGATGCTACCGACACACATCTCCAAATCACATCGCCGACTCAAGATGAAGTGGGCCCCACGTGTCAAGCCCGATAAAGCAAATACATTCACGGACCCCGCTCCACTCATCCCTCGCACGCGACGTCTGCGGCTGGGGGGAATTTGTTGACACATAAAATATGATTGGGCGGTAACCATGTGCCCGAAGGAGTCAACCAGAAGTCAAGGATAGATCCACTCAGACCGCTGAAGCCTCATGCCACCCTACAGGAAGTGCCAGGGACTCAGCGTTCCGTCATCTCGGGTTTACACACCCACCACAACTCGTTAAGGCCTATTGATGGTCAGAGCCTATGAAACTGACATCGAGATGATCGTGCCCAATATACCTCTTACCCTGTCCGACCGAGACGAGAATGTAACAGGCGGCTCCCGCCTAATGAAGAAACCTCCCTGAGATGAAGAAATGTCCCTGGCACCTCGGAATAAAGAACCAAGGGCAATATCAGCGAAAAATCCGAGTGATCCGATCAAGACACGCGGAACACCGATATGGTCCGTAAGTGGCCAGAAAGTCATCATATCATGATGAAAATACTTCGAGGGATACCCCTAATAACGAAGACACCCCACGGGTCCACAGCGTTGAGTTGGCGGCCCGGATCGACGTGCCGAATGCCAAATCAGGAGAAAACCTGGGTTACCCGATTCGGGTACACATCGGGCCGGAAAGGTCCGTAAGTGGCCAAAAGGATGCCCAGCCAGGATGAAAATACTTCCAGGGATAGTCCACTCGATAAGGATATCCCGCACATATGCGAAGTTGAGTTGGTCGCATGAACTATAGTGCCGAAGGCTGAATCAATGCAAATCCTGGGAAAATCGGTACGGGTTCTGCACGTCCCAGAAATCTGCAGAAGCCCCGAATCAACACTTCAACACGTAGTCCGGGACTACTGCACCAACCCCGAAGCTACTCCGGACGAAGAGCACTCACTGGGTTAATTTTGGGATAAAATATTAAAATAATGAAAATACCCTTGAATGGCCGAGTCGGTGGCGCTACCTCGTTCGAATCGGCGGCGGCCTTTGCAGCTGAGTCGGCGGCGGCCTTTGTAGCTGAGGCAGTGGTGCCTTTGTAGCTGAGGCGGTGGTGCCTTTGTAGCTGAGGCGGTGGCGCCTTTGACGCTGAGGCGGTGGCAGCTCACCCATCCCGTCAGGTTTTCGATACCCTGCTTTGGGCATCTACCTATAAAAGGACCCCTTGGCCCTCAGAAAAGGGGGAGGGGCAGAGAATTAGAAGAAGGAAGAATCCATCGAGAGAAGAGAGGGGAGCTATCGAGCGAAGAGAGAAAACCAAGAAAGAAGGATAAGGAAGAGAGGACCAGGAAGAGAAAGAAGCAGGTGGGTCTTGGAGGGGGTCTACGTGTTCCTCTGGCTTTGTGTTCTTCTTTTCTCAATTCTTACCTTTCCTTTTAAGTAGTTTCTTTTCCTTTCCCCTTGGAGTTTCTCCAAGCGCTGTAATCCCCTGTCCCCATTCTGCTGTAATCGACAGAGAGGGAGAATAAAAGAAGGCTCCGTCCCTTTTTTTGCCGTGGCTCAAACTTATCCCTTTTCTTATTGTTCTATTTCTTGCCAACCGCAGTTGTCTCTATCGATTGCGCTCTAAGATTCTGGGTCTTTCCTTGAGCTTTAGGAGGCCCTTTGGGCTAAATTAATACCAGATCCTATGATCACTCGTTTTGGAGTATCTTGTTCCTTTCCGTGAAATAATGGCTTGAAGCCACGCCCTTCGTGGGCGACAATAAATCATCCCTCCCCAGGGGATGTTCTTTCATCGATAGCGTAGTCTCGTTTATAATAATGGGTTTCGCTCGAATGAACTATGAATAAGAGAATGATGAGTGCCCTTTCACTCATTTCTGTCCGTTGTAAGGGCACCAGTGCACTCTGATAGTTGATACGATAGTCGTTATTGCTTTCTTCCAGAATTGCCGTATGCCTTTCCCCCTCAGTGTTTGATGATTTATCCCTGAGGGTCTCAACCCCCGTTTGCCTTGTCTCTGGTGGCAGTGAGCACGAGCTACCCATGGTAGTCATGACTACTCACAGGGTGAGGCTTGTCCCATGGCGAGGCATGGTGGTACACTTTGTTCCTGGAACTGTTACTGCTCGACGAATGGTTTTCTACGATTGCTTCTACTTGTCCCTGACTGGGGAGGGATACAACCCTTTTGTCAGCCTGCTCAATCTCCTTGAGCTAACGCCACTCCGGGTTCCAGGGGTTCTGTCGTTTCATCACATGTTCCCCTGGAAGCCCTTTGCACCGAGTGAGCAAATAAAAACGCCATCTATATGGCTACAATCAGAGACCCTTCGCTCCCTTGGATCATCACGAGTCTCTAGTAGGCTGGCCCTCGAGACTCTGTTCGTGATGACTTCAGGGACTGGGGCAGTCCATCTGGACTCCTCAGTGTTTATGGCTTGGCACCGTCAACCGTGTGCCATGCCGCTTGTTTAATTGAACATCTCCCCGTGCTGGGGAGATGCTGCCCAAATTTTCTTGGATGGCATTATGTTTTCCTGATGATTTTTCCTTGAATTTCTGACACCTGTCTAGTGCTGGAGTATGAACCTCGCATCGATGAAGAAAAGGGGAGAGTAGACGAATGAATAAGAGAAGAGCATATATATATATATATATATAAGACGATAACGTCAGAATTTCTCTTACCATCTGGGTAGTCATGCCTTTGAGTTCCTAAATTTTTTTGGACTTTCATACAAATGCCCTACTTGATGCAAAGCCATAAACAAAATTTCTTAGCCGAAGTTTAAACGATGGAGCCTTGCGAAACGGTGGCGTCGCCACCGAATTAACCCCCACGAATTTTGATTCAGTGGCGACGCCACCGAATCACCCTTTTCTTTGCCCATCACCGACTCCAGTGCCTCCTCTTCAACCCAGCACCGACCTGGCCGTTAACCTTATTCATTAGCTTTGACGCTATCATCTCACCTTTGCCGCAAGTCTCGATGTTACCGCCTCTTTCTTCTTCACTAGCACCGACTTGGCCGTCACCTCCGTCTTCATTAGCGTCGATGCATCTTCACTCCTAGCACCGACCCTCTCCACTGCTAGCTTCACATCGGCCATCACCTTCGTCTTCATTAGTGTCGCCGCACCGCCACTAGCATCGACCCTACATCGCCTTCCTCAACGTCTGCACCAACATGTGTTGCTCCTCCACCAACCTGCACCGACTCACATTGCTCCACTTCACTTCCGCTGCCTCGACGCAACCCTTGCACTAACCTGTATTGCCCGTGGCTTTCACTGTCGTTGCCTCGGTGCAGCTCTTGCACCGACTTAGTTTGTCCATGCCTTTCGCTGCCGTTGCCTCGGTGCAGCTCTTGCACTGACTTAGGCTGCCCGAGTCCTTCGCTGTCGCTGCCTCGGTGCAACCTTTGCACCGACCTATGTTGTCCATGCCCTTCTCACCATTAACCCAGTGCATCTTGCATCGATTTTCCTTCCACCCTTGCAGTGCTTTGTTGTTGACTTAGTCTGCTATGTGCCTCTCTGGCTAAATACTCCGTAATAAATGAATGAGTACATTATTTGTATATATATATAGGTATATATGTATAAATATATATGTATATATATATATATATATATATATATATATATATATATATACATGTGCCCACATAAGAATGCTGATATCATGTGCTTCCCATGCTCCTCGTAAAAAGCCCTTCCTAATCACCTACGTTGTGAAAATAATGCCTGCTTGTGTGCTTGGTCTCACTTCGGTATATAAAATGGCATTTAACAGAAGGCCGGGTTGCGCCCGACTAGAAGTGTCGCTATGCGTGGTGGTGGTCTTCGGACCTAAGTTCCCTGCCTCGTACCGAAATACGAACATAACAAATCTTAATTCCTCTCGCATGAATAAAAGGAAGCATAGGAGCCTACGTAGCTTCATGTTTATGTCACGTTTTGTACGTCGTTCTCATTTGGCCTCGAGTGGCACTTATCTTGGCAATCAAGGGTTTTCCTCCTTCTCGGAGGATGTAATTAACGTCATAGCCTTTATGGTATGACGGCCTTCTGGTCCCGACATGGACTCCACATTCGTCTGACCAAGTCGGATCGAGCGCATAATAAATTTGTCACCTATGTGACTGGCACGCCTTGCGACATAAATCGATGTCACCAGTAAGCCTGATATCACTTGGATCCTGAGAGGCCTCCCAAGAGCTGTAAGGCTCCGAAGGGAAAGAAAGGTGTGTGTGGAGTACATTGAACTTCCAAATAAAGTAGTTGAAGGGGAGTGATCTCACGCAGCTCCTGAGCGGGGTAGATGATCACCGAACAATGAACTGTAGAGAAAGGAAAACGGATCAGGGGGCCCAGGGGAGATTCCCTGGGGAAAACCCTCCGATGCTTAAGTCAGTAGAGCAATGGTGGAAGATAGAGAGGGAGGTAGAAAGAGGTGCACGAGATCCCCCTACACCAAGGTGGTGAAGTGGTTCCTGCTCAGGGGATTTTAGGCATGTATTGCCCTTACCTTTCACGGGAGAGAGTCCTAGGTTTATATAGTGTGCTCGCCTCATGAGTCCCGTAAGCTGAGGAGTTTCAGGCGAGAGTTACGTCCTCATCGTGGGATCTTTACGTCCTCATCATGGGATCTTTATAGCCTTGAGGGATCATGGGTCCCTTATCCTCATAAACTCCTGCTCATAAAGGGCTCTCAACGGCAACGTGGAGAAGCAATCGTCGGTCGAGCGAAGCATAAAAGGTGCCAACCCTGTCCGGGCGATAGGCATAGCTCGGATGAAGATAGGTCGGAGTGGGCGTTGAGCGCTTGCCTCTATCCCGATGAGGGGATAACTCGGGCATGGGTCTTCCTCCGTTCTGACCGACGCTTGGGCCTTATGAGCCTAAGGGCCGCCGAGGAAGGATTAGATCTCGAGTAATCTTATTGGGCTTTTTAGCCTAAGTGGGCCCGGTGGGGCTGTCACTTGGATGAGCTGGGCCTCGTTTGGTCCTGATGGACCTAGTTTGGCTGCTCTTAGATGGGCTACAGAAATCCCCCTCTCCACTTGTCCCCCTCCTACTCCCGAGCTTTAGTAAGCTCGGAAGAGTAGCTGTTAGGGTTTTAGACCAGCGTGGCTCAGGTGGGTGGAGATCTGGCGGTGTTAGGAAGTCACGTGTCGTGGTCACCCGGGCCCGTAATAATGACGATCTTGACGGATTTGAACTGAAAGGGCCCCCTTTTCTCGGAGGTCAGAACGACGCGCCGCCTTCCGCGTGGAATATAGGCGTTGGGCGCTTGTTGTCATTCCAGACTCCCTCCGTCTTTAGGGTTTTGGCTCTCCTCCATTCTTGCTTTTGGGCTCTTCGATGCGTCGTGAAGACACGACGGAAGAGCAGAGGCTTGCAGCGGCGTTCGTGGAGTTGGCGGAGATAACCACGGAGGCAGTACGACGACTTCCTCTTCTCTCGGAATCTTTGGGGTCCCGAGATCACCTTTTGATGTGACACAACCTAGGACTTACCAAGCAAGCACAATTGGCATTCAAAACGGACCGATAACGGTGACCGCTCACCCGATGCTCACCTAGACCCGGGGTAACTTGGCAATGCCAAGTGGAGGATGTGAGTGGGCCCTTGCTGGTAGAGGGCCAGCAAGGCCAAGGAAATGTTCCCCCAAGGGTATGGCTGCCCAATTCAAGGGAGCCGACGTTGTGCCAAGGGCACGGGTACACTCCTCTCCCCACGGTGATCGTTTGAAGCAATGGAGCTTAAGGATCGAGCTCTCACTCTCACGGCCAGCGGAACTATGAACTAATATTGAAAGAACAAGCGCAAAATTAGAGCTAGGTTGGAGCACTTACTCGACCGGTTTGAAGAAACCGGTCCCGTTCGGAGACGGGGGCGAGCGGGGAGGCGAGGGTTCCCCACACGCCGCGCCGGAGAAGCTTGACCTGTTTAAAGTGTTACAACACTACACCTCTCGCAGGAGGGGGTTCTTGGGGTGGAGACAATTTTTTAATACATCTACAACTACCTCCACACAGGGAGGGGCCTTCAGCCGGCCAAGCGGGGAGGGGCGAAACCGAGCTAGAAGCTAACAAGGGAGCCGATGCCGATTCTGTCCGCTTCTAGCGCTTCAGGACAGACAGTTGGATACCTTGACGCTGCGACCACTCCCGATTTTTGTTGATAACGAAACTAGTTGGAATTTCTTCATAGCTGGATCGGGATGACGCCTGAATTTTTTTGATTTCTCTGGTCACAGGTGATGGTCAGGGCAGAAGCTCGAACAGGGTGGCAGGTCTTCAGTTCTGACTGCTTCAGGTTCACAATAGCAGGAAGAAGAGGTTGCCACAAGCGCTCTAGAGCTCATAATCAGGCACTGCCAGTCTCCTTGGAACTATCGTTGAGTCCTCTTTGAAGCGAGACCAACAGGGATGCCAAACGTTGTCGGAGTAGACCGGTGGAGCTCGAACAATGAGGGGGGGTCGGAGCAGACTGTCAGGAAGCAGAACCGCACACCCGGAGGAAGAAAATGAGAACTCTTGATTCCGAGTGTAAAACAGAGCTCCGCTTCTTGATTCTGGAAGTAGACTTGTCGAAGAAGCTCTCGGCCAAGCCTCGCCTTCATATCTTCAAGAGAGTGGTCGTGGTAGCTTCAGGAGTCAGCTTCAGGTTGCTCTTCAGTGAGGAAGTGCGCAGTCGGGGAAGAACGACCGCTCAGGATGGCCCTGAACTCAGAATGTGATGAGACCACCGCCGTTGTGAAGTCGACTGGGAGACGCTTCCAACGGTGCCTCTTGAGCCTTGAAGAACGTTTGGAGGAAGCCGTGGTCGCCTCTGCAAGCTGCTTTTCTCTACTACCTACGACCTGAGAATTGCAGGTGGTGAAAGGTGGTGGGGGAATGGGGTAGAAGGGATGGGAAATGGGGTGGATGGGTATGGGGGCAACCCCTGGCTGTGAGGGGGTCTGGGAGGGGGTGTTCCAAGGTGTGGGAGGGGGAGAATGGGGTCTGGAAGGTGGTGTTTACAGTGGGTGAGAGAGGAGCTGCGAATTTGGTTGGAAGGGAGAGAGGGAAAGGGTATTTGAAAATGGGTTTAAGGGTGGGATTAATTTCTGGTCTTGGAGATGGGAAGGGGTGTGTGGGGAAGGTAAAGAGGGGCTTGGGGAGTGGAAATTCTCCCTTGGGAGATGAGAGGGTGCTTGGGGAAGGGGAGTGGGTGGTTGGTGGTTGGAGGGTGGAGTGGGGAGTGGTGGAATCTCCCTTGGGGCTGGGGTGGAGTTAAGGTGGGGTGGTATGGAGTTGGGGATGAGTTATTGGGGGGGAAGAGAGAGAAAGGTGGTTGGGAGGGGAGGAGAGAGAAAGGGGCATAGGTTTTAGAGAGAGAAGTGGAGGAGAGAGAAAATGACTTCTTAGAGAGAGGTAGAGAGAGAGGGGGGGATAGGGGCTTCTCACCCACTCAATTGGCTTCTCACCAAAAGAAGAAGATTTAAGTTGGACACTAGAAAATTCAAACATTCATTCATTCATTAATTCAAAATGGGGGGAATGGGGTCCTATATATAGGCAACCCATATTTTACAAAAAGTCCCTAACTCATGCAACAATGACAAATAACCAAGGGGTAGGGGGCGCCCTTGGGCCTAGCCCAATGAATTGGGCCCAATAACAAACTAATCAACCTAATGACACTCAAACTTAGAGAAATAAACAAAAGACCTAGGGACATGACTCAAATAAAAGGGAAAATACAATGATATGACTTGAAAAAATTACATAGGACTCAAAATAAATAACTAGATCATGCCGGATGCAACCGGGGCGAGGAGACGAGCCGTGAATGTGGGCATGGGAGGTGATGTCCCCATCACCTTTCTTCAAACTCTTCTCCGGATTCCATGGCGGACCAGCGTTCGGATGCTGAGGAGTGGGAGGACGAGCTAGTGGTGAAGGCGCCGGTACCAAACCCGCAGTGAATTGGGGGAGGCGGACGTGAGAAGGCTGGAGCACCAGTATCGCCTGCCCCACAAGTTCTACTTTGTCGCGGCCCTTCCACACGAGACAAGCTTAGACTCTTGTACAAGCCACATCTGTACTTTCCTTCTATCGTGGAAGGGTGGGTTTCGCCTTCCCTTCGAACCTTTCGTTCTTCAGCTTCTCAATTTTTTCCTGTTGGCGCCCATTCAGTTGGTAGCCAATTCTTATCTTTTTCTTTCCGCCTTTCGCATTCTCTGCCGCCAGTGTGGCGTTCCTCCTTCCTTGGACCTCTTTCACTATTTCTTTGAGTTGAAAGCACATCCTTCGGCCGGGAAGGGTTTCTATTTCATCTAGGCGAGGCGGAATAGGAGCTGTATCTCCTTGGCTGCGAAGGATTCTTCGCATAAGGGGTGAAAAACTCAATTCATCTAGGTGGGGATTTATTCGGTGGAGGAAGCCTGGAGGTGTCCAGTAATCCCCAATTTGCACCCGAATATCCCTCCCAGGCAAGATGAGTTCCCTCCACATGTGGAGAAATATGCGGCCATCTTGCTGAAGCACCGCCAATCCACAGAAGAGCTGGTTACTCCAGAGAATATCGAGCGGTGTCTTCTTACGCGGCTGCATCCGTCGGGTTCAGGTGCCATAAGCTGGGTTCTCCTTTGGATGTTGAGATCATTTTTCTTTTTTTTTGAATATGTCTTCCTTTTCGTGCAGACACCAGGCGGCAGGCTTTGGAGGAGGCCGCAGAGGTGATCGAGCTTGGCGATAACTCGATTGTTGATGAATCGACTGCTCCTATGGGTTGCTCCCGAGCCAGAGATAAGGGCAAGGGGGCGGCCTAGGGCGAATCCTCCGGGCCGCGGGAGTCCAAACGCAAGGATCCCGTAGAAGGCATGATCCGGGCCACCGTGAAGGCCAGGAAGCGGGCCAAGAAGGCAGGGGTCGCATCCGTAGTCGAAGGTGACCTTGCCGCGGCTCGCCCCTCCGCCGAGCATGATGGGGCCGACCCTACCGGGCGAGCTCTCACACCCGCCGAGCAAGAGGGGGCCGAGGAGGTTAGGGCTGCTCCTGCGGGGGGCGACGATGCGGGCTCGGCTCCTCCCTCGGTCGGAGCTGAGGGGGCCGGGGCTGCTCCTGCGACTGACAACGGTGCTGGCCCGGCTGTCCCCTCGATAGGAGCCGAGGGGGCTGTAGATGAGGTGGGGGATGTTGGTGCCGCGGCCGAGGTTGGCACTTCAGGTGGTGGTGCAGGTGCCGAGCTGGTCCAGGTTGGGGGGCCGCAAGAAAATCCGACTGAGGCACGAGAGGCGACCGAGGCCGGGGCTTGGTCCGAGCCACTCGGTGGGGCACCGGGTGATGGGGGGGGGTTCTCTGTTCCGACGACCTTGGAGAGGCTTGGTATCTCGGGCCCTCTGCACCAGGTATGCCGCGGTATAGCCCCGAAGGTGAGGGGGGGAGGTAGGTAGTACTCTCCGTCCGCAGCCCTCGCTGGGGTTATGGAGGGCGGCCTAGTTTTGGCCCAGATGGGGGCCACTCTGGCAGAAGCGTATGCTCGGTCAGAGTCGGAGTGAGCGAACCTGGGCTGGACCCTTGGTGGGTCTGACAGGAGGTTGGCTCGGCTTGCCGAGGAGCGTGATGGGCTTTGGCAGGAGCTTTCCTCAGTCAGGGAGCTGGTGCGATCGAGCCAGGTGGAGACCCGGGCGCTAATCGAGCAGCTAGCTAAGGCCCGCGAATCGCTCGAGAGGAAGAACATGCTTCTTGAAGAGGAGCGCCTTGCACGTGTTGAGCTGGATGGCCGGTGGGAGATCGAACGTGCAGAGCTGGTGGACCGAGCGGAGGAAGCCGAGCACCTTCGGCGGGAGGCCGAGGTTGATCTGGCCGAGGCGGAGAAGTAGGCGGCGGAGGCCGAAAAGCGGACGGCTGAGGCCGAGCGGAAGTTAGCCGAGGCGGAGCGGGAGAAGGCTGAGCTCACTGGTAGGGTGGGATTGGCCGGGGCGGAGGCTCTCGAGCAGTACAAAAGCTCAGAGGCCTACCGGGTCGACCTTAAGGAGGCTGCCCTTCCCTACTACGAGTCAGCACTTCGCCTGGGC
Source organism: Amorphophallus konjac (assembly GCA_022559845.1). Taxonomy (NCBI): domain Eukaryota; kingdom Viridiplantae; phylum Streptophyta; class Magnoliopsida; order Alismatales; family Araceae; genus Amorphophallus; species Amorphophallus konjac. Next base: position 243,262,777 of record CM040127.1, read on the forward strand.
ATCCGCAAGGGGTTCAAGCAAGGCTACGACCGGGCCGTCTCTTATGCCGAGGAGGAGGCGTCCGGGGTAGTTGACTTCCCGTCCGGGCAATGCTATGACTTGGACTTGTGATGCCTCTAGTTCCTCTGCTCTGGCGCCGGATGAAGAGGATCACGAGGGCTCTTCATCCGAGGGGTCGCCACCTCCGGATGCCTCGGGAGGGCACGCAACAAAGGCAGTTCCCATGCCGGTGGGGTCAGTGCCAGGGTCGGCTGTCGTCAAGGGTGCCAGGGGCAGACCGTATGAGCCCTCCACTTCCGACCTTCAAGGTGGGCCGGAGGCCTGATGTATCTGCTTTGCTTCCATTTTTTGTATGTCTTTATCCTTTTTGAAGAAAAAACTTCCTCCTTTGTGTAGAAAAAATAGGTAAGGCAATAGTGTTATGATGAAGACTTAACTGTTCCGTATCACCATTGCCGTATTTTGTTCTGCATATCTGCAGTGGTTGGAAAGAGCCGATACTTTATGCGCGGATCTCGCCTGATGGTTGGGTGAGCGTCTGACAGGGTGTCTTTCCATTTTCTCATGCTTTGAATGCTTGGCCGCTTCGTGTGTCCCGCTGGGGCGGAAATGAGAAGTTTGAGGTGACCGTTCGTAGGGAGAGATCCCTTTGGCGTGTTTTCGAGGAGAGAATCATTTAAGGCAAATAGCCTCTCTTCGCCTATAAAAGGTCTGAAGGGCGTCCCTTCCTCTCCACCGTTTTGGGGTTTCCCTGACAGTCTTTCCTCATTCCTTCTTCACGTAGCGTTGTGCCGTTATATTTGGACCATGGAAGACGCCCCGGAAGATGAAGCTGCCGATGAATTTGATGCGCGGAAAGGCTCGTCGTTAATACGCCCCGCTACCAAATTAAAATATCCGGCCCACAAATTAAATAAATGGAATAGTTAAGTGGTGAGACCGAGTCGAATCCACAGGGAGAAGTAAATTTGAAAGTTGAAAGCCTTGAGTTTTTAAGATTTAGAAATCATGAGAATTGAATTGAAACCGCCTTAGAAAGATTGTGATGCAATTTAGAAGGGTGGAATCGATAGAAGAACAAATAGACAATTATAATGAAACTGAGGTGAACTAGGAAGAGAAATAACTTTTACACAAGACACAATTAGAAGAAGTGGAACAAATGAAAGTTGTAGAGAATGAAACGATGAAGAATTTTGATGAAGAACACAGAATCAAAGAACAAAAGGAAGACAGTGAAAAATATGAAAAACTCAAGAGCTAACGGTGCGGATGAACAGTAATATGGCAGAAATCAGAACAGTGATAAATTAATTATAACTCTCAAAATAAGAAGATTTTGAAGAAGTGGTAGAATAAGAAATTTTAGATCTATAATAGATGAACAACTTTCATGAAGAACTCAGAGTAAAAAGAAGATGGGAAAGGCTTCAAAATAGAAGAATACTAGAAGGTATCACCTCGGATGAACAGTAATCACGTAGAATAGCACTTAAGAAAACGGAAAATAACTTTCAAAATAGAAGGAATTGGAAGAAATGATAGAAAGAGAAGTTAAAGAACACTTAAATATGAACAACTTTCATGAAGACAAGAAATTGAAATGGAGATCACACAAGCTTGTAAATTGATTATGAAGAGCCAAAAAATGGCTAAGAGTACAATGAAAGTATTCAATACAAACTAACAACAAACTTCCAAACTTAAATACAAAGCTCTCAAAATCTTCTCCTACCAAAGTCACAAAGCAAGAACTTCAAGAACACTTACAAATCTTAGCAATCCCTAGCTTACAACTCTTGGCTAACATCTCTTCACCTCCCTTTCATTACAATTGAACCCCTTTATATAGGATAACACAACAACCCTTTAGCTAATATGAACACTTCTTACTTCTTTTGTTGACAATTGCTGCTCTTGTTAACTTGGAATTATGTGCTAGCATGTGTTACACACTTTTCTAATTTTTCTGATTTTTTTAGATTTTTTAGATTTTTCTGGCCTTTTTCTTTTCTTTTCCTCTTCCTTTCTCTCTCTTTCTCTCTCCTGGGTCCGTGTGCGCCGCCGTGCGCCCGGCTCTCTCTCCTCCGCCTTTTGCGCGCGCATGCGCCGCGTGCTCGGACAGCGTGGACCGCCGCCGTCTCCCCTTTCTCTTCCTGCGCGTGGACCCGCCGTGTGCCGCCTGGAGCGCCGCATTGGCAACGCGGTGTGCCCGCGTGTGCCGTTGACCACGGGAGAGGCGCTGACCGCCTCCCCCTTCCTGATTCGTCGACCGTGCCCGCGTGCGAAGCACGCGGGCGCGGCTTCTTTCGTTTGAAAAACACACGCACACACACACATTCACACTATATAATATATATATATATATTTATTTATTTATTATATATATATATCTTTTACATATATATTATGTATATATCTCATAAAAAATCTAAAAAAATGTCTAATAATTTTATTTTTTTTATTTTTTTTCTTTTCTTTTTGAACAACTCCATGGGCTTTTGGCCCAGTTAAACATATAATTTTATTTTCTTTTTTTTCTTTATATTTATTTCTTGTAGCTTCCCTCGTACCGAGTGCTTGCATAAATAAGTAAAAATCGTTATTAAAATTAATTAATTTCAAAAAATTAATTATTTGACTCTAAATTAACAGTAAGTGTGATACGTGTATATTTATATTTATTTAAGCTCATAAACATGTGTATAATCATGAATAAATATGTAAAAATACACACTTATCACACCCCCCAACTTACTCATTGCTAGTCCCTTAGCAATGCAAATAATCTAAAAATGTAAGGACTAACAAGAGTTTACAAAGTTCATGCCTCATTTCTAGATCATCTTTCATAGAGTCAACTAAAGATTAGGAATCTGGAATCATTATCACATACTAGTCTTATGTAGGAAATTCAGGTACATGATCAAGAATTCTAATCAAAATTCAGTAGCACTTGTGCATGTGTAATACTAAATTCACAGTAGAGACAATTGCGTCCTCCAGTTACTTTTCCGAACAAATGCCTTTCAATTCTGCACTTCTTAATCAGAGCATTAAGCATAATAGCCTTTTTTATCTGCCTTATTGCTTTGTCCCTTTTTGGGATCTATATTTTTTCTTTTCTTTTCTTTTCTTTTTTTTTCTTTACACACATGATGCTGCACTACCCTTCACTATTTTACGCGAACCTCAACACGTCTTAGGTGAAGTAGGCCCGGTTACACAGATCAAAGTTCCCTTTTCCTTTTGACGCGAACCTCAACACGTCTTAAGTGAAGTAGGCCCGGTTACTTGGAATCGGAGCATTTTTCATGGTGTTTTTCTCAAAATTTTATTTTTCAATAGATAACATGGCAGAAAGTTTCTAAAAGATATCTTCTTCAAAAAGTGCCGAATATCAGACATTATATCCAAAATAGCAGGAGGCTTGTCCTACTTGTTTCATTAGCGTGCAAAGTGATTTTCTTTTTTCTAAAGTGCACATGAACTTTAAAAAGATTCTTAGATCAGTTTTCCATGGCTCGATTAGATAAATCTTCCATCATCCTTCTCCCTAATCTTTTTGCATTCCAGAATTACTTTTCATGAGAGCATAAATCAAGAAAACTAAATTGGGTGTTATTTTGGATTTAGGAAGAAAAAAAAAATTGTAGGCGAAAGAAGGTTGTATAGGATAATATGATTTCCGTCCCCCCAACTTAAATGACATTGTCCTCAATGACATGAACAATATGGAATAATGAACAATGTAAACATGATAGTTTGTGAAAGAACGGGACAACCTGATGTGTACTTCGACGGCTTTGGCGTTTGAGAGGCAGTACTTTGGCTTGGAAAATCGGAGAAACAGAGGAAGCAATCAGCTCTCTCCCCCCAACTTATCCTTTATTCAAACCTACAAAATAAAAACATAAAACCACAATAAAAAAACTTGGGTTGTCTCCCAAAAAGCCATTTATTATCACACCAAACTATGAAAACGTTGGGCTGCCTCCCAAAAAGCGCTAAATTTAACGTCTTCAGCCAGACGCAATGTAGCTCACTAACCAACGGGTGGCATTCAGAATGAGCCACCAAATGATCTTATCTTCCGATAAAGTCCAACCCTTGTACCATTGGAGGAAAAGATTATATGTATGTGCATGTGGGCTAGAATCATGCCAAGGTGGGTCTAGGAATTTGGACGGACCTCCTTGGTCAGAGAATGGTGGAGGAATTATCATATCCTTAATTATAAAATATTCATCGGTACACTTAAGGTCTTTATAAGTGTTGAACACATCAATTCGGACCTTAATTTCCCTAAGCTTTTCTTCTTCTTCCTCACTCTTATGAGTTACTTGCGTATTATTCAGGTGAGAGAGGATAAGGGTGTTTGGGGAATCCACCACATGGCCAGTGTCAAGGAGACATAAAGGATCGGGGATCAAACAAATTTGCTCCTTAACACCTGGATTCTCATAAGAGTCAAATGGATCTGACCAATTGGTGAGTTGCAGAATATTCGGGATGATTGTGAGTTCACCAAGGTCAGGGATGGGTAAAAGATCCACATCCTCCTCTAAATCATGAGATGCCCAATCAGAGTAACTTTCAAGTGGATCACCCGGTTCCTCAATTACCGAAGAAGAAGGGTTTATGGCCACACTCATTTCTCTCTCCACACTCACATTTTCTTCGTCATTCACTTGGAAGAAGGGCTTATCAAATTCAGGAAGGGCAAGTAAAGGAATTTGATCATTGACGGGCAAATCCTCTTCCTCTTCTTCTCCCCCTAACTTAAGATCATCAGATTCATCATAATCCTCTTCACAACTCTTAGGCTGCTCTTCCTTTAAGTCCTCATCATAAAACTCCCACATTATTCTCTCAAGATCAAAAGGGATATGAGTGTTAGGCTGGGGAATCATAGATTGATCATATGGACTTTTATTGTCATCAAATGTAGGAAGTTGACCCTCAAGACTTGTAGTGGAGTTGCTAGGCATTGGATCGACTTCCATTTCTACGATGTTTTTAGCAACCCGGCTCACATGAGCCTCAAAGTTTTGCAGTTGTTCCTGGAAGGCTTGTTGTTGAGTCTGGAAGAGCCGTGTCAATTGATCAAACATCTCCTCCTTATGCAAATCTGTGTATGGAGGAGATAGATAAGTGGGCTGAGAGTCAGTTTGTGATGGATAGTAATTTGAAGGGCACTCAGTCTGAGAATGAGGTGGTGGAGAGTGTATGGGATGTCCTCCATAATAGGGTTGATCGTAAGAATCATTTGGGTATGGTTCCCAATTTGAAAAATCTTGTTCTTGAGGACTTTGGCCTAGATCCTGATAAGACTCCCAAGAAGAATCATGTTGATCTCTCCAGCCAGAATTAAAGTTGTTTGGACATGGGTCAAAATAAGGTGTGGAGAGGTCTTGAGACATGTGGGTTTGTCTTGCTTGGTCCATCCAAGAGATGTTTGGATGATCTTGCCAGCTAGAGTTATAGGTATCTGAGGATAATTCATAATCGGGCTGAGAAAATCTTTGATCATATTGGCCTTGCTCCGAGGTGAAAGGTAGATCATGAACCCCTTGGAAGAACTGAGTGGTTTGTGCCTGATCTTGAGTAAATGATGGAAACTCGGATATCATAGGTGATAGGATCTCATTTTGGGCCGACCACGTGTATGGACTTTTATAATAGGTCGGGCTATTTTGGGTGACAAATGAGTGTGGATTTGGGCAACCACCGTCATAATGGGCCGGGTTAGCCCACATGTGATCATTATCATGGTGACTAGGTGGTATGAAGTGGGTTTGATCCATGGCTAGAAATTGATCAAATTTATGAGCCAATTGGTCAAACTTGTCTAACGTATGTGCCCAATCCATAGATAAAAATTATGATCTCACCATTCTTTTGTATATATATATTTTTTATTTCTCCCTCTTTTTTTGAGTTTTTTTTAGACAAACAAATTAGCAAACAAAGTCCAACTTAGATCCACCATCAAACTTATCCACCGGCTAGGTAACAGGTGTGGAAGTGGGAGGCTCCCCTTGCTTTCACAAGGTCCTAATTAAGTAACCACTTTCCCGCTTATAGCGTTTGCCGTTGACCTCTAGCCTTAGACACCAGTTTCAAAGATGATAGTGAGCCCAAGTTGTGCCTTTTTGTATTTTTGATTTTCTATTTTTTTAGTTAGTGAACTGAGCTAGTCCACCATATTTTTGTATTTCTTCTTTTTTTATTTTTTTTAAGAACATTTCTAAGCATGAAAACGAATTACATATTGAAAGTAAAAACAAAGAAATTAAATCTATAGAAAGAGGGTAAGAGTTCTAACCTTAATCGCATTCCCTCGTTCTTTATTGGGCAAATGAAAAATAACAAGATTAAAGGATAAAGAAGACTTACCTCGAGGAGGCATAACATTTGTTTTTGGCATTTTCAAAATTTGTTATTTTTTATGCTTTTGTGGATCCTTTTGTTTTTCTGCAAAAATAAGAGTGAGCACCAATATATATACAAAAGAAAGCACAAAGTTATCAACTTCAAATTCAAACCCTCCCCGGCAACGGCGCCAAAATTTGACGCGCGGAAACGCACGTCGTTAATACGCCCCGCTACCAAATTAAAATATGCGGCCCACAAATTAAATAAATGGAATAGTTAAGTGGTGAGACCGAGTCGAATCCACAGGGAGAAGTAAATTTGAAAGTTGAAAACCTTGAGTTTTTAAGATTTAGAAATCATGAGAATTGAATTGAAACCGCCTTAGAAAGATTGGGATGCAATTTAGAAGGGTGGAATCGATAGAAGAACAAATAGATAATTATAATGAAACTAAGGTGAATTAGGAAGAGAAATAACTTTTAAACAGGACACAATTAGAAGAAGTGGAAGAAATGAAAGTTGTAGAGAATGAAAAGATGAAGAGGTTTTATGAAGAACAAAGGGAAGACAGTGAAAAATATGAAAAACTGAAGAGCTAACGGTGCGGATGAACAGTAATATGGCAGAAATTAGAACAGTGATAAATTAATTATAACTCTCAAAATAAGAAGATTTTGAAGAAGTGGTAGAAGAAGCAATTTTAGATCTATACTAGATGAACAACTTTCATGAACTCAGAGTAAAAAGAAGATGGGAAAGGCTTCAAAATAGAAGAATAATAGAAGGTATCACCTCAGATGAACAGTAATCACGTAGAACAGCACTTAAGAAAACGAAAAATAACCTTCAAAATAGAAGGAATTGGAAGAAATAATAGAAAGAGAAGTTAAAGAACACTTAAATATGAACAACTTTCATGAAGACAAAAAATTGAAATGGAGATCACACAAGCTTGTAAATTGATTATGAAGAGCCAAAAATTGGCTAAGAGTACAATGAAAGTATTCAATACAAACTAACAACAAACTTCCAAACTTAAATACAAAGCTCTCAAAATCTTCTCCTACCAAAGCCACAAAGCAAGAACTTCAAGAACACTTACAAATCTTAGCAATCCCTAGCTTACAACTCTTGGCTAACATCTCTTCACCTCCCTTTCTTTACAATTGAACCCCTTTATATAAGGTAACACAACAACCCTTTAGCTAATATGAACACTTCTTACTTCTTTTGTTGACAATTGCTGCTCTTGTTGACTTGGAATTGTGTGCTAGCATGTGTTACACACTTTTCTAATTTTTTTGATTTTTTTCTGATTTTTCTGGCCTTTTTTCTCTTCTTTTCCTCTTCCTTTCTCTCTCTTTCTCTCTCCTGGGTCCGTGTGCGCCGCCGTGCGCCCGGCTCTCTCTCCTCCGCCTTTTGCGCGCGCATGCGCCGCGTGCTCGGACCGCATGGACCACCGCCGTCTCTCCTTTCTCTTCCTGCGCGTGGACCCGCCGTGTGCCGCCTGGAGCGCCGCGTTGGCAACGCGGTGTGCCCGCGTGTGCCGTTGACCACGGGAGAGGCGCTGACTGCCTCCCCCTTCCTGCTTCGTCGACCGTGCCCGCGTGCGAAGCACGCGGGCGCGACTTCTTTCGTTTGAAAAACACACGCACACACACACATTCACAATATATAATATATATATATATATATTTATTATATAATATATATATATATATCTTTTACATATATATTATGTATATATCTCATAAAAAATCTAAAAAAATGTCAAATACTTTTATTTTTTATTTTTTTTATTTTCTTTTTGAACAACTCCATTGGCTTTTGGCCCAGTTCAACATAAAATTTTATTTTCTTTTTTTTCTTTATATTTATTTCTTGTAGCTTCCCTCGTACCGAGTGCCTGCATAAATAAGTAAAAATCGTTATTAAAATTAACTAATTTCAAAAAATTAATTATTTGACTCTAAATTAACAGTAAGTGTGATACGTGTATATTTATATTTATTTAAGCTCATAAAAATGTGTATAATCATGAATAAATATGTAAAAATACACACTTATCACACCCCCCAACTTACTCATTGCTAGTCCCTTAGCAATGCAAATAATCTAAAAATGTAAGGACTAACAAGAGTTTACAAAGTTCATGCCTCATTTCTAGATCATCTTTCATAGAGTCAACTAAAGATTAGGAATCTAGAATCATTATCACATACTAGTCTTATGTAGGAAATTCAGGTATATGATCAAGAATTCTAATCAAAATTCAGTAGTACTTGTGCATGTGTAATACTAAATTCACAGTAGAGACAATTGCGTCCTCCAGTTACTTTTCCGAACAAATGCCTTTCAATTCTGCACTTCTTAATCAGAGCATTAAGCATAATAGCTTTTTTTGTCTGCCTTATTGCTTTGTCTTGGGATCTATATTTTTTCTTTTCTTCTCTTTTCTTTTTTTTCTTTACACACATGATGCTGCACTACCCTTCACTATTTTACGCGAACCTCAACACGTCTTAGGTGAAGTAGGCCCGGTTACACAGATCAAAGTTCCCTTTTCCTTTTGACGCGAACCTCAACACGTCTTAAGTGAAGTAGGCCCGGTTACTTAGAATCGGAGCATTTTTCATGGTGTTTTTTTCAAAATTTTATTTTTCAATAGATAACATGGCAGAAAGTTTCTAAAAGATCTCTTCTTCAAAAAGTGCAGAATATCAGACATTATATCCAAAATAGCAGGAGGCTTGTCCTACTTGTTTCATTAGCGTGCAAAGTGATTTTCTTTTTTCTAAAGTGCACATGAACTTTAAAAAGATTCTTAGATCAGTTTTCCATGGCTCGATTAGATAAATGTTCCATCATCCTTCTCCCTAATCTTTTCCATTCCAGAATTACTTTTCATGAGAGCATAAATCAAGAAAACTCAATTGGGTGTTATTTTGGATTTAGGAAGAAAAAAAAATTTGTAGGCGAAAGAAGGTTGTATAGGATAATATGATTTATGTCCCCCCAACTTAAATGACATTGTCCTCAATGGCATGAACAATATGGAATAATGAACAATGTAAACATGATAGTTTGTGAAAGAACGGGACAACCTGATGTGTACTTCGACGGCTTTGGCATTTGAGAGGCAGTACTTTGGCTTGGAAAATTGGAGAAACAGAGGAAGCAATCAGCTCTCTCCCCCCAACTTATCCTTTATTCAAACCTACAAAATAAAAACATAAAACCACAATAAAAAAACTTGGGTTGTCTCCCAAAAAGCCATTTATTAGCACACCAAACTATGAAAACGTTGGGCTGCCTCCCAAAAAGTGCTAAATTTAACGTCTTCAGCCAGACGCAAAGTAGCTCACTAACCAACGGGTGGCATTCAGAATGAGCCACCAAATGATCTTATCTTCCGATAAAGTCCAACCCTTGTACCATTGGAGGAAAAGATTATATGTATGTGCATGTGGGCTAGAATCATGCCAAGGTGGGTCTAGGAATTTGGACGGACCTCCTTGGTCAGAGAATGGTGGAGGAATTATCATATCCTTAATTATAAAATATTCATCGGTACACTTAAGGTCTTTATAAGTGTTGAACACATCAATCCGGACCTTAATTTCCCTAAGCTTTTCTTCTTCTTCCTCACTCTTATGAGTTACTTGCGTATTATTCAGGTGAGAGAGGATAAGGGTGTTTGGGGAATCCACCACATGGCCAGTGTCAAGGAGACATAAAGGATCGGGGATCAAACAAATTTGCTCCTTAACACCTGGATTCTCATAAGAGTCAAATGGATCTGACCAATTGGTGAGTTGCAGAATATTCGGGATGATTGTGAGTTCACCAAGGTCAGGGATGGATAAAAGATCCACATCATCCTCTAAATCATGAGATGCCCAATCAGAGTAACTTTCAAGTGGAATCACCCGGTTCATCAATTACCGAAGAAGAAGGGTTTATGGCCACACTCATTTCTCTCTCCACACTCACATTTTCTTCGTCATTCACTTGGAAGAAGGGCTTATCAAATTCAGGAAGGGCAAGTAAATGAATTTGATCATTGACGAGCAAATCCTCTTCCTCTTCTTCTCCCCCTAACTTAAGATCATCAGATTCATCATAATCCTCTTCACAACTCTTAGGCTGCTCTTCCTTTAAGTCCTCATCATAAAACTCTCACATTATTCTCTCAAGATCAAAAGGGATATGAGTGTTAGGCTGGGGAATCATAGATTGATCATATGGACTTTTATTGTCATCAAATGTAGGAAGTTGACCCTCAAGACTTGTAGTGGAGTTGCTAGGCATTGGATCGACTTCCATTTCTACGATGTTTTTAGCAACCCGGCTCACATGAGCCTCAAAGTTTTGCAGTTGTTCCTGGAAGGCTTGTTGTTGAGTCTGGAAGTGCCGTGTCAATTAATCAAACATCTCCTCCTTATGCAAATCTGTGTATGGAGGAGATAGATAAGTGGGCTGAGAGTCAGATTGTGATGGATAGTAATTTGAAGGGCACTCAGTCTGAGAATGAGGTGGTGGAGAGTGTATGGGATGTCCTCCATAATAGGGTTGATCGTAAGAATCATTTGGGTATGGTTCCCAATTTGGAAAATCTTGTTCTTGAGGACTTTGGCCTAGATCCTGATAAGACTCCCAAGAAGAATCATGTTGATCTCTCCAGCCAGAATTAAAGTTGTTTGGACATGGGTCAAAATAAGGTGTGGAGAGGTCTTGAGACATGTGGGTTTGTCTTGCTTGGTCCATCCAAGAGATGTTTGGATGATCTTGCCAGCTAGAGTTATAGGTATCTGAGGATAATTCATAATCGGGCTGAGAAAATCTTTGATCATATTGGCCTTGCTCCGAGGTGAAAGGTAGATCATGAACCCTTTGGAAGAACTGAGTGGTTTGTGCCTGATCTTGAGTAAATGATGGAAACTCGGATATCATAGGTGATGTGATCTCATTTTGGGCCGACCACGTGTATGGACTTTTATAATAGGTCAGGCTATTTTGGGTGACAAATGAGTGTGGATTTGGGCAACCACCGTCATAATGGGCCGGGTTAGCCCACATGTGATCATTATCATGGTGACTAGGTGGTATGAAGTGGGTTTGATCCATGGCTAGAAATTGATCAAATTTATGAGCCAATTGGTCAAACTAGCTAACGTATGTGCCCAATCCATAGATTAAAATTATGATCTCACCATTTTTTGTATATTTTATTTTTTTTGATTTTTTTATACAAACAAATTATCAAACAAAGTCCAACTTAGATTCACCATCAAACTTATCCACCGGCCAGGTAACAGGTGTGGAAGTGGGAGGCTCCCCTTGCTTTCACAAGGTCCTAATTAAGTAACCACTTTCCCGCTTATAGCGTTTGCCGTTGACCTCTAGCCTTAGACACCAGTTTCGAAGATGATAGTGAGACCAAGTTATACTTTTTTTTATTTTTGTTTTTCTATTTTTTTGTTAGTGAACTGAGCTAATCCACCATATTTTTTATTTCTTCTATTTTTTTATTTTTTTAAGAACATTTCTAAGCATGAAAACTAATTACATATTGAAAGTAAAAACAAAGAAATTAAATCTATAGAAAGAGGGTAAGAGTTCTAACCTTAATCGCATTCCCTCGTTCTTTATTTGGTAAATGAAAAATAACAAGATTAAAGGATAAAGAAGACTTACCTCGAGGAGACATAACATTTGTTTTTGGCATTTTCAAAATTTGTTATTTTTTATGCTTTTGTGGATCCTTTTATTTTTCTGTAAAAATAAGAGTGAGCACCAATATATATATACAAAAGAAAGTACAAAGTTATCAACTTCAAATTCAAACCCTCCCCGACAACGGCGCCAAAATTTGACGCGCGGAAACGCACGTCGTTAATACGCCCCACTACCAAATTAAAATATCCGGCCCACAAATTAAATAAATGGAATAGTTAAGTGGTGAGACCGAGTCGAATCCACAGGGAGAAGTAAATTTGAAAGTTGAAAACCTTGAGTTTTTAAGATTTAGAAATCATGAGAATTGAATTGAAACCGCCTTAGAAAGATTGGGATGCAATTTAGAAGGGTGGAATCGATAGAAGAACAAATAGACAATTATAATGAAACTAAGGTGAAATAGGAAGAGAAATAACTTTTAAACAGGACACAATTAGAAGAAGTGGAAGAAATGAAAGTTGTAGAGAATGAAAAGATGAAGAAGTTTTATGAAGAACACAGAATCAAAGAACAAGAGGAAGACAGTGAAAAATATGAAAAACTGAAGAGCTAACGGTGCGGATGAACAGTAATATGGTAGAAATCAGAACAGTGATAAATTAATTATAACTCTCAAAATAAGAATATTTTGAAGAAGTGGTAGAAGAAGAAATTTTAGATCTACAAGAGATGAACAACTTTCATGAACTCAGAGTAAAAAGAAGATGGGAAAGGCTTCAAAACAGAAGAATAATAGAAGGTATCACCTCAGATGAACAGTAATCACGTAGAACAGCACTTAAGAAAACGAAAAATAACCTTCAAAATAGAAGGAATTGGAAGAAATAATAGAAAGAGAAGTTAAAGAACACTTAAATATGAACAACTTTCATGAAGATAAAAAATTGAAATGGAGATCACACAAGCTTGTAAATTGATTATGAAGAGCCAAAAAATGGCTAAGAGTACAATGAAAGTATTCAATACAAACTAACAACAAACTTCCAAACTTAAATACAAAGCTCTCAAAATCTTCTCCTACCAAAGCCACAAAGCAAGAACTTCAAGAACACTTACAAATCTTAGCAATCCCTAGCTTACAACTCTTGGCTAACATCTCTTCACCTCCCTTTCTTTACAATTGAACCCCTTTATATAAGGTAACACAACAACCCTTTAGCTAATATGAACACTTCTTACTTCTTTTGTTGACAATTGCTGCTCTTGTTGACTTGGAATTGTGTGCTAGCATGTGTTACACACTTTTCTAATTTTTTTGATTTTTTTCTGATTTTTCTGGCCTTTTTTCTCTTCTTTTCCTCTTCCTTTCTCTCTCTTTCTCTCTCCTGGGTCCGTGTGCGCCGCCGTGCGCCCGGCTCTCTCTCCTCTGCCTTTTGCGCGCGCATGCGCCGCGTGCTCGGACCGCGTGGACCACCGCCGTCTCCCCTTTCTCTTCCTACGCGTGGACCCGCCGTGTGCCGCCTGGAGCGCCGCGTTGGCAACGCGGTGTGCCCGCGTGTGCCGTTGACCACGGGAGAGGCGCTGACTGCCTCCCCCTGCCTGCTTCGTCGACCGTGCCCGCGTGCGAAGCACACGGGCGCGGCTTCTTTCGTTTGAAAAACACACGCACACACACACATTCACACAATATAATATATATATATATATATATTTATTATATATATTATATATATATCTTTTACATATATATTATGTATATATCTCATAAAAAATCTAAAAAAATGTCAAATAATTTTATTTTTTTTCTATTTTTTTGTCTTTTCCTTTTGAACAACTCCATGGGCTTTTGGCCCAGTTCAACATATAATTTTATTTTCTTTTTTTCTTTATATTTATTTCTTGTAGCTTCCCTCGTACCGAGTGCCTGTATAAATAAGTAAAAATCGTTATTAAAATTAGTTAGTTTTATAAAATTAATTATTTGACTCTAAATTAACAGTAAGTGTGATACGTGTATATTTATATTTATTTAAGCTCATAAAAATGTGTATAATCATGAATAAATATGTAAAAATATACACTTATCAACGAAGGGCAGAGAGTCCTTGCTGCTTCGAGTTTGAAGGAGGTCCGACGGCCGGCGGACGTGTTTAAAGAAAGTCCGACGTGTGGAGGCACATCATCTTCTTTTTATCAGTTCCGGCGGTGCTTGCAGGGGGGCGAGATGGTGGACGGATGGGGGCATCAGGCATCCCCACCGCCCGTCCCTTCCTGCTCGCACCATGGGGGGGAGGAGGAAGCCAATTAAGCTCCCTCCCTCCCAGGCTTTCCCCTGCCTCCTCGTCCAGCTCTGCTGGTTTCTTTTTCTTCCCCCTCAGCCTCTTTTTCCCTCTTCTGCTCTTCTTATCATTTCTTTCACTCTTCGGGGGGTGCCTGCACTCTCTTCCTTCCAAAGAGTTGGCAGGTTGACGGGGAGGATGCTTTCATATGCTTCCCTCTCCCCTTTCTCTTCCAAGTTCAACTTGGAAGGTAGCCTTCTCCTTCCTAATCCCTCTGTCACCTTTGTCCCGAGCTTCTCGAGTCAACGGGGTCGACTACCCTTTATCCGAGCCAATTTCTACACGATGTAGAGTCAGTGGCTGGATGCAGGAAGGTCAACCGAGTTAGCCGAGCGGTGGGCTCATACGACAGCGCCAGATGGATTTTTTGCTTTTTTGACATGTATTTTCTTGGCTTCCGCCTTCCTGATGTACAAGCGAGTTGTTTGAATAAAAGAAAGGAGCATTTTGTCTTATCTCATGTTGTTTACACAATGCTCAGTATTCAGAAGTAGAACTTGCGTAGTGTAGTCGCGTTCCAGGTCCGATGGATGAGCTCTCCTTCCATTGTGGATAGACGGTATGCTCCTTTTCCGAGCGTCTCGACCACTCGGTAGGGCCTTCCCAATTAGGGGATAACTTCCCCGCCGCCTCAAGTGGTCGAGAGGCTTCGACTTTCCTGAGGACGAAGTCTCTCGGCTGAAAGTGTCTATCTCAGACTTTGGCGTTATAGTTTCGAGTGAGGCGGCGTTGGTATTCCGTTGCTTGGATGCTGGCAATCTCTCGGACTTCATCTGCTAGGTCGAGGTTTTCGAGCAGTTTCTAGTCATTTGCCTCGAACGAGAAGCAGATGACTCGGAGAGAGGGGTTGCCAATCTCCAACGGGATCACGGCCTCGGTACCGTATACCAGCTGAAAGGGGCTTTCACCGGTTGCCATTCTGGGAGTCGTTCTATGTGACCAAAGTACGTTTGGCAATTCCTCAAGCCAGCTGCCCTTGGCTTTGCCGAGCCTGGTCTTGATGCCTTTTAAGATAGTCTTATTGGCATTTTTGACCAGCCCGTTAGCCTGAGGGTGGGCGACCGAGGTGAAGTGATTGCGAATGCCCAGGTCGGCACATCTGTCTTGAAAATAACGAGAATCAAATTACCGACCATTATCGCTTACTATCACCTGGGGGATGCTGTAACGACAGACGATCGACTTCCAGATGAAATTCCAGACGACTGTCTCGGTGATCCTTGCTGTGGCTTCGGCCTCGATCCACTTAGTGAAGTAATCGATGGCGACGATAATGAACTTCTTCTGGGCCTGGGCCGTGGGGAATGGCCCGAGGATATCGATTCCTCAGCGAGCGAAAGGGTAAAGCTCGGCTAGGGTGATGAGCTCCGTTGCTGGCTGATGGACCAAGTGGTCAAATCGTGGGCACCGGTCGTAGTGTTATGTGTAGGTTGAGCAGTCGCGCTGTAGAGTGGGCCACCAATAACCTAGCCGTAGCAAGATCCTTGCGAGCGACCTACCTCCTAAATGCACTCTACACAGACCTTCGTGAACTTCTTCGATCGCTCGGTTGGCTTCGTCGGTGATGAGGCACTTCAAGAGAGGACCGGAGAAGGATCTTTGGTAGAGAGCGCCATCCAGAGTGACGAATCACCGAGCTTGGTACTTCAATCTTCGGGCTTCCCGAGGGTCGGGGGGCTCCTGAGAATCTTGCAGTCACGACAGGTACGGGGTACGCCAGTCGCTTGGGGAGGCCGAGTCAACAGCTAGGAGCTCCGAATCGATGCTCGGCCCCTCTAGCTCTTCGAGACGGACCGATCGAGTACCCTCGGGGTCAAGAGAGGAGGCCATCCGAGAGAGGGCGTCCGCTCGGGAGTTTTCCTCCCGAGCTATTCGGGCTACCTCAAAACTCTCAAACTGTTGTGCCACGGTCTTGACCAGCTGGAGCTATTTGATCATCGGTGCTTCTCAAGCTTCGTAACCGCCGTTGACCTGGCTAGCGACCAGTTGGGAGTCAGTGTGAATCCTGACTCGCTCAGCCCCCAACCGTCGGGCCATGCGGGCTCCCGATATGAGGGACTCATACTCAGAAGCGTTGCTTGGAAGTTGAACTTCAGGGCATACTGCAGCTCTGCTCCTTCGGGGGACTTCAGAAGGATCCCAGCACCGCTCCCGGCTGAGTTGGAGGATCCGTCGACGAATAGTTCCCAGGTCGGCCCGGGCGTGGACGGAGATCTTTCTTCAGTCGGGATGCTCCTCTCGGCGATGAAGTCAGCGAGCGCCTGGCCTTTGATAGCCGAGCGAGGCCGATACTATATATCGTAGACCCCGAGCATGATGGCCCACTTGACGAGGCGTCTCGAGGCTTCAGGGTGAGCAAGGATCCTCTTCAATGGTTCATCGGTCAGCACGGTGATGGAGTGCCCTTGAAAATAGGGTCGGAGGTGCTTGGCCGAGGTAACCAACGCTAGCATGAGTCTCTCGATTGCGAGGTACCTTCTTTCAGCCTCATTGAGCACCTTGCTGGTGTAGTAGACCGGTCTCTCGACTCCCGAGTCATTTCTGATTAGGACCGAGCTAACTGTAGATGGAGTCGCCGAGAGATAGAGATGCAAGGTTTCACCAGGGACGGGCTTGGAAAGCACCGGAAGTGAAGCCAGGAACTCCTTAAGCTCAGCGAACGCTTGTTGGCATTCCTCGTCCCACGCGAATGTAGCGGATGCCATTTTAGGCCCCCTCAACAGTTTGAAGAAGGTTAGGCATCATTCAACCGCGCGGGACAGGAATCTGCTGAGCGCGGTAATGCGCCTGGTAAGGCGTTGAACATCTTTGATGCAGGTGGGTGGGCGCATGTCCAGGATGGCCTGGACCTTGTCGGGGTTGGCCTCGATCCCACGTTGGGTGACTAAGAAGCCCAAGAATTTCTCGGACCTTACTCTGAAGGCGCACTTGGCAGGGTTGAGCTTCATGTTGTACTTCAGGAGGGTGTCGAAGGTTTCAGATAGGTCGGCGAAGTGGTCCTCGGCCTTGGGGGTCTTCACGAGTATGTCATCAATATAGGCCTCGACGTTCCGACCAAGCTGTCTCTCGAACATATGATTGACCAACCTCTGGTACATGGCTCCGACGTTCTTCAACCCGAAAGGCATCCGGGTGTAGCAGTATACGCCGAAGTCGGTGATAAAGGCGGTCTTCACGATGTCTTCTGGATTCATTTTGATCTGATGGTAACCTGAGTAGGCGTCTAGGAAGTTGAGTATCTTGTTGCCCGAGGTTGAGTCAACCAGTTGGTCGATGCTCGGTAACGGATAGCAGTCCTTTGGAGTAGCCTTATTCAAGTGGGTGAAGTCCACGCACATTCGCCACTTTCCCGAAGCTTTTGGTACCAGGATGACGTTATCCAGCCATGTCGGGTACATGACCGGTCTGAAAAGACCAGTCTTTTGCCCCTTGGTAACTTGCTCCTTGATGATCGCCTACTTCTCTGGCGCGTGCTTCCTTCTGCGTTGTTGTACGGCTTTGATGGTTGGATCGAGGTTGAGCTTATGCATCACCGTCTCCTTTGGTATCCGAGGGAGTTGATCATTAGACCATGCAAAGACCCGGACATATGCGGAAAGAAACTCTTTGTATTGCTGTTGGGCTTCGGATGTTAGGTCGGCTCCAATCTTTACTCCCAGGGTCGGGTCGTCGTTTAGGAAAACCGCTAGCAATTCGCCTCCAGGCTCGGCGATTGCGGATTTTTACTCGACTTCCCGGGGGCCCCTGTTCTTCCCGTCCGGCCTTGTGGCTTCAACCGAGATATTGTAGCACCTTCTGGCCATGGCCTGGTTACCTCGGACTTCCCCCAACCCATTTTTGGTGGGAAACTTCATCTTTTGGTGATAGGTAGAAGGCACTGCTTTCGTTCGGCTGAGGATCCCTCGGTCGAAGATTGCATTGTATGCTATCATACCCTTGATCACTATGAAGTCCGCCATAACCGTAATGGTCTTGGGTGGGGTGCCAAGAGTAACCGACAGGCTGAGGGCTCCCTCGGGATATGTGGCCTGGCCATTGAACCTGCACAGAGGGGTTCGGATCGGGCGGAGTTTAGACGGATCCTCCCCCATCTTAAGGAAACATTCATAGGGTAATACATCGGGGGCACTTCCATTGTCAACTAGAATCTTGTCTACGTTACAATGGTTTATTGTGGCCGATATGACTAGGGCGTCGTCATGCGGGGTGGTCAGCCCTTCCAGGTCTCGGTCGGAGAAGACTATGACCTGAGGCTCACTCGGCAGGGCCTTGGGAGGCTCGACGGCTCGGCTCGCCCGCTCAGCATGACGCTTCCTTCCTCGGCCACTGTCCCCTCCTGATGCAGCTCCTCCGGCGATGACGTTGATATGGACTCCGCGAGGGGCGTTGTCTATTTCCTCTAGGGCGCCTCGGT
Organism: Amorphophallus konjac; assembly: GCA_022559845.1. Taxonomy (NCBI): domain Eukaryota; kingdom Viridiplantae; phylum Streptophyta; class Magnoliopsida; order Alismatales; family Araceae; genus Amorphophallus; species Amorphophallus konjac. The sequence continues at coordinate 243,281,587 of CM040127.1, forward strand.
CCTCCTTAAGCCCGGCCACAAACTGGGATAGGTGTCCCTGGCGGACGAGGCGCTCGATCTTATCCTGGAGCTGATGGCAATCACCGGTGTGATGCCCGTGGTCACTGTGGAACAGGCAATGTTTGCTGCGATTGCGACTTTTTGACCTCATTGGCTCGGGTTGGCGGAGGAGGCCCGAGCCTTTGATGTCTTCATATATTTCATACACTGGAGCTGTTAGGGGAGTGTACCGCTCGTACTTCCTGGACGGTTCTTTGTGCTCCCCGTCTCGGTTCCGCCTCTTTCCTTGGCCCGAGCTTGACTCGGGTGCTCGCTTCTTGTCCCCCTCCCGACCCGAGCCGGTTGCACCTCGACATGCGCTGAGAACTTCTTCGCACTCAGCATGGCGCAATGCCAGAGTCACAAGCTCGGCAAGGGTCGAGGGAGGGTGGAGGATAAGTTTGCGGCGGAGGTTCTCGTCCCGGGTGCCTCCGGTCGGCGCGGTTATGGCCGAGGCTACATCCAGGCGGGGGATTCTCAGGGCTTCCGATTTGAATCGGTTGATGTAGGCCCAGAGTCTCTCCCCTTGCGCCTGCTTGAGAGCCAAAAGCCCCGCTACCGACCTCGGGGGGCCGCTGCCGGTGAAACTCTCCTTGAATACTCTCCCGAACTGCTTGAAGTCTCGGATGGATCCGGGGGCGAGGGCTCAGAACCATGCTTGGGCGCCTTGGACCAAGGTGGTCGCAAAGGCTCGGCATTTGATGGCGTCGGACGCTCCATGAAGGGTCATCAGGGCGTCGAAGCTGTCGAAGTGGTCAGCCGGGTCGCCTTGGCCGTCGTAAGGCTTGAAGGTCGGGATGAAGGTTCTGGGAGATACCTCTGCCTTCAAGATATAGTCGGAGAACGGGGATCTCTCCTCATCCTCTGGTGGAGAGGTCTTCTGCAAGGATCGTAAGGCGCGCTCCTGTGCTACGAAGCACCTCTCGAACTCTCGTAGACGGAGGGACAACTCCGACTGTTGTTGCGCCGTAGGGCTGAGGGGCATCATGGCAGGCTGTCCTGGCGCTCCCTGGGGACTTCGATCTCCGGGAGTGGACGGCGTGGCCCATGCTTACCCCACTTCGGTGTGGAGGAAGCCTCTTGCTCCGGAGGGGGGGGCTTGTGAGGGTCCTCATGCCTTGTTGCGAATAAGCTGTTGCCCTCGGAAGGTGAAGCGAGCTCCGGCGGTGTGCTGGGACACGTTATCGCGGGGGGGGGGGGGGGGGCTTTCCGGAGGTGCGCATGACCTTCCATCCCTGGCCGCCTGAGTTGTCACGCCCCGAGAGCGGAAGATACCCGAAGACGCGTGACGAGTTTATATCAATCATGTCAATCAGAGTATTAGTGTATTCGACAGCAAAATCAGAGATGCACAAAAGTAAAGATAACCCAATCCTTTATTCCTTCATAAGAATATGTCTATTACAAACTTTTGAAGTACTAACTAAAATAAAGGAAAAATACAAGGTTGACTCAAGAAAATATGAAAAAGACTAGATAACACAGGAGAAGCTCTATCTCTTTCACTCTTGATTTTCCCTATCCGTTTGAGTTCCCTCATCGTCGGACTTACCTGAAAAGTAGGGAAACACTAAGTGAGCGAACGCTCAGTAGGAAATTATATCTCAAGAACTAGCAAGGGGTTTAAGTGATTACATCTTTCGAGAATGCACTATAGCTACGCATGCTCGCATAAAACGACAAGATAAAAAGAGGATATAACAAAAAGATAGCAAGAAGAACTAGTCATGAACTTTCAAGAACTTATATCAAAAGATATCAAGATATTCAAGCAAGTGTATTCATCATGTCATGTTAGAATTTGGCTATCACGTTCAAGCACGCAAGTATGCAATTACCCTTTTTCGGGTCACACAAGTCATGTAATATCAAGTCAAGTACAAGTACAAGATTTGTGGAATGTTCAATAAAGCTAGTCATGCACTTTGGTATAATGCCAATACCGTGATCAATCAACTCCCATGGGCACAAGTACTTTCGGGTGCTCCTCCCAGGATCAGATCGGGCCCTATATGCGCAGGCATTAATCATGTATTTTAACATCCACTTTTGTGTATAGCCAATATGGAATTTCAAGGATAAAGCTTGTAGACATGTAGGATAGACTTTGATAGAATAGAGTCCAAAATATGACACTTGACATAGATAGGCGATAATAACGGTACAATCACGATTATCGATAAAACTAGGTGGAATTGGTTCCCTAACTTGGGTACCATGACAAGTAAATGCCCACAAGTAGATGGTCACTCCTTTAATATAGAATTGAGGTCCACAAGAACATCATAACAAAGTTGTTATAGAATTGGGGTCTACAATAACATCACATTGATGGCATGCTTTCCCCGTTCATTAAGAAAATTCTCATATCATACTCATAGCATAATATGAGGGCCGGTATACCATGTTTCTATAGAGTGACATGGCAAAAATAGGGTGATAGGTTTTTATGGTACAACCCGCTCAGTCGGCATTGAGGGAATCCAAGGCTCGAGGAGTCTTATGGAGGTCTCTATGACTAACTCGCTAGTCCAAAGGAACGGAATGTCCAATGGAGAGCTTGTATGTCACTGAGAGTTAAGGGGGTAACGTTAAAACATCATGAAACGTGGGACTATATTCACGGAGTGGAAATATAGTGCCAATATATATATACATAAGTATGAAACCCTCGGATAACAGAAACAGTGAAAAAATAGTTTTACAGAAAAATAACGACTTTAGTTAAGCCATTAATCACGTAATTAACGCCTTACATAAGGGCGTTTCTTGAGCTTTTGACGACTCGTGAAGCAGTAGTCCAAACTATATTTCAATTTTTACAGAATTTCAATATTTCAGAATTTTAACCAAAACGCGCCCTGGACAGGGGCGTTACCTCTCAATTAGCGCCCTGGTCTGGGGCGTCAGTTCAGTAGGAGACGACCTAGACAAGGTCATGAATTCAAGAATTTACCAATTTTCAGATAATAAAATTTCAAAAAAAAAGGGTACATGATCATGACAGGAAAAATAGCAGGATTTCACAGGTATACTCATGCAATATATTAGATTCATGGTTACATAGATATTAAATTTTAAACGTGGGTATTTATTAATTACATGTAATTGACGACTTCTGGGCAGGGCGTCAAAACAATAATTAGCGCCCTAGTGTGAGTCGCTTCTTTAAATTAGCGCCATTGACAAGGGCGTTTCTTTTTGAAATTACATAGAAAACATCTGAAACCACAATAAAATTATATGCATGCACGCCCGATGATATTATTAAGATCTTAAGCTAGTTTGGGCTACGATCTTGAGAAAACCTACTTGAAGGTGATCTGGGAGAGGAAACGTGAAGGTTTTGGTAAGAAACCGATGCTCTGTTCTAAACCGGCCTCTAGAAGATGATGTTTGATGAAGAACCCCTCGTTCTTCAGCACGTCAGGAAACGCAAGGCAGGCAACCTATAGCAAAAGATGATGAAGAACATCAATATCCTTCATAACCATGACTGAAGGCAGGGGAAAGAGCATTACCTGTTCTTTACGGTCGACAACAGCAGCAAAACGAAAGTTAGATCGCCAAAGTAGCGATCTAGGTGAATTAGGAGGGTATTTATAGGGTTTTTAGGATCGTAATGGAGTTAGTGTTGTATTGGAAGTAATATTTCCCTAATAGAGTTCTTACCCTATTCAATCTTACTCATAGTTATCCAGAAACTTGCTCTGGATAGTCTCCTGGGTCGAACGAAACTCAAACTGAATTAACGTCCTAAGTGAGGGCGTTAATTTAAATTGACGCCTTGTCAAGCGTCGTTTCTTGTATAAAACGCGCCCAGGTGGAGGGCGTCACGTTTTCTTGCCCTTTTTATTATTTTGGTCGTTTGGGAATTGACGCCTTGTCCAGTGGGCGTCCCTTTGTCAATTCACGCCTTAGCCAGAGGCATTTAATTTTAATTAGCGCCTTGAATCAAGGCGTTATTCACATTTTTGGTTCTATTTATTTGTTCCTCTTGATTTTTCTTTTACTTACTTAAAGCTTTTAGCCTATTTTGACTAATTAAGAATTTGTTTATTCTAATTTGATTTATTTAAAATTTTTTATTTTTCCAGGGTTGCTACACCCTTCCCCACTTAAAAGAATTTGGTCCCCAAATTCAATCGCATATACATGTGGAGAGTGTAGAGCCTATTACCTTAAAATAATTCTGGGAATCATTTCCTCATGGATTTCTCGATCTCCCATGTGGCTTCATGATCGAACTCTTACTCCATTGTACCTTTAGCATGGGAATAACCTTATTCCTTAGGGTACGTACTTCACGATCTAGTATCTTCATGGGCTTCTGCTCACATGTGAGATCCTTTTGGATCACTAAGTCTCCATGATCAATAATATGCGATGGATCGTGCACATACTTCTTCAACATAGATATGTGGAATACATTATGCACTTCAGACAATTGAGGAGGCAATGCGATGCGATAAGCAACCTCGCCAACTCTTTCCAATATCTCAAAAGGTCCGATGAACCTTGGTGTAAGCTTGCCCTTAACACCAAATCTCCGTATGCCATGTCCCGGCGATATCTTGAGAAATACATGATCTCCTATTTGGAACTCAAGATCTCTCCTTCTCGTGTCGGCATAAGCCTTTTGCCTAGACTGAGCAACTTGCAGTCTTTCTCGAATCAATTGTATTCTTTCAGTGGTAACCCTTACCATGTCTGGACCTAGCAGTTGTTTCTCTCCAACTTCATCCCAGCATAAGGGTGATCGGCAACTCCTTCCGTATAAAGCTTCGAAAGGTGCCATTTGTATACTTGCCTGGTAGCTATTATTGTATGCAAATTCCACCAACGGCAAGTGATCATGCCAACTTCCATCGAAATCAATGATGCAAGCTCTAAGCATATCTTCAACCACCTGATTAGTTCTCTCGGTCTGACCATCCGTTTGAGGATGAAAAGCTGTACTAAAGTTAAGCCTTGTTCCCAACGAATGTTGTAGTCCCTTCCAAAAATGAGAAGTAAAACGGGGATCTCTGTCAGACACGATTGAAATAGGAATACCATGTAATCTGACTACGTCCTTGATGTATAATGCAGCCAACACATCGACTGACCATTGGCTCTTGATTGGCAAGAAATGCGTCGATTTAGTCAATCGGTCAATAATAACCCATATTCCATCATGTCCTCCTTTTTATTTAGATAAACCCATGATGAAATCCATACCAATATCCTCTCACTTCCATTTAGGGATATCTAGAGGATGTAGTTTTTCAGCAGGCTTTTGGTGTTCCGCCTTGACCTGTTGGCATGTGAGACAGCGGACACGTAGTCCGCTATTTCCCTTTTCATGTTGGGCCACCAAAAATTTCTTTTCATATCTTGGTACATTTTGGTAGATCCAGGATGAATCGTGTACCTTGATCTATGAGCTTCATCTAAGATCTTCTTCTTTAACTCGGGACAATCCGATATACAAGTTCTGTTTTGGAATAACAACCTTCTATCTGATGTTAATTGGAAATCAGACTGTCCTTCTAGTTTGCCCTTGATTTCCACTAATATTGGGTCATCATCCTGAAGTGCTTGTATTTCAGTTAATAGGTCTGGATGAATGCTTATATGAGACAATGTGACATATTTGAAGTTCGTGTCCATGCTTATATTGAGCTTAGAGAATTGCTCCAGCAACTTCCATTCTTGAATCATACAATTGGCTAACAGTGCTCTCGGCTTTCGACTAAGGGCATCTGCTACATGATTACCCTTTCCGGGATGATATTGTATATTGAAGTCGAAGTCCTTGAGATATTCTCGCCAACACCTTTGCCTCATATTTAGTTCCTTTTGAGAGAAAAGATACTTGAGACTCTTGTGATCGGAGTATACAGTAAACTGTACTCCATATAGATAATGCCTCCAGATCTTTAGTGCAAATACTACCGCGGCTAATTCTAAGTCATGGACGGGATAGTTCTCTTCATGCTTCTTTAATTGACGAGAAGAGTAAGCTATAACCTTTCCTTGTTGCATTAGAACACATCCGAGGCCAATGCTAGAAGCATCAGTGTATACCTCGAATTTCTCTCCTTCCATTGGTAAAGCTAAGACAGGAGCTGTAGTAAGATGATCCTTGAGAGTTTGGAAGCTTCTTTCACATTCCTCACTCCATTCGTAACGGATCTCCTTGCGAGTTAACCTTGTAAGTGGTACGGCGATCTTAGAGAAATCTTTGATGAATCGCCTGTAATAGCCAGCAAGACCTAAGAAACTTCGGATCTCGCTAGCATTGGTCGGTCTTTCCCAATTTCTTACAGCTTCAACTTTTGATGGATCTACTGATAAGCCATCCTTTGATATAACATGTCCGAGAAAAGTCACTTCCTCAAGCCAGAATTCACACTTGCTGAGTTTTGCATATAATTGGTTTGCCCTCAATATTTGTAATGCAATCCTTAAATGCTCCTCATGCTCTTCCTTGGTCTCGGAATAAATCAATATATCATCAATAAAGACCACCACGAATTGATCCAAATAAGGCCTGAATATACTATTCATTAACTGCATAAAGGCAGCAGGGGCATTCGTTAGTCCGAAAGGCATAACAACAAATTCATAATGGCCGTACCTGCTTCTGAATGCAGTCTTATGAATGTCCTCATCCTTGATTCTTAACTGATGATATCCCGACCTAAGATCAATTTTGGAAAAGTACTTGGATCCTGAAATTTGATCAAACAACTCATCGATTCTCGGTAGTGGATACTTGTTCTTGATAGTGAGATGATTCAACTGTCGATAGTCGATGCATAACCTCATGGATCCATCTTTCTTCTTTACAAATAATACAGGCGCTCCCCATGGGGAAGTACTTGGTCTTATGAATCCTTTCTTAGTGAGTTCCATCAATTGCTCCTTTAACTCCTTGAGTTCAGCAGGTGACATTCTATACGGTGCCTTAGAAACTGGACCCGCACCAGGAACTAAATCGATGGTGAAGGCCACTTCTCTTTGTGGGGGTAATCCAGGCAAATCTTCCGAAAATACGTCCGAAAATTCTTGTACCACCGTAATGTCTTCTATCTTAGTTTCCTTAGCCTCCTTAATCATGACGAATGCAAGGAAAGATACACATCCTTTCCTGATGAGCTTGCTAGCTCGGAGAGCCGAAATAAGAGGGGTTTTGCTTCGCCTCTTGGGGCTAGTAAAGATCAGTTCTGGAAATTCCTCGAAAGTAACCTTGCTATTGCGGCAATCGACCGTTGCCTGATATTTAGATAACCAATCCGCTCCTAGTATGACATCATACTCCTTTAGATCTAAACATATAAGATCAATAGGGAGATTCTTACCATGAACCAATACTTCACAGTTCTGGTAATGGTGTGTAATATCAGTCTCGTTTCCTAGAGGAGTAGACAAGACTAATTTTATCCATTCCGGTTCTAGGGGTAACGGATCAGCGAACTTCTTGGAAATAATTGAATGTGAAGCACCAGTATCAATTAAGACATATGCAGACTTGGAACAAACTTTCAATGTACCTTCTACTAGTCCGCCTTCTTCTTCTTGTTCGGTCTCCTTAATTGCGTGAAGACGAGCATTCTTGGTTACTGGGCGCTTCCCGTCCCCGGCTTGATCATTAAGTAATGGGCAATCGGGAATTCGATGATCGCGACTCCCACAGCGGAGACATGCTCCTAGTTTCCTCCAGCATTCTTCTGCTCTATGGCCCTCCTTGTCACAATGCTTGCACACTATATTTGATGGGGTAGTGGTGATGGAGAAGGGCTTGGTCTTCTTAAACTTCTGATCTTGTGAGGAAGTACCTCCATTGCTAGGCCTCTTCTTGAAGTTGGGTTTAAAGGAACCCGAACTTGTAACTTGTTCTTTCTTGTCCTTCCCACGGATTCTATCAGATAGTTCCGTGGCGTCTTCTAATAGCTGAGCTCGGCGCACAATTTCGAGTAGACCTGGATATCCATTGGCGCCAACTGTGTGATATATTGGGGCCTGAGCCCATTTAGGAACCTCCTAGCTTTCATCTTCTCGGTGCTAACTAAGTGCTTAGCATACCGAGATAATCTAGAAAATTGGGCCTCGTACTCGGCCACTGTCAAGGACCGTTGCTTCAGTGCAGCAAATTCTGCAGCTTTCTTTTCCTGTACTCGGTCCGAAAAATATTTAGCGTTGAAATGTTCAACGAATTCTTCCCAAGTAACTTGGTCTTGATTTAAAGTAGCTTCTATTGATTCCCACCAGCATCGGGCATCCCTTTCCAACTGAAAGGTAGCTAATGAGACTTTATCTTGATCCGTGCACTGCATAACACGGAATATACGTTCCGTCTCCCTGATCCAGTGCTCTGCGTCGTCCGATCAGTAGAACCCGTGAATTTAGGCGGGTTCATGTTTTTAAAGACTTGGTGGAGACTCCCTGCTCGTTGTGCTCCTCCTTGTGCTACCTGTTGCAGCACCTGAGTCATGCCTTGAAGTGTACGCTGCATGTTGCGCCACTGAGCACGTTCGGCAGCCATCGTCCTACAATTACAATAACTAGATTAATACGTGATTTCATTTAGAAGCTAGCATTTTTATGTTAACTTTAACCCTTGGTTCTACCCAATCTCACCGGTTAAAGGTTAAACCTATCCTTGGACTTGGGTTTCCTAGGAATTGAATACCCTAGGCTCTGATACCACAAAAACTGTCACGCCCCGAGAGCGGAAGATACCCGGAGACGCGTGACGAGTTTATATCAATCATGTCAATCAGAGTATTAGTGTATTCGACACCAAAATCAGAGATGCGCAAAAGTAAAGATAACCCAATCCTTTATTCCTTCATAAGAATATGTCTATTACAAACCTTTGAAGTACTAACTAAAATAAAGGAAAAATACAAGGTTGACTCAAGAAAATATGAAAAAGACTAGATAACACGGGAGAAGCTCTATCTCTTTCACTCTTGATTTTCCCATCCGTTTGAGTTCCCTCATCGTCGGACTTACCTGAAAAGTAGGGAAACACTAAGTGAGCGAACGCTCAGTAGGAAATTATATCTCAAGAACTAGCAAGGGGTTTAAGTGATTACATCTTTCATGAATGCACTATAGCTACGCATGCTCGCATAAAGCGACAAGATAAAAGAGGATATAACAAGAAGATAGCAAGAAGAACTAGTCATGAACTTTCAAGAACTTATATCAAAAGATATCAAGATATTCAAGTAAGTGTATTCATCATGTCATGTTAGAATTTGGCTATCACGTTCAAGCACGCAAGTATGCAATTACCCTTTTTCGGGTCACGCAAGTCATGTAATATCAAGTCAAGTACAAGTACAAGATTTGTGGAATGTTCAATCAAGCTAGTCATGCACTTCAGTATAATGCCAATACCGTGATCAATCAACTCCCATGGGCACAAGTACTTTCGGGTGCTCCTCCCAGGACCAGATCGGGCCCTATATGCGTAGGCATTAATCATGTATTTTAACATCCACTTTTGTGTATAGCCAATATGAATTTCAAGGATAAAGCTTGTAGATACGTAGGATAGACTTTGATAGAATAGAGTCCAAAATATGACACTTGACATAGATAGGCGATAATAACGGTACAATCACGATTATCGATAAAACTAGGTGGAATTGGTTCCCTAACTTGGGTACCATGACAAGTAAATGCCCACAAGTAGATGGTCACTCCTTTAATATAGAATTGAGGTCCACAAGAACATCATAACAAAGTTGTTATAGAATTGGGGTCTACAATAACATCACATTGATGGCATGCTTTCCCCGTTCATTAAGAAAATTCTCATATCATACTCATAGCATAATATGAGGGCCGGTATACCATGTTTCTATAGAGTGACATGGCAAAAATAGGGTGATAGGTTTTTATGGTACAACCCGCTCAGTCGGCCTTGAGGGAATCCAAGGCTCGAGGAGTCTTATGGAGGTCTCTATGACTAACTCGCTAGTCCAAAGGAACGGAATGTCCAATGGAGAGCTTGTATGTCACTGAGAGTTAAGGGGGTAACGTTAAAACATCATGAAATGTGAGACTATATTCACGGAGTGGAAATATAGTGCCAATATATATATACATAAGTATGAAACCCTCGGATAACAGAAACAGTGAAAAAATAGTTTTACAGGAAAATAACGACTTTAGTTAAGTCATTAATCACATAATTAACGCCTTACATAAGGGCGTTTCTTGAGCTTTTGACGACTCGTGAAGCAGTCGTCCAAACTATATTTCAATTTTTACAGAATTTCAATATTTCAGAATTTTAACCAAAACGCGCCCTGGACAGGGGCGTTATTTTTCAATTAGCGCCCTGGTCTGGGGCGTCAGTTCAGTAGGAGATGACCTAGACGAGGTCGTGAATTCAAGAATTTACCAATTTTCAGATAATAAAATTTCATAAAAAAGGGTACATGATCATGACAGGAAAAATAACAGGATTTCACAGGTATACTCATGCAATATATTAGATTCATGGTTACATAGATATTAAATTTTAAACGTGGGTATTTATTAATTACATGTAATTGACGACTTCTGGGCAGGGCGTCAAAACAATAATTAGCGCCCTAGTGTGGGTCGCTTCTTTAAATTAGCGCCATTGACAAGGGCGTTTCTTTTTGAAATTACATAGAAAACATCTGAAACCACAATAAAACTATATGCATGCACGACCGATGATATTATTAAGATCTTAAGCTAGTTTGGGCTACGATCTTGAGAAAACCTACTTGAAGGTGATCTGGGGGAGGAAACGTGAAGGTTTTGGTAAGAAACCGATGCTCTGTTCTAAATCGGCCTCCAGAAGATGATGTTTGATGAAGAACCCCTCGTTCTTCAGCACGTCAGGAAACGCAAGGCAGGCAACCTATAGCAAAAGATGATGAAGAACATCCGTATCCTTCATAACCATGACTGAAGGTAGGGGAAAGAACATTACTTGTTCTTTACGGTCGACAGCAGCAGCAAAACGAAAGTTAGATCGCCAAAGTAGCGATCTGGGTGAATTAGGAGGGTATTTATAGGGTTTTTAGGATCGTAATGGAGTTAGTGTTGTATTGGAAGTAATATTTCCCTAATAGAGTTCTTACCCTATTCAATCTTCCTCGTAGTTATCCAGAAACTTGCTCTGGATAGTCTCCTGGGTCGAACGAAACTCAAACTGAATTAACGTCCTAAGTGAGGGCGTTAATTTAAATTGACGCCTTGTCAAGCGTCGTTTCTTGTATAAAATGCGCCCAGGTGGAGGGCGTCACGTTTTCTTGCCCTTTTTATTATTTTGGTCGTTTGGGAATTGACGCCTTGTCCAGTGGGCGTCCCTTTGTCAATTCACGCCTTAGCCAGAGGTGTTTAATTTTAATTAGCGCCTTGAATCAAGGCGTTATTCACATTTTTGGTTCTATTTATTTGTTCCTCTTGATTTTTCTTTTACTTACTTAAATCTTTTAGCCTATTTTGACTAATTAAGAATTTGTTTATTCTAATTTGATTTATTTAAAAATATTTATTTTTCCAGGGTTGCTACATGAGTCCTCATGAGTTCCACGAGGACATCCAGTTTCGCGTTGAGTGCTTGGAAGGCGTCAGTGCTGCCGTTAAGCGGTACCCCTACCGCGGCGGCGGGAGGGGGCGGTCCGTCGGCGTGGGTGCTGGCATTGGAGGGGGGATTTTGTGAGGCTTGAGAAGAGCCTTCTCCCGCCGCCACCATGGCCTTTCCCCTGTCGTCGGCGGACCTCCTCCCTGAACTTCTTCGCACCATCCTGGCTCTTCGGTCGTTTACCACAGACGACGGCAGATGAAGGGGCGTGATCTCACGCGGCTCCTGAGCGGGGTAGATGATCACCGAACAGTGAACTGTTGAGAAAGGGAAACGGATCAGGGGGCCCAGGGGAGATTTCTTGGGAAAAACCCTCCGATGCTTAAGTCAATAGAGCAATGGTGGAAGATAGAGAGGGAGGTAGAAAGAGGTGCACGAGATCCCCCTACACCAAGGTGGTGAAGTGGTTCCTGCTCATGGGATTTTAGGCATGTATTGCCCTTACCTTTCACGGGAGAGAGTCCCAGGTTTATATAGTGTGCTCGCCTCATGAGACCCGTAAGCTGAGGAGTTTTAGGCGAGAGTTACGTCCTCATCGTGGGGTCTTTACATCCTCATCGTGGGATCTTTATAGCCTTGAGGGATCATGTGTCCCTTATCCTCATAAACTCATGCTCATAAAGGGCTCTCAACGGCAGCGTGGATAAGTAATCGTCGGTCGAGCCGAGCATAAAAGGTGCCAACCCTGTCCGGGCGATAGGCACAGCTCGGATGAAGATAGGTCGGAGTGGGCGCTGAGCGCTTGCCTCTATCCCGATGAGGGGATAACTTGGGCATGGGTCTTTCTCTATTCTGACCGACGCTCGGGCCTTTCGTGCCTAAGGGCCGCCGAGGAAGGATTAGATCCCGAGTAATCTTAGTGGGCTTTTTAGCCTAAGTGGGCCCGGTGGGGCTGTCACTTGGATGAGCTGGGCCTCGTTTGGTCCTGATGGACCTAGTTTGGCTGCTCTTAGATGGGCTACAGAAATCCCCCTCTCCAGCAGTAAACAATTATATTACTATGATCTGGACTGTTAAATTAACAGAAATAAAATTATATTTTCAATTAAACAAATTAAACTATAGTGCTACAACATTAGGCAGAGTCTAGTCCAACTAAACTACAGTCCAACAGAAAAGAAAAATGTACTCTCAAGTCGGGGGAAGCCCGACACTAGCAAAGCTGGCAACTAAGAACCGCCACATTGCGCCTCCGAACCACGAGGAGGAAGAACAGCTACACTTGAAAAGTCAAGGGTGAGCCTCGTGCCACTAGCTCAGTAGGGGTCCCACGGATCCCCACCACGAAACAACGCAGTAACAACAGTGCTAAACCGTAAAGCAGTAGCAGGAGTAACAACACCAACAAGTAAGAGCCGTAACAACAGTAGTCGACGAAACCACGGCTGAGCCGCAAGCTACTCCAGTCGATAAAACACAACCTCCCGTACGTACACTCGGGAATTACCGACATAACACAAAGAAGCTCTAGCCACACAGCCAGGATACAACACGACATCTCAATCGTGCAGGCTCATCCTCAAAGACAAAAAGCCCAAATCTAGGCCACAAGGTCTAGAACACCAACTCATACACGACCTCGCCGTCGTGCTCTCGACACTGACTACACGAAGAACCACATCAGCAATGACGGAAACTAGTCACTAAAGCCACAAGAGTCAGGTGTCCTGTGACAGAAGTACCCTCTCACTAGTAGAAAAGCCAGATGCATCCATTGACGTCTTACACTGCACCTCGAGTATCTCCCACTCGCCTCAAATTCAGTAACTGAGATACCGAACAAGGAACCAAGGAACAACAGTAACGAGTGACTAGTCAGGGTCACGCCCGTCGACGCTGGTCCAATGCCCCTGACCACGTGTGCACACACAAACTCAATGTATTGAGCCAAGCCTCTAGCTAGTTTTTCCCTCCCATCGAACTCTAACGGCTAGACAAAGGGGCCCACAACAACCAGCCTAAAAACCGTATCTATCGGGAACTGCCCCGCCACCACTCCTAGGTGGGCCGACACACAAAAGTGTCATCAGGCTACGACTAGTGGAGGCTCACTAAGCACAAAGACTCTCCAAAACAAATCACCGAAGTGTGGACAGGCTAAGCACGCACCTGTCACAACACTCAGAACACAAAGCAGCACATAAAACTGCCAGACTAAGGGCAGTCAACTAGACCTGCTCGCAACGATCCTTGAGTCACAAGACTATAGTCAAGATCGCCACACAAAGTGGTAACATGCCTCCAATCAGCCTAGTCCCTAAGTCAAATTATGGTAAAACATATCATAGAAATGGCACATAATAGGCGGATCCACGTTGACCGAAAGTCCTAGGCCCCTAGGCCGCTCAACGATTCCGTATAACAAGAAAGCACGGAACATGTTGGATCACCAAAGCCCTCGAACCACATGGACACGTAAATCGAGATAATACGATACCTCCAAGTGTCCAAAATAGACAGTCTCGATCCTCACGGGATAACAGAGACATTCACGAGATCACGTGTCAACCATTGGTCACTACCGAGTTGACCGAAAACCATAATGACTCTCGAATCAATTCTTGAAACCACACAGCACATTACTCAATATTATGGCACTTCCAGACACCCTATAACACAGTAACATCCCTCACAGAACATCCAAGATATCCACGGGACTAAGGGCTAACCAAGGGGTCGAAGTCAAGCCAACCGGAAGCTGAACCATCACGAAGGAAACACCTTGGGTAGGTGGCGGTCATCCCCTGGCCGCTACCAGACAGCCCAGACAGGTGGCGGTCATGCAGATGGTCGCTACCTGACAGGCCAACAGGTGGCGGTCATGCAGATGGTCGCTACCTGACAGGCCAACAGGTGGCGGTCTTAACTGGGCCGCCACTTGCAGAGCCAAATAGGAAGGAGATGGTCTGGCCAAGACCGCCTCTTGCAGAGGGCGATCTTTCTAAGGCTGCCTCTGAAGGTGGCGGTCTTGGCAAGACCGCCTTCTCCAGACTACCCTGAAAAATGTGTGAATGGTTCCTTCTGGTTGTGGTTCACCCCTAACCGTCACTTTAAAAAGGCGGTCAGTCGCTATACCGCAACTAGAAACTGACCTAAAATCGACTTAAAAAGCATGGTGGTAGTCTCCCATGGGCCGCCACTACCATGTTGCAGTCGGTCGCCAGACCGTAACCTAAAACCAACATAGAAACTCTGAATGACGGTCGCCAGAGGGCTGCCTTCATAGGTAGCGGTCTCTGGTTCGACCGCTACATCCCTCCGGTGCGAAAACCGTAGGAATGCAGAAAACTCGATCTTTCCACGCCCCAATTGTCCCAGAACGATGGGGAAACATCCATAGACTCAATATCAACCTTCCACAAGCCGGAAGGGATCCAGAAAACCACGAAATGGCTAAGAAGCGGGTGATTTTCTCAAATCCACCCAAAATGACTCACATGGGCAATCGACCTTATACCGGCCCCAAATCACGGGCAAATGGAACCAAATTGGCGGGAATTGAATCCTGACATTCCAGGGGTTCAAATCATACCATTTAAACTAGAAACCATCGCCTGGAACGACGATTTCGTCTCACACCCCAAAACATGCATTTTTGCCCTAACATTGAAAAAGCCACTCAAACTCACACCAACCAGCTTGAAATCGTGAGGGAAGGTAGGAAATAGGTAGAGCATCCATGCCTCTACCTCCACCGAAGTTCTCGTGTGCCAAAACGGCCAAATCCATGCCAAAAACCATCACATGAACCCCGCCGGCACTTCGAATCCACGGAATTGGATCGCGCCATTGGATCACGCTCCTGGTCGTCTCCACAGCGTCATCACCTCGTCCACCTCCGCCACGGTCGCACGCCCGGGGGAGAGGAGAAGAGAGGAGAGAGAATGGAGGGAGAGAGTGAGCGACGGTGAGAAGAGAGAGGGGGTGAGGTGAGGGTTAAAAGAAAAAGAAATTACAAATATTTCTAAAATCTGATTTTTGGCCCGAAATTCCATAAAATCAGAAAAATATGAAAAAAAAGCCTCCACGATCCTCGAAAAGAGCAAAACATAGCTGCAACGTTCTTGAGTCTCAAAACTCAACGGTTCACTCTCCATAGGATTCCACAGCTTATATAATGGAAAAACTCATGTGGATCATAAACACAATCCGGGACCCACGAAAGCGCTCCGAAAGCTCTCCGATTCCTATCCGAAGTATCCAGGGTATTACATCCTCCCCTCCTTTAAGACATTTCATCCTCAAAATTTGAGGAACCAACAGGGAGAAGGGAAGAACAACCCAAATAGTTGGCAACACTCTCAAAGCTCCAGCCAAACCTCGAACACACAAAAACATGAAAACATGAAAACATAATAACTCAAAAAACACAATTGTTGTGCCCTGGGCTGTTTTGACGAAGATACATGGTTCTATGTTGGTGATTTGCTCTGAATACATGCTTGATATATGTTGTTGAATGAATCTCACTTAGATATGAATCTCATTTTGGAAGGTTTCATTGAATAGCATGCTGAGTGGTTTCATTGATGAAGTTCAATTATATCACGTTTTAAATTGAGTTTTATCAGACTGAACTTTGGACCAATCGTGTGTGTGGTTGATTTGAGAACAACCATGTGTGTGATAATTGAACATCTGCTGCTATTGATGTTTTTCTAGTTTTATGAATGGCGTATGAGAGTTCAGTTAGTCTTTGACTTGAATTGCTTCACAATCTTATGAACAATATCAATATGAGTTCAGACTTCTCTAAACTGAGCTTGTATACATTGGAGGGTTGTCTATGGTTGAATCATTGGTTGACATGAGATCATATATTTTGAATGGCTAACATGGCATTTTCTATCACTGAATGGTTTTTGCTTGAGATATCTTCCGTATAGAGATTTCTTGAAGTTCCTTGATGAATGTCAGTTTTTGATGAAATGTCACATGAGTAGTTCAGCATGCTTTGCTGAGTGAATGCCTTGGTTTACTCAAATTCTTTGAGTGGCTTCTCCCAGTCACATTGCATATGTAAACTAATGGGGGTTTTGGTTTGAACTTTTCAAATGGGCTTTTGCAGTCCAAATACATGAACATGCATGTCTGAACAAGCCTTGGGAGAATGAATTGTTGAATTCACTTGTTTAGTATTAAGTCTTATGGAGTGGACATGTGGAACATTCTATTGCAGGTTCAAGAAGCTTCCCATCTTCAAGTTCCATGGTAATTTTCATTTTTATATGCATTGATTGGACTTGATGCCTTTTCAATGTTTTATTCGGTCTAAGACTATTTTGAGACTCAGCTCTGAAAGTGTCGACTCCATGAGTCGACACTTACAGGAGCCGGTGGTCTTTTGGGGCAGACAGAATCATCCTGAAAAAGTGTGGACCTCTAGTGTCGACACTTACAGATGGGTCTAGCCATTTTTGAGCAAACAGAACCATTGTGAAAAAGTGTCGACCTTAAGAGTCGACACTTTTCACTGTGAATGCTGTTTTCTTCACAAAACAGAACAAGTCTGAAAAAGTGTCAACCTCAATAGTCGACACTTTTCAACTAAGTTCTGATTTTTTGAGTTCTAGCAGAACACTCGTGAAGCAAGAGTCAACTCTATGAGTCGACACTTGTTCCGAGCGTTCCGATTGGGTTTTTCGGATCTAAATTCGAACCCATTAATTTTAGGTCAGGTGGCCATGGTTCTTTACCACTTTGCCCTTAGGGTTTACATGAATGTTTGTATGTGGTATGGAGAGGTATTTGTTGGGGTATATTGGTCTAAATGGCTTGTTTACTCCTTGACATATATGGCCGCCTTGTCCGATCATGAATCATTCATTCGTGTGGGCTAAGCTTGTTCTATCCTTGCAGGAAGAAGGAGGAGAGGACCGATGCTTATGCTGGGGAAGGAAGAACCCGCCGCCAAGCTTGCATCCTTCGTCCCCGAGCTCGAAGCTGGAAGGGAGCCGCTGCTGCTCTCCACCATCTCCTTGCTTGGGTGGACTTCATCAAGGGGGCCGATTTCTTTCTCTCTTATGCTTCCATTCTATAGCCCCCTTCCATTTGATCTCCTAGCTACATAAATATCAAAGGGGAAGATCTTGTCTATCCATTTTCTTAGTTACCTTGGAGCATAGATTGTTAATCTTGAACTGGGCATTGTATTTTTATATTCTTTTCTTCTTAAACATTTTTGGAGCTTGCTCCGTGTGTGTGCGGTTTCTCGTCGTCGTGCGAGAACCCACGTGTGTGGGCCGTCGTGCCCGTGTGTGTGGTGGTTGCTGCCGTCGCGCAGCGTTGTTTAGTGGAATCCTCTCGAGTTGAGAGGGGTAGACGTAGGATGGCACTTGGGTGCGTCCGAACCACCTAAAAAATCACTGTGCCGTGGTTTGCTCTTTGTGTGATTGCTGATATATCCTATCCGTTCATATAACAAGTGTGATTTGGTGAGACAAGAGATTTATCAACTGTCCATTTATTTATTGTCATTCGAGTGATCATCATCTAGCGTTGTGGAGTTGTGAGTGCTTGATTGCTTATCATTTACATATTTTAATCAACCTTGATTCTGTGAGCTTCATCATTTAATATCGTTGTCTATGCATTTTATTGAGAGAGGGCTAGTGTTTATCTACCATCTGCGTGATTCATTTTAATTAAGTATAAATTTGTTTGAAAGGGTGGGCAATCAATTCACCCCTCTCTCGATTGCCTTCCTAACCAGGCCAACAATTGGTATCAGAGCCTTGGCTCTATTTTCATCTAGAAACCTCGCGGTTTAGAGAGATCTGTTAGGAATGGCTAACAATCTTAACAAGGGGTTAATGCCCGAAGGGTATTCTATTCATAGGCCACCTTTCTTTGATGGTAGTAACTACCCCTATTGGAAGAATAGGATGACTGTCTTTCTACGTGCTCAAAGTCATGAAATATGGACTATCATTAGGAATGGTCCGTACATTTTACACCCTGATGAGGATATGTGGGACAATGACAGTGTTGACACCCGTTTTATACCGATAAGTTGAGCCGTTTCTCTTACTTCCATTGATTGATGCCCTAAGTTGTCCATTATCTGTTGGGCCATTCTTTGTGGCACGTCCTGGGCTCATTTTGGGGGTGGCCTCCCTCCTTGGTAAAGGTCGTATCCATTCAGGGCTTATCGGACCCTCGGTTCAATTAAATGAACTATTTTTTAATTATCCAGTACCCAAGATCATGAACGGTCCCACATAAGCCGTTCAGGACTGGGGCGGTTGATACCAGACCGTTCATACATTTCGGCTAATTTCTGAGGATTTTCTGAATATTCACCGACAGGATTTTGTGCGGTGTGATCAAGACCGTTCAAGTTCATGGACGGGCCTATTCCAACCGCCTATATCTCAGAGTCCTACGCGCGCCCGTTTTCTCAGATAATTATCCAAATATTTGAATTATCACCGACAGGGTAAAATGGTCATGGTTGTGCCGCCCTACACTCAAACGGTCTCCATTCAACCGTTCATGTATTCAGGGTCCCACGGCGGATGTTTCGGCCAGTTCGAGAGATAATTGGGATTATTTGCTGATTATTTGAATTTCCACCGACGGGTATGGACGGTTAGTTTATAACCGCCCACCTGGTTGAGCGGTCTATCGTAAGACCGTTCATCCCGTCGGTTGCTGAATTTTAACAGATTTTAATCCTTTTCTCCATGGTTTTATCCTTAACTTATTTTGGCGATTTCTCTGCGGATAATCAACCATTTTAGCTGCCGTTTCGACTGGATGAGAGATAATTGTATTATCTACAATTTATCTTCAATAATCTCGTCCCGAAAATGGCTCAAAACCCTAGTTTCGGGGTTGGCTTTCTAGGCTCTATAAATAGACCCTAAAGGCCGGACGTCGAAAGGGGGGGGGGGAGATTTTGATCGACGGCGAAGCTCTGCCGCATTTTTGAGCGACCTAGCACCAAGGAGGGAGGCTCTCTACGTCCACATGAGCCTCCGGTCAAGGGAGTAGCCCAGTCTTCGTAGTCTTTCGTTCCGTAGTTTTGCTGTGTTCTTTCATTGCATGCTTTGTTTCTCACCCACGTACCCCCCTCTTTCTCATTACCATGCACACAACCATCCCGTTTTTTGTCACCCTAGGGGTTTAAAACCCCCCAGGTATTCCCCTTTTCATTTGTTCATGCTTAATTCTTCTCGTTTGAATATATACTGCATTATTAAGGTCTGATTTGGGTGTCTCTTTCGTGTCTCTACGTTGTTTCGCAGGTCAGCATCTAATCAGCACGAGGCCCATCCCCTCTGGCCGGCCGGAGAGGGTGGAGGTCGAGCCCTTCTCAACTTGCTGAGTGAAGGTATTGAGCAGTTATCCTCCGGCCGTTCAACGGTACGCACGGTGCAGAAACGACCATCCTTCCCTGGAGCGCGGTCCCTAAAGTGCCATCCATCTCACTGCAGCAGTTCCTCCCGCGTCCCTCGCAGCGCCCCAGGGCGGTCTATCGTAAGACCGCTCATCACAGAGCGATTCTAACCGAGCCGCTCACTCCCCAGCGCTAAACTAAGGCGAGTGTCTCCCCATTTTCCAAGGTACGGCGTGCCTGTCGCGTACGGCATCTTGGTGGCAATCACGGTACTTTCATTCCCTATTTCCTCTTCTTTCTCTCATTTGTTTCATGCATTTGGCGCACTTTTGACCCCTTTAGTGAAAGGAGAGAGAGGAGAGAAATATATATCTACACCCCTTTTGTGGCGATCACGGTGGGACCCCTAGTGCCCATCGTGCTTTTGGATTGGTGACCCTTCTTAGTCGTTGTCAAGGTTTTCTTCTTGGAGGGATTTACTGGTTGAATGCAGTTTCTGTCCTCTGGCTCACACGCGGTTCGTCCAGAGCCGTCTAACCATCAGGACGGTTGATTCTGCACCGCTCATATACTCTGCCTTCAGGTTTATCTACCCCGGCCTTTCCTGTTTCAGACGGCTCCCGGGACGCCATCCATCCGTTTGAGCGGCTTTCACACAGCCGTCCCGCGCTCAGGCACAGGTATGCTGTATTTTCTGGTGGCAGATACACGGCTGTGAGGCGGCGGTTCAAGTACGCGAGCGGTTGACTATCAGCCATCTGTCTGGTATGTCCCTTGCTTTCTGCTCATGCATTACGGCTGGACATTGACCACCTGAGTACTTAGCGCGGTCAGAGGAGGGCCGCACATCTCCTGTCACAGTGCATTTCTGTCTTCTTGCTTAGTGTTTCGGCTGATATATATATTGCTCCTGGTGCTGTTCGTTGGCTCCCCCTGCCATCTTATTATTATTGCATCACCATGCTTTTATTACTCATGTGTATACTTGCTCATTGATTGATAGCTGCTAGGCTAGTTTGTGCATGCACTCCGGTGCGCATAGGAGCATCGATATTTTCCCATATTAGTTGCATTCCTACCGAGGTAGGGTTTCCTCTCGTCTCCATATTCCTTGGAGCCGACTAGGGACCTGGCCGAGGACCTCCGTAAGCCCCCGTGAGCCGTGGATTCCCACACGGACGCCGGGCAGGTTGTACCGTATCCATCCTGTCTAGGGTTGCATCCGCGAGTGAGAAGTCCCAATAGGGTCACACGGTTCCTCGTTCTCATCCCAATCAGGCACCTAGTGGTCGAGAGAATTGACATTTTCATTAATCCACTAAGGTTCAAACCCGAAGATATAAGGAACTGACGAGCATCATTTTAAGAACTTGATTGCATTACTGAGTGATTCTACTCTCATCTCGCTCCATTCTATGCTTACTATTTGCTTGGTAGATTTGATTGATTTAGTGTTGCTTGTTCTAGTATCAAGTGTCTTGGTGTATGTGGGACTGCCTTCTGCCCCCACCATCGCAGGCCGTCTTGATCCAAACAAGGCAAAGGCCGTCATGAAATGCCACCGCCGCAGAACGTCACTGAGCTTCGAGGTTTGATCGGGCGTTTGCAATTTATCAGGAGATTTATATCTCAGCATTCGCAAAGATGCCGCCCGTTTTATGACCTGTTAAAGGCCGGCGCGAAATTCGAATGGAATAAACAATGTCAAAAGGCCTATGAGGAACTCAAGGTGTACCTCTCTAATCCCCCGGTTCTACAACCACCCGTCCCTGGGAAACCCCTGATCCTGTACATTTCTGTAATTGAGGACTCCCTAGGAGCTGTTTTGGCACAGGTTGATGATGAAGGAAGAGAAAGGGCGGCGTACTATCTCTCAAGGTTATTTAATCCTGCTGAATCCAAGTACACTGCTATGGAGAAAACCTGTGCAGCACTAGTGTGGGTAGCGCAGAAGCTTAAACACTACTTTCTCGCCCACGAGGTCAGGCTCATCTCTAGAATGGACCCCATTCGTTATCTGTTGGAAAAGCCGGTCCTTTCTAATCGGCTAGCTCGCTGGCAAAGTTTTCTCTCCCAGTTCGACATCACCTTCATCGTGCAGAAAGCAATCAAAGGATATGCTATTGCCGAGCACCTAGCTCATTCTCCTATCCCACGCACTGATTCCATTCAGGATGAATTCCCCGATGAACACCTAGCGGTGGTCACTCATCTTCCTTTCTGGTCCCTCCACTTTGATGGCGCCCTTAATTCCCAGGGCAGCGGAGTCGGGGCCGTTCTCCTTACGCCAGAAGGGGTGACCATCCCCGTGGCATATCAACTCTCATTTCTGCCACCAACAACATAGCCGAGTATGAGGCTCTCCTTGCCGGTCTGAAGCACGCCTACATCTTGGGTGCGCGATACCTAAACATCATAGGAGACTCCCAGCTGGTGCTGCGTCAAGTTTTGTCAACCTATCGCACCCGTGATCCTAAGCTCAAACCCTACCAGGATCTGGTCACGCTCTTGGCCAGGCAATTCAGGAAACTCGTCTATATTCACACTCCTCGCTCTCAGAATATCTTGGCCGACGCCCTAGCGTCTCTCGCCTCTTCTCTATCACTCCCCCTAAGTCGCGCCACCGAGACAATTGTGGTCCAAAGGCTAGACGTTCCTTCCCCGCAGGATCCCTGGTTCGACAATCTTAGGATGTCCGTAGAGAAGAAAGTAGAAAGGGAGGAGATAAAAGAGGTTTCATTAACTGAGCTCGAGGAGATCATTGAAGAGGAAGAATTGCCGTGGTTTTATGAGATCGAGCAATACTGCAAGGATGGTACATTTCCGAAAACAGCCAACGCTGAGCAATGAAAAGCCATTAGAAGAGTCGCCGCCAGCTACACGATCATCGCCGGTGAATTGTATAGGCGGCCTCTGAATGGAGTTCTAATGAGGTGCCTAGATGACGAAGAAGCTTGGAAAGTTGTGGAAGCAGCCCACTCCAGCGAGTGTGGAGGGCATGTGAACGGACAGGCCTTGGCAAAGAAGATTCTTAGGCAGGGCTATTACTGGCCAACTCTAGAAGAAGATTGCTCTACTTATGTCCGTAGGTGCCTTCAGTGCCAAATCCATGTCGACAAAATCCACGCTCCGGCCTCTTCTCTTCATCCCATTACGGCCCCCTGGCCATTTTCTATGTGGGCCTTTGACATCATCGGGCCCCTCGGTGATCCGAACTCTGCGATTAAACAGAAATCCTTCATTCTGACGGCTACAGAATACTTCACCAAGTGGGCCGAAGCTGAGGCTTATGCAGAAATCAAAGCCACCACGGTATGCCACTTCATCATGAAGAACATTATCTCACGATTCGGAGTGCCAAGCAGCATCGTCACTGACAACGGGCCTCAATTCATCTCACAAGAACTCCAAGACCTCTGTAAGAAATTCAATATAGTTTTGCATCATTCATCACCATACTACCCCCAAGGTAATGGCCAGGCTGAGGCCACGAATAAGACCCTTCTCAAAATTATCAAGAAAACATGTGAATCACATAAATTTGCTGATTGGGCCGATAAATTGATAGAAGCTCTATGGGCCTACCGCACCTCCGTCCGCACTCCCACAGGGCAGACTCCCTTTGCCCTCACTTACGGAATGGAAGCGGTGCTCCCGTATGAAATTCTAATCCCTTCCCTAAGGGTGCGGCTGGATAAGGAACTTAATCTCGACGAACATCGAGAGGCGTTGCTAGTCCAACTGGAACTTTTAGACGAGAAGAGGTTGAATGCGGCCAATCATGTTTCAGTATTTCAAAAGCGGGTCTCGCGATATTTTCAAAAGAAGGTCATCGAAAGAAAATTTCAAGTGGGTAATATGGTTCTAAAACGCAAATTCATCAGGTCTGCAGGTCCCAGGTCTAAGTTGCAACCCAACTGGGAAGGGCCCTTCGTAATCAAAGAAGCTTATCCTGGCAATGCGTATCGTCTAATTAACTCGGAGGGGGAGGAATTGCCGAACCCATGGAATGGGCTGTATTTAAAGCATTTTCATCCATAAAAATAAAATCAGCGAACGGCTCGATGGCAGGGCATACCCCACCAAATTGCGAAAGGAGGACCCAGGTCCAACATCTCACACACTACACGACCCCGTGGTGCGGTATTCTCATGCTACCCGACACCGTTTATCCTTTGGCCATGCTCGGGGATGGTGGAAATCCTTGTATTTCCTCTCTCTCGGTTGAAGATAGGGGCAAGTGGTGAATAAGGGGGCGAGGACTGACCCAGGCTCCCCGTTAAGAAGGGTCTCAAATAGGGGCAATCCGTCAAGACCTCACTCCGCAAAAGAAGAAAAAAGGAAAGAAGAGAAAGAAAAGGAAAGCAAACAAAAAAGAAAAAGAAAAGAACAGGGGCAAAAGCCGAAAGCACAAAGCTCGAAGCTCTCTGAATCCCCGAAGGATGCGGCTAGGCATGGCAAGAGTGGCAGTACAGTTTCCCCGCGGGACGTTATGAGCCCGGTCGCATGCGTGCCTAGAGCGGGTGAAGGTTCGATGACGGATACAAAGCCCCGGCGCAACAGACCAGATTCCTTGAGAAAGGGGGGGTCCCGGGAAAGAACTCAAGCCCTAAAAACCTCTACACCTATCGTCGGCTTCCCTACTCAATCTTTTTACTTTCCCAAGGAATGAATCCCACCCCAGATATGGCCTCAGCAGAAGCACCGTCGAGCAAAGTTGACGCCGATCACGGGCGGTCCCCCTTCCTGCACGCGCTGAACCTTGGAATTCCGTAGCAAGACGAGAAGGTCCCTGCTATTGAGACCCGAGCTGGTTTCAAAACCCAAAAAAATTCAAATATTTCAAAACCCAAAAATGAAATATTTCAAAATCCAAAAAAAAATCAAACATTTCAAAACCCAAAAAAAATCAAATATTTCAAAATCCAAAAAAATCAAATATTTCAAAACCCAAACAAAATCAAATATTTCAAAACCCAGAAAAATCAAATACTTCAAAATCCAAAAAATATCAAATCAAATATTTCAAAACCTGAAAAAAAAATCAAATATTACAAAATCCAACAAAAATCACATATTTCAAAATCCAACAAAAATTGCGTTTACATGTTTTCTTCTTGCATTCATCCGCATTTTCTCGCACTTTGATATTTGCCTATTTAATAAGGCTCACCCCCTTGACCAAAAGTCAAGAATGGGTCGTCTCCTAACTTGCTGTATGCAAGGGGCTGAGCCTAAAATAGATTTAATCTGTTTCATGTTTGCATGTGTGCAGGGGCAGGTCGGAAGGACAGTTGACTCTGGACTACAGGAATATGCAATCCTCGCATTAGCCTATGCAATCACATCACATCATAATCATATTGCAAAGCTCAAACTCAATCTCATCAAATCTTATCATATATCAAGCTGTCCGAATATAAGAATCCTATCCCATATCATCATAAAAATAGAAGAAAATCACTCAGTCCGCCGCTGGGCATCCCCGCGAGGACGTATCTCTCTCAACTCCCTAAGATAAGCCTGTCTAGTCTCTGAAGCCTCCTCGACCTCTGCTGGTAGGGTACGCACCCTGCTCACCTCCCACATGATCAACGCACTCCTGACAGCCTGCTCGTCCTCCTCTGTCCCGATCCTCCGGGCCTGTAGCATGGGAAGGTAGGGTAGCGTAGGTAGCACCGTCCGGGGAAGCCCGATCTGCAGGTAGCATCTGTGTGGGCTGTACATCGCTAAAGTGGTGTCGCTCACGAGCCTCAAGTCCAAGCCAACTCTCCTCGGTAGCCTGATGGTGGTATCATGGAGGAAATCCGGGCGCATCACGAACCTATCCAGGGGCAGCCTGTTGATGTACGGGCGCCACTCGTCCCTGGTCTTCAGATCAGCCGTCCTGCACTCAACCTGTGGAGAAAATCTGAAGGCGCCCCCTATGAAGTAAAGGGGATGGCTCCCAAAGATCCTGCTAACTGAAGTAATATCCCCCCTCAGGGTGAACTGCATCCTAACTCCCATCCAGCACTCCAATAGGATCATCGAACCAAAGAGGGGACCTCCTAAGGCTGCTGAAGTAAGGCCCTCATACAAATAAGCTAAGACAGTCTGAGAAATGGAAAACCCCTGCCAAAGGCCGCTGATGGTGCTGAGTAAAGGAATCTCTAGGACATGGTCGGCTGAAGGGAAAAGATGGCCCCACATAGGCAGATGGACGCAGCTTTGGCTATGGCTTCAACCCACCCGCACTTATTCCGGCAATGCTCTACTACCCACTGGCTCAGAGGAAGGAGGTGGATGTGGCGAGGGCCTACGAAGGTGCGAACATCCCCGCCATCAGGTATAAATTCCCCTAGGATGAGTTTTGGGTCGATAGGGGCAACGGTATGGCATATCAAGTCTTCCTCCCCCACCTTGGACCTAGGGAGTCCGAAGTATGTCTCTACCTCCTCTAACAGGATGGTGGCCTCAAAAGATGGGAAGAAGAAAGTGTGAGTCTGAGGATGCCAAATCTCCATCAGAGCAGAGATACTATGCCAGTCTAAAGAAAGCTTGGGGTAATTCTGACCTAAAACTAGGAGGGAGTGTAGATGCCAGGATTTGAGAAGGTGAGTCACCCCGAGGGGCAATGCACGGACCATGGGAGCCACCCACTTTAAATTAGAAAAGCGTCTCGGGCCGGGGAGAAGCTGAGAAGAGGAAAAGGCTAACGATGTAAGGAAATATAAGGGAAATTGAGAGAAATTACATATATTCTGATCTAACTTACCTCTCTCGTAGGGGAGGCGCTGAGATGACGAGGAATCAAGTTTAGCTGTTGGATCGCCTCCCGCTCCTTTCTAGCTGGTCTTGGCCCTTCAAAGGGCACTCCCTCCGCAGGACTTCCATCATAAGCCCTCTTCATGATGAGGTGACGAGAATCAAAGGTTTTAGGCTTTGGGAGAAAGAAGATGGATGAGTTGAGGGTTCAGGCCTCCCTACTATTTATAGGGTCCATTAGGAAGCCTAAACCTCTTGGGATTAGGCTCAGATAAGTCTAGGGCGGGCTAAGATAGGGTTGTGATAAGTTCAAAGCACCTTGCCCTCGGGCTGAGGACTCTCAAGAGAGTCCCCTCTCGAGCAAATCGGACGTGGGATTGGACGGTCTTACGATAGACCGTCCATACATTGCACGGCGTATCATGAACCGTTCTTCTCTCCAAAGGAAGCTCGGGCCCAGTGACTTGTGCGGCCCGAACGCTGCCGTTCGACCACTCATACGGTTTATATAGAACCGTTCCAACGCATTCAAGCGGCCCTTAGAGAACCGCTCTTATCTATGAGCGGCTTTGGAAGAACCGCCCATATTCTCTGCTCCCCAATTTACCTCTGCACTCATGCCTCAATCATTTAGCGCACTCAAGTCGGCGTGTGCGTCTCTCATCTCACTCAAGTCGGCGTGTGCGTCTCTCATCTCACTCAAGTCGGCGTGTGCGTCTCTCATCTCACTCAAGTCGGCGTGTGCGTCACTCATCTCACTCAAGTCGGCGTATGCGTCACTCATCTCACTCAAGTCGGCGTGTGCGTCGCTCATCTCTCTCAGGCTAAGCGAGTTCCTCAAACTCATTCGTCCACTCATGCATGCATTCATCCACAAAGCAAATAAAAAAAAACAAGGATAGGCATCACCAATCATAACATATCATATACAAAGGACGGGCCCAGTACAACAAAGTCAAGCAGCCCCCTCTCCCTGGCCCCCGTCGCTGTCCCCCTCACCCTCATGCCTCTTTGGAGGAGGCATCGCTGAGGTCGCCTCATCACGCCGTCGCCGACGCCGCTCCTCCTCCTCGTTCCTCCGATGGCCGGAGGAACTAGTGAAAAAACTCCTCACAGAGCCGTGAGTGCCGTGACTGCCACTCGGAGTCCCGCTGCGCGATCGCCGGCTCATCTCTCTAAAGACCCACAACTCTCCGTTCAGCCCGGACATCTCAATCAGAGCACGATCCCGCTCCGCTCGAACTCGCACCAACTCCGCCGCATCCGCCCGGAGTCGCTCTAGCTCATGCCGAAGGAGTGCCGTCTCCACTGTGTCCACCGGTCGGCTCCGTGCAGCCTCTTCTCGCACCCGGGCTACCTCCTCCAGAGCCGCCACCCGGGTCCGCTCCAGCTCCGCCACCCGGGCTGCCTCCTCCAGAGCCGCCACCCGGCTCCGCTCCAGCTCCGCCACCCGGGCTGCCTCCTCCAGAGCCGCCACCCGGCTCCGCTCCAGCTCCGCCTGAAGGCGAGTCAGCTCGGACGTCTGCATTCACATATCACTATCAGTTGGTCACATTTCATATATTTCATAAGCATAGTAAAAGAGGAAGTTTAGAGTTGCGTACCCTCTCCACGAGTGCCACCTCGGCCGCCTTGGCCCGCTCTACCATCCGAGTAAAGTCCGCATCCCGATTGGCTCGATCTGCTGGGGTCTGGATGGAGGAGGAAGAAGGAGCGTCTGGTCCCGCCCTCTGAACACCCTCGGCGCGTTGCATCCAAATACTCCAGGTCAGTTATAGGCATAAGCACAATCATATAGAACTGCATAATTTAAAAGGTCTAAGGTTTAGGAAACTCACCAGTAGGGCCAGAGCCTGTCGGGCCTCGTCTCTCTCCCGGATGGTGGAGTGCAGGAGTCCCTGCAACTCTGCCACTGTCCTGCAGGGTCAACCTACATGTAGAAGTCTTTGTTAGTGCATCATATAAGAATCATAAGCATGATAGACAAAGTTTAAGTTTAGAAGTCGTACCGGTCGGTGGGCGCCTCGGAACACCTGGTCCCGGTAGTGCCGTGCGTACGCAGTGTAGTACGCACTGTCGCTCTCTGCCCGGGCGATCACCACTCGCCCTCGTGCAGCCCAGTCAGCTACCTGCTCAGCGTTCCTCGCTGTCCAGTCGTACGCCTCGCGGAGTCCCCGGGTCGTCCTCGACACTCGTTCCCCCGCCTTCTCGGGCGCAGGGAACTCAACGGCCGGCTGATGGACCCCGATGGTCCTCATCACCAACCTAAAGTGCAGTGGCTTCACCACATTCATGCAGTGAAGCCACACGTCCCGGCCAGAGAAGGCCAAGGCCTCGGTCACCCACGGCTGGCCCTCCGGGCTCTCCTCTGTATAAGGAGTCCACCGTACCTGCAATAGGAAACTACATCAGCATCATTATAATCATGGAAGAATAACATGCATTTAAAGAGTCTGAGTCTAGAAGCGTACCGAGGTGTACGGTAGAGTGTCCAGGTCGTCCTGCAGCTCCCGAACCTGCCTCCTCAAGGCCATCATTTCCCGGGGTGCTGTCCACCTCCGCGCTATCGGCAGGAGCCCAGGACGGGTCTCCTCGCCTCTCCCCAACCCGCGCAGGCGCACGTAGGCCCACACCTATATCACAAGGTCGTGTCAGCATTCAGTCAGCATATAGAGTTGCATAATGAAGACTAGGGAAGAGAGTCGCACCTGGAGTAAGGGGGAGAAGCCCCCAAGCATCGTCCGACGCGCCGTCGAACTAAGGATGTCAAAGAGGAAAGCAAGGATCGCCGCTCCCCAAGCATAGTCACCTACATGCTCGAGCTCCTGGAGGAAGGGGAGGAAGCGACAGCTCATCA
The DNA here is from genome assembly GCA_022559845.1 of Amorphophallus konjac. NCBI lineage: Eukaryota > Viridiplantae > Streptophyta > Magnoliopsida > Alismatales > Araceae > Amorphophallus > Amorphophallus konjac. The sequence goes on from CM040127.1 coordinate 243,311,197, forward strand.
CGTCCGCTCGAGTGGAGAAGAGAAGCCGCCCAAACATCAGCATCAGAAACCGTCGTAGTACTCGGTCTGCCTCTGGTCCCGGTGCCGCTGCGACCCTCGGCCTCGCCAACTCGACAAGCCGCTCCAGGTGCTCCTCTGGTCGCTCGCCCACTGCAACGCCAGCTCGTCGAAGACCCAGGCTGTCCTGGAGAGCAGCCCGGGGAAGGAGAGTCGACTGCCTCTCGGGGCGCCGTAACTGAAGCCCGAGCAGCTCTCGAGCCAGCCCCCGGTAGTCAGGAAAAGTAGTCACGCTGACCGACGACCCGTGCACGCGTAGGCCAGTGAGCCTGGCAACGTCCTCCAACGTGGGAACCATGTGCCCCCACGGGAACAAGAACGTCCGACTCACTGGGTCCCAGTGGTCGTGCAGAGCATAGAGCATAGCTGCGTCAAAATGACACACCTCAATACTCAGGAAGGGGGCGAACCCCATGGCAGTCAATCGCTCCCTCTGGAAGTCCGGCAATGCGAGGTACACTGCCCGAACCTGCAGCCAGGAGGTACGGGTCCTACGTTTCCCCTGCATTCATCCATCTGATTTACATTAGTCATTTAGTTTCACATTTTGTTTCATTTGAATAAAATGCTCAAAGCCCAATTATTGATTTGAAGCACGGTTACTCCAAAACCGCTCCATAGATGTGCGGCGTCACTCAAACCGTTTTGTTTCTCAGGTACCCCAGTTTGAACGGGCCATCCCTAGCCGTTTTAATCATGGACGGATCACCCTGAACCGTCTGGTTGCCCGTCTTCCTAAGGAATAACGGCCCACCGTTGGCCGTATTGTTTTCGTGACGGTCCTGTAAGGACCGTATTGTTTTGCCTGGCTACATGATTGGACGGACCTATATGGTCCGTCTACGTTTTGAACGGTGGTACCCTCACCGTATTGGGGTTTTAAGAACCCGTTGGCTATGTGGGTATGAACGGCGCTCCCTGCACCGTGTTTATTTGAGGCGGTCCTTTGGGGACCACATTGTTTTGGCAGTACGGTTTCTGTTAAACCGTTTTTCCGTCGTCGACCCCGACGATGGTGGAGGCCCCCAGCCGGCTGGGAGACCTCCGTGGTCCCTAAACCAACCCCCCTAGGCCCCTCTAAGCCCCTAAAACTAACATGCATGGAACGTAAAGGGTAGAAATGGAAGAAAAGGTGGGGGGAACCTACCTCGGGTTTCTTGGCCGCCCCCGCGGGCGGTGGTCCTCCGGCCACCTCCTCCTCACCGGCAGGGGCCTCTTCGTCGGCGACGACGATGCCGAGCTCCTCCATCGTTACCCCGGGTGTGCCCTCCTCCTCCGACGGCGGTGGCGGTTGCTCCGGCGGCGGCGAGCCCTCACCGGCAGCCGATGGCCTGGCCGCCTGGTGCTTCGTCCGGGTCATCAAATGGGCTGGAGGTGCAGTAAGGATTGAGAGAGGGAGTGAGATTGAGAAGAGAGAGTGAGAGAGGGAGAGTGAGGGCATTGCTCCCCCCTTCGTCCCTTCCACCGTCGGTTACGGTGGAGGGAGACGAGGGGGTTCCTTTTTTTTTCGAAGTGACAGAGAAGAACGGTCTATCGTTAGACCGTTCATTATATGAGCGGTTCGTATCTAACCGTATGTCTCTCTTGACCGTTAGTTTTATGTCGGTTGAAATTCTGGGTATGAGCGGTTCTCACGGAGCCGTTCCTATTAAAACGGTGTGTATACAACCGTTCATCACTGGCAACCAGCCCTGAAAGAATTGTTTGAATGTCAGGTATACACGGTTAACATCGATCCGTTTGGAATATAGAACGGTTAACATCCGGCCGTATATCTCGTTGATGTGTTTAAATCATGAATATTGAATATTTTCTTTGGAAATACATCTCTTAATCATCTTATGCAGCATCACTTCAGCCTTGTCTCGCCGTTTCGCCTGCACAGGTAAGTCAGGTATGGCCTTCTGTCCCTAAATCCCTTATTGCATTATTATATGGTATTATATATACTATTTCGAGAGCCGGCAGGTTTCTTATATGTCCCAGGATCTGACGTTCCCCTTCAACAAAAATAATGATGATCCAGGTTCATGTATCTAATCTTCGGATAGGCCGTTAAGTTGGGATGTCACGAGGAGGACGGTTCTATCCGCGCGCTGTGGTTGCGGACGGTATCTTGACTCTGATATTCCCAGCTTAGCAATACTACTCTCGAATATTTTATATTTTAATCTTTCTTGGCATTTGTTTTAATGATTTCTTTTTGTTTTAGCCCAGCATTCATCATACGCATCCTTTTGATTTTTCATGCCCCATGGATTGCTTCAGAAATATCCCGTCGGTAATGGTCAGCTATGTGTTTAAGAGGCTCGAGTAAGATGAACTAATTCCACTCTGAGTTTGAAGGTTCTCTTTGGTCGGTTCGTTGGGGTCAGTTGACTGAAAGATCCCCGTCTGGAGCTTTAGCATCTTTTTCTTTTGTGGCCCCCTCATTGGACCGCGGGATTGTGTCCCCCATGAGGTTGGTCTTGTCGGTTGATTTCCTTTAGTTTGGTCCCTCCAGATTGGCGTTGCCTTTTGGTCAATTACTCCTGACGCTCGGTTCAAGGTTTTTCAAAAGATTCTCATCGCTTATTGGTAGGAACGGGTGTCGTTTACCTTAACGCCCGCTTTTCCGGTCCACTCCGCTACATTTCCGCTTCGTCTCCATGTTCCGTGTCACCTCCGCTTCACCTCCGCGCGCTCCCCTGCAAAGAGGACGTTAAGGAGGGACATCTGTTGACACCCGTTTTATACCGATAAGTTGAGCCGTTTCTCTTACTTCCATTGATTGATGCCCTAAGTTGTCCATTATCTGTTGGGCCATTCTTTGTGGCACGTCCTGGGCTCATTTTGGGGGTGGCCTCCCTCCTTGGTAAAGGTCGTATCCATTCAGGGCTTATCGGACCCTCGGTTCAATTAAATGAACTGTTTTTTAATTATCCAGTACCCAAGCTCATGAACGGTCCCACATAAGCCGTTCAGGACTGGGGCGGTTGATACCAGACCGTTCATACATTTCGGCTAATTTTTGAGGATTTTCTAAATATTCACCGACAGGATTTTGTGCGGTGTGATCAGGACCGTTCAAGTTCATGGACGGGTCTATTCCAACCGCCTATATCTCAGAGTCCTACGCGCGCCTGTTTTCTCAGATAATTATCCAAATATTTGAATTATCACCGACAGGGTAAAACGGTCGTGGTTGTGCCGCCCTACACTCAAACGGTCTCCATTCAACCGTTCATGTGTTCAGGGTCCCACGGCGGATGTTTCGGCCAGTTCGAGAGATAATTGGGATTATTTGCTGATTATTTGAATTTCCATCGACGGGTATGGACGGTTAGTTTATAACCGCCCACCTGGTTGAGCGGTCTATCGTAAGACCGTTCATCCCGTCGGTTGCTGAATTTTAACATATTTTAATCCTTTTCTCCATGGTTTTATCCTTAACTTATTTTGGCGATTTCTCCGCGGATAATCAACCATTTTAGCTGCCGTTTCGACTGGATGAGAGATAATTGTATTATCTACGATTTATCTTCAATAATCTCGTCCCGAAAATGGCTCAAAACCCTAGTTTCGGGGTTGGCTTTCTAGGCTCTATAAATAGACCCTAAAGGCCGGACGTCGAAAGGGGGGGAGATTTTGATCGACGGCGAAGCTCTGCCGCATTTTTGAGCGACCTAGCACCAAGGAGGGAGGCTCTCTACGTCCACATGAGCCTCCGGTCAAGGGAGTAGCCCAGTCTTCGTAGTCTTTCGTTCCGTAGTTTTGCCGTGTTCTTTCATTGCATGCTTTGTTTCTCACCCACGTACCCCCCTCTTTCTCATTACCATGCACACAACCATCCCGTTTTTTGTCACCCTAGGGGTTTAAAACCCCCCAGGTATTCCCCTTTTCATTTGTTCATGCTTAATTCTTCTCGTTTGAATATATACTGCATTATTAAGGTCTGATTTGGGTGTCTCTTTCGTGTCTCTACGTTGTTTCGCAGGTCAGCATCTAATCAGCACGAGGCCCATCCCCTCTGGCCGGTCGGAGAGGGTGGAGGTCGAGCCCTTCTCAACTTGCTGAGTGAAGGTATTGAGCAGTTATCCTCCGGCCGTTCAACGGTACGCGCGGTGCAGAAACGACCGTCCTTCCCTGGAGCGCGGTCCCTAAAGTGCCGTCCATCTCACTGCAGCAGTTCCTCCCGCGTCCCTCGCAGTGCCCCAGGGCGGTCTATCGTAAGACCGCTCATCACACTAACCGAGCCGTTCACTCCCCAGCGCTGCACTAAGGCGAGTGTCTCCCCATTTTCCAAGGTACGGCGTGCCTGTCGCGTACGGCATCTTGGTGGCGATCACGGTACTTTCATTCCCTATTTCCTCTTCTTTCTCTCATTTGTTTCATGCATTTGGCGCACTTTTGACCCATTTACTGAAAGGAGAGAGAGGAGAGAAATATATATCTACAGACAGTATCAAGAAGGCCACTGTGAATTTTGATGCATTAAATATTATTCAGTGTGCTATTCACCCGAATGAATATGCTCGTGTTTCCATGTGCAGCAGCGCGAAAGAAATGTGGGACAAGCTCAAGCTAATTTATGAAGGCACCACAGAGGTCAACGAAACGAAAGTGAACATGTTGATTCGAGATTACGAGCTATTCCATATGAAAGAGGAATTGGGAGAATTGGTAAGGATTTCAACCATTACACTAAATATGTTCTACTTGTTAGAGGTCTTCACCATAACTTGTTGAGTATAAGTCAACTCTGTGAAAGGGGTCACAAGGTCGTATTTGAGTCTTTTCACTGCACAATTGTTGATGCCAATTCACACGAAATCAAATTTATAGGAGTGAGGAGTAACAACACTTATCAGGTTGACTTTAATGAAATTGCATCTGAAAATTTGTGTCTAGTTGCAAACAAGAATGAGGATGTTTGGTTGTGGCATCTCCACCTTGGGCATGCCAGTTTTAATGTCATTAGGAAGCTGAATCGTCATGGCTTAGTTAGAGGTCTTCCTAGTTTAAATTTTGAAACTTCAAAAGTTTGTGAAGCATGTAATAAAGGAAAACAAACCACAACGTCATTTAAATGCAAAAACATTGTTTCAACTGAAAAACCCCTTCAATTGTTACATCTGGATTTGTTTGGTCCCACCAGGACTCGCAGTCTTGGAGGGAAGCTTTATGGATTTGTGATTGTCGACAATTTTTCACGATATGCATGGGTTTTGTATCTAGCTAATAAGAGTGATGCTTGCAATGAATTCATTGATTTTTATGCTAGAGTTCAAAATGAAAAAGGTTATTCAATTCAGAAAATTCAAAGTGACCACATAAAAGAATTTGAAAATCATGAGTTTGATGAATTTTGCAGGAAACAGGGGTACGAACATCAATTCTCATCACCTAGGACCCCGCAACAGAATGGAGTGGTCGAAAGGAAGAACAAGATGCTCGTGGAGATGGCGCGAACCATGCTAGCTGAAAACGGTCTTCCACGATATCTATGGGCAGAGGCAGTGAACACTGCCTGCTACATTACAAATCAAGCAATGGTAAGACCGATCCTTAAGAAAACTCCTTACGAGCTGTGCAAAGGTAAGAAACCTAACATATCACATTTTAAGCCATTTGGGTCTATTTGTTACATTTTAAACAATGGTAAAGACAATCTTGAAAAATTTGATGCGAAGAGTGATAAAGGGATTTTCCCCGGGTATTCTCTATCATCTAGAGCTTACCGTGTTTATAACACTAGAACACTTGTTGTCGAGGAGAGTCCACATGTTGTTGTTGATGAGTACACCATGAGAAAATCAAATGATAATGATCATTTTCTGATTACAGGTGAGAGTGATGTTGAGAAAGGAGAATCGAGCAAACAAGGTGAGGCAGGAGATCAAGATCAAGAAAAAGAGAAAGAAAAAGAGCAAGAACAACAAGAGGAACAAGTACACCTGCCTCTTCCACACCAATGGACCACGCATAAGGACCATCCGTTGGAGAATGTGATCAGTGGTGTGGATGATGGAGTGAGAACGCGGGCTTCAATGAGGGAAGTTAAAATTCATGATAACTTAGCTTTACTTTCCAGCATTGAACCTAAATCTTTAGATGATGCCTTAAATGATAATTCTTGGGTTCTCGCCATGCAAGAAGAACTGCACCAATTCCAAAGGAATCGGGTGTGGTTCCTCGTGCCCCGGCCTGATAACCATCCTATAATCGGAACTATGTGGGTTTTCCGAAACAAACTTAGTGAAGATGGGGTGGTTGTGAGGAATAAGGTAAGGTTGGTGGCCAAGGGCTACTCCCAAGAATTCGACATTGATTTTGATGAATCTTTTGCTCCTGTGGCTAGATTAGAAGCTGTACGAATTTTACTTGCTTATGTTTGTCACAGGAACATCAAGCCGTTTCAAATGGACGTGAAGAGTGCCTTTCTCAACGGAGTAATCAAGTAAGAAGTATACGTGGAACAACCGCTGAGCTTTGAAGATGAAAGATTTTCAGACCACGTCTTCAAATTGGACAAGGCACTGTATGGATTAAAACAGGCTCCCCGGGCATGGTATGATCGTTTAAGTTCATTTCTTATTGATAATGGCTTCATACGAGGTAACATAGATCAGACGTTGTTTACAAAGACTTGTGATCAACATGCTTTAATTGCTCAAGTTTATGTAGACGACATAATTTTTGGAGCCTCAGATTTGAAAATTAATGATGAATTTGCTCAACTCATGTAGGGAGAGTTCGAGATGAGCTTGATGGGCGAGCTAAACTTCTTCTTGGGACTTCAAATAAAACAACTGGACGATGGCATCTTCATCAACCAGAAGAAGTACACACAAGAAATAGTAAAGAAATTTCAACTAGAAACAGCCAAGCCATTTGCTACACCTATGTCCACCTCACTAAAATTGGAAGAAGAGAAAGGTAACAAAGTTGATCAAAACCTTTTTAGGGGTATCATAGGTTCATTGTTATATCTGACTACTGTTGACACCCGTTTTATGACCAATAAGTTGGGTCATCTCCTTGTTCATTTTATATGATGTTCCGAGTGGTTCACCATTATTGAGCCATCTTGGTCAATATGAGATTTATTTCACGGGTCATGTCTCCTTGGTTGGGTCTGGTTTCTTACCTCTTTCCGCTGGACGAAGCTTATCAAACTTTCATTTTCATTTTGCAATCCATTTTCTCTAACGGTCCTTTAGTGCCGCGTTAAAATCATATAACGCATCCACCTTTGACCGTTACATCATGCCAGAGTCCTTAAGACTAAGGCCTATTTTCAAGCTTATCCATTAGCCTATCCGTTGGGTGTGACGGTTTATTGTGCGGCCGTTACTTGGGTTGTGACGCGTCTACTCATGGCCGTTACATTCTCCAAAGTCCTATGTTTGAAAACTTCACCCGTTGATCTTATCTTTCAGTGGATAAGGTTGTGTGACGGTCTCTTCCTAGGGCGTTAAATCCGTGTGGCGGTCTATCGTGCAGCCGTTACATCAAACAAAGAGTTCTTGCAGGACTGCTCTTTCTCTACTACTACGTGGTCGAATTAAGAGTTTGATTCCTTGATTTCTCTTCCAAATCTGATCCTCATAACCTTTTGTTTGTTTCTATGGACTCTTGGGAGTATTATCTTCAAGAGATTGTTAAGAAACGTCCTACTTTCTAGCTGGATTATCCTCTACTCGACCTAAGAGTTGGATGGTCTATAAATAGAACCCTTGGCTTCATGGCTGGAAGAGGAGACATCTGGAGTTCGCGTCGAAGTGCTGTCGCATCCTAGAGCTAGAACCAACCAAGGAGAGCTGCTTCCCACGTCCATCTGCTTCCAAAGTCCAGGGAGTATTGATTCCAAGGGTTTAGTTCAGTCAAGTTGTCATCTTAGTGTCTTGTCCCTCTTCTAAGCATCGTAAGCATTGTCCCTCTTCTTCTTCTACGTTCTTGCATCTTCTGCATCCATTAAAACATCCTCCCATCTTTTAAAACGCCCCAGAGGGGTTAAAAAACCAACCTCCCCGGTATTTCCCTTTCCTTTTGCATGTTCTTAAGTTTCTTTGATTTATTGATACTACTTTGTCCAAGGGCTAATCTGGGTTATTTTTCTTGTGTTCTACACTCTTTTGCAGGTTTACAGAGCTCTTAGCATGAGGCCCAAGCTTCCTGGCTGGCTGAAAAGCTTGGAGATCAAAGATTCCCAACTTCTATTTTGCAGAACCTCTGACAGTCTATCAGAGACGCGTTAGAGTCTTGTAGCGGTCTATCGTGGGGCCATCACACGTCCTGTGACGCATCAGTCTTCAGCCGTTACATTCCACGGAGCTGCATTTTCCTGATTGGTTTTCTCTCTCCCATGGGCGGGTGCATCACCCTCCTATTTTAAGGTACTTATCAGGTCTTTGGCTTATTTTTACCTTAGTGGCGATCACATCTTTCCTTAGTTTGGGCATTAGTTTTCTCTTTCATCATATCTCCTCTTTATTTTGCTTGTTTCACCTATAAGGTGTGCTTTTCCTTTATTTCTTACTCCACGCCCCGACGTGTGTTTTTCTTTATTTGCTTAGTTTAGTCTTGATTGAGATAGCATGCCCATGCTAGAGCTTGTGCTGGTTATCTAGGTTCATGATTCACAAGTTCATAGGTTGAGTGATTTCATCATTTGACTCATACTTTCACCATAGTTGGCATCATAGCCCATCTTGCAAAAGAAGGGACACATTAAAACCAACAACTGCTAGTAGGCCTGACATATATTTTAGTGTCTGTCTCTATGCAAGATATCAATCTTGTCCCAGAGATTCTCATTTGTCAGCCGTGAAAAGAATCTTCAGGTATTTAAATGGAACACTTGACCTTGGTTTGTGGTATCTTAAGAATAATTGTTTTGACTTGCATGCTTTCACTGATTCTGATTATGCTGGATGTAAAATGGATCGTAAGAGCACAAGCGGTCACTATCAGTTTCTAGGGGGCTGCATGGTTTCATGGGCCTCAAAGAAACAACATTGTGTGGCTTTATCAACTGCTGAGGTCGAGTACGTGGCTGCAGACAGTTGTGCGGCTCAAGTTTTATGTATCCAACATCAATTGCTTGATTTTAGTTTTTGTTTGAAAAACACTCCCATCATGTGTGATAACACGTCTGCAATAAATATGTCCAAAAATCCTGTCCAACACTCTCGTACTAAACACATTGAGGTTAGACATCACTTCATAAGAGATCATATTAATAAAGGTGATTTTGAGCTAGTTTTTGTTGACACAAAACACCAACTTACAGATATTTTTACAAAACCTCTAAACTCTGAGCAGTTTTGCTTTCTTAGGAGAGAATTAGGAGTGTGCAGGTTAGATAGTTAAATCTTTTAAATTTGCTTTGTATATACACACTTTACACTTTTCATAATGAGACTGTGCATACTGCTTTACCTTTTGCATATAAGGAACCTTTCCATGGAGTTTACATTTCAAACCTTTCTTTTTGTGAATATCACACTGAATAACAATTTGTTTTTCATACATGCTTTTATCTTTTCGCATCCGCATGTACATAAATGCATATACTTCATACTTGTGTGCATGAATGCCATGATTTCCGATATATCAAATGTCGATTGGCGAAGGTTGGATTATGTCCAGCTGGAAGCTTTCTCCATGTGTGAGAGTGGTCTTTTGACCTACATTCTCTACCACGTACCGTTAATTAACTTGCTTGAGTATTCCATTTTGAGACATGCTTGAGTGTATATAAATTACACACCTTTCAGTTTTGATATCTCCTATGACCTTACTCCCTTGCTAAATAAAATTACTTTGACGTAGATATGTTGTTACATGGCACATATTAAGGGGGAGGTTTTTGTTATAACTGTGCATACACTTAGGGGGAGACATCACAATGAATAGGCTAATTCATCTCTTACATTCTATGCAATCTCTCACACCACTTGCACTTTTGAGTTTAATGATTCTAACTAATAAGGATTTCACCTATTCCACTCAACACATTCTAGGGCTCTTGATCCCCTACATAGAAATCACGTGACTCGTGAGGAAAAAGCTGTCAGCCCCACCAAAAATGTGAATAAGTGTGATTTGACATTGAGTAAATCAGGAATCCCCCTTGAAATAAAGGAGGAAACTCACATTGAAAAGTGTCATATCCACATAATCATAAGTGATGATACCGAGTAACTGGGTAGTGCCCCTGAAACAAAGGGCATGACTCGTGTCAAACGGTTAGTCATCTTAGTTATTGAAAAACAAAAAATATATATTGAAAATAATTTTGGGGTTGTGCGAAGCTACCAAAAGCCGAGCACAGTGTATGGAAGTGTAGGGAGGAAAAGTTCCTACTTGTGTTCTTTAGAAAATCTGAAAATCCTTGCTGTCTAGATTTCATTGCTCATCCTTCACATATACATCTGGGGAGTGATTGTGCGAATGTACATTTTGAATCAGTCATATTTCATGAGTAATGTAGTATCACTTCTTGTAAGCACTACCCTTTTACTATTGCTCATGAAACTCATGTTCTCGGTCTATAGCATATTTCTTAACCTGTTCATATAGAACATGCTTGATACCATATACAATAATGAATGCATCTGTGCTTGTATGCTCATTCCTTGCTTTACATGTGCATCTCATTGAGTTAATTATGCATATAAGGCTTTGCTTCCATGATTCTCATAATCCCCTATTTGACTTTGATAAAAAGGGGGAGAAATTAAGTTAAGTTTGCTTGCATTATGTTTGCTTTTAAACTGCCTTGTTTTGACAAAAGGGGGAGTAATAAAAAGTTTGCATGTTGCTTTTGCTATTTTGATTGGAGTTGATGAGAGTTGAAAGTTCGAAAATGCTTATTTTGACAAGGAGGAGTTGCTCTTTCATGCAAATCTTTGTAGTTTTTCAAAGGGTTTTATCTTCGTCAAAAACGGGGAGATTGTTGTGCCCCGGGCTATTTTGACAAAGATACATGGTTCTATGTTGGTGATTTGCTTTGAATACATGCTTGATATATGTTGTTGAATGAATCTCACTTTGATAGAATCTCATCTTGGAAGGTTTCATTGAATAGCATGCTGAGTGGTTTCATTGATGAACTTCAGTTATATCGCATTTTAAATTGAGTTTTATCAGACTGAACTTTGGACCAATCGTGTGTGTGGTTGATTTGAGAACAACCATGTGTGTGATAATTGAACATCTGCTGCTATGGATGTTTTTCTAGTTTTATGAATGGCGTATGAGAGTTCAGTTAGTCTTTGACTTGAATTGCTTCACAACCTTATGAACAATATCAATATGAGTTCAGACTTCTCTGAACTGAGCTTGTATACATTGGAGGGTTGTCTATGCTTGGATCATTGGTTGACATGAGATCATATATTTTGAATGGCTAACATGGCATTTTCTATCACTGAATGGTTTTTGCTTGAGATATCTTCCGTATAGAGATTTCTTGAAGTTCCTTGATGAATGTCAGTTTTTGATGAAATGTCACATGAGTAGTTCAACATGCTTTGCTGAGTGAATGCCTTGGTTTACTTGAATTCTTTGAGTGGCTTCTCCCAGTCACATTGCATATGTAAACTAATGGTGGTTTTCGTTTGAGCTTTTCAAATGGGCTTTTGCAATCCAAATACATGAACATGCATGTCTGAACAAGCCTTGGGAGAATGAATTGTTGAATTCACTTATTTAGTATTAAGTCTTATGAAGTGGACATGTGGAACATTCTATTGTAGGTTCAAGAAGCTTCCCATCTTCAAGTTCCATGGTAATTTTCATTTCTATATGCATTGATTGGACTTGACGCCTTTTCAGTGTTTTATTGGGGTCTAAGACTGTTTTGAGACTCACCTCATGAGTCGACACTTATAGGAGCCGATGGTCTTTTGGGGCAGACAGAACCATCCTGAAAATGTGTCGACCTCTAGTGTCAACACTTACAGATGGGTCTTGCCATTTTTGAGCAAACAGAACCATTGTGAAAAAGTGTCGACCTCAAGAGTCGACACTTTTCATTGTGAATGCTGTTTTCTTCACAAAACAGAACAAGTCTGAAAAAGTGTCGACCTCAAGAGTCGACACTTTTCAACTGAGTTCTGATTTTTTATGTTCTAGCAGAACACTCGTGAAGCAAGAGTCGACACTTGTTTCGAGCATTCCGATCGGGTTTTTCGGATCTGAATTCGAACCCATTAATTTTAGGTCCGATGACCATGGTTCTTTACCACTTTGCCCTTAAGGTTTACATGATTGTTTGTATGTGGTATGGAGAGGTATTTGCTAGGGTATATTGGTCTAAATGGCTTGTTTACTCCTTGACATATATGGCCGCCTTGTCCGATCGTGAATCATTCATTCGTATGGGCTAAGCTTGTTCTATCCTTGCAAGAAGAAGGAGGAGAGGACCGGTGCTTCTGCTGGGGAGGGAAGAACCTGCCGCCAAGCTTGCATCCTTCGTCCCCGAGCTCAAAGCTGGAAGGGAGCCGCTGCTACTCTCCACCATCTCCTTGCTTGGGCAGACTTCATCAAGGGGGCCAATTTCTTTCTCTCTTATGCTTCCATTCTATAGCACCCTTCCATTTGATCTCCTAGCTGCATAAATATCAAAGGGGAAGATATTGTCTATCATTTTCTTAGTTACCTTGGAGCATAGATTGTTAATCTTGAACTGGGCATTGTATTTTTATATTCTTTTCTTCTTAAACATTTTTGGAGCTTGCTCCGTGTGTGTGCGGTTTCTCGTCGTCGTGCTAGAACCCACGTGTGTGGGCCGTCGTGCCCGTGTGTGTGGTGGTTGCTGCCGTCGCGCAGCGTTGTTTAGTGGAATCCTCTCGAGTTGAGAGGGGTGGACGTAGGACGACACTTGGGTGCGTCCGAACCACCTAAAAAATCACTGTGCCGTGGTTTGCTCTTTGTGTGATTGCTGATATATCCTATCCGTTCATATAACGAGTGTGATTCGGTGAGACGAGAGATTCATCAACTGTCCGTTTATTTATTGTCATCCGAGTGATCATCATCTAGCGTTGTGGAGTTGTGAGTGCTTGATTGCTTATCATTTACATATTTTAATCAACCTTGATTCTGTGAGCTTCATCATTTTATATCGTTGTCTCTGCATTTTATTGAGAGAGGGCTAGTGTTTATCTACCATCTGCGTGATTCATTTTAATTAAGTATAAATTTGTTTGAAAGGGTGGGCAATCAATTCACCCCCCTCTGGATTTCCTTCCTAACCGGGCCAACAACAATTCAGAGGAACAATGCCAGACCATGACCATAGGCAAGATCATCATGCTCCGGATCTCAAGACACATTGATCCATAAAACGAGCATGGCACACAAAGGAACACAAGTCTGGCACCTCCAAACAGGGCATCATTGCTATCGTCTCACAGAGCAAGGGGACACAACCCCTATCACGAAATAGACACCGGACAAAATCATACTCGACAGGTAAAACATGCATCAGCTCACACGAGGAAGACACCACGCATCGGCTTCCACACCACAACATCAATCGAAACTGGCATGCAGAACGCCAATGACAGCACTGGACCAAAAATACAATCAAGTCGGTCCTCACTCAGACATTACATCTGATTTGAGTTTCGCGCCAACTCTACCATCGCTGGAGAGTGCAACAAAACCAACTGACAAGATCTCGATCCACCCAAATCCGAACTCAGACCCACAGGGAACTCCTCCCAAGCTGACCACAAGCACAAACCAGCACACAACCTTACAATGAACACCTACGAATCCCTGGCTCCGTTCTCAACATAGAACCACGGGACACAATTGCAGACTGGGTCACATCAAAGCATAATCACAGCTGACCACATGGCTAAATGTACTAGCCACGCTCACAGCTTACTAAGAAGGACCCATAAACATCTCTCATAAAAATGCATCTCTAGGACCACGCTCACGTCCCGAGAGCACCACTTCCATGAAACACAGAAAGAGGGGTACTTAACCAGCATATTCGCTAACATATTTCCCCAATTCTCAAAACTGCCAGTGCCAACAACCACCATGCCTCAGACAATGGCACAGCAATCAACAACATCAAGGCACACACATAGCCAAGATAATGTCACACCGAGGAAACAATCCTCTCGGCTGGTCAGAATCTTCCAAACCTACGATCCTCGACCTGTGGGTAATAAGCCCACATGCTTCCGCTGCGCACTCACCACAACGCATAGGCATCACGAACAACTTGACATCCGCATCTCAGCACACACACGAACTATCGCAATAACCAAACTACAATATACCACGCCTCGAGCACTAATTCTGCTAACTGCCGATCACAAGCTGCCACAGTGCAAACCATCATGAGCTCATGGCACAAATCACAATAAGCACTTATCTCAGCCTATCCTCAAGACAAGGCCACAAGACAGGATGAGAAAGTCAAGCTCAGCTAACAACAACTCACCAGGAAGGAAATCCTTAGCTCGCCCGAGCACTCTCTCAATCAGGACATCCAAACAACCACTTCAAACACAACCTCGGCACCTCAAGGGGTGACCAAACCTAAAGCTGGTGTTGACACCCGTTTTATAACGATAAGTTGAGCCGTTTCTCTTACTTCCATTGATTGATGCCCTAAGTTGTCCATTATCTGTTGGGCCATTCTTTGTGGCACGTCCTGGGCTCATTTTGGGGGTGGCCTCCCTCCTTGGTAAAGGTCGTATCCATTCAGGGCTTATCGGAGCCTCGGTTCAATTAAATGAACTATTTTTTTAATTATCCAGTACCCAAGATCATGAACGGTCCCACATAAGCCGTTCAGGACTGGGGCGGTTGATACCAGACCGTTCATACATTTCGGCTAATTTCTGAGGATTTTCTGAATATTCACTGACAGGATTTTGTGCGGTGTGATCAAGACCGTTCAAGTTCATGGACGGGCCTATTCCAACCGCCTATATCTCAAAGTCCTACGCGCGCCCGTTTTCTCAGATAATTATCCAAATATTTGAATTATCACCGACAGGGTAAAACGGTCGTGGTTGTGCCGCCCTACACTCAAACGGTCTCCATTCAACCGTTCATGTGTTCAGGGTCCCACGGCGGATGTTTCGGCCAGTTCGAGAGATAATTGGGATTATTTGCTGATTATTTGAATTTCCACCGACGGGTATGGACAGTTAGTTTATAACTGCCCACCTGGTTGAGCGGTCTATCGTAAGACCGTTCATCCCGTCGGTTGCTGAATTTTAACAGATTTTAATCCTTTTCTCCATGGTTTTATCCTTAACTTATTTTGGTGATTTCTCCGCGGATAATCAACCATTTTAGCTGCCGTTTCGACTGGATGAGAGATAATTGTATTATCTACGATTTATCTTCAATAATCTCGTCCCGAAAATGGCTCAAAACCCTAGTTTCGGGGTTGGCTTTCTAGGCTCTATAAATAGACCCTAAAGGCCGGACGTCGAAAGGGGGGGGGGGAGATTTTGATCGACGGCGAAGCTCTGCCGCATTTTTGAGCGACCTAGCACCAAGGAGGGAGGCTCTCTACGTCCACATGAGCCTCCGGTCAAGGGAGTAGCCCAGTCTTCGTAGTCTTTCGTTCCGTAGTTTTGCCGTGTTCTTTCATTGCATGCTTTGTTTCTCACCCACGTACCCCCCTCTTTCTCATTACTATGCACACAACCATCCCGTTTTTTGTCACCCTAGGGGTTTAAAACCCCCCAGGTATTCCCCTTTTCATTTGTTCATGCTTAATTCTTCTCGTTTGAATATATACTGCATTATTAAGGTCTGATTTGGGTGTCTCTTTCGTGTCTCTACGTTGTTTTGCAGGTCAGCATCTAATCAGCACGAGGCCCATCCCCTCTGGCCGGCTGGAGAGGGTGGAGGTCGAGCCCTTCTCAACTTGCTGAGTGAAGGTATTGAGTGGTTATCCTCCGGCCGTTCAACGGTACGCGTGGTGCAGAAACGACCGTCCTTCCCTGGAGCGCGGTCCCTAAAGTGCCGTCCATCTCACTGCAGCAGTTCCTCCCGCGTCCCTCGCAGCGCCCCAGGGCGGTCTATCGTAAGACCGCTCATCACAGAGCGGTTCTAACCGAGCCGTTCACTCCCCAGCGCTGCACTAAGGCGAGTGTCTCCCCATTTTCCAAGGTACGGCGTGCCTGTCGCGTACGGCATCTTGGTGGCGATCACGGTACTTTCATTCCCTATTTCCTCTTCTTTCTCTCATTTGTTTC
This sequence comes from Amorphophallus konjac, assembly GCA_022559845.1. Classification (NCBI taxonomy): domain Eukaryota; kingdom Viridiplantae; phylum Streptophyta; class Magnoliopsida; order Alismatales; family Araceae; genus Amorphophallus; species Amorphophallus konjac. The sequence goes on from CM040127.1 coordinate 243,327,486, forward strand.
ATGCATTTGACGCACTTTTGACCCCTTTAGTGAAAGGAGAGAGAGGAGAGAAATATATATCTACACCCCTTTTGTGGCGATCACGGTGGGACCCCTAGTGCCCATCGTGCTTTTGGATTGCTGACCCTTCTTAGTCGTTGTCAAGGTTTTCTTCTTGGTGGGATTTACAGGTTGAATGCGGTTTCTGTCCTCTGGCACACACGCGGTTCGTCCAGAGCCGTCTAACCATCATGACGGTTGATTCTGCACCGCTCATATACTCTGCCTTCAGGTTTATCTACCCCGGCCTTTCCTGTTTCAGACGGCTCCCGGGACGCCGTCCATCCGTTTGAGCGGCTTTCACACAGCCGTCCCGCGCTCAGGCACAGGTATGCTGTATTTTCTGGTGGCAGATAAACGGCTGTGAGGCGGCGGTTCAAGTACGCGAGCGGTTGACTATCAGCCGTCTGTCTGGTATGTCCCTTGCTTTCTGCTCATGCATTACGGCTGGACATTGACCGCCTGAGTACTTAGCGCGGTCAGAGGAGGGCCGCACATCTCCTGTCACAGTGCATTTATGTCTTCTTGCTTAGTGTTTCGGCTGATATATATATTGCTCCTGGTGCTGTTCGTTGGCTCCCCCTGCCATCTTATTATTATTGCATCACCATGCTTTTATTACTCATGTGTATACTTGCTCATTGATTGATAGCTGCTAGGCTAGTTTGTGCATGCACTCCGGTGCGCATAGGAGCATCGATATTTTCCCATATTAGTTGCATTCCTACCGAGGTAGGGTTTCCTCTCGTCTCCATATTCCTTGGAGCCGACTAGGGACCTTGCCGAGGACCTCCGTAAGCCCCCTTGAGCTATGGATTCCCACACGGACGCCGGGCAGGTTGTACCGTATCCATCCCGTCTATGGTTGCATCCGCGAGTGAGAAGTCCCAATAGGGTCACACGGTTCCTCGTTCTCATCCCAATCAGGCACCTAGTGGTCGAGAGAATTGACATTTTCATTAATCCACTAAGGTTCAAACCCGAAGATATAAGGAACTGACGAGCATCATTTTAAGAACTTGATTGCATTACTGAGTGATTCTACTCTCATCTCGCTCCATTCTATGCTTACTATTTGCTTGGTAGATTTGATTGATTTAGTGTTGCTTGTTCTAGTATCAAGTGTCTTGGTGTATGTGGGGATGCCTTCTGCCCCCACGATCGCTTCCTAGGGTTGATTCTTACTTCCATTCTTACTCCAACCCCTTGTTTGATTCCGCTCCTTCTTCCATGTCATCATACGACTTCTCTGCGGCCCATGAGGACTCCCTTCCTCGTGGTCTCCTTGAAGACCCACCTATGGTCACCCACTTGCAAGGGGGAGAGGGGGCGGCCCCTTCGCTCCCAACCTCTCTTGGCGAGGGTCCTCGACCCTCTTTTTCAAACCCGTCCAACCAGAATTCAGCCAGTACGATCCTCGACATGATGGCCCAGTTGGACCCCACCCAACTCCATCTCATCAGACAAGCTTTGCAAGGGGGCGATGCCCCGGCCTCAGCTCTGGCTCATGCCACGGCCAATGTCGCCACTTCAGCTCCTGTGGTCGGGACCACTTCCGTGGCTCCCATTGACCTTACTCCAGTCCGCCCTCAGAACTTTCGTTATCCCAATATGGAAATGGGCCAGGCGTCCACATCGGTCCATCAGCAACTGGATAAAGGGAAATCCCCGATCCCCTCTGTTCCTTATCTTGAGCCATACCCTACAATTTCTCCATCGCCTCAGGCCCTCATAGCCCCGGCAGACTTCGCTAGGTCACAGTCGGGGGTGGCTCAGGTCGCTCATACAGATATGGGCCCTTCCTCGGCCCATTACCCCTCTTATGGGCTGCCTCCTTCGTCAGTTTATCCTTTAGTCGCCTATCCGGGTGCTACTCCTCTTGCTCCCCCCCTCCTTCCCGGGAACGAGAAATTCTTGACAAGTGGGCTGCTATGCAGCAACAAATTGATCTCCTCCACAAGCGGGTCGGCCCGCAATCTCTTGCCGATGTCCCTATCCCTAACTTCAGGGACCTATGTTTTCCTTCCCAGTCGGAGCTCCCCGTGTACCGCAAATATGATGGGAATGGCAACCTGTTCATCCATGTCCGAGAGTTCTTGTACGAGTCTGCGCAGTTCCAACAGGATGATCGCTTGATGGCTTATTTGTTCCGTCGGTCCCTGGAGGGGGTCGCGCTGGAATGGTTTTACACCTTGCCTCTGGAGGAGGCTGAGAATTTCAAGACCGTCAAGGAGAGGTTCATACAGAGGTTTCAGGATCGGGTCGGACCCGAGTACTCTTTCACTGACCTGGTGTCGGAGAAGATGAGGCCGGAGGAAGACTTCGCAACCTATGCAGACCGCTGGAGACAGATGGCCTCACGGGTGCCCGGGCAGATTCCAGAAGAGTAAAAAGTAAAGTTGTTAATTTCCAATGCTACGCCAACTTTCAGAAACATTCTGGCAATGAATGACATTTCAAACATGCACCAGCAATACAGCAGAGCCAGGTTTATCCAAACCCAATTTAAAGACTCCCCCATCCATTCTTTATTCGAGGCCCAGAAACCCAAAGCCACCAAGAAAACCCAGGGCCCCGTCACTGAGGGGGTACAAATTAACGAGCAAGTCCAGGCCGTTCAGTTCCCCCAACACGCCGCTCCACCCCGCTTCCCACCACCTCAGCGCAACCCCCAGTTCACTGCTCCGCAAGTTCCCTAGCCTGCCTTCCAAGTCCCGCAATACCCTCAACAGGCACCTCCGCCACCCCAACAGCCTCAGCGACCCCCGTAGTATAATAATGTTCCTCCACCCCCCACCTACAGCTCTGCTGGACCAGCTCCAAAGAGGGCTCATTACCCCCCTCTTCCGGAGACCTTGCCAGATATTTTCTCTGCTCTAATGTATACTGGCGACCTTCAGTTGCCGCCTGAGCGCCCGAATTGGAATCCGGCTGCCGACCAATCCCGATACTGTATATTCCATCGGCAACCGGGGCACACGATAGCGCGATGTTACCAATTCAGAAACCTGGTGTATGATTTGCATGAGGGCCAGAGAATTGATTGGGCCCAGATGCGCCAACTAATTGAGGATATCAAGCAAAGGCAGAGACAGGCCAGGCCGCAACAGGCGGCGTCCCAGCAGCAGCAGCAGCAGCAGCCCCAACAGCAACTGCAGCCTCCACCGCAGCAGCAAGACCTCGGGATCCATCAAAATCCCATGCCAATGCATCAGCCCGCTCCTCCGCAGCAACAACAACCGCCGGCACCGGCTCCAGCACAAGTAAATATGGTCCAGCGCCCAGCCCCCAACGCTGGGTGGACGTTTGATGATGAGACCCCCGCCCACCTCTTGGCCTTACACCATCACTACTCTCCCACACCTGCCATCCCCTCCATCCTTAGATCCGCCGCTACACCGCCCGTCACTTCCCCCGCGTCGCCTCTTAGGCCCTCTACATTCCCCTCTACTCCATCCGTCCTTTCACCACCACTCGCCATGCCTCCCACTATTCCCCCTAAGATTAACCTTTCGCCCATTTCCCCTCCACCAGGGCCCATTAAACCCACTTCAGTCATCCTCACCCCCATCTCCACGCCATTCACCTACCCCAACAGGCCAAGCGGGGGTCCAGTCCAGGCCGTGCAAGCATCGCAATGCGCCCTTCGGAGCGGGCGTCCTTTCCAGAGAATTTTTCCTTCCCCAGGTGCATCTGCACCAAACCCTGCAGTTTCCTCCCCCACAGTTGAACCAGAGGAGATAGACCCGGTGCCAGGCACAAGATATGATTTATTACAGCACTTAGATCGGCTGTCGGCTAAAATCTCAGTGTTAGAACTAATCAAGAGGTCGCCCCTCCACTAAGACGCCCTGAAGATCTTCCTACAGAAAGTTATGGTGAGCGAAGATGTGGCAGTGGATAGCCTGCCCGCGGTCTTGGCAATGATCACCAAGGGGCCCTCTATTGCATTTGCAGAGTCAGAACTAGCTCCTCCTGAGGCACGGCAGATGCCGTTATGTATTACCATCTCTTTAAACAAAACAGCCGTGGAATCCGCCCTTGTGGATACAGGGGCATCGATAAATGTCTGCCCATTGAGTACCCTTCGTGCTTGTAATATATCAGAGGACATGCTCAAGCCGACACCAACCACGATAGCCGCATATGATAACTCCAGACGTGCTTGTCACGGGGTAGTAACTGTGCAGGTCGAGCTAGGGCCCTTGGTGATGGATGTAGAATTTTATGTGTTGGACATAGACCCAATGTTCAAGGCCATTCTGGGTCGTCCATGGTTGAATAGTTTGAACGCCGTCCCCTCGACCGCCCACCAGTGTCTGAAGTTCCCATTCCAGGGGCGAGTGGTCAAGGTGAAAAGTGTTTCCATAGTTCAAAACGTTGACGCCATAGCAGCCAAGATTCTGCCTACACTGTGGCCAAGCAACAGACCGGTTCTATCTGTCATGGACTTGAACTATTCGTGGGCGTATGCGTCGCGCAAGCCCACCGCTGCACCAATCAATGTGAAGGTTAAGCCCAAGATGAGAGACTCCAAAGGGTGGCACATAATTCTAAAATTGGGCTATCAGCCAGGCCGAGGACTCGGCGCACAGCTGCAGGGCCGAACCAACCCCGTTCCCAGGGGAAGGAAGATGGGCCGCCGGGGCCTCGGCTACCATGAATCCTCCATGTCAGTGCTTGGGGACTCTGGGCCGTTGACCTGGGACTACCGGCAACACTTTGTGAAAGCTCCGTTGCAGCCCGGCACCTTGAAGACCTCGCCATCCAGCCTTGAAGAAAAGATAGACGAAGCTTGTGCTGTTGCCGATCCTCCACCATCACCGCAAGGGCTAGCCGGTGACTTGGAAGACTTTGCTAACTACTTTGCAAAGATGTTTTATGAAGAAGAGGGTGACCCAAAGAAGAAGGAGACGCAGCTGGTAAGGCGCCCCCCGATGCCATTGGCCCGCCAGGGGCCCCGGAAGACGGGGAGCTCCATCACTACTTATTCTATGTCCCCATCCCGTCTCGCTTCCTGGTTTCAACAGTGGGATTCTGTTCCCCATTCCCCTCCACTCCTGGTCGACCCGTACTTTGTGGAGAGACCCAAAATTTTATTCATTCCATGTGCTTGCGGGCGCTGCCCGCCCATTGATCTATCAACCCTATTCACTCCTCCTCCTCCAGGAGCTCAGCTCCATGAAATGTGGTTTAAGTCTTCTGACCCTTTCTTTGACTGCATCTTCCCGGAATTGTTCCCCATGCAACTTCCTCCTCCTCCGCCTTCTTCCTCCTGTTGTGTGATCACTTCCGGCCTCCAAAAAAAAATGCCAATTCCAAAACGGAGGTCTCCATGGAAGATTACGCTATGTTATGCCCAGATCTCCAAGGGCGTGAGACCCCTGTTTCTTTTCCGGTAGATTTCTTCTCCCCTAGATTAGATGTACAGTGTACAGAGTCCTCTAGGATGGTCGAGTCAGTCAGGGTAGAGTCTAGTTCGAGTTTTGTCAGCCCATCCACGTCTGCGGCACCCGCCGTAACGCGCCCTCCTAAAACCATCCCCAGTAGGTTTCTACAAGATTTGGCTGGGAGATGTCATGCTCTGTTGAAGTGTCCGGAATTTGTGGAGACCACAATTATCCTGGAAGATGATGAGAGAATTGATAAGGTATGGAGCAAGGATGGACTAGGAGTATATGAAATTGTGAATGAGAAAGACCCAGCTGATGATGAGGAAGACGAAACGGATGACACTGCTGACCTATATGCCCAAGGCTTGAAGAAGTTTGATGAGCCTTCCGTAGCAGTGGATGAATCCACTAAAGAGATTAACCTCGGAACAGTAGAGGACCCCAGGCCCATACTTATTTCCGCCAATCTCCCTCCTCCAGTCGAAGAGGAACTTGTCAAAGTCTTGAGGGAGTACAGCGATTCTTTCGCCTGGTCCTACGAAGACATGCCGGGCCTTGACCCCGCCTTGGTTGAACACAGGTTGATTCTCAAACCAGGGGCAACGCCCGTTAAACAGAAGGCAAGGAGATTTCACCCACAAATGGCCTTAAGGATTAAGGAAGAAGTCGATAAATTGCATAAGGCCCGGTTCATTAGAGTGGTGCTGTATCCACAATGGGTGGCGAACATAGTCCCGGTAATGAAGAAGGATGGTAAAATTTGAATCTGTATTGACTTCAGGGACTTAAACAAGGCATGTCCGAAAGATGATTTTCCACTTCCTCACATCGACGTCTTGGTCGATAATACAGCTGGGTACGAAGCCCTCTCCTTCATGGACGGCTACTCGGGGTATAACCAAATACTTTTGGCTCCGGAGGATCAAGAAAAGACCTCGTTCACCACACCTTGGGGCACGTACTGCTACGTCGTTATGCCATTTGGGTTGAAAAATGCAGGTGCCACCTACCAAAGAGCGATGATGGCTATCTTCCACGATATGATGCACGTTTATTTAGAAGCTTATGTGGATGATATCTTAGTCAAATCGAGGTCACAAGAAGAGCACCCCGCCATTCTAGCCAAGGTACTGCAAAGGGCAAGGGAATACAAGTTAAAGATGAATCCAAAGAAATGTGTGTTCGGAGTTGCATCAGGGAAATTACTTGGGTTTATAGTTAGTAAACGGGGGATTCAGATTGATCCAAACAAGGCAAAGGCCGTCATGGAAATGCCACCGCCGCAGAACGTCACTGAGCTTCGAGGTTTGATCGGGCGTTTGCAATTTATCAGGAGATTTATATCTCAGCATTCGCAAAGATGCCGCCCGTTTTATGACCTGTTAAAGGCCGGTGCGAAATTCGAATGGAATAAACAATGTCAAAAGGCCTATGAGGAACTCAAGGTGTACCTCTCTAATCCCCCGGTTCTACAACCACCCGTCCCTGGGAAACCCCTGATCCTGTACATTTCTGTAATTGAGGACTCCCTAGGAGCTGTTTTGGCACAGGTTGATGATGAAGGAAGAGAAAGGGCGGCGTACTATCTCTCAAGGTTATTTAATCCTGCTGAATCCAAGTACACTGCTATGGAGAAAACCTGTGCAGCACTAGTGTGGGTAGCGCAGAAGCTTAAACACTACTTTCTCACCCACGAGGTCAGGCTCATCTCTAGAATGGACCCCATTCGTTATCTGTTGGAAAAGATGGTCCTTTCTAATCGGCTAGCTCGCTAGCAAAGTTTTCTCTCCCAGTTCGACATCACCTTCATCGTGCAGAAAGCAATCAAAGGATATGCTATTGCCGAGCACCTAGCTCATTCTCCTATCCCTCGCACTGATTCCATTCAGGATGAATTCCCCGATGAACACCTGGCGGTGGTCACTCATCTTCCTTTCTGGTCCCTCCACTTTGATGGCGCCCTTAATTCCCAGGGCAGCGGAGTCGGGGCCGTTCTCCTTACGCCAGAAGGGGTGACCATCCCCGTGGCATATCAACTCTCATTTCCCACCACCAACAACATAGCCGAGTATGAGGCTCTCCTTGCCGGTCTGAAGCACGCCTACATCTTGGGTGCGCGATACCTAAACATCATAGGAGACTCCCAGCTAGTGCTGCGTCAAGTTTTGTCAGCCTATCGCATCCATGATCCTAAGCTCAAACCCTACCAGGATCTGGTCACGCTCTTGGCCAGGCAATTCAGGAAACTCGTCTATATTCACACTCCTCGCTCTCAGAATATCTTGGCCGACGCCCTGGCGTCTCTCGCCTCTTCTCTATCACTCCCCCTAAGTCGCGCCACCGAGACCATTGTGGTCCAAAGGCTAGACGTTCCTTCCCCGCAGGATCCCTGGTTCGACAATCTTAGGATGTCCGTAGAGAAGAAAGTAGAAAGGGAGGAGATAAAAGAGGTTTCATTAACTGAGCTCGAGGAGATCATTGAAGAGGAAAAATTGCCGTGGTTTTATGAGATCGAGCAATACTGCAAGGATGGTACATTTCCGGAAACAGCCAACGCTGAGCAACAAAAAGCCATTAGAAGAGTCGCCGCCAGGTACACGATCATCGCCGGTGAATTGTATAGGCGGGCTCTGAATGGAGTTCTAATGAGGTGCCTAGATGACGAAGAAGCTTGGAAAGTCGTGGAAGCAGCCCACTCCAGCGGGTGTGGAGGGCATGTGAACGGACAGGCCTTGGCAAAGAAGATTCTTAGGCAGGGCTATTACTGGCCAACTCTAGAAGAAGATTGCTCTACTTATGTCCGTAGGTGCCTTCAGTGCCAAATCCATGCCGACAAAATCCACGCTCCGACCTCTTCTCTTCATCCCATTACGGCCCCCTGGCCATTTTCTATGTGGGCCTTTGACATCATCGGGCCCCTCGGTGATCCGAACTCTGCGATTAAACAGAAATCCTTCATTCTGACGGCTACAGAATACTTCACCAAGTGGGCCGAAGCTGAGGCTTATGCAGAAATCAAAGCCACCACGGTATGCCGCTTCATCATGAAGAACATTATCTCACGATTCGGAGTGCCAAGCAGCATCGTCACTGACAACGGGCCTCAATTCATCTCACAAGAACTCCAGGACCTCTGTAAGAAATTTAATATAGTTTTGCATCATTCATCACCATACTACCCCCAAGGTAATGGCCAGGCTGAGGCCACGAATAAGACCCTTCTCAAAATTATCAAGAAAACATGCGAATCACATAAATTTGCTGATTGGGCCGACAAATTGATAGAAGCTCTATGGGCCTGCCGCACCTCCGTCCGCACTCCCACAGGGCAGACTCCCTTTGCCCTCACTTACGGAATGGAAGCGGTGCTCCCGTATGAAATTCTAATCCCTTCCCTAAGGGTGCAGCTGGATAAGGAATTTAATCTCGACGAACATCGAGAGGCGTTGCTAGTCCAACTGGAACTTTTAGATGAGAAGAGGTTGAATGCGGCCAATCATGTTTCAGTATATCAAAAGCGGGTCTCGCAATATTTTCAAAAGAAGGACATCGAAAGAAAATTTCAAGTGGGTAATATGGTTCTGAAACGTAAATTCATCAGGTCTGCAGGTCCCAGGTCTAAGTTGCAACCCAACTGGGAAGGGCCCTTCGTAATCAAAGAAGCTTATCCTGGCAATGCGTATCGTCTAATTAACTCGGAGGGGGAGGAATTGCCGAACCCATGGAATGGGCTGTATTTAAAGCGTTTTCATCCATAAAAATAAAATTAGCGAACGGCTCGATGGCAGGGCATACCCCACCAAATTGCGAAAGGAGTACCCAGGTCCAGCATCTCACACACTACACGACCCCGTGGTGCGGTATTCTCATGCTACCCGACACTGTTTCTCCTTTGGCCATGCTCGGGGATGGTGGAAATCCTTGTATTTCCTCTCTCTCAGTTGAAGATAGGGGCAAGTGGTGAATAAGGGGGCGAGGACTGACCCAGGCTCCCCGTTAAGAAGGGTCTCAAATAGGGGCAATCCGTCAAGACCTCACTCCGCAAAAGAAGAAAAAAAGAAAGAAGAGAAAGAAAAGGAAAGCAAACAAAAAAGAAAAAGAAAAGAACAGGGGCAAAAGCCGAAAGCACAAAGCTCGAAGCTCTCTGAATCCCCGAAGGATGCGGCTAGGCATGGCAAGAGTGGCAGTACAGTTTCCCCGCGGGACGTTATGAGCCCGGTCGCATGCGTGCCTAGAGCGGGTGAAGGTTCGATGACGGATACAAAGCCCCGGTGCAACAGACCAGATTCCTTGAGAAAGGGGGGGTCCCGGGAAAGAACTCAAGCCCTAAAAACCTCTACACCTATCGTCGGCTTCCCTACTCAATCTTTTTTACTTTCCCAAGGAATGAATCCCACCCCGGATATGGCCTCAGCAGAAGCACCGTCGAGCAAAGTTGACGCCGATCACGGGCGATCCCCTTCCTGCACGCGCTGAACCTTGGAATTCCGTAGCAAGACGAGAAGGTCCCTGCTATTGAGACCCGAGCTGGTTTCAAAACCCAAAAAAATTCAAATATTTCAAAACCCAAAAATCAAATATTTCAAAATCCAAAAAAAATCAAACATTTCAAAACCCAAAAAAAATCAAATATTTTAAAATCCAAAAAATCAAATATTTCAAAACCCAAACAAAATCAAATATTTCAAGACCCAGAAAAATCAAATACTTTAAAATCCAAAAAAAATCAAATCAAATATTTCAAAACCCGAAAAAAAAATCAAATATTTCAAAATCCAACAAAAATCAAATATTTCAAAATCCAACAAAAATTGCGTTTACATGTTTTCTTCTTGCATTCATCTGCATTTTCTCGCACTTTGATATTTGCCTATTTTATAAGGCTCACCCCCTTGACCAAAAGTCAAGAATGGGTCGTCTCCTAACTTGCTGTATGCAAGGGGCTGAGCCTAAAATAGATTTAATCTGTTTCATGTTTGCATGTGTGCAGGGGCAGGTCGGAAGGACAGTTGACTCGGGACTACAGGAATATGCAATCCTCGCATTAGCCTATGCAATCACATCACATCATAATCATATTGCAAAGCTCAAACTCAATCTCATCAAATCTTATCATATATCAAGCTGTCCGAATATAAGAATCCTATCCCATATCATCATAAAAACAGAAGAAAATCACTCAGTCCGCCGCTGGGCATCCCCGCGAGGACGTATCTCTCTCAACTCCCTAAGATAAGCCTGTCTAGTCTCTGAAGCCTCCTCGACCTCTGCTGGTAGGGTACGCACCCTGCTCACCTCCCACATGATCAACGCACTCCTGACCGCCTGCTCGTCCTCCTCTATCCCGATCCTCCGAGCCTGTAGCATGGGAAGGTAGGGTAGCGTAGGTAGCACCGTCCGGGGAAGCCCGATCTGCAGGTAGCATCTGTGTGGGCTGTACATCGCTAAAGTGGTGTCGCTCACGAGCCTCAAGTCCAAGCCAACTCTCCTCGGTAGCCTGATGGTGGTATCATGGAGGAAATCCGGGCGCATCACGAACCTATCCAGGGGCAGCCTGTTGATGTACGGGCGCCACTCGTCCCTGGTCTTCAGATCAGCCGTCCTGCACTCAACCTGTGGAGAAAATCTGAAGGCGCCCCCTATGAAGTAAAGGGGATGGCTCCCAAAGATCCTGCTAACTGAAGTAATATCCTACCTCAGGGTGAACTTCATCCTAACTCCCATCCAGCACTCCAATAGGATCATCGAACCAAAGAGGGGACCTCCTAAGGCTACTGAAGTAAGGCCCTCATACAAATAAGCTAAGATAGCCTGAGAAATGGAAAACCCCTGCCAAAGGCCGCTGATGGTGCTGAGTAAAGGAATCTCTAGGACATGGTCGGCTGAAGGGAAAAGGATGGTCCCACATAGGCAGATGGACGCAGCTTTGGCTATGGCTTCAACCCACCCGCACTTATTCCGGCAATGCTCTACTACCCACTGGCTCAGAGGAAGGAGGTGGATGTGGCGAGGGCCTACGAAGGTGCGAACATCCCCGCCATCAGGTATAAATTCCCCTAGTATGAGTTTTGGGTCGATAGGGGCAACGGTATGGCATATCAAGTCTTCCTCCCCCACCTTGGACCTAGGGAGTCCGAAGTATGTCTCTACCTCCTCTAACAGGATGGTGGCCTCAAAAGATGGGAAGAAGAAAGTGTGAGTCTGAGGGTGCCAAATCTCCATCAGAGCAGAGATACTATGCCAGTCTAAAGAAAGCTTGGGGTAATTCTGACCTAAAACTAGGAGGGAGTGTAGATGCCAGGATTTGAGAAGGTGAGTCACCCCGAGGGGCAATGCACGGACCATGGGAGCCACCCACTTTAAATTAGAAAAGCGTCTCGGGCCGGGGAGAAGCTGAGAAGAGGAAAAGGCTAACGATGTAAGGAAATATAAGGGAAATTGAGAGAAATTACATATATTCTGATCTAACTTACCTCTCTCGTAGGGGAGGCGCTGAGATGACGAGGAATCAAGTTTAGCCGTTGGATCGCCTCCCACTCCTTTCTAGCTGGTCTTGGCCCTTCAAAGGGCACTCCCTCCGTAGGACTTCCATCATAAGCCCTCTTCATGATGAGGTGACGAGAATCAAAGGTTTTAGGCTTTGGGAGAAAGAAGATGGATGAGTTGAGGGTTCAGGCCTCCCTACTATTTATAGGGTCCATTAGGAAGCCTAAACCTCTTGGGATTAGGCTCAGATAAGTCTAGGGTGGGCTAAGATAGGGTTGTGATGAGTGCAAAGTACCTTGCCCTCGGGCTGAGGACTCTCAAGAGAGTCCCCTCTCGAGCAAATCGGACGTGGGATTGCACGGTCTTACGATAGACCGTCCATACATTGTACGGCCTATCATCAACCGTTCTTCTCTCCAAAGGAAGCTCGGGCCCAGTGACTTGTGAGGCCCGAACGCTGCCGTTCGACCACTCATACGGTTTATATAGAACCGTTCCAACGCATTCAAGGGGCCCTTAGAGAACCGCTCTTATCTATGAGCGGCTTTGGAAGAACCGCCCATATTCTCTGCTCCCCAATTAACCTCTGCACTCATGCCTCAATCATTTAGCGCACTCAAGTCGGCATGTGCGTCTCTCATCTCACTCAAGTCGGCGTGTGCGTCTCTCATCTCACTCAAGTCGGCGTGTGCATCTCTCATCTCACTCAAGTCGGCGTGTGCGTCTCTCATCTCACTCAAGTCGGCGTGTGCGTCTCTCATCTCACTCAAGTCGGCGTGTGCGTCTCTCATCTCACTCAAGTCGGCGTGTGCGTCACTCATCTCACTCAAGTCGGCGTATGCATCACTCATCTCACTCAAGTCGGCGTGTGCGTCGCTCATCTCTCTCAGGCTAAGCGAGTTCCTCAAACTCATTCGTCCACTCATGCATGCATTCATCCACAAAGCAAATAAAAAAAAACAAGGATAGGCATCACCAATCATAACATATCATATACAAAGGACGGGCCCAGTACAACAAAGTCAAGCAGCCCCCTCTCCCTGGCCCCCGTCGCTGTCCCCCTCACCCTCATGCCTCTTTGGAGGAGGCATCGCTGAGGTCGCCTCATCACGCCGTCGCCGGCGCCGCTCCTCCTCCTCGTTCCTCCGATGGCCGGAGGAACTAGTGAAAAAACTCCTCACTGAGCCGTGAGTGCCGTGACTGCCACTCGGAGTCCCGCTGCGCGATCGCCGGCTCATCTCTCTAAAGACCCGCAACTCTCCGTTCAGCCTGGACATCTCAATCAGAGCACGATCCCGCTCCGCTCGAACTCGCACCAACTCCGCCGCATCCGCCCGGAGTCGCTCTAGCTCATGCCGAAGGAGTGACGTCTCCACTGTGTCCACCGGTCGGCTCCGTGCAGCCTCTTCTCGCACCCGGGCTACCTCCTCCAGAGCCGCCACCCGGCTCCGCTCCAGCTCCGCCTGAAGGCGAGTCAGCTCGGACGTCTGCATTCACATATCACTATCAGTTGGTCACATTTCATATATTTCATAAGCATAGTAAAAGAGGAAGTTTAGAGTTGCGTACCCTCTCCACGAGTGCCACCTCGGCCGCCTTGGCCCGCTCTACCATCCGAGTAAAGTCCGCATCCCGATCGGCTCGATCTGCTGGGGTCTGGACGGAGGAGGAAGAAGGAGCGTCTGGTCCCGCCCTCTGAACACCCACGGCGCGCTGCATCCAAATACTCCAGGTCAGTTATAGGCATAAGCACAATCATATAGAACTGCATAATTTAAAAGGTCTAAGGTTTAGGAAACTCACCAGTAGGGCCAGAGCCTGTCGGGCCTCATCTCTCTCCCGGATGGTGGAGTGCAGGAGTCCCTGCAACTCTACCACCCGTCCTGCAGGGTCAACCTACATGTAGAAGTCTTTGTTAGTGCATCATATAAGAATCATAAGCATGATAGACAAATTTTAAGTTTAGAAGTCGTACCGGTCGGTGGGCGCCTCGGAACACCTGGTCCCAGTAGTGCTGTGCGTACACAGTGTAGTATGCGCTGTCGCTCTCTGCCCGGGCGGTCACCACTCGCCCTCGTGCAGCCCAGTCAGCAACCTGCTCAGCGTTCCTCACTGTCCAGTCGTACGCCTCGCGGAGTCCCCGGGTCGTCCTCGACACTCGTTCCCCCGCCTTCTCGGGCGCAGGGAACTCAACGGCCGGCTGATGGACCCCGATGGTCCTCATCACCAACCTAAAGTGCAGTGGCTCCACCACATTCATGCAGTGAAGCCACACGTCCCGGCCAGAGAAGGCCAAGGCCTCGGTCACCCACGGCTGGCCCTCCGGGCTCTCCTCTGTATAAGGAGTCCACCGTACCTGCAATAGGAAACTACATCAGCATCATTATAATCATGGAAGAATAACATGCATTTAAAGAGTCTGAGTCTAGAAGCGTACCGAGGTGTACGGTAGAGTGTCCAGGTCGTCCTGCAGCTCCCGAACCTGCCTCCTCAAGGCCATCATTTCCCGGGGTGCTGTCCACCTCCGCGCTATCGGCAGGAGCCCAGGATGGGTCTCCTCGCCTCTCCCCAACCCGCGCAGGCGCACGTAGGCCCACACCTGTATCACAAGGTCGTGTCAGCATTCAGTCAGCATATAGAGTTGCATAATGAAGACTAGGGAAGAGAGTCGCACCTGGAGTAAGGGGGAGAAGCCCCCAAGCATCGTCCGACGCGCCGTCGAACTAAGGATGTCAAAGAGGAAAGCAAGGACCGCCGCTCCCCAAGCATAGTCACCTACATGCTCGAGCTCCTGGAGGAAGGGGAGGAAGCGACAGCTCATCACGTCCGCTCGAGTGGAGAAGAGAAGCCGCCCAAACATCAGCATCAGAAACCGTCGTAGTACTCGGTCTGCCTCTGGTCCCGGTGCCGCTGCGACCCTCGGCCTCGCCAACTCGACAAGCCGCTCCAGGTGCTCCTCTGGTCGCTCGCCCACTGCAACGCCAGCTCGTCGAAGACCCAGGCTGTCCTGGAGAGCAGCCCGGGGAAGGAGAGTCGACTGCCTCTCGGGGCACCGTAACTGAAGCCCGAGCAGCTCTCGAGCCAGCCCCCGTTAGTCAGGAAAAGTAGTCCCGCTGACCGGCGACCTGTGCACGCGTAGGCCAGTGAGCCTGGCAACGTCCTCCAACGTGGGAACCATGTGCCCCCACGGGAACAAGAACGTCCGACTCACTGGGTCCCAGCGGTCGTGCAGAGCATAGAGCATAGCTGCGTCAAAACGACACACCTCAATACTCAGGAAGGGGGCGAACCCCATGGCAGTCAATCGCTCCCTCTGGAAGTCCGACAGTGCGAGGTACACTGCCCGAACCTGCAGCCAGGAGGTACGGGTCCTACGTTTCCCCTGCATTCATCCATCTCATTTACATTAGTCATTTAGTTTCACATTTTGTTTCATTTGAATAAAATGCTCAAAGCCCAATTATTGATTTCAAGCACGGTTACTCCAAAACCGCTCCATAGATGTGCGGCGTCACTCAAACCGTTTTGTTTCTCAGGTACCCCAGTTTGAACGGGCCATCCCTAGCCGTTTTAATCATGGACGGATCACCCTGAACCGTCTGGTTGCCCGTCTTCCTAAGGAATAACGGCCCACCGTTGGCCGTATTGTTTTCGTGACGGTCCTGTAAGGACCATATTGTTTTGCCTGGCTACATGATTGGATGGACCTATATGGTCCGTCTACATTTTGAACGGTGGTACCCTCACCGTATTGGGGTTTTAAGAACCCGTTGGCTATGTGGGTATGAACGGCGCTCCCTGCACCGTGTTTATTTGAGGCGGTCCTTTGGGGACCGCATTATTTTGGCAGTACGGTTTCTGTTAAACCGTTTTTCCGTCGTCGACCCCGACGACGGTGGAGGCCCCCAGCCGGCTGGGAGACCTCCGTGGTCCCTAAACCAACCCCCCTAGGCCCCTCTAAGCCCCTAAAACTAACATGCATGGAACGTAAAGGGTAGAAATGGAAGAAAAGGTGGGGGGAACCTACCTCGGGTTCCCGTGGTTTCTTGGCCGCCCCCGCGGGCGGTGGTCCTCCGGCCACCTCCTCCTCGCCGGCAGGGGCCTCTTCGTCGGCGACGACGATGGCGAGCTCCTCCATCGTCACCCCGGGTGTGCCCTCCTCCTCCGACGGCGGTGGCGGTTGCTCCGGCAGCGATGAGCCCTCACCGGCAACCGATGGCCTGGCCACCTGGTGCTTCGTCCGGGTCATCAAATGGGCTGGAGGTGCAGTAAGGATTGAGAGAGGGAGTGAGATTGAGAAGAGAGAGTGAGAGAGGGAGAGTGAGGGCGTTGCTCCCCCCTTCGTCCCTTCCACCGTCGGTTACGGTGGAGGGAGACGAGGGGGTTCCTTTTTTTTTCGAAGTGACAGAGAAGAACGGTCTATCGTTAGACCGTTCATTATATGAGCGGTTCGTATCATACCGTATGTCTCTCTTGACCGTTAGTTTTATGTCGGTTGAAATTCTGGGTATGAGCGGTTCTCACGGAGCCGTTCCTATTAAAACGGTGTGTATACAACCGTTCATCACTGGCAACCGGCCCTGAAAGAATTGTTTGAATGTCAGGTATACACGGTTAACATCGAGCCGTTTGGAATATAGAACGGTTAACATCCGGCCGTATATCTCGTTGATGTGTTTAAATCATGAATATTGAATATTTTCTTTGGAAATACATCTCTTAATCATCTTATGCAGCATCACTTCAGCCTTGTCTCGCCGTTTCGCCTGCACAGGTAAGTCAGGTATGGCCTTCTGTCCCTAAATCCCTTATTGCATTATTATATGGTATTATATATACTATTTCGAGAGCCGGCAGGTTTCTTATATGTCCCAGGATCTGATGTTCCCCTTCAACAAAAACAATGATGATCCAGGTTCATGTATCTAACCTTTGGATAGGCCGTTAAGTTGGGATGTCACGAGGAGGACGGTTCTATCCGCGCACTGTGGTTGCGGACGGTATCTTGACTCTGATATTCCCAGCTTAGCAATACTACTCTCGATGATTTTATATTTTAATCTTTCTTGGCATTTGTTTTAATGATTTCTTTTTATTTTAGCCCAGCATGCATCATACGCATCCTTTTGAGTTTTCATGCCCCATGGATTGCTTCAGAAATATCCCGTCGGTAATGGTCAGCTATGTGTTTAAGAGGCTCGAGTAAGATGAACTAATTCCACTCTAAGTTTGAAGGTTCTCTTTGGTCGGTTCGTTGGGGTCAGTTGACTGAAAGATCCCCGTCTGGAGCTTTAGTATCTTTTTCTTTTGTGGCCCCCTCATTGTACCGCGGGATTGTGTCCCCCATGAGGTTGGTCTTGTCGGTTGATTTCCTTTAGTTTGGTCCCTCCAGATTGGCGTTGCCTTTTGGTCAATTACTCCTGACGCTCGGTTCAAGGTTTTCCGAAAGATTCTCATCGCTTATTGGTAGGAACGGGTGTCGTTTACCTTAACGCCCGCTTTTCCGGTCCACTCCGCTACATTTCCGCTTCGTCTCCATGTTCCGTGTCACCTCCGCTTCACCTCCGCTCGCTCCCCTGCAAAGAGGACGTTAAGGAGGGGCATCTGTTGACACCCGTTTTATACCGATAAGTTGAGCCGTTTCTCTTACTTCCATTGATTGATGCCCTAAGTTGTCCATTATCTGTTGGGCCATTCTTTGTGGCACGTCCTGGGCTCATTTTGGGGGTGGCCTCCCTCCTTGGTAAAGGTCGTATCCATTCAGGGCTTATCGGACCCTCGGTTCAATTAAATGAACTATTTTTTTAATTATCCAGTACCCAAGATCATGAACGGTCCCACATAAGCCGTTCAGGACTGGGGCGGTTGATACCAGACCGTTCATACATTTCGGCTAATTTCTGAGGATTTTCTGAATATTCACCGACAGGATTTTGTGCGGTGTGATCAGGACCGTTCAAGTTCATGGACGGGCCTATTCCAACCGCCTATATCTCAGAGTCCTACGCACGCCCGTTTTCTCAGATAATTATCCAAATATTTGAATTATCACCGACAGGGTAAAACGGTCGTGGTTGTGCCGCCCTACACTCAAACGGTCTCCATTCAACCGTTCATGTGTTCAGGGTCCCACGGCGGATGTTTCGGCCAGTTCGAGAGATAATTGGGATTATTTGCTGATTATTTGAATTTCCACCGACGGGTATAGACGGTTAGTTTATAACCGCCCACCTGGTTGAGCGGTCTATCGTAAGACCGTTCATCCCGTCGGTTGCTGAATTTTAACAGATTTTAATCCTTTTCTCCATGGTTTTATCCTTAACTTATTTTGGCGATTTCTCCGCGGATAATCAACCATTTTAGCTGTCGTTTCGACTGGATGAGAGATAATTGTATTATCTACGATTTATCTTCAATAATCTCGTCCCGAAAATGGCTCAAAACCCTAGTTTCGGGGTTGGCTTTCTAGGCTCTATAAATAGACCCTAAAGGCCGGACGTCGAAAGGGGGGGGGGAGATTTTGATCGACGGCGAAGCTCTGCCGCATTTTTGAGCGACCTAGCACCAAGGAGGGAGGCTCTCTACGTCCACATGAGCCTCCGATCAAGGGAGTAGCCCAGTCTTCGTAGTCTTTCGTTCCGTAGTTTTGCCGTGTTCTTTCATTGCATGCTTTGTTTCTCACCCACGTACCCCCCTCTTTCTCATTACCATGTGCACAACCATCCCGTTTTTTGTCACCCTAGGGGTTTAAAACCCCCCAGGTATTCCCCTTTTCATTTGTTCATGCTTAATTCTTCTCGTTTGAATATATACTGCATTATTAAGGTCTGATTTGGGTGTCTCTTTCGTGTCTCTACGTTGTTTCGCAGGTCAGCATCTAATCAGCACGAGGCCCATCCCCTCTGGCCGGCCGGAGAGGGTGGAGGTCGAGCCCTTCTCAACTTGCTGAGTGAAGGTATTGAGCGGTTATCCTCCGGCCGTTCAACGGTACGCGCGGTGCAGAAACGACCGTCCTTCCCTGGAGCGCGGTCCCTAAAGTGCCGTCCATCTCACTGCAGCAGTTCCTCCCGCGTCCCTCGCAGCGCCCCAGGGTGGTCTATCGTAAGACCGCTCATCACAGAGCGGTTCTAACCGAGCCGTTCACTCCCCAACGCTGCACTAAGGCGAGTGTCTCCCCATTTTCCAAGGTACGGAGTGCCTGTCGCGTACGGCATCTTGGTGGCGATCACGGTACTTTCATTCCCTATTTCCTCTTCTTTCTCTCATTTGTTTCATGCATTTGGCGCACTTTTGACCCCTTTAGTGAAAGGAGAGAGAGGAGAGAAATATATATCTACAGCTGGGACGGCAAAAACTGAAGTCCCACGATCAATGACACCCAAGAGGGGGGTGAATTGGGTGATTACAATTTTTTATAAAATTCTTGGCCAAATAAAACAAGTGTGAAGAATACCCGTAATGACAATATAGATCTATATGTAAACACTTAGATTTAATAAAATCTATCACACTCAACCGATCTTAGGTACGGTAGTGGAGGTAAAAATCTGAAGATTCAACTCATGCAAGATGTTATCTTCCTGACAAGGTTTGCCTTGCCGATCCGAACCCACCTTTTAATATACCCGAGATCTAATATGAGAATGATAATTTATTCTAGATCTAACACAAACAATACA
Organism: Amorphophallus konjac; assembly: GCA_022559845.1. Lineage (NCBI taxonomy): Eukaryota > Viridiplantae > Streptophyta > Magnoliopsida > Alismatales > Araceae > Amorphophallus > Amorphophallus konjac. The sequence continues at coordinate 243,347,083 of CM040127.1, forward strand.
ACCAAATAAATCTACGTGTGTGCTGCACAGAATGGGGGTAGAAGAAAAGGAACAAACCACACAATGGACAGTGATTTTTAGGTGGTTCGGATGCAACAATGGCAACCTACATCCACCCATCACGATCTGTGAGGATTCCACACTATCTTTTAAAGGATTACAATATCAAAACACATACACACACACATGTGAGAAGTTGGAGCTCCCACGAAGGTGCACAAGCACCGAATCACAAAGATATGTGAAAACTAGAAGAAACACAGACACACACACGCACACATGGATCTTCGTAGATCCACACACACACAAGTGTTTAAAAGTACAAAATCACACACTTAAAGCTTGATGAAAAACAAGGGAGAAACATAAAATGAAAACTCATATTTAAGCTCCCCCTTAATGAATGAAGATGATCTTGGATGAAGCTTCCTCCACAGCTTGATCTTCACTTGAATGGCTTGCAGATGATCTTGAAAACTTGGAGATGGATGAAGAAGTTCTTCCCCGAAACACTGTTCACGGAGCTACAGTGCCAGCACTCTTTTTCCCCTTGATAGCATCTTTTTTCCCCTCTTGTAATTAGGGTTTTTGACCCCAATATGATGTACTTATAGATCTTGATGGTCAAGGGACAAGCCAGGAACTAGGTCCACAAATCATGGCAAGTCTGGTGACTTTGGGATTAAACAAGTCCAATGAAAGGGCCTTCCCACGTTGAAGAACACAAGTCAACAAAAGTTGCCTCGAAGCTGGCGGTCGACCGGCAGGAGGGGGCGATCGACTGAAATTTTACAGGAATAAGGCTTTTCAATGCTGGGAAAACCGGTCGACCGGCCCATAACTGGTGGTCGACCGCCACCTGGAAAACCTGCATTTTAGAAGAGTTAGCCAATAAAACATGATCTGTGAACGATTTATTTTATGACCACGTCATGTTCCAATCAAAATGAGTTGGTTGAACGTATCCTGGGCAATTCATTGAACCAAGGTGAATTTGGGCATTTGCTGGCTTAAGGAAGGCTTGCGAGTGGTTTAAGCCAGTTATTACTTAGGTTGTAATTCCAGGGTTTTGTTATCATCAAAATCACATGGAGAGACTCAACAATCTCCCCCTTTTTGATGATGACAAAACTCTAGATTACAAGAGCCTTGGCATGCCTTTAACCAAAATAGAGCCTTGTAAGGTCGATAAACACAAGGTGAATAAAATAGCCATTCAACACATTATTTTCCAAATAGATAGGAAATGAAACACAAGAGCCAACCATTTGATATCAAACACCAATTGCATTCATTTCATCATTCCATTACAGGGTACATTGATGCTTGAGACAATGAGTGCAAGACTCTAGACACTGGACACATGCGACAAAGTAAATGCAGAACTGACACAATGCCTTACAAATGATCATGCATACAAGCATACGAACATACCGACATATATAAATATAGAACCTGCACTACTACTTCTCCCCCTTTGGCATCATCAAAAGGGGATAGGATAGACGGAGGAAGGACCCAAAAGGCACAAGACTAAAGGATAAAAGTCTAGAGGGAGGAAGCAACAGAAAAATCCTCATGGGGCATCTGCAGGAGGTTGATAACCAAGGCAGTGGTGGATGTCTTCAAGAGAATGATCTTGAACCTGAAGACGCTCCCAAATATAGCCAATGGAGACGTCATGGGCTGCATCACGGTGCTGCATGCCAAGAAGTGTTAGGTTCATGAAGTGGAAGGCCTGGCTGGAATCAGCAACGCTGTCTGTGAGGCTAGTCATATATGTGGAGAGTGGCCATCTGAGTGGAGAGAGTATCCAGAACAGTGGAGAAGGACTCTATGCGACTTGACATAGTGTCAATCACATTACCCATAGTGTCGATGCGATCCCCAAAGGTAGAAAGTTGATCCCAAAAGTGTCCACACGAGTCTCTAGCCCAGTGAACCGCCTGTCAAAAGTGTCATAGTCTACCCAAGGATGCTATCCGCCCCCCTGAGTAGAGGACTCTCCAAAATGGTACTGTGATGGAGGGGGCATCTCCGGATCCATGTGGTGAGGTGAAGGTGGAGGAGGTTGGTCCTCAACCTGAACTGAAGGCGGTAGTTCCCCTGGATCCTCCTGCTGCTTCTGTTCTTGTTCTCCTTCATTGACTGCATGTTCCCCATAAACGGGTACATCACGACAGAGCTCACCATTCGGACCCCAATAGTATCCCATATCTGTGAAAATATTGTGCTCATTATATATATCATCTTTTCGAACATAAATGAACTGTTCATCTGCCAAGTTGGTCCCACCATGGATGAATATGCCAGTCAACTGTGAAGCATAGGGCAGGGAACACCGTAAATTGGTTCGGCAAGACCCAATAAGAGTCGTCATGAGGCGACCCATGTTGACTTGTATCCCATTCATAACATTGTAAAACAGGAACCTGTGAACCTCTGTCACTTCATTTCTACTTCCACTCTTTGGATAAATGAGGGAGGTAAACATATGGTGCAATATACGCTGCAATGGTGGAAAGTGATTTGCATTCAATACGATTAAATTGCTGACACCATGCACATAATCACAACTGGTCATAGCAAGAAAAGTTTCCTCAATAGCACCATGACCAAAAACCATGTCGGCTCCTTTAGCCAAAACTCCTAAGGCTCGCTCAAACAAATCCGGAGTGATATGAAACTCAACACCTTGAACAACTGTATATAATTCCTCATTTCTTTCGACCAAATTTCCATAGAACTACTGCACTAGATTGGGGTAATATCGGGTATATCTAGTGACAAAGTCAATCCAACCGGGTTAAATCTCAAAGACAGCACATAAATCGGGCAAAATCTCATTCACCTCATTGAAGTCGACCAACCGAGGGTCGATAATAGGACGGGGAGGCAACCGAGGTGCACGACGAGGTGCAGGTGCTCGCTGTAGTGGAGGAGCCGGGGCCTCTCGTCTCTGGCCACTAGCTTCTCCTTGGGCAGAACGCCGAGAACCCCGTCTAGGCGGCATGCCAAACTAGAAGACCCGGTGGAAACCCTTGAAATGATGACTCTCGTCCTGGGGGATGAAGATAGACTAGAAGACACTCCAAGGGCTTGCAATAGCCTTCTCCACAACCTGGAACCCTGGGAAGATCTTCCCACTCGCACGAACGGCCGCGGAGATTTCATCCCGAAATTGTGACGAATCGACTAGATCTTGTGCAGATTGAAGGGGGATGAGATTTTAGGGCTTGAATGGTGGAGTTGGTGTGTTCTAGGGTTGGGAAAATGTGTTGGAGAGAGAATGGGAGAGGTGGAATGAGAGAAAGGGGTTGTAGGACCCCTTAAAGAAGGGTTCGGATGAGGTTCCGATCGGGCCGGTTCTCCGCCACCGGTCGACCGGTGTGGGGCTAGCGGTCGACCGCTAGGGCCAAAAAATCCCCATTTTGTATTTTTTGTTTCTTTTTCTTTTCTTTTCTTATATATATATATATATATATATATAGGGGGACTATCATCCGACCTTCTAATTCGAACCAACATCATAAAGTGGAGAGAAGGAGGAGAGATGGAGATTTGAGGAAAGTTCTCTAACTCCCCCTCAAGAGTTTCCTAAGGTTCGGCATCACTGAGTCCACAATTATTTAACCAAGGAATGTCTGGCCTTAGAAATATTTTTCAAGGAAGGCTATATATATAAATACATTCAAGCATGCAAGAGTATATGTGAACACACAAGGTATTAAAAGTAAATATATACAATGTGCATGCTAATATACCCTTGATGCATATGAGTTTCTACAAATGCAATTCCTATCCTAAGTGCAGACCTATGTATGTATGCTCTCACCCTTGCACATTCCAAGTCCTCTTCTTATCTTGCTAAATTGATCATGGTTTAGGGGTTTTATGAAAATATCAGTTAGTTGATTGTGTGTGTCAATGAAATTCAATTCAAAGACCCCTTTTCCTACATGATCTCTCAGAAAATGATGTCGAATGTCAATGTACTTTATCCTAGAATGTTGAACATGATTTTTTGACAAGCTGATTGCACTGGTATTATCACACAAGATTGGCACACATTTCATTTCAACATCCAAATCAAGCAATTGATTTTTGATCTAAAGTACTTGGGCTCTGCAACTTCTGGCGGCTACATATTCAGCCTCGGCCGCTGAGAGAGATACTGAATATTATTTCTTGGAGGCCCATGAGACTAGGCACCCACCAAGAAACTGACAGTATCCACTAGTACTTTTACGATCTACAATACATCTGGCATAATCCGCATCGGTGTAAGCAATCAAATCAAATGAACTACTGATGGGAAACCACAAACCAAAGTCTATGGTGCCAATTAAGTATCTAAAGATGCGTTTAATAGCCATTAGACAAGATTCCTTAGGACATGACTGAAAATGAGCATAAAGACATACACTAAATTGAATGTCAGGGTGACATGCTGTGAGATACACTAGTGATCCGATCATACCTCGAAACAGTGTAGGATCTACTGTTTTACCATTTTCATCTTTGTCTAACTTCGAGGTTGTGGCCATTGGTGTTGACAAAGGTTTAGCTTCAGACATCCCAAATTTCTTTAATAGCTCCAGTGTGTACTTAGCTTGATTGATGAAAATGCCCTCGGGTGTTTGCTTCACCTGTAATCCAAGAAAGAAATTCAGTTCACCTATTAAGCTCATCTCAAATTCTCCTTACATGATTTCTGTAAATTCTTCACATAAGACATTGTTAGTAGCTCCAAAAATAATGTCATCCACATATACTTGAACTACTAATATGTCTTTACCTGATTTCCTCGTGAAGAGTGTTTGGTTAACCCTACCTCTTTTGAAACCATTTTCCACAAGGAATGAAGTGAGCCTTTCATACCATGCCCTTGGTGCTTGCTTTAATCAGTACAAGGTCTTCTACAACTTGTACACATGCTTTGGATGCTTTGAATCTTCAAAACATGGAGGTTGCTCTACAAAAACATCCTCCTTGATGTAACCGTTAAGAAATGCAGATTTAACATCCATTTGAAATAGTTTGAAGTTCAATGAGCAAGCATAGGATAGTAAAATTCGGACTGCTTCTAGTCTAGCAACCGGTGCAAAAGACTCATCAAAATCAATACCCATCTCTTGGCTATACCCTTTGGCCATAAGCCGGGCCTTGTTCCGAACAACCAGTCCCGCATCATTTAACTTGTTTCTGAAAACCCAACGGGTTCCAATTGTGGGATGATTATTAGGGCGAGGCACAAGAGTCCACACTTTGTTCCTTTCAAACTGGTGTAGCTCTTCATGCATAGCCTGAATCCATGATTCATTTTGAAGAGCTTCATGAATATCTTTAGGCTCTTCTTGTGAAATTAGGGCAATCAAATCCTCTTCTTCTACTTGCCTTAGTGAAGACCTAGTTCTTACCCCATCTTGAGGATTACCGATTATGTTTTCAGCTGGGTGATCTTTCAAGTACGTTGAAGAACTGGGCAAATTGTGGTGTTGTACTTGTTGTTCTTGAAGTGTTTCAATTGATAGATCTTCATCCTCTTTACTCTTGTTGGGGATCCCTTCAGTTTGTTCATTCTTGACCTTAGCATCATTTAAACGTTTGGGATCTTCATCTGCATCCACAATTGAAATAGATTGATTGGTTAGTCTTAACTCAGATTCATCAAAAATCACATGAGGACTTTCTTCAACAACCAAAGTCCGTTTATTAAACAATCGATAAGCTCTAGAATTGAGTGCATAACCTAGGAATATTCCTTTGTCACTCTTTTCATCAAACTTACCCAAGTTTGACTTACCATTGTTCAAAATATAACAAGGGCATCCAAAAGATTTAAGATGGGAAATATTTGGTCTCTTACCCTTGTAAAGCTCATATGGGGTTTTCTTCAGAATGGGCCTTACCATTGCCCTGTTGATGATGTAGCATGCTGTACTTATCGCCTCGGCCCAAAAATATTTGGGTAGGGAGTTCTCACTTAACATGGTCCGTGCCATGTCTCTCAAGGTTCTGTTTTTCCTCTCCACTACTCCATTTTGTTTAGGTGTTCTTGGTGATGAGAAATTGTGCGTGTATCCCTGCTCTTCACAGAAATTGTTGAAGTCATGATTCTCAAATTCACCACCATGATCACTCTGGATGGTAGTGATAAGATAACCTCTATCAGTTTGGATTTTCCTGCAAAACACTTGAAACTCCATCAATGCATCATTTTTATTGGATAGAAATAACACCCATGTAAATCTGGAATAATCATCAACAATCACAAAACCATAGGATTTTCCTCCTAGACTGGATGTCCTAGTTGGGTCAAACAAATCAAGATGTAGCAATTCCAGAGACCGAGAGGTAGAAACAATGTTCTTATTTTTGAAAGATATGCATGTTTGCTTGCCTTTTGTGCAAGCCTCACATATTTTATCACTTTCAAATCTTAGTTTTGGCAAACCATTCACCAGGTCATGTTTAGACAACTTGGAGATTACTCCAAAACTAGCATGACCTAGTCTTCGGTGCCATAGCCATGCATTTTCATGATTGTTTGCTACCAAGCACATATCATCACAAGAGATGTCATCAATATCAACAGTATAGACATTGTTATTTCTTTTTCCAATGAATTTGATCTCATTTGTGTTCTTGTTCATGACAATACAATGAGTTTCATCAAGGACAATTTTAAAACCCTTATCGCACAATTGACTTATGCTCAATAGATTATGATTTAAACCTTTCACCAAAAGCACATCTTCAATAAGAATTTTAGAATTCTTACATATGTTACCGATCCCAATGATTTTACCTTTGTCTTTACCTCCAAAAGCAACTGACCCTCGATCCTTGTCTTGCAGTATAGAGAACACCTTCTTGTCCCTTGTCATATGCCTTGAACAGCCGCTATCCAAGTACCATTTGCTCCCCCTAGCTTCAAGACATATCTGCAAGAAATAACATTCTCATGCAATTATTTTTGGTACCCAAACTAGTTTGGGTCCGTAAGAGTTAGTCCAATTCTGTGTATATATTTTCTTGGTCCAAAATGCATGATTTCTTGGTGAGTTTTGTCTAAACCAATAATGATCAATAACATGACCAAAATGACCACAATGAAAGCAATTGACACTTGGAGACCTTCTTGGAAATTGGCGTGGTTTTAGTTGAACGTGTATTGGCTTAGAGTATGAACATGAAGCACAATCATTTCCTTTTTCATGCACATAGGATGTAGTGATCTTATGCTCAAATGATTTTTTATTTTGGGGAGTATATCCCAATCCTTCCTTCTGGAAGTTAACTTTAACTCCCAATAAATTATCTAAGTTTTGTTTGCCTTTGACAAACCTAGACAGAGTGGACTGAAGTTCAGCCACTTCTTCAACCAAACTCACGTGTTTCTTTTCAAGTTCTAAATTTGTGAATTTCATAATATCTTCTTCATTTTTCCATTTTTCAAAACCTTTTTCTATTTCAGATAATTTGCACATCAATTTCTCTTGATTTTTCTCACTGGCTGAGATTGTTTGTAACAAACTTTCTTTTTCTTCAGTTAACTCGAACAATTCCTGTTCCAGTTTCTCAAACTTCACATAAATATCCTCATGTGTCAAATCATCAATCTTCTTTTTGAGAGTTTTATTTTCAGATCTACTTTTTCTATATTTTGTATATAATTTTTCATATTCCGACTCCCATTGTTCATTTGAAATAAAATCAGGGTCAGAATTTACCTCAGTTGAATCATCTTCGTGTGCCATGAGGCACACGCTCTCCACTAGCTCTTGGATCTCCTCGTCAGACGGTTCATCCTCTTCGTCGCTCCATGTGGCGACCATTGCTTGGGGTTTCTTGAGTTTGTCCTTCTTGAATTTCCTCTTTAGATCTGGACACTCTCCTCTCATGTGCCCGGGCTTCTTGCATTCATAACAAATGACATTATTGGTCTTGCTAGGCTCGCCGTTGGTTTGAAAAGGCTTCCTTTGTCCCTTTTTGAAATTGCCTTGGAAATTTCTCTTCTTTCTCAAAAATCTCTTTACTTGGCGCGTTATCATGGCCAAGTCTTCTTCTTTATTGCTTCCCTCGCTGGATTCTTCTTCTTGGAAATCATCATCATATTGGTGAGCTTTCAATCCAATCACTTTCTTCTTCTTCATATCTTCCTCGGCTGTTCTCTTCATGTTTATCTCATAGGTCATGAGTGACCCTATGAGCTCGTCCAAAGTGAGTGTAGACAGATTTTTTGAATCCTCAATTACTGTGGCTTTTGTGTGCCACGCCGACGAAAGTGATCTCAAAACTTTCCTCACAAGATCGGAGTTTGTGTACTCCTTCCCGAGGCTTTTGAGACCATTTGTGATCTCCGTTAATCTCGCGAAAATTTTTGAGATGGTTTCTTCAGGCTTCATTTTGAACAGCTCATAATATCTGACAAGAAGGTTTGCCTGAGTCTCCTTGACCTCGGAGGTTCCCTCATATATGAGCCGCAACTTGTCTCACATCTCCTTGGCTGAACTGCACATGGATACACGAGAGAACTCATTAGGATGTATGGCACATTGCACAATATTCATAGCATTAAAATTTACAGTGCATTTCTTAATTTCCTCGGGTGTCCATTTTTCTTCATCATCCGAGAGTTTATACGGACCCTTGTCAACAACCCTCCAGACTTCGTACTCCTGAGCCCTTCATTCTATTTTTTCAGTAGGAGTAATTTGAACCGTCAAAGAATGGAGGGCGGTTAATGGAATGACCCTCAGGCATCATCCCCTTGTTGACCATTGATCTGGATCTTTCTCTATATCGTTAGATCTGTGAAAGTTAGAGCCTTGCTCTGATACCAATTGAAGTCCTGCGATCAATGACACCCAAGAAGAGGGGAGAATTGGGTGATTACAATTTTTAATAAAATTCTTGGCCAAATAAAACAAGTGTGAAGAATACCCGTAATGACAATATAGATCTATATGTAAACACTTAGATTTAATAAAATCTATCACACTCAACCGATCTTAGGTACGGTGGCGGAGGTAAAAATCTAAAGAATCAACTCACGCAAGATGTTATCTTCCTGACAAGGTTTGCCTTGCAGATCCGAACCCACCTTTTAATATACCCGAGATCTAATATGAGAATGATAATTTATACTAGATCTAACACAAACAATACAACCAAATAAATCTACGTGTAAGCTGCACAGAATGGGGGTAGAAGAAAAGGAACAAACCACACAATGGACAGTGATTTTTAGGTGGTTCGAATGCAACAACGGCAACCTACGTCCACCCCTCACGATCTGTGAGGATTCCACACTATCTTGTAAAGGATTACAAGATCAAAACACACACACACACACATGTGAGAAGTTGGAGCTCCCACGAAGGTGCACAAGCACTGAATCACTAAGATATGTGAAAACTAGAAGAAACACACACACACACACACACACATGGATCTTCGTAGATCTACACACACACAAGTGTTTAAAAGTACAAAATCACACACTTAAAGCTTGATGAAAAACAAGGGACAAACACAAAATGAAAAACTCAGATTTAAGCTCCCCCTTAATGGATGAAGATGATCTTGGATGAAGCTTCCTCCACAGCTTGATCTTCACTTGAATGGCTTGCAGATGATCTTGAAAACTTGGAGATGGATGAAGAAATTCTTCCCCGAAACACTGTTCACGGAGCTACAGTGCCAGCACTCTTTCTGCCCTTGATAGCCTCTTTTTCCCCCCTCTTGTAATTAGGGTTTTTGACCCCAATATGATGTACTTATAGATCTTGGATGGTCAAGGGACAAGCCAGGAACCAGATCCACAAATCATGGCAAGTTTGGTGACTTTGGGATTAAACAAGTCCAATGAAAGGGCCTTCCCACGTTGAAGAACACAAGTCAACAAAAGCTGCCTCGAAGCTGGCGGTCGACCGGCAGGAGGGGGCGGTCGACCAGAATTTTACAGGAATAAGGCTTTTCAATACTGAAAAAACCGGTCGACCGGCCCATAACCGGCGGTCGACCGCAACCTGGAAAACCTGCATTTTAGAAGAGTTAGCCAATAAAACATAATCTATGAACAGTTTATTTTATGACCACGTCCTGTTCCAATCAAAAGGAGTTGGTTGAACTTATCCTGGGCAATTCATTGAACCAAGGTGAATTTAGGCATTTGCTGGCTTAAGGAAGGCTTGAGAGTGGTTTAAGCAAGTTATTACTTAGGTTGTAATTCTAGGGTTTTGTTATCATCAAAATCATCTGGAGAGACTCAACAAAAATGACATTAATCTCCTATGGAGAACATGCATGGCCATCACCCTCAACAAAATCCATCAGCCACTTGATCATGCCACCAAAAATCTCGAACACCGCACCACAGACTCACGCCTGTCGGCGAACTCTGCCCAGCACAGCACAACCAAGACCACAACCTCGAAGAAAGATGACTCTCCATCACAATCCTCAGGTCTCGCGCCAACATCCAGGCGAACACAAAACCACCTCGCAACTCCAACACAACGCACACAAGCTCTCACGCGAGAAGTAAAGCGGTACAGAAACACAAAACCTATGCCAGCTGCCGATCGTATTGGACCTTATGGACTCTGATCACTGTAATATCTCGAATTCCCTTGTACTTTCACACAACCCTCACTCTGATACCACCTGTGACGACCCAGGACCCGGATACCGGGTAAACCCGATACCACTTGGATCTTGACAGGCCTCCCAAGAGTTGTAAGGCTCCGAAGGGAATAAAAGGTGTGTGTGGAGTATATTGAACTTCCAGATAAAGTAGTAAACAATTATATCACTATGATTAGGACTGTTAAATTAACAGAAATAAAATTACATTTTCAATTAAACAAAATAAACTATAGAGCTACAATAGCAGGCAGAGTCTAGTCTAACTAAAGTACAGTCCAACAGAAAAGAAAACATACTCTCAAGTCGGGGGAAGCCCGACACTGGCAAAGCAGTATACTAAGAACCACCGCACTGTGCCTCCGAATCACGAGGAGGAAGAAAAACTACAACTGAAAAGTCAGGGGTGAGCCTCGTGTCACTGTCTCAGTAGGGGTCTTACGGATCCCCACCACGAAACAACGCAGTAATAGCAGTGCTAAACAATAAAGCAGTAGTAGGAGTAACAACAACAACAAGTAACAGCCGTAACGACAGTAGTCGACGAAACCACAGCTTAGCCGCAAGCTACTCCTATCGGTAAAACACAACCACCCGTACGTACAGTCGGAAACTATCGACATAACATAAAGAAGCTCTGGCCACACAGCCAGGATACAACACGACATCTCAATCGTGCAGGCTCATCCTCAAAGACAAAAGCCCAAATCTAGGCCACACGGTCTAGAACACCAACTCATACACGACCTCACCATCATGCCCTAGACACTGACTACACGAAGAACCACGTCACCAATGACAAAAACCAGTCACAAAAGTCACAAGAGTCAGGTGTCCTGTGATAGAAGTACCCTCTCACCAGTAGAAAAGCCAGATGCGTCCACTGACATCTTACACTGTGCCTTGGGTATCTCCTACTCGCCTCGAACGCGGTAACTGAGATGTCGAACAAGGAACCAAGGAACAACAGTAACGAGTGACTAGTCAGGGTCACGCCCGTCGGCGATGGTCCAACGCCCCTGACCACGTGTGCACACACTAGCTCAATATCTTGAGCCAGGCCTCTAGCTGGTTTTTCCCTCCCGTCGGACTCTAATGGCTAGACAAAGGGGCCCACGACAACCAGCCTAAAAATCATATCTACCAGGAACTGCCCCGCCACAACTCCTAGGTGGGCCGACACATGAAAGTGTCATCAGGCTACTACTAGTGGAGGCTCAGTAGACAAAGACTCTCCAAAACAAATCATCAAAGTGTGGACAGGCTAAGCATGCACCTGTCACAACACTCAGAACACAAGGTAGCACACAAAACTGCCAGACTCAGGATAGTCAACTAGACCTGCTCACGATGATCATTGAGTCACAAGACTCTAGTCAAGATTGCCGCACAAAGCTGTAACATGCTGCCAATCAGCCTAGTCCCTAAGTCAAATTACGGTAAAACATATCATGGAAATGGCACATAATAGCCGGATCCACGTTGACCGAAAGTCCTCGGTATTGGTCCCGGGTAGGCGAGCGGACAAGAAGTGGGGGGGTTGAATTGTTCCCTACTAAAAATGGCAAATTAAAACTTTCTTAGCGAAATTAACATGTTTGACGAGATTGAAGAAAATATACTTAACAAAGTAATTTATGTTCACTCAATATCTCCGATCTCACACGATCGACTAAATGGAGTAAGCAAGGAGCACACAATCACACAATGCAAACCATAAGACACAAGGGTTTTTAAGGTGGTTCGGGACCACGACAGGCTCCCTACATCCACCCCTTACCAAATCGGTAAGGATCCACTCGCTGGATAAACCAGCACGGGGAAGACTCCCCAGCACGGAGACGACGCTCCAACAACACACACGTAGGATGACACCTGCATAGACATGGGGACATGCCCCAACACACACACACACACACACACACACACACACACACACACACGGAGACGAAGTCTCCCACACGATCCGACGATAGGATCACAAACACACACAGACGCTGCAACAAACGTAGCACAAGGACACACACAACCGCACGCAGGCGATCAAACACAACTGTATACACAGACGGTCACACACACAAATATCTAATGTTCGGAAGATAAACACAAATGATCAAATCATGCTAAACCCAAACTATAGAACAAGGAGCATGTCAAGAACAACATAGAAAGCATGTACAAATAATCTCCCTTGAACTCCAATAGCCGGATGAAGATATTCCTTAAACCACAAGTCGGAGGGAAGCCGGATGAAGATGATTCCTGCGCCCTCTTGATCCTCTCGTCGATTCGCTCCTTTTCTTCTTCTTCCACAAGCTTCAAATTCTCCTAGATGTAGATCAAATCTCCTCTTCCTTTCTCCTTTCCTCCACCTGCAAGATAGAACAAAATGAACACACTAGGTTTAAGACTTGTTAAATTTGTAGCTCTCATATGCATACAAATAGGAGACACCAAAAGACTAGTATAGCCCTTCTAGAAACCTCCCAAAGGACCCCCAATAGGTCTCCCACCAACCCAAGGGCAAAGGGGTAAGAGTTAGGCACAAGTTGACTTGGTTTAGATGGGTTTCGAAACCACGTTTTTGGGTTTTCGTCGCTGTCGGTCGACCTACATGGGTGGGACGATCGACCGGAATTTTATTGTTAGAAATCTCCCATTTCTGGTAATTTCGGTCCACTGGAGCTACAGGGTCGGTCGACCGCCAGCTACAGTAAATTCCAGACTAATACAATTTAGCCCCAAACTCCATTGCAACCCTTCCAAACTCTATGGCATCAAACTCCTTTGATCTTGTGGAATATATACTGAGTGTTTTGACCTACAAAATCATATAAACTTGATTGGAACGTTAGCTCAATAATCCATATGATAAATGTATGAAATACATACATGAAAGCCCATGAATTAAACGCATGTGAACTCTTGAGCCATAGATATTCTAAGTTGAGTTTCAAGAAATAAAAACTCAATCACCCCAAGCAAAATATTCTCCATGAAACACACTCATGGAATCTCAATACCAAGGAGGATAAAAACTCATTCACAAGTTAATCATCCACATTAAAAGATCAAGTTCATATGACAATGAATTTACATACATGAATAATCATCGTGTAACCAACATTTCCATGATTGATGTGAGCATTGAAAAGTCACATTCGGCCATATAAATGTGAGAACACATATCAACCAAAGCCTACCAGGATTCACAAAGGCTCTTCCATTTGCATTCAAGGCCATAATGCACAATGAGAATATACATGAACATATGCAAGTTGAATGAGCATCATGAAGCCAAATATTCCAAGAGTGATATAAGCATTGAGTAAGCAAATATCATAGATCATGAAAACATCATTCACTCATATATATCAAGATTTACATGAGAGGTTCAGTAACACTTTGCTAGCTCATAAAGCCTTGCAACTTAACATAGTGAAAATGCATGAAACACAATGGGAGTCGACATAATGCAATGAGAAAGGTAACTCCCTTTTTCGAGAAGAACTTCATTGATGCACTCCTTTGAGTTCCAAAACATGAACCGACATTTTGATCTTGCAAACCAATATATATAGCGTGAGTTCATTAAACACTAAAGATTCATATGACTTTCAAGTGTGAACCTTGAAGTCATCTGTTAACTCATCAACCAAGATGCATACATGTTGCTCAATAATTGCTCAATGAACCATACACAGGCATGCTCAATGAGGCATTCAGCCCAAGCATAATTATTTTGTTATCATTAAAACCCAACACCAAGCATCAACTAGGAGATGCAACAATCTCCCCCTTTTTGATGATGACAAAACAATGTGTGCGAGAATACACAACCAACATGCGTTGAGCAGACAACCAACATTCTTCTCCCCCTTGAGCACACAACCAACATGCATTGAAGCCAACTTGCATTGAGCACACAACATATTTTTATGAGCACACAACACATTTTTCTCCCCCTTTTTATCATCGACAAAAAGACAGGGGGTGATTTAACATGATATCAACATGTTAGGTCGGAAGAGATGATACCAATGTGAATACCAATTGTTACAAAGACAGGGGGTTATGTGACATGATACCAATTGGTGGAAGTGATAGCATTCAAAGATACCAATTTGTTGGTAATAGTTGGCCTTAAAGATATGAACTATTTGTAGAAGATTTATGCAACATTAGGTGTTCAAGATGATAGCATTCAAGGGTTAAAGCTCATGTCAGATTTTCACAAGATACAAGAGCAAAGCAACGGCAAGAATGCAAATCAAATGAGTTTATTTGATTTTTAAATTTTTTGGAAATGCATAAAAACTCAATGCAAACATATGACGACACTATGAATGCATGCAATGCAACTAAACAGATATGCTTATGAAAACCAACTAAGTCAATGGTTGAACTCAAAAATAATGTTGAATATTTCCATGTGAGGGTCATAGATTTTGATTTTCATGGTTTTCAGATTTTTTTTTAAATTTTCTTTAGGAATGCATGAAGCTAAATGCATACAAATGATGAGATATGAAATGCACCATGCAACCAAGCAGATACGTATATATTACATGCAACATAGCTCCCCCTTACCCATTTAAGAGGGGAATGGGTATAGAAAAAGTGCTTAAGAGTCAAAACATCTAGGATGCTTATGTGTAACACCTAGGGGATTGTGCAAGCACACAGAGGAATTATGTAATAGTCAATGCAGTCAATCAATTTTCTGAATACATATTAAATCAAATTTTCATTTGTAAAGGTGAATAACATGAAAATAGACTATAGTCATATAGATATTGAGATTTTCAGATCAACACAATGAGAGATTATACAGACTGCATTTCATTTTATGAGAACAGCGTATTGGAGACTACGCTCTGCCACAATAAGTTTTCACCAATTTTTCAACTCAACCAATATGATAGTTAGAATTTTTCAAGAGTGATCAGGTTCAAATGATTCCTTTTTACGCGAGGAGACACATGGAGCTCATGCCAGACTCTCCGGTTACTCAGAATACTGAACCATTTCACCTCATTTTGAGCAGAGATACTAGTACAACACCTTTCTAAAGTGAACCACATCACGTCTCAGGTGACATGTGCTCAATTTACTCAGTGAGACTAAACATTGCTCTGTCATTCTTTTCAGATTCTTTCTACAAAAATAGGTAGACAGCTTTTTCCTCAACTGTCTCTTTGACATTCATGCAACAAGTTTAATATTTCTAAGGTGTTAAAAAGAAATTCCTACATCCTTATCTCTAACACTCATTTTCACATTTTGTGCATGAAGTGTACGAATTTGATTCAGCATGTATACCAAAAATTTCATGAACACATAACAGTGCAACTCCCCCTATCTAGATGCACTTATCAGAAGATTACTCCCCTTGAGTATACGCCATGTCGCACTCTAGGGATGACTCAATTTGCAACATTATTTAACAGGAAATATGCGGTCTTATAAATTCCAAGGAAGGGGGTAATTAGCACATAATAACATGCAAGCACACAACGGAAGTATATGCAATATGCAGTATAAAATGTAGAAAATATGTAATTCTTGTTGGTCCCGAAGACATGATACCAATGTTGAAAGTAAATGCACTACGTGAATGACATGTAGATCTGATATGCAAATAGATATGATATGCAAATGTGCAATGGTATGCAAATATGCAATATCATATATGGTCTAAATGCACTTTATGAATTTTCAAATGCATGCAGCTTATAGAAACATGAGAATGCAATGCAAGATGCAACCCCCCCTTTTTTTTAGAATCTTGTGATAGACTGCACAAGGATGCATACACATTCAAGTAATGAACAACAATCATTTTTCAAGACTTGGCCTTTTTGAACAAGAGTGCACAGATGATCAAGATTAAGCAATGCAGCCCAATTGTTTTCAGAAATTGTCAAAAATAGATTTTCAATGACATTTCAAAAGTGCAGAAAATCATCCACAAGCCAAACAGATTTTCAAAGTTCCAGTACGAGGTGGAGGTGAAGGTCCGAAAACTCGACTCACACATAGTGAGAGCTTATAGGTGAATGTAATCCACCCTTCAACTACACACCATTTGATATACCAGAACCTCAATTAAGTTCAGATGCTCATGCATTTCAGATTGAAAGGTATTCAATAGGCAAGGACAACATGCTTATTCCTCAAGAATTTTCAAATTCATTCAACCAATGAGACATGTTCATCATAGCAGAATACAAGAATAACAGATCGAGTTTTCAGAATCAATATCTGTCAAATGAGCAATTCTGCATTTTAGAAATTTTGTCTTCTTCAAGCAAGAGAGAATTTCAGAATCAATTTGAATGCACATGGTATTTCAGAAATTCAAGACAAAATGATTTCCTTCCAAGGTCATGTTTCCTCAAAAGCCAAACAATTCAATTTCTAAATTTTGGTATAAGGCGGAGAGCTTTGATCCGAGGATCACCTCACGCATGATGTTAGCTTCCTGACAGACTTAATCTGTCATTTCACATAACAGCATTTGATATACCAAATATTCATTCAATGAGAGCATGAATGGCTTGCACAAAGTAGTAGAAGAAAACATCAAGGATACCAATTTGACAAATAAGAAGTAAAGTTGGGGTTTTACCATTTGAGTGTGCCTTGTTCTATTTTGTTGAAACCCCTTTCAATTTTCATTTACCTCAAGGCACACCTCCATCAAAATCAATTCAATTGACAGATTTTGGCACCCAAGCCTTCTTGGGTCCTTGGAGATTAGAAGCATTTCTATCAAAATCTTTCTTCAACATTCTCATAGCCACCATGTCATCACTCTTCATAATCCTACAATCCTCGATAACATGTCCATGGTTTCCACAATAAAGGCATTGAGGAGAAGTATTTTTACCAAAAGTTTTCCTTTTAGGAGCAAAGAAATTTTCAAATCCATTCCATCTTCTATTTTCAAAAGGTCTAGATTTAACAAAATTAGACCTAGAATTCATTTTAGAAGCAATGGAAATCATTAGTTTTCAAAAACCAACATTCTTTCATAACATGACCGTATTTCTCACAGTGAAAGCAACAAGGTGATGTCGGTCTACGGAATGAGTTATCATTGTTTGCATGATTTTTTGTAAACTATTTTTTCTTATGAGATGCAAACTTTTGAGTATGAAAGATATGCTCATTTCTGAATTTTCTTTGAAAATCACACTTAACATTCATGGCTTGAAAATCAACCTTTTGCTTCACAAAGTAATTATCCATCACATGCCCAAATTTGTGACAATAGAAGCATGTAACGGTTTTCTTTCTTTTGAAAGCAGGTTTATTTTTGCATACTTTTTAATCTTCCACTTTCATGAAATTACACTCATTCATTTCATAGCCAAACATACCACAATAGAAACATTCAACATTCGACTTTGATTTTTGAAATCTATTTGACATAGAAGGCCTTTTGTTGACATTTTTCTTTTTCACAAAACCATTTTCAGATGTTTTCTTTTGAAAAGTGGGAGGAGGAGCTTTGGAGGTGCTAGGAATATCGGATGCATGAACAAAAGAGATTGTCATTTTATGTTCAAAAGATTTTTTATTGACTGGGGTGTATCCAAGACACTCTTTTTAAAAATTCACTTGACACCTAGTATTTTGTCTAAGTTCTCCTCCCCTTTGACAAATCTAAACAAGGCATTTTTCAAATCATTTATCTCTTTCTCACATGCAAGGATTTTTCCACTAAGCAAGCAATTCACAGATTCTAAGTTTTCATTCTCTTTCAAGATTTCCTTGTTTTCATCATTTGTGGCATGCAATTTTTCAGTTAAGTTTTCAAGAACTTCCTCAGTTTCAACAAACTTTAAAATCTTAACAAGCAAATGTTCATTCTCAGATTTCAACAAGGAATTTTCTTTTTCAAGCTTGTCAAACTCTTCAATCTACCTTCAAGCAACGAGATTTCAATCAACATAGCATCAATTTTCTTTTTAAGATTTTCATTTTTAGTCATGATGCTCTTACTAGTAATCTCAGAATCAAGTAATTTCTCAAACATTTTCTCATCATCAGAAAGAGAAGCTAACTTGCTTTTAAGGCATTCTTCATTTTTCTCAAGCAAGGAGATTTTCAACAACAAAGTTTCATTTTGTTCATGCAAATAATGACAATCATTTTCAGATGCAAGAGAGATATTGGAATTTCTTGCCAACTCAAGATCTTCATTCATACAAGACATTTCTTTTGAAAATAATTCAACTTTTGATTCAAGAGATTCATTTTGTTCTTGTAGGTATTCAATTTTTGACTCCAAAGTTTTGTAATTCTCATAGGAGGAATTAGCATGCCCATTCTCATCATTTTTCTTCTTCAATCTCTTGATTTCAGATTTGTATTTTTTACATCTGTCATGCAAATCGGCACATGCTAATTGCCACTGTTCAATTGATGGTTCTTCGGAATCAGAATTTACTTGTCTCGAGCTTTCCTCACCATGAGCCATCAAGCATGTACCCAGTTGGGAATCTTCTGGGTTTCCTTCAAATATAGCCAGTTTATCCCATAGATCTCTGGCTG
This sequence comes from Amorphophallus konjac, assembly GCA_022559845.1. NCBI lineage: Eukaryota > Viridiplantae > Streptophyta > Magnoliopsida > Alismatales > Araceae > Amorphophallus > Amorphophallus konjac. The sequence goes on from CM040127.1 coordinate 243,366,298, forward strand.
ACCTGCAAGAAGAGATTAGGGAAAGAACATCGGACTCTATGCTATTCCTTAGGAAATTCAAAGCCTTAACATTAATATCATTTATCTTTACATCATTATCATTCCATTCTCTTTTATCTGATGGGAGTTGATGTGGACCATTACATATTACTTTCCAGATTTCACGTTCTTTCATACCAAGATAGAAAGACATTTTATTTTTCCAAAAAATATAGTCGTGACCATCAAAACAGGGAGGAAGGGAAGACAAACAAGCATAAGACATGATGCTCAGTGAGACTCGCCGAGAGATCACTCTAAAGGTCGTTAGACCCAAGAAATTAGAGCCGTGCTCTGATACCAATTGTTGGTCCCGGGTAGGCGAGCGGACAAGAAGGGGGGGTTGAACTGTCCCCTACTAAAAATGGCAAATTAAAACTTTCTTAGCGAATTAACAAGTTTGACGAGATTGAAGAAAATAAACTTAACAAAGTAATTTAAGTTCACTCAATCTCTCCAATCTCACACGATCGACTAAATGGAGTAAGCAAGGAACACATAATCACGCAATGCAAACCATAAGACACAAGGGTTTTTAAGGTGGTTCGGGACCACCACAGGCTCCCTACGTCCACCCCTTACCAAACTGGTAAGGATCCACTCGCTGGATAAACCAGCACGGAGCAAGGCTCCAACACACGGGGATAAATCCCCAACACGGAGACGACGCTCCAACAACACACACGCAGGATGACGCCTGCACACACACGGGGACACTCCCCAACACACACACACACGGAGACGAAGTCTCCCACATGAGCCGACGATCGGATCACAAACACACACACACGCTGCAACAAACGCAGCACAAGGACATACACGACCGTACGCAGGCGATCAAACACGACTGTATACACAAACGGTCACACACACAAATATCTAATGTTCGGAAGATAAACACAAATGATCAAATCATGCTAAACCCAAACTATAGAACAAGGAGCATGTCAAGAACAACATAGAAAGCATGTACAAATAATCTCCCTTGAACTCTAATAGCCGGATGAAGATATTCCTTAAACCACAAGTGGGAGGGAAGCCGGATGAAGACGATTCTTGCGTCCTCTTGATCCTCTCGTCGATCCGCTCCTTTTCATCTTCTTCCACGAGCTTCAAATCCTCCTGGATGTAGATCAAATCTCCTCTTCCTTTCTCCTTTCCTTCACCTGCAAGATAGAATAAAATGAACACACTAGGTTTAAGACTTGTTAAATTTGTAGCTCTCATATGCATACAAATAGGAGACACCAAAAGACTAGTATAGCCCTTCTAGAAACCTCCAAAAGGACCCCAATAGGTCTCCCACCAACCCAAGGGCAAAGGGGTAAGAGTTAGGCACAAGTTGACTTGGTTTAGATGGGTTTCGGAACCACATTTTTGGGTTTTCGTCGTTGTCGGTTGAACTACACGGGTAGGGCGGTCGACCGGAATTTTACAGTCAGAAATCTCCCATTTCTAGTAATTTCGGTCGACTGGAGATACAGGGTCAGTCAATCGCCAGCTACAGTAAATTCCAGACTAATACAATTCAGCCCCAAACTCCATTGCAACCCTTCCAAACTCTGTGGCATCAAACTCCTTTGATCTTGGGGAATATATACTGAGTATTTTGACCTGCAAAACCATATAAAAAGGATTGAAACTTTAGCTTAATAATCCATATGATAAATGTATGAAATACATACATGAAAGCCCATGAATTAGATGCATGTGAACTCTTGAGCCATAGATATTCTAAGTTGAGTTTAAGAGATGTGAACTCTTGAGCCACCGATATTCTAAGTTGAGTTTCAAGAGATAAAAACTCAATCACCCCAAGCAAAATATTCTCCATGAAACACACTCATGGAATCTCAATACCAAGGAGGATAAAAACTCATTCACAAGTTAATCATCCACATCAAAAGATCAAGTTCATATGACAATGAATTTACATACATGAATAATCATCGTGTAACCAACATTTCCATGATTGATGTGAGCATTGAAAAGTCACATTCGGCCATATGAATGTGAGAACACATATCAATCAAAGCCTACCAGGATTCACAAAGGCTCTTCCATTTGCATTCAAGGCCATAATGCACAATGAGAATATACATGAACATATGCAAGTTGAATGAGCATCATGAAGCCAAATATTCCAAGAGTGATATAAGCATTGAGTAAGCAAATATCATAGATCATGAAAACATCATCCACTCATATATATCAAGATTTGCATGAGAGGTTCATTAACACTTTGCTAGCTCATAAAGCCTTGCAACTTAACATAGTGAAAATGCATGAAACACAGTGGGAGTCGACATAATGCAATGAGAAAGGTAACTCCCTTTTTCAAGAAGAACTTCATTGATGCACTTCTTTGAGTTCCAAAACATGAACCGACATTTTGATCCTACAAACCAATATATATAGCATGAGTTCATTAAACACTAAGGATTCATATGACTTTCAAGTGTGAACCTTGAAGTCATCTGTTAACTCATCAACCAAGATGCATACATGTTGCTCAATAATTGCTCAATGAACCCTACACATGCATGCTCAATGAGGCATTCAACCCAAGCACAATTATTTTGTTATCATTAAAACCAAATACCAAGCATCAACTAGGAGATGCAACAATCTCCTGCAACACTCGGCCCCTAGGCCGCTTAACAGACTCATAATTCCGCATAACAAGAAAGCACGGAACATGAGGGATCACCAAAGCCCTCGAACCACATGGACACGTAAATTGAGGTAATACGATACCTCCAAGTGTCTAAAACACACAATCTCGATCCTCACAGGATAACCGAGACATTCATGAGGTCACGTGTCAACCACTGGTCACTACCAGGTTGACCGAAAACCATAATGACTCTCAAATCAATTCTTGAAACCACACAGCAGATTACTTGTTATTACGGCACTTCCAGACACCCTATAACATGGTCATAGCCCTCACGGGACATCCAAGATATCCACGGAACCAAGGGCTAACCAAGGGGTCGAAGTCAAGCCAACCGGAAGTCGAACCATCATGAAGGAAACACCCTGGGTAGGTGGCGGTCATCCCCTGGCCACTACCAGATAGCCCAGGCAGGTTGCGGTCATGCAGATGGCCACTACCTGATAGGCCAGTAGGTGGCAGTCTTAGCTGGGCCGCCACTTGCAGAGCCAGACAGGAAGGAGACGGTCTGGCCAAGACTGCCTCTTGCAGTGGGCGGTCTTCCTAAGGCCACCTCTGAAGGTGGCGGTCTTGGCAAGACCGCCATCTCCAGACTACCCTGAAAAATGTGCGAAAGGTCCCTCCTGGTTGCGGTTCACCCCTGACCGTCACTTTAAAAAGGCGGTCAGTCGCAACACCGCAACTAGAAACTGACCTAAAAGTGACTTAAAAAGCCTGGTGGTGGTCTCCCAAAGGCCGCCACTACCAGGTTGTGGTCTGTCGCAAGACCGCAACCTAAAACTGACATAGAAACTCTGAATGACGGTCGCCAGAGGGCCGCCTTCACAGGTAGCGGTCTCTGGTTCGACCGCTACATCCCTCCGGTGTGAAAACCGCAGGAATGTAGAAAACTTGATCTTTCTACGCCCCAATCATCCCAGAACGATGGGGAAACATCCAAAGACTCAATATCAACCTTCCACAAGCCGGAAGAGATCCAAAGAACCACGAAACGACTAAGAAACGGACGATTTTCTCAAATCCACCCAAAATGACTCACATGGGCAATTGGCCTCATACCGGCCCCAAATCACGGACAAATGGAACCAAATTGGCGGGAATCAAATCCCGACATTCCAAGGGTTCAAATTTTCCCATTTAAACTAGAAACCATCGCCTGGAACGACGATTTCGTCTCACACCCCAAAACATGCATTTTTTCCCTAATATGGAAAAACCCACTCAAAGTCGCACCAATCGGCTTGAAATCGTGAGGGAAGGTAGGAAACAATTAGAACATCCATCCCCCTACTCCATAGAAGTTCTCGTGCGCTGAAACGGCCAAATCCACACCGAGAACCATCACACAAACCCCGCCGGCACTTCGAATCCATGGCATGGGATCGCACCAACGCCACGCCCCGATTTTCGCCCCATCACGTTCCTTGTCATCTCCACAACGTCCCCACCTCGTCCACCTCCGCCACGGTCGGACGCCCGGGGAAGAGGAGAAGAGAGGAGAGAGAATGGAGAGAGAGAGTGAGCGATAGTGAGGAGAGAGTGGGGGTGAGGTGAGGGTTAAAAGAAAATGGAAAAAAAATACAAATATTTCTAAAATCTGATTTTCGGCCAGAAATTCCATAAAATTAGAAAAATATGAAAAAAATAGCCTCCACGATCCTCGGAAAGAGCACAACGCAACTGCAGCGTCCCCGAGTCTCAAAAATCAATGGTTCACTCTCCACAGGGTTTTGCAGTTTATACAGCGAAAAAACTCACGTAGATCGTAAAACACAATCTGGGACCCACGAAAGCGCTCCGAAAGCTCTCTGATTCCTATCCAAAGGATCCAGGATATTACAACCTTTGCCTCATGTTTAGCTTTTTTTGACAAAATAAGTACTTTAAACTCTACTGATCTGAGTACACATTGAATTGCTCTCCATAAAGATAGTGCCTCCAGATCTTCAAAGTAAATACTACCGCGGCCAGTTCTAAGTCATGCACCGGGTAGTTTTCTTCATGCTTCTTGAGTTGTCGGGAAGAATATGCAATTACCTTTCCTTATTGCATCAATACGCAGCCTAGTCTGATGCCAGATGCATCAATATATACCTTGAACTTTTCTCCTTCAATAGGTAATGATAATACTAGGGCAGTTGTCAAGCGGTCCATCAGAGTTCAGAAGCTATCTTCACAATCTTCAGTCCATTCATATGGATTCTCCTTCCTTGTCAATCTTGTAAGTGGAACAATAATTTTGGAGAAGTCCTTAATGAATCGTCGGTAATAACTAGCCATACCCAGAAAATAATGGATCTCGGTAGCATTGACAAGTCTTTCCCAGTTCTTCACCACTTTGACTTTAGATGGATAAACAAAAATCCCCTTCTTAGAAATCACATGCCCCAAGAATGATACTTCCTCAAGCCAGAAATCACATTTGCTGAATTTTGCATAGAGTTGATTGTCCCTCAATAATTGTTATACAATCCTCAAATGCTCTTCATGTTCTTCCTCAGACTTGGAGTATATCAAAATGTTATCAATGAACACCACAATAAATTGATCCAAGTGTGGCCTGAATATGCTATTCATCAACTGCATAAAGGCTGCAGGGGCATTCGTTAGTCCAAAAGGCATAACAGTAAATTCGTAATACCCATACTTGCTCCTGAATGTCGTCTTCAAAATATCTTCTTCTTTAATCCTTAATTGATGATATCTCGACCTGAGATCAATCTTCGAGAAATATTGGGCTCCCAAAATTTGATCAAATAGTTCATCGATGTAACGTCCCAAGATCCAGATATCGAAAAATACCCGATACCAATCGAATCATGGCCCGCCGCTCACGAGCCGGTGGGCTCGGAAGGGCTAAAAGGTGTGTGTGTGGAGGTACATAGAAATAAGAAATAAAGCAGGAAACAACTATAATTAACAGAAATAAATAATCCAACTATAGAGTCCAGTACAAAAAAAGTACTGTCTAAGGTAAGGAAACGTACTCTAATGCCGAGTGAACACTCGGCCCGGTGAGCTGGCAACTACGAACGTCCGCGTTGCACCTCCGAACCTCGAGGAGGAACCACTACACCTGAAAAGTAGGGGGTGAGCCTCCTATCACTGGCTCAGTAGGGGTCTCGCGGAACCCCAACCGTAAAACAACGGCGGTAAGGGAAAGCAGTGCTAAAAGAAAGCAACAACGGTAACAGCAGGAGTAGCTACAATAAAACCGGCGGAAGGCACGATCGTACACGGATTCCCAAGCTTGGTAGTCGGTGAAAGCACGGCTCTACAACTACTCCTACCGGAACGAAAACCAACACCCCGATCTAATCATCGGGGGAACACCGGACTAGCGGGAAAACCCTGGCTATGCTACCGAGAGAAACATCATGGCACCTCTGTCGTGGAGGCATGTCCTCGCTAACTAAGGCCCAGCCCAAGACCATGCGGTATGGGAACACGGTCATCACCTCACCATCGTGAACCCTGCACCATCTAGGAAAACCCTCGGTAATGCTATCGGAAACCCTAGACCTTGGTGTCGGAAGGACACTCAGAAACCACCCGAAGAAACACGGAGAAACTCACCACACGTAACAGGAGTACTGCCCCCTAGAAGCGAGACCGAATGCGTCCACTGAAGGCTTAGTCCGTGCCTCAGATGTCTCCCTCGCCCCAGGCAAAACTGAGACACCGTACCAATAACCACAGAACAAGGGTCTAGTCGGGGTCGTGCTCGTCAACACACGTCTGAAGTCCCTAACAATGTGTGCACACACTGACTAACTGCACTACGTCAGGCCCTCTAGCTGGTTTTCCTCCTGGCCCGGACTCAAGCCACTATAGTGGGAGGCCCTATGGCAAACTAGCCCAAAAATCATCTCACTCTCGGGTGTGGCTCTCCACCTACTCCCAGGTGGGTCGGCACAGGTGTGCCCAGTCAGCTACGACTAGTGAGGGGCCACTGAAATGCGGACAGGCTATGCACAAGCCCGTCATAATTAGCTCAAAAAATGGGTGGCATGATGCCACCGAACTATGGGCAATCCACTAAACCTACCAAATCCAATGGTCCTTGAGTCACAGGACTTAGGGTCAAGACCGTCCTACATGATAGCTTCATGCCGTCAATCTGGCCTATCCCTAGGTCAGAAACCGCGATAAGGCAATTTATGAGCTAGCGCACGACTGCCAAGCCTAATACGTTTCCAAAGGGGAATTAAGAAACCTTCCAGCCCCAGGCTGGGTAATTGGACTCGTAGTCCACAGGCCATACGCATGGCCCACACGGAAACTACTTTCCGAAGAGGCTCACAACACGCAAGAATAGCCCTCCGCACTCATGCCGGTATACGGTGACTCCATTAAGCGTAACACAAAAGTCCGGAACACAAAAGGGTCACCCGGACCCTCAAAACCCACTAGCACTCTAATCGAGATAAAACAATACCTCTGAACACCTAAAAACACGGTGACGGTACCCATGGGGTGTCCGAGACATCCACGGGGCCAAAGGTCGACCAATGGGTCGCGACCGGGTTGATCGGGGGCCAAAAAGGCTGACACTATGAATTTTGACCAGCCCACATGGGTCGGTCGCCCAACCAGTTCGGTCGACCAAACTGTGCAGTTCAGTTGACTGAACTGGGCAAAATGCCCAGTTTGAGCGAACGCCCGAACGGTCGATCGATCCCTTGCGGCCGATCGACCGAAAATGGCAGAATGCCGTCCGGGCTCAACCTTGGAGCCCGGTTTCCACGTCCACTCGATCCCAATCGAGGGGGAAAATAATGGGGACCATTCCCTGGGTCCCAAACCACAAAAAAGAAGGGAAATAAGTAGAAAAACCTCGCTCGATCTGACGAATCCGTCGCACGCCCTAAAATATGGTTTTAACCTCCCGGCGTGAAATAAACCCCACTCGTCTCACCTCGACTTACCAAAACAGCGGGGAAGGAACTACACGGGTTAGGGAACCATCCCCCCACCTCCACCGAAGATTACGCACGCCGTGGACGCCGTTCCATCGTGAAAACACCGTTAGAAACCCTGCCGGAGCCCCGAACTCGCGATCGAAGAACATCGTGCCACCACCCCTCGATCTGTACTCCTTCCTCGCCGATCCTCGCCCACGTCGCCTCCGCCTCACCCTCACCTCGCTCCGTTGGCCGCCAGAGAAGAGAGGGGGAGAAGGGAGAATGAGAGAAGTGAGGGGGAGAGAAATGAGAGTGAGTGAGAGAGAGAAGGGGGTGGGGGGTTTAAATAGAAAACATTTTGGGATTTTAAAAATCTAGAAAATACAAAAATAGGGAAAAATAATTTCCACGATCCTCAAAAAATGTACAACATGCCTGCAACGTCCTGAAGCCCGACAACACGTCGGTTCACCCTACACAGGGTTCCGCAGGCTCGACAGCCAAAAGCCCGTGTAAAGCACGAAACACGTTTTGGGACTCACAAAGGCGCTTCGAACTCACGGATCTTGATCTGAAAAAATGAAAAAAAAAATCCGGGGCATTATAGTCCTCCCCTCCTTACTGAAATTTCATCCTCAAAATTTGAGGCAACCACAAATTGCAGGGGAAGAACAACACACCCAGCTGGCAACGCTGCCAGAGCTCTAGCTCAGAAACCTCGACACTCACGGAAACACTTCTCCTGAGGGATATAGCCAGACCTTGATCACAAACAACATGTTTCGCTCCATACACAACACACATCGATCATCAGAGCATGCATAACACACAAAAGGATGCAAGTCTGGCATCACCTCAGTCACTACGAAATTCCACTCGTGGCATTACTTCCACCATCTCGATCACCGAGGAGACGTAGTCCTCGTCATGAGAAATAACACATGTAGCAACCCAAATTTTTCTTGGAATTTTTTGGAATTAAATAGAATTATTAAGCCTATTATTATTTTAATGGGCTATTTTGTCTAAATAACCATTTTCTAAAAGACTAAATAATAAGTAAGCATTAAGCCCACCTAAATAGGCCCAAAGGATAAAATTCCAAGCCTTTTAGGCCCAAGCCCACTTCTAGAGACGTAATTAAGGCTATTTTCAGATTTAAATGGATAAATAGACTAATTAGGGGATAAATAGTAGATAAATAGGAAAATCTAAAATTTTTAGAAATTACGCCAGAAGGCGGTTAGTCGCGCGACCGCGACTTGGGCCCCCAAACGACCGCGTTCTGACTTCCGTGACGAGGTCTGATAAACCCCAGGAAAATTCTATTTTTATCCAACCCAATTGCTAGAAATTGATGTGATCTGGCAAGGAAACCCATTTAGGACTCTAGGGCGATTGAATTGAAGGCTTCTAGGACTCTTAATTCGATATAATTAATCTAGAAGCCCTAGCCAAAACTCTATAAATATGCCTGAGCTCCGACCTGCACAAATCCTAGTTTTGGAGCACGATGATCGAAGGTAAGGAGACATTATCTCAGGTTAGTCCTTTAGAGGATTTTATTTCTCTTAGTTTTTTCTAACATTCCTCCAAATCTCGTGCTAGGAGGTCAAGCCATTGGGAAGTTAAGAGGACTGGAAGCGACTGTTTCTCTGCAGAACGCACATGAACAAGTGTGTCCGTCCAGTGAAGATCAGAAGTTTAGAAGCCCTAGCAGAGGTAATTTCATGTCCATCCTTTAGAATAAATTATTCTCCTTCATGTCTTCTAATCACCCTCCAAATTTCGTGAAATTAGATCAAGGGGTTAAAGAGTTGGAAGGTCAGAAAGTTGCCGGTTCCACATAGGATGCGCATGAGCCAGCACCATCTTTTAGTGAAAAATTCAAAGTTTAGAGCGTTTCCCAGAGGTAAGTTATCTCATGAATGGCTAAAATAATGTGTTAGGAGTAAAAGCCCTCTGGTTTCATAAGACTTCATTCTTCCTACACGTCGTATTTCATGTTTTACTATCATTGCGTAGCTAGGTTATTTTTTCATGCACAACCCAGCACCCTTAATAGAAAAGATGATAACTTTGGCCTAATTCTTGCAATCCATGCACCCTCATGACTTAATTTCACCCTATTATGCCTTATCTTCTTGTTTACCATGATTTCCATGCATTAATTGCTCTGGAATAGGCCTTGCACGCATGAATTTTACCCCTTTTGTCTGAGAGGCAGAAGGCGGTCTCTCAGAGACCGCCGCTTTCATAAAGCGGTCTCCACTTGACCGCGTATTTCTAAAAGTGGCCACTTGATGACCGCCTGTTTCTTTCTATCTGTGTTCACCTTAAACAGCAGCCAGAACTCCCCCTTTTGGATCCTAGTTAAATTATCTATTATTATATCTTATCCACATGTTCCCCATGATATGTTTACTATTATATCATGCATCAATCATGCTAGGTTTCATGCTCATCCTATTTTAGAAACTAATTTTAATCGTATGTTATTTTCATGCCAAAATCATATAGTTTTATAGTAAAGATGTTTTCCATGAATTTTGAAACACGATGTATGGATGTTTTGATCGTTGTTTTATCACGAATCAGTCTCATCTCCAGTCTTTATTAAGTACATAGCGCGTATTCCGGTACATTACTATTAGTTACACTTTACACATGATAGGCACACTTTCTTAGACTTGTGATCCTCTCCGTCAGATATTCCTTTTGCCATACTAGGTGATCATGTTTCAAGACCTCCGTAAGACTCTACGAGCCTGGGATTTCCACTAGGATGCTGAGCTAGTTGTACCCTAAAAACCCAATGATCTAGAAAGCACTTCGTGAAACTCGCATTTTCTGTGAACTGACCTGAACGCGGCCTTTAGGCGACCGCCACTTCCAAGTAGCGGTCTTCCTGCGACCGCGTTCTGCCTGCAGTTTCATTGCATCGACCCCAATTGATTGCGGCCATGACTTGACCGCTACTTTCAAGAAACGGTCCGACCTTGACCGCCTTCTAAAGAAAATGGTCCAGGCTCGATCGCATTCTGCTATCTTGTGCCCTAACCCGTGGTTTGACCCACGGGTTGGTTATACTCTGTTCCTAGATGGTCCTTTGATTATCTGGAACCCAACACTATGTTTAATAAGCTATTGATAAATCATGGAAATCCATAAATGTACCGTTATGCTGCCGGATTCCTCCCGTAGCATGACCTTGTCTTTAATTCGTTCTTGAATTCACATGTTCATATTTGGTGCATTCTTACCTTGATATTTATTATCATAAACTTATTGTTGAAATTGATATTATTGGCCAAACTTTATATTATTCGTGGAAGTAGCTTGATTTATAACTTGAAGATGCAAGAGTGGGCACGAACAGTGTCCAAGGGCTCGACGCTAGCCCCCTCGGCGGCTGGTCGGAAACATACTATAAACCATGGGGTATGATGAACACTGACGTTGCATTGCACCGGGAGTACTTTTTTTTATAAACGGGTGAAATCCACGAAGCTCATGATGAAATTATACATGTTTGCTTGCTAGTACATTCTTGTTACATGACTTTCTAGTGCATAGCTTTTTATGATTATGAAAAGTACATTCTCGATACATGGTAGTACATTCTCGTTCATTAAATGCCACTTTATATTCTTGCTTGATTATGCTCTCATGAATCTCATCTCTCTACTCTCATCTTGATACTTGTAGTTACTTTGGTTTTATACTACATGTTTTTTTCCTTATCTTCTAGAGCTAAAATGCCAATTACTTAAATCATGCCTTCATGTTGATACGAAGATACCTACTGGGCAAGTGTGTTCATTCCTACTTTCCAAGTCTTTTCAGAAAACTCTAGCGGGTCAGATTTAGACTATTTAAGTGGCGGATCCGAGAGTGAATGATGCAAGAGAGAAGCCATAGTTAGTTGTCATGAGTCTTGTTATAGCTAAGTCCCTTCACAATAGGTGCTGAAGCTGATCATGTTATGTAATTTCCCTTTTTCTTGAGTCTAGAATGTAAAGAGTCAAATGAAAGAGTCTTTGTAAACTTATGATCATTATTATTTAATAAAGGTTGAATTTTGAGTACATTTCATTTTGTTCACTCTTCTTATGTGTGAATGATTAGCGCTCTGATTATCTTGCTAACTTGAGGCATATTGCCGACTGTTCACGTTCCTAACTTGTTTCTGCTGCATATCTCGAGGCGTGACAACACATCAGCCTCCCTTCGGCTGACTTATCTCACGCCCTACACCAGGGATGACCATTATTGAGCCTAGACCAGCGCATACAGCCATCTCAACTGACTACCACAAATCCGTTCTGCGCCATGAACCATCTTACACCTGGCAAGTTGAACACCAATCACAGCACCGGACCAGCTCCAATCTGAGCACAAACCTTCAATAGATCCTAGATCCAATCCAGGAAAAGGCATATCTCATAATCGGCCACCCGAGGCCTCGCATACATGCGGCTCTCGCCAATCTCCATCCACTACAACCTCCATCTTCTGTCTGCGAAAGACCACTCGCCAGTCACCAACCATTCGTCAACGGGAAACCCTCACTTGCTCAACTTCCTCTTGTCCAATAAACACATTCCAGATATCGACAGGCCATCCGTTGACTCTCACACTGGCCATCACTGCATCGCGAGCCGATCCTCACTCAAACAACGCATCTGATCTGATCCATGCGCCAGCTCTACCCTCTCAAGGGAGCACGGCGAAACCAAATGACGAGATTCCAAAATCCTTGGTCCACATAGCACTTGACTCAGACTTACAAGAAAATCCTCCCATGCTGGCCACAAGACCAAGGCTCTCATCCAACAACATCCCTCCAAGGATTTCCACACATAGGCGTCGTCTATTACACAGTCTCATCACGGGCTACCTCACAATTATTCCAATTGGACGCCTGCCAATCCTTGGCTCCGCTCTCGCCAAAGAGCCATAGGACACAACCTAAAAAATCCTTGGCATACATGTCCAGAACAGACGAGTGTCGCCTGCTACCACAACATCCTGGTCGACGACGCCACGACCAATGCACACGGGTCCCCAGACAATACAGACCTTGCCATAGCCGAGCACTCTGCTAGGCTCACTAGCTGCTCACAGCTACCAACTGGGACCCACAAACACCTCTCAGTGATCACATATCTAGGATCACAATCCCATCCGAGAGCACAGCTTCCAATACGAGACGAGCCCATAGCTTACCGACTCCGACCATCACGTCCTCGACCTCCGTCAGGCTATTCCTTGCGACTCCCAACTGGGACTAGCACCGGCGCCTGACATAGCTTCCAACACATGGACATGGTACTCATGCGGCACACTTGCCAACATATTTTCCCAACTCTCTATCCTACCAGTGCCATAAACCACAATGCCTCTAACAATGGCACGATAATCGACACGGCTCACACAGTCGGAGGCAATCTCACATTGAGAAACCAATCCTCTGATGCTCTTCACAAATCTTCGAGAATCCGCCCGTAGCAACCAACGCTACGATCTTGGACCTGTGGGTTATGGGCCCACCAAGCTTCCGCTGCGCACTCTGATCCACGTGTGCAACCATCACAATGACTCGGGATCCGCCATCCCGATAATCCTCAACTCGGCTAGCTAACTCCCAAAAATAGGGTGAGGAAAGCTCCATTGCCTCAAACCCAGAGCACAAATTCTCTCACCTAATTCGGAAATCCCCTGCAACTCCGTAGGCTCCGATTCACCATGCATCGGGAAACACCATACCAGCCAAGAGTCTTCACAAGCACAGCCCAACTGGCATGCAACCTTCCGGAATAATGCCAACGCACCCTCACACATCAGGGGAAATGGGCAACGCTTCTCATAGGCAACCACCTTGCCAGAACATCGAACACGTCTCGCACGGATTTCAGGGCATACAAGAGGAGGCCAACCAATCTAAACACACGATGCAAGACGATGAACTTGGCAAGAACACAATTCTCTCCAACCAAGGAGAAACTAACATACCTCCTACGAAGTGAGAGGCCTCCACGCTTGATCTAGTCTTGAACCTCGCGCACACTAGGAACCACACCTTCCAGCACCAAGAAAGACCATTACCACCATCAGGTCAGCTCCTCCGACATTACTTGCCAAATGTCCTATCGGACCACACTCGCCGCATCTCCCGATGCACCACCACTGTAATTCCATAAACTACAACTCGCCACTCCTCAAGCATTGGCTTGCTGATCTCCAGCCACACTCTGCCATGGCGATTGAGCTAATCGTTGCCACATGCTCCTTACCTACACTTGTCTCTGATCCCAGAAGCATTAACACGCCAAAAACGCTTACCGGGGAGCGAAGAAACCACAAAAGACGCCACGCTCGAAGGCCGCTACACCTCTACCTACCGGACATCATTCCCTCGAATCTATCCATGCTAGCACTGACCCATTCTCGATTCTCAGATCCTCGAAATATCCATCTCTAGAGTTGCTGCTGCGCAGACCACCACGCCAAGAGCCATGACACGAACCATGCTCGGCGGCTGCCAACGCTTGTCCTCAAGTCTCGAATCTGCTGCGGAACCTTCACATCTCATTTGCTGCCTCACACGGCACATCCAAGGTAGTGCCGAGTGGCCCCAAATTCCACAATTTGGGCCACGGACCAAGCCACCGCCACGCAATCCTGAATCAAATCCAGGACTAGCATATCCCATTCACGCACAGAAGTGTAGGATTTAGGGCTCACTGGGCCTATTCTGCACAATCTTGCCTCAAAATCCACAAAAATAATCGGGACTGGCATGTCATCTTTGACGCCACATAGCACAATGAGAATACCAGGCTCGACAATTAGCAGCTCATCAGGAAAATCGTTCACTCGCCCGAGTACATCTCTCGATCAGAACATCCGATCTGCCACCTCAAACCACGATCTTGACACCTCAGGGGCTGGCTAAACCTCAAATTGGGGTGGCCAAAATGATAATAACTCCCCTGGAGCACGCTCATGACCACTTAATAGCGTACAATTCTCACCAGCCACCTGACCTCATCACAGACATCTCGAACACCGCAACACAAGCTCACTCCTGCCAGCAAAATCTTAGCGCAACTCAGCGCAACTGGGGCCACCACCAATGGGGAAGAAAGCTCTCTATCCTACTCCTCAGGCCCCACGTCGGCATTCTGACCAGAACAACAACCACCTTCATAGCGCCAACGCAGCGCACTCAAGCTCTCAAGCGAGAAACAAGCGAAAAATAAACATGAAAACCCTATGCCAGCTACCAACTGTACTGGACCTTATGGACTCTGATCACTGTAATATCATGAATTCCCATGTACACACCATAAACATGTGCTTTGATACCATCTGTAACGTCCCAAGATCCATATATCGGGAAATACCCGATACCAATCGAATCCTGGCCCGCCGTCTACGAGCTAGAGGGCTCGGAAGGGCTAAAAGGTGTATGCGTGGAGGTGCATAGAAATAAGAAATAAAGCAAGAAACAACTATAATTAACAGAAATAAATAATCTAACTACAGAGTCCAGTCCAACAAAAGTACAGTCTAAGGCAAGGAAACGTACTCTATTGTCGAGTAAACACTCGGCCCGATGAGCTGGCAACTACGTACCTCCACGCTGCACCTTCGAACCTCGAGGAGGAACTGCTACACCTAAAAAGCAGGGAGTGAGCCTCCTATCACTGGCTCAGTAGGGGTCTCACGGAACCCCAACCGTAAAACAACGGCTGATGCGGGATGAAATGAGACTCGATGCCAATTTGATGCAAATATGGGACTCTAGGCGACGACGCAACTAATTTGACAACGTGACCAGCGACGATGCGAACACTCGGCACCAAAGAGCTCCAAAAGAGGAGAATGTGTCCTCAACAAGAAATGCAAGCTCATGATCATCCCACGCGAGGAAAACATGCGGATCTGTGCGGTTGAGAAACCGATAGTGAGTCAAGGGTGTTCGACTCTTTTCACGTGCTCGGGTCGAGTCACGGGACGGGTCACGCACTCTCTCTAATAGCGGTGATATTATTTAAACATGCTATAATTCCTAACTCATGCAAGCGCGGCGTTCAAACATATACTAAATAAGCAAGCGACAAAGAGAGGAGCAGAAACACACCTCCACACTCGGGGCACGGGGAAGACCTTCCCGGCCAATAATCGTAACTCCCGGTATAGTAAATGTGAATAATTACAGCAGTAAAATTATAGTCCACTCCACGCAGGGAGGTAAAAGGCTACAACAGTGATCTGGGAGCGCTGATCTTGGGTTGACGGGCAGCATGGCGATGACGCTCGAGCGGATGCGGACAGCAGGTTCGGTTCGGTTCAGCTCGGGCCCACCGGACAGCAAACGGGTCCTGCTGCTGGGACGCCGGTGTTCGGGTGTCTCCTTGCTGTAGTGGCCGGCTGGAATGTTGTTGGAGTGTCATGGTCGATCCCCGGGAGCGGTGGCCGCTGGATCGTAGTCGGGGATTTATGGGAGAATTAACCCCCAACTCTGTCCTGCAGTCCTATCTCGGGACAGACCTGTGCGATCCGACGAGATCGGCTCCTGTGCCCAGATCCGAAGTCAGATTGGAGCGAAACTAGCGTTGTTGCGAAGAGGACTTGAAGAGATACAACATATGAGATTTCCACCCTGATCCACCAGCGGGATTCATCAAGATAAACTCTGCATCAGGGTAACTGGTTCTGGCAAGGGTGCAGGGCAGATCGGGATCTGCCTGAAGGAGGGGTTTGACTGGAGGGAAATTGATGGATCTGGGAGTTGGAATTAATTTGGGTGAGAGAGGGGAATGTGGTGATCAAGCACAAATATTCTTGTAATTTTATGAAATGGTTTAGGGGGTGGAAAAATTCGTGGAATAGGCTTCTATCTCACAGATCTGAAGACATGAAGACTGTGAAGGGCGAAGAGATGGCGGTAGACGGAGGGGCAAACGGCGGCGGATCGCCATGAAAATTGATCTGGAGATGGGGGAGGACGTGGGGAAGAGGTCCTCAAATTTTGAGGTCGATCAGATGGCTGGATGATGAGAACCAACATGATCGTGAACCTTCTATTCTGAAATTCATGACTCAGGATAGCAGGTTGGAGAA
This sequence comes from Amorphophallus konjac, assembly GCA_022559845.1. Classification (NCBI taxonomy): domain Eukaryota; kingdom Viridiplantae; phylum Streptophyta; class Magnoliopsida; order Alismatales; family Araceae; genus Amorphophallus; species Amorphophallus konjac. The sequence goes on from CM040127.1 coordinate 243,383,050, forward strand.
TGGGTTTTAGCGGCTCGTTGGAGGCACAGATGGTGGCGGCGGCGGCGGTGATCGAACCTGGTACCCAGAGGAAGGGATAGAACTTGGAATCTCTCCAAGATTTAGGGCATCACACCCAGATCTGCTACAATCTCTGCTGCAAGGGAGGAAGAGAGGGAAGAGAGAGGGGCGCCCTTGGGCTTCTCACACAAATTCTGATTTTTTGTAATAATTCTATGTAAAAATGATTACAAGAGACATTAATATTAAACCCTAGACCTAGGACAAAGACCTGAAATACCCCTTGGTCAAGGGGAGAAGGAGGGTAAATGGGGAATAGGAATATTAAATTCCCCACATGGGGACAAGATAGGGCCCCCCCCTCTTGGTGGTCAAGGAGGGTGGCTTGGTCAATATTCTACCTTGGACCATCTGCCTTGGACCAAAATTAAATACCTAAATTAAATCCCTTGGACCCAAATTACAAATACTACAAATACACACCAAATATACAAATACATATCAAATACACAAATACACACCAAATACATAAATATACACCAAATACACCCTAAATAGATACTCATATCAAAACTCAAGTGGAGACTCAAGACTGTCCCCCAGCCACAAGGATGTCGGCGTCGCCCGAGTCGTGCTGCGTGTCCGATACTTGTTGCTTGCGGAGTCGAGCCGATCTATGGCTCTGGTGTCCGCACCAATTCTCCCTGAGTGGGAAGAACTCGACACCGTCGAGTTAGGGATGTTGTCGCTCGGGTACCGCTCCAGTAGATCTGGATCTGTCCTCTGTAGCTCTGCCCGGGTGCTCCTATCATCGTCGGACATGGGCTGTCCTCTTCATCGAACCTGGTAGCGCTGGTACGCTCCACTCCAGGTAATAGTCACCTGTTAATCTCGTATATGTTCTATATGCTCACGCTGCTGTGGGAATGAGGCTAGTGGTGGACACTCAGGGGTGAGGTCACTCTCAAAGGGAGGAGACGGCTCAAAGACTCACTAGGAATCACCGCTGGGTCCCTGTAGGTGACTAGATCCGACACATTGAAGGTAGAGCTGATCCCATATTCCTCGGGCAAGTCCACAACGTACGCATTAGACACGTCGTGCCTCATACTCGAAAGGGACCGGTACTACGTGCTTGTATTTTTCTTCACGGTTCCAGAGGGAAACCGTTCAAGTTTGACCCTGATCATGACATATTCATCATCTCGGAACTCACGGTTGTGCCTTGAGCATAAAGCAACTCATTGTCTCATTCATTTGCTGGCATTTGACACGACTATGCAACTCCTACTATGCTCGACAAGTGCATGTACTGACTCCTAACAAACTGTACAAAAAAGAAAAATAGACTCACACTAGACCCTAAACCTCTACATGATGCAGTGGTGGTTCAGGAAACCCATATGTGTGATTTGCATACACACGACGTAACCAAGTGTTGGTGGAATCATGGAATCCTAGACATCCTAATATGCACCATTCATGTAATGACTGCCTTTGGGATTTGGGAGGTTTGGGTGGGCCAGGAGAGCCGAATTCACTTTCTTCATTACCCCACTGAACGGGCTCCTTACTACGTGTGGGATGACTGGCCCGTGGGGTAGGGGTGTGATAGTGAACTTCTTTGAAGAAGTGGAGTAGATAAGGTGGGTCAAGACGCTCACTAGGAAAGGGGTCGAAGGCATCAAAGAATGTATGACCCCTCGTGGCAGGTTCCTTCATCACACAATCCCATGTTCAGAATTCTTTAAGGTGCAGATGGTCACCTTCATTTGTTATGGTCGATGGGACAGGGATCTCAAGGAGACGACACGGTTCCTCCCTCGGGATAAGTGGAAAGGAGTTAAACTCGTCAGGAATGGGGAGGAACAAAAGAACCTCACTAGTGATATGACCCACGGTGCACACAGAGGTAATAGACCCCAAAGTAAAATGCGTGAAGCTATGACTATTGGGTTGGTCGAAGCCTGGGGCCAACATGTACGTCAACTTCCATTGCCAGTCTAATCCCTTAATAAGGTCTTCCAATGTATCAACATGGTGAAAAGACTGGAACGTTGTGTGGAATGAATTGACGGGCACTATTTGTAGTGCGGGGTCCATGGATGGATAGCAAGTTGCTTTAGGGACTAAGCCCTTCTTAAGCCAGCTAAGTAGTGGCTCATCGATGATTAGCTTGCCCGTTAGAAGCACGGGTGGCTCTGTCTGAGGTGGCACCGAATAAAGATCGGAAGGTGAGGCTTTTGGCAAAACTTCTCCCACCGGTGGGGAAGGGACGCCCTCTATGAGGGGGAGAGGACCCTGGGACTCCGTAGTGTTGTGCCCCTTGTGCTTTGATGATAGTGTGTGTTGTTGTGATGTTTTGATGATAGCAACTCAATGAGTCACCACATAAGAATGATGATGGTAATGATAGTGTGTTTGATGATAAAATGATGTTTCGAATGCATTATTCTGATTAAGCCCATGCACAGGTTAAGTCAGTACAGAGTTTTGCCTAGACGTGCATATGTTTGCTGCATAAACCTTGAGTCCGTGCAAGGTTGCTCACATGTCGTTAATCTTGTACATGCATACATAAAGTCGATGCAAGCATGCAACAGAGTCAGTACATTGCTTAAGTATGTACAGGGTTAATTGTCTAGGCTTGTGCATTTCATAACTATGTTTCATGGTGGCCATAAGTTAGTGAATGCCTAGACTCATGCATGTTCAAGAGACAAAGTCTGTACAGAATTTTACCTAGACTGCATCAACTCAAGTCTGTACATTCCTTGGTGGCTAGTTTGTACAACCTCCATTGTTTCACTCGACTAGTCAGTACAGCCAGTGCTCTTCATGCACATACATAGTCAATGCATTGATTTGTCTCGCACATACACTAAGTCTGCACATGGTTGCTTTGATGACTTAGCAAGTCTATACATTCATGAGCATAGTCAGTGCATTCGGTTGTTTCATGCATATACAAAGTCTGCACATTCTTTGCTGATATGTCCGTGCATCATTTTAGCAAGTATGTACATCGTCTTGTCGCATGCACGCAGAGTCTGCACACTCGTTGATGGCATGTCCGTGCATTCACTTTCAATGTGCATACTTTACTATATGCATACTGCATTGAATTGTCTCGCACATACACTAAGTCTACACACGACTGTCTTGATGTCTTAGCAAGTCTATACATGATGCATTCAAGCTTAAGCGTTAGGCACAGAAAGTCTGTACATCGTTTGTACATTGCACGCAAAGTCTATACACTCGTTGATGGAATGTCTGTACATTCACTTTCAATGTGCATACTTCTCCATATGCAAAATGCATTACATGCATTCAAAGTCTGTACACTGGTGGATGACATGTCCGTGCATTCATTCTCATTGTACATACTTTCTTATATGCACACTGCATTTTGTGCATCAAGTCTGTACATGCTCAGTTCAAATATCAAACTTACTTGATGCATCCTTTTTTTCCTTTCAGATTAACTCACACTGATAACAAGCCTGATCTGACAGGACTACTGCTTGAGGAGCTTAAGAATGGCACGTGATCCAAGAATGGAGGAAGTGCCAGGATCGTGACACATATAGTGCAGCAGGCTGAAATACTGCCACGTGTTCAAGGTGCTAGGGCTGGAATTCGTGGAGGACACACGCCCACCTATCTGCTCCTGCTATAAAAAGAAGACTTCTCCATCTGGAGAAGATGCTTGTGCAGAGAGGATCAAAAGTTACATTAGAAGAGTAGAAGCAGAAAGAGTCTGTACGATCCATATAGAAGAGAAAGAGAGAAGAAGAGAAAAAGAGTTCGTGAAAAAGAAAGAGAGGGTAGCAGAGAAGAAAAGAGACGAAGAACAAGAAAGAAAAAGGAGACAGAAAGAGAGATCAAGAGTTAGAAGAGAAGAAAAGAAGCTTCATCTGAAGATTTGCCTCTACTGGACCATGGATCAAATCCAGGCCAGTTAGCTCTTTGAGAGCCACGTTGTGTTCTATCTTTTACAGCTTTCAGTCGTTGTGTTTCATCATCCTTTGTTTTTCTTTTTACCTTTGTTTCAAGTTGTTAGTCAGTAGAGATAAGCTATATTGCTCAGCGGTTGCGGAGGAGGATTCCTCTGGTCAGCAAGCTATGTTGCTCAGCAGGCGAGGTGGATACCTCAGACATCAAGCTGTGTTGCTTAGCGGGAAGAGGAGGATTTCTCTAGACGGGTTAAGCTGTAGTCCCCAGCGGTTGGCAAAGCTGTAATGCCCAGCGGTCAAGCTGTTAGTCAGCGATTGTAGGAAAGCTGTGAGGCCCAGCGGTTTAAGCTGTGTATCAGCGGAATCCACACTCTAGTTGGAGTGTGGGGTGGACGTAGGTCTAGAGGACCGAACCACCTTAAAAATCTTCTGTGCTATGGTTTGATTGTCTATTGTGTTTCGCTAGATGCATGCTTAGGTTCGATGTGTTCTTTCATCTAGTGAGTGGTTTATTCGCACACCACATATTTGATTGGAATTGGGTTTGCACACTAGCGCATATAGAGTAGATCAGAAGTTCAGTCTATCTGATCTTTCCATTTCGTTCGAAAAGAACACTTGTGTCATACAAGGCACTTATTTGTGTTAATTCCGCATCTCTGATTGTGATAGTTTTTAATTGGAGTAATTTTTTAAGGGGAGATTCATTCACCCCCCTCTGAATCCATCGCACCGATCCCAACAATTGGTATCAGAGCGGGTGTCTGCACAGAGGGTCCAGCGACCTGCAGATCCGATCCGTAATTGGCTTCGGTGCGATCTAAGTTGATCTGTTCACTTGCATTATTTTGAGCTCTCTACTAGCATTGCTCTTGATCTGATCTGTTTCATCTTGCACTTATGGCTGAAATTCCTGTATTCACTGGTTTAGACTTCTATGGCTGGTACGGTCGTTTTAGAGACTATGTGATCCATATGAATTATGATTTATGGATACTCATAGCTCACAGTCCATATGAAGTTCCTGAGGACAAATCCAAATGGAAGTCCTCAGATAGACTGAAATCTGAAGAAAATCAAAAAGCCCTAGATCTAACAAAAAGGGCAATAGACTCTCATTGCTTTTCATTTGTTGATGAGTGCTGGAGCGCATCGGAAATCATCAACCGAATATTGGAGAGATCGTGCAGAGATGAGGAAATGTGCTTCATGGTCAGAGATCAGTCTGAGGACTCATTCTCTCAGGTAAACTCTGAAACAGAAAATATCAGTTATGATGATTTAGTTGCCATAAATGAGCATTTATTGATTAAATATGATAGAGTCAAATATGAAAAGAGAAAAATGAGAAAAGAAATTATTCATGAAGTTACTTGTCTGAAAGTTGAGTTGAATAATTTGAAATCTGAAAATGATAACCTTAGAAACAAACTCATTAGAGAAGATGATTCTTGCAATGAATGTACTATTTTAAGAGACTTGATTAATGACCTTGATTCTGATGATAACTTTCAAAAGGATTTAATCAAATCTCTGAAAGAAGAAAATAAGTCATTGCTGGAAAAGAAAGTTGAAGCTGGAGAATATGAAGACAAGATGATTAAAGAAAACTCTCATCTAAAAGATCAAAATAGAAAACTGATGGTTCTAAATATTGTTCTATCTAAAAGACTGATGGCATTTGAAAAAGAAAAATCAGTTCTGAAAGAAAAGGAAACAAATGATGAAATAAAGCTTCAAAGGGAAAATGAAACACTGAAAAGTTAAAATGATGCTTTGCAACAACATGTAATCCTTTGTGAATCTGAGCTATCTAAGTATGAAGTGAGCATTGCTTCTTTAAATTCTGAAATTCAAGATCTAAGAAAGTCTATGTCTAAATCTGTGAAGGATAAAGGCAAAATGAAAATGTCTCTGGAAGATAATGTAAGTGGTCAAGGAAAGGGGACTGGTAACATTTCTGAAATTAAGCAAGCCAAGAGGAACCAGCTGTACACCACTTTTATTCAAAGCTCTGAAGTAGCTGGAACCTCAAGACAATCCCAAAAATAGTCTACTGCAACTGAAAATCAAAAACCATTGAAAAATAAAAAGAACAATATGCATGTTAAGAACTTATTTGATAAATGCCATGCTTCAAAGAAATCCAATAATGTTTCATGTCATTACTGTGGCAAGCATGGTCACTTCATGGATAATTGTCTTGTGCTGAAAAAGGATGATCTGAATGTTGATAGAATGCATGCTAGAAATTTTCATGCTAAGAAACCTTCTTTTGTTCAAAAGAAAAGAAGTCACTGCTTTTACTGTCATGAGATAGGCCATCTCATGTATGATTGTAGACAAATGAAATTAGATGATCTAGCTGATGTAGGAATGCATGATAAACAACTCCATGCTAAATATCATGCAACTCCTAAAAGAAAACTTCATTGCTTTCGTTGTGGCAAATTGGGCCACATTGCTGCAAAGTGTTGGCATGCTAAGGGAAGAACACTTAACTCCAAACTTGCTAAAATCCCTGCAAAAAGACATGCATTGTATGAGAATTTTAACAGAATGAATTCTTCAATCTTTGAATATGGAAAACCTGGCCATAGAGCAAATCAGTGCAAGTTGGCCGGTTTCAGAAAATAGAACTTTCATGTGCATAATAATAGAAACTTCAATGGTCATACATTCAATGATCACAATAATGTGCATAAAAAGAGCTTGAAATATGTTACTTGCCATTACTGTGATCAGTTTGGACATTCAATGTCCACCTGTAAGCTGATGGATCTTGATGATCTTAATGCTCAAAAACGGTGGAGAGCACCCTTCAAAGGTGCCACTGGTACTTCAGGACCCAAGACCACTTGGGTACCTGCTTGTACAAAATAGTTTGCTGTATTGCAGGTGTGCCTTGGAATGAATAAATATGGGTAAATAAACCAAGGCACTCAAAATGAAAACCCCAGGATCCTACGCTCTCCAGGTTAGTTCAGAACAATCTGTTTAAATTCCATCATCTGAAAATTGCTTGTTTGAAATGGTTAAGCATCTTGTTGATTTGATTTGTGCTTAGTTGAAACTTTCTGAAAATTTGAAATGAACTTGATGTATTTGGTAGGTTCTCTCTCTGGTTGAACATCATGAATTTTCTTCGAGCATAAACTTTAAAATCATGAGCTGTGCTTTCATTGCATATCATGCACTCTGTCAGGGGGAGTTTGACTGTTGTCGCTTGATGATCATGCTAATATTTATTAGATTTGTTGCATACTGCACTTATGAAGAGTAGTGCATGTAATAAAATTTGAAAAACCTAAAAAGATATTCTATTGCATCTAGACAGGGGGAGCTTTCCTGTTTCATCACTTCTTCACCTTTTGAAATCTTTCTGTCTAGCAATCTGATCCATTCTCTGCATTTAGGTGGTTAACCTAAATTCTCTGCTGTCATCATTGAAATAGCTGATCTGTCTGTATTCCAGACTCAGCTACTGTTGGCTGATATACACTCTTTTGATGCTCTTCTTTCTTGTTGCTGACTCTTCCACCAGCTTATACTCATCCTTCACATTCTTCTTAGCTGGTGTGATAGATTTGTTTCTATTGATGCTAAGTTAGTCAGCTGTATTTCTGATCTGATCTGAGGATCACAAGTTGTAGACCATGCAATTCAATCTGAGAATCATGTAGAAACTCCTATCATATAGGTTTAAGAATAACCACTAAATCAGACTTATGTAAGAGTTATGTATTCTCAGATTTGCATTTAAATGACTTAAAAATATCTGAATGGTAAGCTTTAATAAATTTTAACCTCATGTGTCATGAAAACTTTAGACTCACTCATCTGAAATCTGAAAATTTGAAATCAAGGCTACTTTGGTAGAGATACATAGAGATAGCATTGCTTTTAAACATTAACTTGAAAAATGTTGACTAAAAAGAAAATTTGTGTTCAGAGCAATGACTTGGTCACTGAGAAACTGGGTTCTCTATCATTGAAATAGAGTAAACCTACGTCATGAAGTACCATAGTTATCTTTGGTGAAAATTTATTGAAAAACCTGACAGAGCAATGGCATATTTGTGTTGAGTAACTGGAGAGTCTGGCCTCTAATCAAGGTGTCTCCTCACGTAAAAAGACATTTCTATTGCTAACTCTGGTCTCAATGTTGAGAGGCAATGACAGTTATCACACCGAGTAACTGGGTCACTTCACCTGAGACATGTTGTGCCTCACGTAAAAAGGTGTTGATTGACTTAAATTGCTCAAGAAAAGTATAAAGTGCTTCAAATGAAAATATCTTGCAAATTCTGTCAACTCATGCTCTTGTAAAAGTGTTTAATCTCAATACTAATCTGTGTAACTCTCAAAGGAGTTATTGAGATCATGCGTGAAAGATAAAGATGATTGGTCCTGAGTGTTATCGGATTACTTGGTTCACCTTTATTAAAACTTGAATTCAGATATAAGTACTGGTTTTGATTGACAAATTTGGTATACATCATAATTAAATCAGGTTGGTCAAGTTGCCAATTCATAACCCTCTATGATGGGAGAGTCTTTCCTTGTGAGGACTTATTACTGTGGTACCTGCCATACAATTTCCTCTGATCAGGTTCACCTTTGACAACTTAATCATCATGCTATCTTACCTGTTGGAGATCCTGTACCTTGCTTTCTGTTATTTACTCCTACCCTTGGCTACATCTACTTCATTTACATCATTGTTTCACTCTCCACAATGTTGGAATCTTCCATCTTGTTTCTGTAACAAGTTCTGATTCTGTGGGCTTTTCACCTGCATTGTTTTGTCCATACAAATATAAGGTGCCACAACTATTATTGTTTTGGATTCCTTGTGGTGGCAGATTTCAGATTGCTTTTGGTTAACTAGAATTCATTCATGCACTTCAGGGGGAGTTCTGGGTCATCTGCATTTAAGGGGAGAGTAGTCATTCATTCATGTTGATAGGGGGAGTTCCTATATGTTATTCTTCAGTACTCTCTTTGCATGTTTCTATGAAGGAGAATTGGTATCAGATTTCATACATGTCTTTCATTCCACTCGCAAACCATTTCCTTTTTGATTGTGTCAAAGGGGGAGAATCGTTTGCTGAGTCTGTGTGACTCATTGTGTTGACATCATCAAAAAGGGGGAGATTGTTGTGCCCCTTGTGCTTTGATGATAGTGTGTGTTGTTGTGATGTTTTGATGATAGCAACTCAATGAGTCACCACATAAGAATGATGATGATAATGATAGTGTGTGTGATGATAAAATGATGTTTCGAATGCATTATTCTGATTAAGCCCATGCACAGGTTAAGTCAGTACAGAGTTTTGCCTAGACGTGCATATGTTTGCTGCATAAACCTTGAGTCCGTGCAAGGTTGCTCACATGTCGTTAAGCTTGTACATGCATACATAAAGTCGATGCAAGCATGCAACAGAGTCAGTACATTGCTTAAGTATGTACAGGGTTAATTGTCTAGGCTTGTGCATTTCATAACTATGTTTCATGGTGGCCATAAGTTAGTGAATGCCTAGACTCATGCATGTTCAAGGGAAAAAGTCTGTACAGAATTTTGCCGAGACTGCATCAACTTAAGTCTGTACATTCCTTGGTGGCTAGTCTGTACAACCTCCGTTGTTTCACTCGACTAGTCAGTACAGCCAGTGCTCTTCATGCACATACATAGTCAATGCATTGATTTGTCTCGCACATACACTAAGTCTGCACATGGTTACTTTGATGACTTAGGAAGTCTATACATTCATGAGCATAGTCAGTGCATTCGGTTGTTTCATGCATATACAAAGTCTAGACATTCTCTGCTGATATGTCCGTGCATCATTTTAGCAAGTATGTACATCGTCTTATCGCATGCACGCAGAGTCTGCACACTCGTTGATGGCATGTCTGTGCATTCACTTTCAATGTGCATACTTTACTATATGCATACTGCATTGAATTGTCTCGCACATGCACTAAGTCTGCACACGACTGCCTTGATGTCTTAGCAAGTCTATACATGATGCATTCAGGCTTAAGCGTTAGGCACAGAAAGTCTGTACATCATTTGTACATTGCACGCAAAGTCTGTACACTCGTTGATGGAATGCCTGTACATTCACTTTCAATGTGCATACTTCTCCATATGCAAAATGCATTACATGCATTCAAAGTCTGTACACTAGCGGATGACATGTCCGTGCATTCATTCTCATTGTACATACTTTCTTATATGCACACTGCATTTTGTGCATCAAGTCTGTACATGCTCAGTTCAAATATCAAACTTACTCGATGCATACTTTCTTTCCTTTCAGATTAACTCACACTGATAACAAGCCTGATCTGACAGGACTGTTGCTCGAGGAGCTTAAGAAGGGCACGTGATCCAAGAATGGAGGAAGTGCTAGGATCGTGACACGTGTAGTGCAGCAGGCTAAAATGCTGCCACGTGTTCAAGGTGCTAGGGCGGAAATTCGTGGAGGACACACGCCCACCTATCTGCTCCTGCTATAAAAAGAAGACTTCTCCATCTGGAGAAGATGCTCGTGCAGAGAGGATCAAAAGTTACATTAGAAGAGTAGAAGCAGAAAGAGTCTGTACGATCCAAATAGAAGAGAAAGAGAGAAGAAGAGAAAAAGAGTTCGTGAAAAAAGAAAGAGAGCGTAGCAGAGAAGAAAAGAGACGAAGAAGAAGAAAGAAAAAGGAGACAGAAAGAGAGATCAAGAGTTAGAAGAGAAGAAAAGAAGCTTCATCTGAAGATTTGCCTCTACTGGACCATGGATCAAATCCAGGCCAGTTAGCTCTTAGAGAGCCACGTTGTGTTCTATCTTTTACAGCTTTCAGTCGCTGTGTTTCATCATCCTTTGTTTTTCTTTTTACCTTTGTTTCAAGCTGTTAGTCAGCAGAGCTAAGCTGTATTGCTCAGCGGTTGCGGAGGAGGATTCCTCTGGTCAGCAAGCTGTGTTGCTCAGTGGGCGAGGTGGATACCTCGGACAGCAAGCTGTGTTGCTCAGCGGGCAGAGGAGGATTCCTCTGGACGGGTTAAGCTGTAGTCCCCAGGGGTTGGCAAAGCTATAATGCCCAGTGGTCAAGCTGTTAGTCAGCGGTTGTAGGCAAGCTGTGAGGCCCAGCGGTTTAAGCTGTGTATCAGCGGAATCCACACTCTAGTTGGAGTGTGGGGTGGACGTAGGTCTGGAGGACCGAACCACCTTAAAAATCTTCTGTGCTGTGGTTTGATTGTCTATTGTGTTTCGCTAGATGCATGCTTAGGTTCGAAGTATTCTTTCATCTAGTGAGTGGTTTATTCGCACACCACATATTTGATTGGAATTGGGTTTGCACACTAGCGCATATAGAGTAGATCAGAAGTTCAGTCTATCTGATCTTTCCATTTCGTTCGAAAAGAACACTTGTGTCATACAAGGCACTTATTTGTGTTAATTCCGCATCTGTGATTGTTATAGTTTTTAATTGGAGTAATTTTTTAAGGGGAGATTCATTCACCCCCCCTCTGAATCCATCGCACCGATCCCAACACGTAGGTGGTGCCGGGTGAAGGTTACCGGCTATGACCTCCTTAGGCTCGGGCAGGAGTCCGTCAATATGAGTATACATCCTATCCACCCGATCCGAAAAGATTTTCAAGAGTTTGGCAAAGGTGGGGTTTGGAGTAGGGGCATCATGGGTGATTCGCTCATAATCGCCCAGCCTAGTCTTAGGTCTAGGCTCATCTACGTGCGGGACCCTTGGCCTCTGACTGTGACCTTCCTGATGGTAGGTGACTGGGTGGGGTCGGTTGGAGGTGACTGGGTGGGGCTGGTAGATCCTTCTAAGCTCATCCTTCATTTGGCACCATGACTCGATGGGCCTTTGCCTCCTAATGTCTCTCAAGCATTCAATGCTTTCCCACTTCTCGTCAGCTTTATGAAAAAGCCTCTCCTTGGCGAAACTGACTTCCATGGCTTCAGACATTAAGTAACACTCAAAATATTTGTCCATGGCCGCTTCCCAATGTAGGTAGTCACTTGGGACTTTGAAGCCATAAAAGTCTGAGGCTTCTCGCCTACGAAAGAAGAGGGGATGGTTTCCAAGCCCTTGGGTTCTATGCCACCATTCCTTTGGCCTGTGCGTTGGGAATCCATGGGATACAGGGGAGCTATAGGATGGCCATGAGATGAAGCTAAATGCAATTTGAATGAGACACTTAATGCAAGACTACACCAATATCCAGTACGTGGCAGAGATATGATCTGAAGATCGAACTCACCCAAGTGTGCTACCTTCCCAATAGGCATAACCTATCGTTCCGGGAACACCTTTTGATATACCGGATATCAGAATGAAATGCACACCTAAGATAAAACTACCCTAGACTCAACCATGCTCTGATACCAATTTGATGCGGGACGAAATGAGATTCGATGCCAATTTGATGCAAATCTGGGACTCTAGACGACAACGCGACTAATTTGAAGACGCGACCAACGATGACGCGAACACTCAGCACCAAAGAGCTCCAAAAGAGGAGAATGTGTCCTCAACAAGAAATGCAAGCTCACGATTGTCCCACGCAAGGGAAACGTGTGGATCTGCGCAGTTGAGAAATTGACAGTGAGTCAACGGTATTCGGCTCTTTTCACGTGCTCGGGTCGAGTCACGGGACGGGTCACGCACTCTCTCACACATCGATGATATTATTTGAATGCGCTAGAATTCCTAACTCATGCAAGCACGGCTTTCAAACATATACTAAATAAGCAAGTTACAAAGAGAGGAGCGGAAACGTACCTCCACGCTCGGGGCACGGGGAAGACCTTCCCGGCCAAGAATCATAACTCCCGGTACAGTAAATGTGAATAATTACAGCAGTAAAATTACAGCCCACTCCACACAGGGAGGTAAAAGGCTACAACAGTGATCCGGGAGCGCTGATCTTGGGTTGATGGGCAGCATGGCGGTGACGCTCTAGCGGATGCGGACAACCAGTTCGGGTCGGTTCAGCTCGGGCCCACTGGACAGTAAGCACGTCAGGCTGCTGGGACGACGGTGTCTGGGCGTCTCCTTGCTGCGGCGGCTGGCTGGAATGTTGCTGGAGTGTCCCTGGTCGATCCCCGGGAGCGGTGGCCGCTGGATCGTAGTCAGAGATTTATGGGAGAATTAACCCCTAACTCTGTCCTGCAGTCCTGTCTCGGGATAGACCTGCGCAATCCGGTGAGATCGGCTCCTGTGCCCAGATCCGGAGTCGGATCAAAGCGAAATTGGCATTGTTTCGAAGAGGACTCAAAGAGATACAACATGTAGGATTTCCACTCTGATCCACCGGAGTTATTTTTTAGGATAAACTCTACATCAGGGTAACTGGTTCTGGCTGGGGTGCAGGGTAGATCGGGATCTGCATGAAGGAGGGGTTTGAGTGGTGGGAAATTGATGGATCTGGGAGTTGGAATTAATTTGGGTGAGAGAGGGGAACGTGGTGATAAAGCAAAAATATTCTTGTAATTTTCTGAAATGGTTTAGGGGGTGGAAAAATTCGTGGAACATGCTTTTGTCTCATAGATCTGTAGATAGGCAGACTGTAAAGGGCAGAGAGATGGCGGTGGACGGTGGGGCAAACAACGGCGGATCGCCGTGAAAATTGATCTGGAGATGGGGGAGGACGTGGGAAAGAGGTCCTCAAAATTTGAGGTCGATCAGATGGCTGGATGAGGAGAAACAACCTGATCTTAAACCTTCTATTCTGAAATTCGTGACTCAGGATAGTAGGTTGGAGAATGGGTTGTAGTGGCTCATTGGCGGCAGGGATGGCGGCAGCGGTGATCGAACATGGTATCCAGAGGAAGGGATAGAACTTGGAATCTCTCCAAGATTTAGGACATCACACCCAGATCTACTGTAATCTCTGCTGCAAGGGAGGAAGAGAGGGAAGAGAGAGGGGCGCCCTTGGGCTTCTCACACAAATTCTGATTTTTTGTAATAATTCTATGTAAAAATGATTACAAGAGACATTAAATATCAAACCCTAGACCTAGGACAAAGACCTGAAATACCCCTTGGTCAAGGGGAGAAGGAGGGCAAATGGGGAATGGGAATATTAAATTCCCCACATGGGGACAAGATAGGGGGCGCCCCCCCTCTTGGTGCTGAAGAAGGGTGGCTTGGTCAATATTCTACCTTGGACCATCTCCCTTGGAGCAAAATTAAATACCTAAATTAAATCCCTTGGACCTAAATTACAAATACACACCAAATACACAAATACATACCAAATACACAAATACACACCAAATACACAAATACACACCAAATACACCATAAATATATACTCATATCAAAACTCAAGTGAAGACTCAAGACTGTCCCCCAGCCACAAGTATGTCAGCATCACCCGAGTCATACTGCGTGTCCGGTACTAGCGGCTTGCTGAGTCGAGCCAATCTTTGGCTCTGGTGTCCGCACCAACGGCGGTAAGGGAAAGCAACGCTAAAAGAAAGTAGCAACAGCAATAGCAGGAGTTGCTACAATAACAACGATGGAAGGCACGGCCGTATACGAATTCCCAAGCTCGGTAGCTGGTGAAACCACGGCTCTATAATTACTCCTATCAGAACGAAAATCAGCACCCCGATCTCACCGTTGGGGGAACACCGGACTAGCGGGAAAACCCTGGCTATGCTGCCGGGAGAAACATCACGACACCTCTGTCGTGGAGGCTTGTCCTCGCTGACTAAGGCCCAGCCCAAGACTACGCGGTCCGGGAACATGGTCACGACCTCGCCGTCGTGAACCCTACACCATCTAGGAAAACCCTCGGTAACACTACCGGAAACCCTAGACCTTGGTGTTGGAAGGACACTCAGAAACCACCTGAAGAAACACGGAGAAACTCGCCTCGTGTGATAGAAGTACTGCCCACTAGAAGCAACGCCGGATGCGTCCACTGACGACTTAGTCCGCGCCTCAAGTGTCTCCCTCGCCCCAGGCAAAACTGAGACACCATGCCAGTAACCACAGAACAAGGGTCTAGTCGGGGTCGTGCTCGTCAGCACACGTCCGAAGTCCCCGACCATGTGTGCACACACTGACTAACTGCACTACGTCAGGCCCTCTAGCTGGTTTTCCTCCCGGCCTGGACTCGAGCCTCTATAGTGGGAGACCCTATGAGAAACCAGCCTAAAAACTATCTCACTCTCAGGTGTAGCTCTCCACCTACTCCCAGGTGGGTCAACACACGCGTGCCCAGTCAGCTATGACTAGTGGGGGACCATTGAGCAGATGACTCTCGACAAAAACCATCGAAATGCAGACATGCTATGCAAAAGCCCGTCATAATTAGCTCGGAAAAAGGGTGGCACGATGCCACCGGACTCTGGGCAGTCCATTAAACCTACCAAATCCAACGGTCCTTGAGTCAGAGGACTGAGGGTCAAACCATTGTATAGGACAACTTCATGCCGTCAATCTGGCCTATCCCTAGGTCAGAAACCACGATAAGGCAATTTATGAGGCAGCGCACGACCGCCAAGCCTAATCCCTTTCCAAAAGGGAACTAAGAAACCTTCCAGCCCCAGGCTGAGTAATTGGACTCGTAGTCCATAGGCCATACGCATGTGATGTGACACCACCTTGAGGGGTGATAGTCACAAGACCGAAGCACCTTGGACCTTAACAAGCAAGCATAATTTGCAATAGAAATGGACCGATATCGGCGGCCACTCACCCGATACTCACCCAATACCCGGGGTAACTCGGCGATGCCGAGTGGAGGTTGTGAGGGCTGGGCCCATGCTGGTAGAGGGCCAGCAAGGCCAAGGTTTTTCCTAATGGTATGGAGGCCCAATTCAATGGGGCCAACGTTGTGCCGAGGGCACATGTCACACACTCTCCCACGGCGGTCACTTGAAGCAATGGAGCTTGCGGACCAAGCACTCACTCACACGGGCCAGCGGAGCTATGTACTAATATTGGAAGAACAAGCACTATGGGGAAGCAAGGGTTAGGACACTTACTCGACCAGTTTGAAGAAACCGGTCCCGTTCGGAGACGTGGACGAGCGGGGAAGCGTGGGTTCCCCACACGCTGCGCCGGTGTAGCTTGAACCAATTTAAGGAATTACACCACTACTCCCCATGCAAGGGAGTGGAAAAAGGGGAGGGGAAGTCACATATACATCCAAACACTACCTCCCACAGGGAGGGGCTATAAGCCGGCCAGGCGGGGAGGGGAAATGCCGAAATAGACTAAAGCCCGCAGTTCTGTCCGCTCAGATTTGGCAGGACAGTGAGTCACTGAAGAAGCCACCACGGACCCGTCCAACTTCAGAAGTGGGCGAGACCAGCGCCAAAACTTCTTGGGTTGGTCCAGGAAGGCTCCAGAATTTTTAGGGAGTTTATCGTGGTCGTTGGAGGTCGAAGAAGGATCTTGAACTGGACTCCTTGGTTCAGCTTCTGTCTATTCCAGAATCGAAGGTGCTGGAAGATGTCCTCGCTTCGAGTAACTCCGAGCTCCGAAGGTGATGCAGCTTATATCGATACGACCATGGGAGGGTCCTCTTTGAGCAGCAACTAGAAAGACCACCAGAGGAGGTCGGAGCAGAGAGATATAGCCCTAACAGTGAAGTGGAGTTTGTTCAGGCCCTGACTGGACTGACCTGCGCACCCGGGGGAGAAAATTGAGAACTCTCAGCTCCGGATGCCGAACGGGGTGCCGCTTCTTGATTTTGGAAGTAGACTCGTCGTAGAAACTTCAGCCAAGGCCCGCCTCCAGAGATTCAGGTGGTCGGCCGTGGGAGTCTCTGCAAGTGGCTTCAGGTTGACAGTCAGGGAGAAGAAGCGCATTTGGGGAGATTGGCTCCTCCGGGCAGCCACGAGCTCAGAATGGGACGAGACCACCGCTGTTGCGAAGAGGACAGGGAGATGCTTCCAAAGGTACCACTTGTGCTTCCAGGGATGCCAGGATGAAGTCGTGGCCGGCTCTGCAAGATGCTGGTTCTCTACAGATCCTGAGCTGTGAACAGTCTTGTCGGATGTAGCTTCCAAGAGCACAAGAGGTGGGGGGAAATGATGCTAAATGGTGAAGGGAGGTGGAGGGGTGGCCAGAGGGGAACTGGTGGGAGGTGTGGAGGGGGTTAGGGCAGAGAGGGAGGTGTGAGGAAGGGGAGGGTCGCAGGGGAGAGAGGGGGGCATGTAATACCCCCGATTTCTTTTAGAAAATAATTAGAATAATCCCTTAATAAATAGAATAAGCTAGATTTCGACTATTTTATACAAATACAGAAAAATTATATTCTTGTAGAGGATAACACGTTTAACAAACTTATCTTCTGTGGCCAACCCAAATAAAATATGTAAGTAGGCCGAATTAGTGGATTAAGCCCAAATTGAACACTTAGTTAACCATACCTTGAAATGCCAAATTCGAGCCCAATACTCCACCAAATGAGCCTAAATCAGTGGCAAATGAAAGGCCAGGATGAGAGGATCATTTACCCTCTCTTAATCTCTCGAAACCCTAACCCTAGGAGATGCATTCGGTGGAGCTTTGGCGCGTCAACAATTACGACGGCGTTCACATTGACTCGACTTGCGTGGACGAATACTCCGCGCATAGAAGCCTCCAGAAGGTGTGTGACCTATTAAAATGAAGCTCTCTAACCCTATAATCGTTTAGAACCAGCGGAGGCTGCAGAGGAGTTGGATCGAGGGAGATCTCGAGTGATTAGTGGCTGCGTGTACCGGTGTCCTTGGTTTTCTTTCTCCTTCCTTCTTCATCCGATTCAGGTAGGTGATAGCAAGCCAAACCCTATAAATAATATATGGTTAGAAGCAACATCGCGTTAGCTTTTCATTGATGTAAAAAGCCCTAAATTTCATCAAGTATCCTGCGAGAATTTTAGGTTTTAGTAGAAGCATGTCGCATCTAGGGTTATAATTGTTCACTTTCGATTAAGTAGTGATTTCAGGCTGTAAACATAAAATTGATTCATGCATCTTGTATAGTTTTTCATGCTCTTTCTTTTGATAGTAAAAGCCCCAAATTCCATGCTTTGTATCGTGCGAATTTCATATTTTAAGTTAACCCTAGAAACCTCGCCGGAGTCGGGAAAGGCGAGAGGGGTAGCGACCTGTTTGGACATGTGCGGCCACACGATAGATCGCACATCCCATATAGGCGGCCTTCTGTTCACCGTTTATAGCTTTCTATATCTATTCGTTTCCCTGGAACGTGCGGCCTAGCCCTAACCGCATGTTTTTCCTGCGGCCAGTTACAGACCACACATCTCTCCATGCGGCCCATTACCGACCGTCCATATCCAGCAGGTCTTCGGATCTGAGGAGACGTGTGTGGCCAGTCTATGACCGTTCAAGGGGATGTAAGGTCCAGAACCGACCGCACATCTGTAACAAAACAGATTAATTGTAATTATCGTACAGCATGTTATGTTAGTAGATTAGTGGTTAATTGCATGTTAGAAACACACCTAACAAACTATAATTCATGACAGTAAACAATTCTTGTTGATTTATTTAAATTGAGTTTGATCTTGATTCATCTTTCCAATGAATGTCAATTTTATATATAAATCCTTGATAATTTAAATGGCTATTAGGTTCATACTTGTGATAATCTTAATCTTGAACCATTGTATCCCCTAGTTTTGATTTAGACTCAATCGAACCTCTGTTATTTGAGTTAATCCGAATTGGATTAACAGAGACTTGCGCGGCTATTGGTAGACCGCATATACCCATGAATGGGCCAATATCGACCGTTCATACCTGGCTTATGCCAACTTGCTTTGGCCGATTATCCTTGATCCATCTTCGGCCAAACCCTGATTTGATTAGTCCAATAGACCCTAGGCCGACCAGTAGACAGTGGGCTGGACTCTGGTTCAGTTCCACCCTGCCTATGGTAGCCCGGGAGCCCACTTGGGCTAAAATCTAACTCATGGTTAGGCCCTGTGTTGTGCGGCCAGTAATGGACCGTACTTCGTACAGGCGGCCCTGAGTGGACCGCTCAACTCATGAGCGGCTCTGTCAGGACCACACATCCTGTCCTCGATTCTGTAATATTCTGGTCTTATGCGGCCCAATTCTAACCGTTCATATAGAAGAGCGGCCCATTATCATCTGTTCAACCTTGACCTCCCGAGGGCTAAACCCAGCCCAGTTCCTATTAGTGCGGCCCCGTGTCGACCGCACAAGCCTTGAGCGGCCCAGTATTGACCGCATGTCATCCAGAGACTGGTTTTCCCCGTGTTTTATGGTTTTGAATCCAAGAACATGATGGTTCATGATAATTTGAACTCCTGGACAGAAATTCTGGACAGTAATTCTTCAACTTAGTCTTGGGATGTTCCGAGGTAAGTTTATACGTGATTATAATTGGCCATTTAACTTGATTAAATTCTAGATAACTTGGGATCTTGGATCCAATAAATCAATGCCAACGCACCATAGGAGGCCGGTCTGGTCTTGAGGAGAGCGCCCGAAAAGTACCTGTGCCCATGGGAGTTTGTAATGACAGGGTGAGGCATTGCACCGAGTGCATGACTAGTGTGATGTCTATGACAATGATCTCTTATCTCTTACTTGAATCGTGTTTGACTTGGTTACATTCTTGCTTGTTGGCCAATTTCCTGTAAATTCATGTTATATATATTGTTCATAAACTTGCAATTCTTGTAATCCTATCATTCTTGTCATATTGTTATTCCATTCCATTCTTTAGCACTTTCTGTTATTATGTTGTTTCAGTCGATCGTTATATATTTTCTTTCCGTTCATATACATGTAATTGATTGGTTAATCACTTACACTTGCCTGTTGTTACCTACTGAGCGTTCGCTCATATAGTTGTTTCCCATTTCCAGGCAGCTCAGGTGAATATTCACAGATGGATGGGAATGGGCGAGAGTGATTACTTGGAGTGTATCAGCTAGTAGATATGTTGAGTTTGTTTAGTTGTTTACATCTAGCTATGTCTTAGAACTTGTATTAGTTATTGTACCGGAGTCGAGTAGAGGTTATGTATGATTATATTTAAGTCGGTTTGTAAGACGTTTGGTGGTCATTGTAATAGATTGGAGCTATTTCTGTTTATGGCAGTATGTTAATTCTTAGCTTAGCATGTTATCTTTACTAGCGTTTTCTACTGCCGGTCCCGATATTCCGCGTCGGGGCGTGACAGGGCAGGTTCTGCACAAGGTGGAGAGGGAGGGATGGTGGAGGATGCTCAAGAGTGATGGAGGGGGAGAGAGGGGGGCGACCAGCACTAGGGGCTCTCTCCTTGGGGTGTTCTAGGGCATGGGGGGAAGGAGAGAGTGGAGGGAATAATTCAAGTTTGGCCTAGGGAGGGATGGGTTCAGCCTTGGGAAGGTGGAGGCTTGCTTTGGAAGGGGAAGTGGGTAGTTGGGAGTTGGATGGTGGAGCTAGGATTGGGTGGGGGTCTCTTGGGGTTGGGGTGGAGTAAAGAGAGGGGTGTGGGGATTTGGGGTAGCCTTAATGGAAAGGGAAGGAGGGAGAAAGTATGGGGGAGGGTGAGGAGAGAGAGAAGGGGTCGAACCTCCCTTGATGAGAGAGACAGAGTGAAAGAGAGAGAGGGGGGAATGGGAGGGCTTCTCACCTAGGATTTCACACCCTATCTAATGGATTCTCTCCACTAAAAGAAACTTGAATTTTGGAACTCAAAATATGACAATTTCATTTACTTCCTCAAATGGGGTTGGGGTCCTATTTATAGGGACCCAACCTTTTACATGACCAAACTACCCCTAGCTTTACATGTAATGACAAAAATAGTCCAAGAAGCCAACCAAGAGGATAATGACTCAAACATAGGAAAATAAACCAAAGACCTAGGGAAATGACTCAAATAAAAGGAAAAATACATCAAACGACTCAAATAGAAAACTCAAAATGGATAATTGGGCCCACATGGAGTGATGCCCGAGCTCAAACATCTCATGGGTGTGAAGACGACCCGAGCCAGAGGGAGTCGTGGGTGATGCCTCCATCAAATACCCTGGGCTGCGAAGAGCTCGACTCCGTCGAGTAGGGGTCCATCCTGTTGTGGTACTGCTTGAAAAGGTCGGGATCCAGCTGTGGGAGATCTTCCCGACTCACCCATGAATCCTCCGAAGGAGGCCAATCCTTCCACCTGATGAGATAGCACTCGTATACCATGCTCCAGGTGGTAGTGACCTGTTCATCCAATATTCGCTCAATTCGCTCACACTGGGCTCTCTTGGCTGGTGGACTCTTCTCATGGGTGGGTGCTCTCTCAATGGGTGGAAGGGGCTCAATATCCTCACTGGGTACCACCGTGGGACCCTTATATGGCACTAGGTCAGCCACGTTGAATGTGGGGCTCACTCCATACTCCTCGGGGAGATCTAACTTATAGGCATTAGTGCCAATGTGCCTCAAAACCTAGAAGGGACCAGCCCAACGAGGCCTCAATTTTGAGATGGCTTCTGGGGAGAGCCTCTCCGTTCTCACCATCACAAAGTCACCCGTGTGGAATTATTGGTGACGTCGATGAGAGTCGGCCTGCCTTTTATAAGTCTCATTCTTCTTGCTGATGTGCTTGCGGATTTTTTCATGTAATTCTCTAATGTGTTGGGCAAATGACTCAGCTGAAATAGACACTCTAGCATGTTGGGGAAGGGGAATGAGATCTGAAGGTTTCCTTGACTTGTACCCATGCACAGCTTCAAACGGACTCATCCCTATGGACTTATTGATAGAGTTGTTATATGTAAATTCAGCCTGAGGTAGAATGAGATCCCAATTCCCTGGATGATCCTCAACAAGACACCTAAGGAGGTTCCCTAGACTCCGATTGACAACTTCGGTTTGGCCATCAGTTTGAGGGTGGTAGACTGTGGAGAATTTGAGGAGGGTACCCATCAAGTGCCAAAGGGTCTTCCAAAAGTAGCTGGTGAACTTGACATCCCTATCAGAGACTATGGTTTTGGGTAACCCGTGGAGGTGAACAACCTCATCAAAGAACAACCTGGCCACTTGGGAAGCATCTGAGGTTTTGGTGCATGGGATGAAATGGGCCATCTTAGAAACGAAAATCTGTCAACTACCACAAAGATCGAGTCATGTTTCCTTTGAGTCCTGGGTAGGCCTAAAACAAAGTCCATGCTTAAGTCTTGCCATGGACGGATGGGAATGGGGAGAGGGTTGTAAAGGCCGGTGTTTTGCTTCACCTATTTGGCCGAAGCACATGTGCGGCATTGACTCACAATCTTGGCTACGCCTCTCTTGAGACTTGGCCAATAAAATTGACCCTCAACTAGAGCAATGGTTTTGTGAACCCCAAAATGACCAGCTAGACCCCTTGGATGTAATTCCCAGACCAAGAAATCCTGGAGTGAGGTCCGTGGTATGCAAAGCTTTGGGCCCTTAAAGAGGAACCCATCCTCTAAGATAAAACCCTCATGTTTCCGGCTAGACGGGGTGGTCAAGGTGGTATAGATGTGCCTAAAGTCATGGAAGCCAGGGTACTCATCCTTGAGTCTCTCAAACCCGATAACCTCTACATGGATAGTGGACAACAAAGTGGTCCTCCTATTGAGTGCATCCGCTGCGCGGTTCTCACTCCTTGCCTTGTGTTTCATTACATAGGTGTAGGATTGGATGTACTCAACCCAGCGGGCATGTCGGGCATTCAACTTTTACTGGGAGTTGAGGTATTTTAGGGCCTCATGGTGGGAAAAGATGACAAATTCTTTGGGCAACAAGTAGTGCCTCCAATGTCGGAGGGACTGAACCACGGCATAGAACTCCTTGTCATAAGTGGAGTATCTTGTCCAAGCATCACATAGCTTCTCACTGAAGAAGGCCACGGGGTGCCCTTCTTGACTAAGTATCCCGTCTATTCCTATCCCGGATGCATCACATGTGACTTCGAAGACTTTGGAGAAATCGGGTAGGCATAGGACCGGAACTTGGTTCATCCTCTCCTTAAGCTCTTGGAAGGCTTTGGAGGCTGGTTTGGTCCACACGAAGGTCCCCTTTTTGAGACAATCAGTGATGGGGGCGGTGATGGTGCTGAATCCCGAGATAAACCTCCTATAGAATGTGGCCAACCCGTGGAAGCTTCGGAACTCATGAAGGTTGCGGGGTTCCGACCAATCAAGAATAGCTTGGTCCTTCTCGGGGTCCATGGAGACGCCCTCGGTAGAGACTACAAATCCTAGGAAGGTAATGGACTTGGTCATGAAATGACACTTCCCTGGGTTGGCAAATAGGCTTTCATGCCGAAGGACGGTGCAAACTTACCTAAGATGGTCAAGGTGGGCCTCTTGGGACTGACTATAGATGAGGATGTCATCAAAATAGACCACTAGAAAGACCTTAATGTAAGGCCTAAGGACCTCCGTCATAAGACACATGAAAGTACTTGGGGCATTTGAGAGCCCAAAAGGCATGACTAACCATTCATAGAGGCCATCTTTGGTTTTGAAGGACGTTTTCCACTCATCTCCGGGCCTAATTCTAACTTGGTGATAACCACTCTTGAGGTCGATTTTGGAGAAAATAGTGGCTCCAGCTAGCATGTCAAGCATGTCATCAAGCCTAGGGATGGGGAACCTATACTTGACGGTGATTTTATTAATGACCCGACTATCCACACACATCCGCCATGATCCATCCTTCTTGGGGGTGAGAAGGGCCGGGACGACACATGGACTTTTGCTAATGCGGATGAAGCCCTTCCTAATGAGTTCCTTCTATTTGTCTCCGAAGTTCAGCATGTTCCGTGGGATTGAGGCGATAATGAGGAAGGTTTGGAAGGGTCGCTCCCAGAACTAGATCAATTGCGTGTTGCACATCACGCAAGGGAGGGATTTGGTCCTGGAGTTCCTCCAGGAACACATCATGAAACTTCTCTAAGGGATGCCGGACTTCTATGGGATGAGGGTTGGAGGGGGTGGGCTCTCCTAGACAAATGAGTACCGCACATAGAGGTGTCCCTTGAGCTATTTCCTCCTCAAGCTCTCTTTTGGTAATGAGATGAAGAGCCTTGGTCATTCCCAAAGTCTTATCTTGATTGGGGTTTTGGGAGAGAGGTTGGGTTGGTGGGGAGGAGTTCCCCATGACTTGAGATGTGGTGGAGTGTTGACCTTGAGGGAGTGGGCTTTTCTTAGGCAAGGGACGTGGTGGGGAGGATTAAGATAGATGCTCTTTCCCTCATGCTCAAAGGTGCATGTATTGGTCCTATCCAAAATAGCGGCATCCACATCATAAAGCCAAGGTCTCCCTAGTAGGATGCTACCTACTTCCATAGGGATAACATCACACCATATTTGGCCATGGTAGGAAGAGAATGTGAGGGGCACAAGGCATCGAGTGTTGACCGGGATGGAATTGTTGTTGATCCAAGAGACCCAGTATGGGCTAGGGTGGGGAGTGATAGTAAGTCCAAGGAGCTTAACGGTGTCGGGAGACATGGCATTGGTACAACTCCCATTATCTAAGATTACTTTTCTCACATGGCTCCCTATTTTAACAAAGGTGTGGAAGATTGAAGTTCATCGCCAGTCCTCCTCTTGGGGTTTGGTGAGGGTGCATCTAATCACTCCTAGATGGGAGTCGGTAGATGGAAGGGTGTAGTCTAGACCCGACTCATGGTATTGGGCCTCATACTCTTCTTCCCAATCTAGGTAGGCTTCATGGACCTCAACCACACTCTCAAGTTCCCCTTGGGGTGGGGGAGCTTCTTCCTCAATAAGTAAACTAGACAATCCTTTGGATGGGCATTGCCCCGCAAAGTGGCCAAACCCTTGGCACCTATAGCATTGTTGACGGCCACTACCCGGGGTGGTCCCTCCTACACTTGGACCCTTGGAATTCTCTTCCCTCCGTGGAGGAAGATGGCTAGGGGCGGTCTTGGTTGGAGTGATGGTGGGAGGGGGATTGTAGGGCCGTAATGGGGCACTTCCACTTGGGCTAGGGGCCTTCATGGGGGGGCGGGTTGGTTCGGGGTCCCATGCCTTTGGGATCGGTCGGTCGGGGTGGAGCAAACCTAGGGATCCTAGAGAATCTTTCAACATCCCGAGCTATTTGGTAGGCTTGTTCAAGGTTGTCAACATCTCTCATGAAGAGTTCTCTCTTGATGTGGTTTTGGAGCCCATTTCTAAATCGGGATAAGGTGATGGCCGGGTCCTCATGCACTCCACACTTCAAAAGATAGGAGTCAAAATTTTCAATGTATTCAACCACGGTCTTCCCTTCTTGGGTGAGGCTTTGCCACTCATCTAAGAGCATTTGGTGGTAGGATAGGGGTAGGTACTTGTTTCTAAGTTGATTCTTCATACCTTGCCAAGTGTCAATAGGCTACTCTCACCTAATCCTCCTTAACCCCTCTTGGTTTAGCCAATAAGTCTTTGCTAATTTGGTGAGGTGCATTTTGGCCAATCTCACTCTCCTTTGGTCGGACATAGGGTACCATTCAAAGTATTGGTCCATGGCAGTCTCCCATTCTAAGTAGACACTTGGTTCATGGGAACCGTCAATGTTTGGGGCTTCTACCTTGATCATCCTTAAGAGAGGGTCATCCGGGTCGTCCCGTGGACGCCTTTCATTATGTTGATGGTGGCGAGGCCTCTCATAGTCATAGTAGGGGTCAGCATTCAAGTACTTCCTATCAATTTCAGCATGTGGAGGGTGGGCTCTTGGACCAATGTTCCTTGGGCGGGGATTATTTTCTTCAAGCCGAGCAAGTTGAGTAGAAAGGGCCTCTAGTCGGTCAAGGATGGTGGCAAGGGTAGCATCCACCCGGTTCATTTGGCCTTGGGGTTCCTCCCTATGGGCATCTTGGTTGTTTTGGGGATTGGGAACCATGGGCGGAACCGAAGAAGATGGATCGAGTAGATATACGGCTCCACTACGGGTGGACATGCAAAGGAGGGGAATGACTTGATGGAAGGACGACTCAAAGCAATGGTCCTAGGACTTAGACTTAGTAGAGACAAGTCTAAACTTGGTCTGATATCAATTGATGTGACACCACCTTGAGGGGTGATAGTCACAAGACCGAATCACCTTGGACCTTAACAAGCAAGCACAATTCGCAATAGCAACGGACCGATATCGGCAGCCACTCACCCGATACTCACCCAATACCCAGGGTAACTCGGCGATGCCGAGTGGAGGTTGTGAGGGCTGGGCCCCTGCTGGTAAAGGGCCAGCAAGGCCAAGGTTTTTTCGAAAGGTATGGAGGCCCAATTCAATGGGGCCGACGTTGTGCCGAGGGCACGGGTCACACACTCTCCCACGGCGGTCACATGAAGCAATGGAGCTTGCGGACCGAGCACTCACTCACACGGGCCAGCGGAGCTATGTACTAATATCGGAAGAACAAGCACTATGGGGAAGTAAGGGTTAGAACACTTACTTGACCGGTTTGAAGAAGCCGGTCCCGTTCGGAGACGTGGACGAGCGGGGAAGCGTGGGTTCCCCACACGCTGCGTCGGTGTAGCTTGAACCTGTTTAAGGAATTATACCACTACTCCCCATGCAAGGGGGTGGAACAAGGGGAGGGGAAGTCACATATACATCTGGAGAGGGGGATTTCTGCAGCCCATTCAAAGAGCAGCCGAACTAGGCCCATCAGGACCAAACGAGGCCATGCTCGCCCAAGTGACAGCCAACAGGGCCCACTTAGGAAAAAAAGCCCAATAAAAGATTTGCTCGAGGATACTACTTTCCTAGGCGGCCTCTAGGCTCGGAAGGCCCGAGCGTTGGTCAGGTCACAGGAAAGGTCCATGCCCGAGCCATCCCTCCGCCCGGGAGAAGAAGGCGCATGCCAACCGATCCAACCCATCTTCATCCGAGCTAAGCCTACCGCCCGGATAGGGCTGGCCTCTCTGAGCTCGGAACGGCCGACGATTGCTTATCCATGCAGCCGTTAAGAGTCCTCTGTAAGCAGGAAGTTATAAAGGTGAGGGACTCCAGCTCCCCAAGGTGATAACGCTCCCACGACAAGGCAGTAAAAGCCCACATCGAGGACGTAACGCCCACCTAAGACCCTTCGACTTACGGGACTTCAGAAGACGGCACACTATTTAAACCAGGGATACCCTCCGGCGAAAGGTAAGGTCAACCAGACATCCTGAACTCCTGAGCAGGAACCACTTCACCCTTCTAGTGGAGAGGGGTCTCGCGCAGAAGCTACCTCCTCCCGTTATTGCTCCCACCATAGCTCCACTGACTTAAGCATCGGAGGGTTTTCCCCAGGGACTCATCCCTGGGCCCCCTGATCCGTTTCCCTTTCTTGCGGTTCACAATCTGGAGATCCACTGCCCGCCTAGGACCAGCACGAGATCACGCCTCTTCATCTGGCGCCGTCTATAGGAAACGTACAAAGAGCCAGTATGGTGCAAAGGAGCTCAGGGAGGAGGTCTGATGGGGGCATCCCTTGCCCCTCCACATTTTTATGGGCTCGGATTGTTCGTCGACAAGCGCCATTGTGTTAGTCATGTGTTTCTGAGTCTAGTCATGTAATTTTCATATTTTCTTTGAGTCATAAACTATGTAATTTTCCTTTTATTTGAGTCATGTACCTAGGTTAGTGAGTCATTTTCCTAAGTTAGTTGTCATATGGTTGGTTTGATAGGCTAATGGGCCCAACTAATGGGCTAGGCCTAGGGGCGCCCCTCCCTTGGACTGCTTTGGTCATTTACTTGTTTGTCAGGGCTATTTTGGTCTTAGGAAAAGTATGGAGTCTATAAATAGTCCCTCCCCTCTCTCATTTGTAACAACCCTTTGATGATTAATTCAAAAATCAAGTGAGCCTTAGTGTTATTGGAGAGGATTCTTCACTTCTCTCTCTCTCTCTCTCTCTATTGGGGTGGATTCCCCTCCTTCCTCTCTCTTCTCTCTCTCTTCTCTCTCTCCCCAAGGAGGAGGTCGCCCCCCTCTCTCTCTCCTCCCCTCCCAACCACCTCCACTCTCCCACCTACCCAATTAAGGCCTCTCCTATTCCCCACACCCTCCCATTAATCCACCCTTGTTCCAAGAGAGCCTCCACCAATCACTAGGCCACCCTCCAACCCCCAACTACCCTACCCACTTTCCCAAACACTTTTCCCTCTCCCCCATGCAACCCTCCACCTCCCAAGACCATTTGAATTTGAAAATTTCCTTCCCTCCATAGCCCTTGGTCGCCCAAACCCCCTCTCCCCTAGGTCAGGTCGCCTTCCCCTTCCCTCCACCTCATTCCACCACCATTTGCCACTACAAGGTAGCAACTTCATTTGCAGGTCGCAGGCAGCAAGTTTGGTCCTAGAAGCTGCATCATCTCCGGCATTTCCTTGACTCTTCTGGTGGCAAGGCATATATCTCTGGAAAGGTCGTCCAGAGAGCTTTCCAAGCGAGGTGGTTTCGTCCTCATCCGAGCACCGTGCTGATCGGGAGGCCCTTTCTTCCTCGACTGCGCAAAGCCTCCCTGGCAGGAGACCAGAACCGGAGTAGAAGCTCGACTACGACGAACCTGTTGGGAATCTGATCAAGAGTTCTTCTACAAAAATCTTCTAATACGAGTCTTATATCATCCCCAAGAAGCAGAGCCCAGTTTGGTGATGGGACCTAAGAGTTATCATTTTTATTCCCCGGGTGCGCGGTTCTGCCTTCACTCAGTCTGCACCGACCCTTCCTCAGTGTTCTGAGCCTACCGGTCCGCTCCAACAACGAACGGCATCCCCGTCAAGCTTGTTTCGAAGAGGACTCACATACGGTTCCGTTGACCTTAGCAGGGCCTCATTCTGAGTTCGGGAGAGGTCCTGGCATCCTCTGCTTCCTGCTGCTGAGTTCCTAAAGCAGTCAGAACTGTCAACCTGTTCCCCTGTTCAAGCTCCTACTCCGACCAGCGCCGGTGCCCGAAGAAATTACCAAAATTCAGGCGTCATCCCGGCCCATCTACGAGCAATCTCCAAGTGGTTTTGTCATCAACAAAATTCTGGAGTGGCCACAGTACCATGATAACCATCAGTCAGTCCTGAAGCACAGACAGCGGACTGAATCGACATCGGCATCCTAGTTCGTATTTAGTTCGGTCTCACCCCTTCCCTCTTGGCCGGCTGAAGGCCCCTCCCTACGTGGAGGTAGTTTTGGCTGTAATGTCAATAAATCCCCTCCCCGAGATCCCACTCCTGCGAGAGGCGTAGTGGTGTATCATTTCAATTTTCAGGTTAAAGCGACACCGACACGGCGTGCGGGTGCGTCCCACGCCTCCCCGCTCGCCCTCGTCTCCGGCCGGAGTCGGCGTCTTCACGCCGGCAAGGTGAGTCTCGGTCCTCCTTCTTGGCTGGTTTAAATCACTTGCTTAGCCTAGTATTATTGATGTTGCTTCGTCGGACGGAGAGTGAGAGCTCGGCCCAAATTGCTATTAACATGAGTGACCACCGCGGGCGAGTTGTGAGAGCAACCATTTAACCCTCGCCCTTGGTGTGTGGTGGCCGCCCATGAGTTGGGAATCCCTAGCCCATTTGGGGTTCTCCCCATGCTAGCCAACCATTGGAGCATCAAGGTCCCGCCTCGGACCCTCTCCATCATCGCCGAGTCGCCTACGGGCACTAGTGTGCGCCACACGAGTGAGTTCGCTAGTGTGAGTCCGCGGCTCAACTTGATTGCGTGCAATATAGGTCCATAGGTGGTGTCACATCAAGGTCCACCGGTGACAGGGGAAAGGCCATGGTAGCGGCAGGGGATGGCCCCTCTCGGGCCTCGCAGAACCCCCCCTCCAACGCCAGTGCCCCCGCCGACGGAACACCACCACCACCCCCCCTGCGGCGGTAGGGCTACCGCCCAACGGTGGTGCGGACGCTTTCCAAGCCCTCAACGCAAAACTGGATATCCTCGTGGAACTCAAGAGGACCCAGGCGGCCAGGGATGGAAGGTCACGTGCCCCGTCAGGGAGCCCTCCCCATGAGGATGCGTCTCAACACACCACCGGAGGCCGCTTCACTCTCCGCGGCCAGCAGATCCTCCGCAACAGGATTGGAGGACCCTCGCAAGCTCCGCCTCCAGAGCAAGAGGCTTCCTCCACACCGAGGCGGGGAAAAGTGGGAGCGTGCCATCGGAACCCGGAGACCAACGTCCCCGAGGAGCGCCAAGACGCACCCCCCCGGCCTCGCGACAAAACAGTAGCCAGAGTTATCCCTCCGACTGCGAGAGTTCAAGAGACGCTTCGCAGAGCAAGAGCGCGCCCTGCGTGCCCTGCAGAAGGCCTCTCCTGATGAGGACGAGGAGAAGTCCCCTTTCTCCGAGCATATCTTGAAGGCAGAGGTGTCTCCCAGAACCTTCATCCCCACCTTCAAGCTTTACAACGGTCAGGGCGACCCGGCCGATCATTACGACAACTTCGATGCTTTGATGACCTTGCATGGAGTGTCAGACGCCATCAAGTGTCGAGCCTTCGCGACCACCCTGGTCCAGGGCACCCAGGCGTGGTTCCAGGCCCTCGCCCCCGGATCCATCCGAGACTTCAAGTAATTTGGGCGAGTCTTCAAAGAGAGTTTCACCGGAAGTGCCCCCCCAAGGTCGGTAGCGGGGCTCCTGGCCCTCAAACAGGTGCAAGGGGAAATACTTCGGGCTTATATTCATCGATTCAAGTCGGAAGCCCTGAGAATCCCCCACCTGGACGTGGCCTGAGCCATAACCACGTTGACTGGGGGCACCCGAGATGAGAATCTCCACCACGAACTTGTCCTCCACCCTCCCTCGACCCTTGCCGAGCTAGTGACTCTGGCATTACGCCACGCCGAGTGCAAAGAGGTGCTCAGCGCTTGCCGAGATACAACCGGCTCGGGTCGGGAGGGGGACAAGAAGCGGGCTTCCGAGCCAAGCTCAGGTTCGGGGAAAAGGTGGAACCGCGATGGGGAACGCAAGGAACCATCACGGAAGTACGAGTGGTACACCCCACTATCCGCGCCGATCTACGAGATCTACGAAGGCATCAAGGACTTGGGCCTCCTCCGCCAACCCTAGCCAATGAGATCGAAGAACCGTAATCGTAACAAGCACTGCTTGTTCCACAGCGATCACGGGCACCACACCGGCCACTGCCACTAGCTCCAGGACGAGATTGAGCGCCTCATCCGTCAGGGACATCTCACTCGGTTCATAGCCGAGCGTAAAGAAGACCGAGGCGCCCCAGAGGAGATCGATAATGCCCCCCGCGGGGTACACATCAATGTCATATCCGGAGGAGCAGCATCAGGCGGTGACAATAGCCGAGGAAGGAAGCGTCATGCCGAGCGGGTGAGCCGAGTTATAGAGCCTCCCAAGGCCCCGCCGAGTGAGCCCCAGGTCATAGTCTTCTCCGACCGAGACCTGGAAGGGTTGAGCACCCCGCATGATGACGCCCTCGTGATTTCGGCTACGATAAACCATTGTAACGTAGATAGGATTCTAGTTGACAATGGGAGTGCCCCTGATGTACTGTCTTATGATTGTTTCCTTAAGATGGGGGAGGAACCATCCAAACTCCGCCCGATCCGAACCCCTCTCTGCGGGTTCAATGGCCTGGCCACCTATCTCGAGGGAGCCCTAAGCCTGTCGGTTACCCTCGGCACCCCACCCAAAACCGTTACGGTCATGGTGGACTTCATAGTGATTAAAGGTATGATAGCATACAACGCCATCTTCGGCCGGAGAATCCTCAGCCGAATAAAAGTAGTGCCGTCTACCTATCACCAGAAAATGAAGTTCCCCACCAAAAATGGGTTGGGGGAAGTTCGAGGTAACCAGGGCACGGCCAGAAGGTGCTACAATATCTCGGTAGAGGCCACAAGGCCGGACGGGAAGGACAAGGGCCCCCGGGGAGTCGAGGATAAATCCGCAACCACCGAACCTGGTGGTGAATTGCTGGCGGTTTTCCTAAATAATGACCCGGCCCTAGGAGTGAAGATCAGAGCCGACCTACCGTCTGAGGTTCAACAGCAATTTAAAAAGTTCCTTTCTGAGTACATCCGAGTTTTTGCTTGGGTTGATGATCAACTCTCTGGGATACCATAGGAGACTGTAATGCACAAGCTCAACCTCGACCCCGCCGTGAAGCCCGTACAGCAGTGCAGGAGGAAGCATGCACCGGAGAAACATGTGATCATCAAGGCACAGGTCACCAAGGGGCAAGAGACTGGCCTTTTTAGGCCGGTCCTATACCCGACGTAGCTAGCCAACGTCGTCCTGGTACCGAAAGCTTCAGGCAAGTGGCGGATGTGCGTGGATTTCACCGACCTGAATAAGGCCACCCCTAAGGACTGTTACCCGTTGCCGAGCATCGACCAATTGGTTGACTCAACCTCGGGCAATGAGATACTCAGCTTCCTAGACACCTATTCAGGTTACCACCAGATCAAAATGGATCCAGTAGATGTCGAGAAGACCGCCTTCATCACCGACTACAGCGTATACTGCTACACCCGGATGCCTTTCAGGTTGAAAAACACCGGAGCCACATACCAGAGGCTGGTCAACCACATGTTTGAAGGACATCTAGGTCGGAACGTCGAGGCCTACATCGACGATATGCTCGTCAAGACCCCCAAGGCCGAAGACCACTTCACCGACCTCGCTGAGACCTTCGACACCCTCCTGAGGTACAACATGAAGCTCAATCCTGCCAAATGTGCCTTCGGAGTGAGATCCGGGAAGTTCCTGGGTTTTCTAGTCACTCAGCGTGGGATCGAGGCCAACCCCGACAAAGTCCAGGCCATCCTGGACATGCGCCCGCCCACCTACATCAAGGACGTCCAACGCCTAATTGGGCGTGTCGCCGCTCTCAGCCGGTTCTTGTCCCGTGCGGCCGAACGATGCTTGCCCTTCTTCAAGCTGTTGAGGGGGCCCCAATTGGCATCTGCTACGTTCGCATGGGATGAGGAATGCCAGAGAGCGTTCGCCGAGCTCAAGGAGTTCTTGGCCTCGCCCCCGGTGCTCTCCAAGCCCGTTCCGGGTGAAGTCTTGCTGCTATATCTCTCGGCAACACCATCTACGGTTAGCTCGGTCCTAGTCAGAAATGACTCGAGAGTCAAGAGGCCGGTCTACTACACCAGCAAGGTGCTCAACGAGGCGGAAAGGAGGTACCCCACAACTGAGAAACTTGTGCTAGCGTTGGTTACCTCCGCCAAGCGCCTTCAACCCTACTTCGAGGGTCACCCCATCACCGTGCTAACTGGTGAACCATTGAAGAAGATCCTGGCCCACCCCGAAGCCTCGGGACGACTCGTCAAATGGGTCATTATGCTTGGTGATGTGGCACAGCCCAAAGACCACTAAATATGATAAGGTGACCCTAGGACTTAGACCCGCAAGCATACAAGCGCTCAATGATTCTCACAACGACGATTTCTGCTCACTCGGTTCACACGTTCACCCGGTGGGTCCGGGAGATGATGGTGAGGGTCCGAGGCGGGACCCAATTGTCCTAATGGACTTACAATGCTAAGGCTGACCTCCAATGGGCCTGGGAGTCCCAACTTTGTGGGTGGCTGACCCGCAAGGCGGGGTGTGGGGTGGCACTCACTCACGGGCCGCGGTGGGCACGATATTGCTTAAAATGAATTCCGAGCACTCTCTTACCGTCCGACGGGCATTCAAGGCAATACTACATTTGCAGAAATGAAGCTACAAGGGTGTGATCAGAAGCTCACCTGATCGGTGTGAAGACACCGATCCCGTTCGGAGACGAGGGCGCGCCGGGAGGCGAGGGTATACACCCGATCGCCGCGGCGATGGAGCTTGACCTGAAAATGTGAAGAGGTACAGCACTACGCCCCTTGCAAGGGGGGGATCTTGGGGTGGGGGTTAATGTATTACAACCAAAAATTACCTCCACGCAGGGAGGGGCCTTCAGCCGGCCAAGCGGGGAGGGGAACGAGCGAGATAGAGTCGACTTTCCGAGCTTTGCCGATTCTGCCTAGCTTCTGTAATTCTGGACAGAGGGCCGATGTCGATGCTGCCAATAATTCCACCGAACTTGGAATCTCATGAAACTTGCACCAAAAGCTTGCTAACCAGAGAGGGGTGTGGCTTGAATTTTTTGGACGACGTTCTGATCTGGGGGCTGACTGCTCCAGCGACTGGAAGATGGATGCAGCTCTGGTCTCTGGCCGAGCTCAGTCTGAAATAGCAGGTTGCAGAAGCTGCCACGATCGCTCCTGAGCTCCAAATTTGGCACCGCTAGACTCGTTGGAATCGTGGACGAGTCTACTTTGCAGCAAAACAAACGGCGAAGTCTTCTGATGTTGGAGATGAGCTGGGTGTCCAGAGAAGTGGACGGTGATCGGTGCAGACTGTGAGGAGGCAGACCGGCGTGGGTGTGGTAGAAAATTGGTATCTCTGGTTGTCGGATGCCGAACAGGGTTCTGCCTTCTGTTCCTGGACGCTGACAGGGGGAGGAAGAACTTTGTAGAAGACCTCGAAGACTGGTTCCTTCAAGGTTTGTCGTGGGAGAGTCTTCTCTGCCGCTCTGGCTCCTGGTCTGAGAGG
The DNA here is from genome assembly GCA_022559845.1 of Amorphophallus konjac. Taxonomy (NCBI): domain Eukaryota; kingdom Viridiplantae; phylum Streptophyta; class Magnoliopsida; order Alismatales; family Araceae; genus Amorphophallus; species Amorphophallus konjac. Next base: position 243,417,524 of record CM040127.1, read on the forward strand.
TTCTGCGCAGTCAGGGAAGAACAGCCTTCACGGACGGCCACGAACTCGGAATGGAGTGATTCCACCTCGCCTGCGAAGAGCACAGGGAGGCATTTCCATAAAGTTAGGCCACGCCATCAGCAGAACCAGGATGCAGTCGTGGATGTCGCTGAAACAGAGTGCTAAACTGCAGGTCGGCCTGCACACAAAGCTGGAGTGGAGAAGAGAGGAGGGGGTGAACTTGGCTTGAGGGGAGAGGAGGGGTGCGACCTAGGGAGCAAGGAGGGAAGGGGAGATTCGAATTTGGGCTTTGGAATGAGTTAATTCAACCTTGGGAAGGTGGAGATATGCTTAGGGAAGTGAAAGGGGTAGGTGGTGGTTGGAGGGTGGGGTTTTGAGTGGTGGAACTTCCTTGGGACTAGGTGAGGATTAAAGAGGGGTTGTGGGAAGTTGTGGGGAGTTAATGGAGGTAGGTGGGGGTTGGAAGTGGTTGAGAGGGGGAGGAGAGAGAGTGAATTTCGAAATTTAGAGAGAGGAGGAGAGAGAATGGAGAGATAATGAGAGAGAGAGAGATATTGAGAGAGTTTGAAAGGGTTTTCTTCAATATTCATCAAAAGTTGAATACAAGAGGAGAGATGGGGCCTATATATAGGCAACCATTCTTTACATGACCAAAATACCCTTGACAATAAGATAAAAGACCGAGCATATCCTAGACTCAATCCTATGGGCCCATAACTAAAGTAATAAGGCCCAATTAAACATAACAAGGGAAATGGACTAAAACCATATGACTCAATAAAGGAAAATACATAAGATAGGACTCAATAAAAATGAAATACATAAAATGAAACTTGGGAAATGAAGATAACAAGTGTAGATCATGATCAATCCATATCAAGAGTGTGTAGGCGATCAAAGCTAGAGGGGTGTCGGGAGATGCCCTCATCAAATCCCCCGGGGTGGGGAGAGCTCGACCCTGTCGAGTATGGGTCTGCCTGGCTGTCGTACTGCTCCGTCATGTCGGGATCCAAGCATATCAAATCCTCCCTGACTCACCCATGTATCCTCGATCGGGGGACGGCTCTTCCACCTAACCAGATAGCGCTGATACACCCTGTGCCTCGTAATGATACTCTGCTCATCCAGTATTGCCTCTACCTGCTCTCGTCGGTCTCTCAAGCTAGAAAGTGGAGTCCCTCCGGGAGTGTCTCTCATAAAGGGGGGTAAAGGCTCAAGCTCCTCACTGGGTTCCACCGCGGGGCCTTTGTGGGGTACCAGGTCCACCACACTGAAGGTAGGGTGCACCCCATAGCTTTCTGGTAGGTAAAGCTCATAAGCATTGCTGCCAAGTCGTCGTAGAACTCGAAAGGGTCCCGAACCCCGTGCCCTCAACTTGGAGGCAGGTCCCGGAAGGAGCTGCTCCGTCCTCACCGTCACCGAGTCTCCCACTTGGAACTCGTAGTGGCGCCGATGAGCATCTGCCCGCCTTTTGTAAGTCTCATTGATCCTTCCTATATGCTTGCGAGAATGCGTATGCCATGCATGGTGATGCGATGTTAGTGCGAAACAAATGGCATGCCAAGGTGGACCTGGGCAGCCAAATGTAGACCGATCACACTTTGATGCTATGAAGACTGTGGTAGTCTTAGGAGGGCCGGGACATCCATAGATGAACCTTTTATGCATGGGTGTGATAAATGTCGGGGGACCCGGACATCCATGTATGCTCCTATCATGCTTAAGACTCATGATGAATGAAGGTGGGCCAATACATCCGAATATGGTCCACTTATGATGCCTACTTGACATGTGGGTGATGTGGATGAATGTACCCGACTTATGAATCATGTCAAATGGTGTGGTAGGCCTGGACACATGCATGTTTATCCCAAAGGTGACTTCCATGTGCATAGATGTGGGATGACTTTTGAACGTCCACGTGAATGGGTCGAAGGGATCTACGAACGTGGTTATGGGGTGGGGCACTTCATCAATCCCAAGGTGTTTGTTGCCTAAGGTCAAGGCTCTCATGTTGTAACCCGATTCTAGGAAGGGAGGAGTTTGGGTCGACATGGGCGATGTGGGTAAGGTGAGGTGGGTGGTGAATAGGGAAAGTGGGTCACATGGAGATTTAGGCTCCCACAGAAAAGGGTCAAAGGGATTATGGTAAGGGTCACCTAGGTAGGGGTACTCCATGTTCTCAAGGTCCTCAAATGACGAATCATCTCTCTCTAAGATAATTGGGTCAAGGTTGCTAATGGGTTGGCCAATCAAAGTACTTGGGATCTCAATGGTTGGGGAGTAGACTAGGATGGGTTCCTCCTCCATGGGAAGAAGGAGTATGATCTCACTTGTAAATTGGCCATTGGTGTAGATGGAAGTGATGGAGCCAATGGTGGGGTAAGCTAGGCTAATGGTGCTAGACTCTGATGGCCTCATGGCTAGCATATCGGTCAAGTGGACTTGCCAATGTAGGTAGGCCACTAAGTCTCCCAAATCTTCTACACAATAGGAGGTTTGATAAGTGACATGAGGCTGAGTGGGAATGAGTTGGGATTGATGTCCCATGAGTAGGTGGCTTGGTTGTAAACTAGGAATGGTGAGGCCTCGCTTGAGCCATAGGAATATGGACTTATCTATGGTGATGGTGTCATGGGGAAGGGTGTATAGCTCTTGAGGAACTAGGTTAGGAGGGGTGGGTGAGTTGTATGGCCCTTGGATTTCCTTGATTTTGGGAGGTGGATCCGAATTGGTATCCCTCTCCACTTGGGTAGGTGTGTGGGTTGCAACTCCTAAGGACAATGGGGTAGGAAGGTCTATGGTGGGTGGGTTGGTGTTAGTCGAGGCATGGCGCACTCGAGGAGGTGAGCAAGGTCGGACATGGGTTGGACTTGGGAGTGGAAGTAGTGGAGGCCTAATTTGGGGTAAGATTGGTGTAGGAAGCGGGAGGTGGGTTGGGTGAGGGGTTTTGGGTTTTGGGGTGGTGGCCATTATGGGCCTTGGTGGAGGGGTGGACATGGTGTTCACATGGTTTTTAATGGTGAGGGTTGGATGAGTGGTGGTCACCATGGAGGGAATTGGGTTGGTTAGGGGTCTCTTGCCCTTGGGATCACTTGGGGTGGAAGTGGGGGCTAAAGGGGCTTGACTAGTGTAGGTTAGGGAATGGGGTTTTGGTTGGGATGTGGGGGACCTCATGGGGTTAGGTGGGGAGGTGGAGGTCTTAGGTACTTGGGTTTTAGTGATAAGGGTTTGGACGGGTGGGGTGGGAGGAGTGGGAGTGCTCCTTGGGTTTTGGTGATCCGAGTGAGAAGGGGACACATACCTAGCCCTTAGTTGATCCTTCATGTCCTCCCATGTGGTGAGGGGAGCTTCCCGTCTAATTATCCTTAAGCCCTCAATTTTACACCAATGAGTTTGAGCCCTTTTGGTTAGTTGTATTTTGGCAACCCATGCCTTTTCATCCTCGGAAATATGATACCAATTGAAGTATTGGTCCATTGTAGCTTCCCAATCTAAATATTTGCTAGGAGAGGTCCCATCAAAGGTGGGAAGTGGGAAAGGGGCCATCCTATCGTCCGTCCTTAGGGCGGGCCTATTTTTTCCAAGTTGGTTGAGTCGGCCCGATATGTTATCAAGCCGCTCATTGGCATAGGTCAAGGCTTTCATGAAGTAGTTGAAGTCATGAGTGTTAGTGGTAGGCATCCCTTGGGGTTTTGGATTCATTGTGGGATTGGAAGATGTAGTATTGGGTTGAAAGCGAGTACCACTACGAGTGGTCATGCAAGGTTGGGTGGGCTATGCAAGGGTGTGCGGATGCACCTATGAAAGACTTAGTGTGACCCAAGACTAGACTTGTAAGGACAAGCCTATGACCGCTCTGATACCACTTGATGTGGCACAGCCCAAAGACCACTAAATATGATAAGGTGACCCTAGGACTTAGACCCGCAAGCATACAAGCGCTCAATGATTCTCACAACGACGATTTCTGCTCACTCGGTTCACACGTTCACCCGGTGGGTCCGGGAGATGATGGTGAGGGTCCGAGGCGGGACCCAATTGTCCTAATGGACTTACAATGCTAAGGCTGACCTCCAATGGGCCTGGGAGTCCCAACTTTGTGGGTGGCTGACCCGCAAGGCGGGGTGTGGGGTGGCACTCACTCACGGGCCGCGGTGGGCACGATATTGCTTAAAATGAATTCCGAGCACTCTCTTACCGTCCGACGGGCATTCAAGGCAATACTACATTTGCAGAAATGAAGCTACAAGGGTGTGATCAGAAGCTCACCTGATCGGTGTGAAGACACCGATCCCGTTCGGAGACGAGGGCGCGCCGGGAGGCGAGGGTATACACCCGATCGCCGCGGCGATGGAGCTTGACCTGAAAATGTGAAGAGGTACAGCACTACGCCCCTTGCAAGGGGGGGATCTTGGGGTGGGGGTTAATGTATTACAACCAAAAATTACCTCCATGCAGGGAGGGGCCTTCAGCCGGCCAAGCGGGGAGGGGAACGAGCGAGATAGAGTCGACTTTCCGAGCTTTGCCGATTCTGCCTAGCTTCTGTAATTCTGGACAGAGGGCCGATGTCGATGCTGCCAATAATTCCACCGAACTTGGAATCTCATGAAACTTGCACCAAAATCTTGCTAACCAGAGAGGGGTGTGGCTTGAATTTTTTGGACGACGTTCTGATCTGGGGGCTGACTGCTCCAGCGACTGGAAGATGGATGCAGCTCTGGTCTCTGGCCGAGCTCAGTCTGAAACAGCAGGTTGCAGAAGCTGCCACGATCGCTCCTGAGCTCCAAATTTGGCACCGCTAGACTCGTTGGAATCGTGGACGAGTCTACTTTGCAGCAAAACAAACGGCGAAGTCTTCTGATGTTGGAGATGAGCTGGGTGTCCAGAGAAGTGGACGGTGGTCGGTGCAGACTGTGAGGAGGCAGACCGGCGTGGGTGTGGTAGAAAATTGGTATCTCTGGTTGTCGGATGCCGAACAGGGTTCCGCCTTCTGTTCCTGGACGCTGACAGGGGGAGGAAGAACTTTGTATAAGACCTAGAAGACTGGTTCCTTCAAGGTTTGTCGTGGGAGAGTCTTCTCTGCCGCTCTGGCTCCTGGTCTGAGAGGTTCTGCGCAGTCAGGGAAGAACAGCCTTCACGGACGGCCACGAACTCGGAATGGAGTGATTCCACCTCGCCTGCGAAGAGCACAGGGAGGCCTTTCCAGAAAGTTAGGCCACGCCAGCAGCAGAACCAGGATGCAGTCGTGGATGTCGCTGCAACAGAGTGCTAAACTGCAGGTCGGCCTGCACACAAAGCTGGAGTGGAGAAGAGAGGAGGGGGTGAACTTGGCTTGAGGGGAGAGGAGGGGTGCGACCTCGGGAGCAAGGAGGGAAGGGGAGATTCGAATTTGGGCTTTGGAATGAGTTAATTCAACCTTGGGAAGGTGGAGATATGCTTAGGGAAGTGAAAGGGGTAGGTGGTGGTTGGAGGGTGGGGTTTTGAGTGGTGGAACTTCCTTGGGACTAGGTGAGGATTAAAGAGGGGTTGTGGGAAGTTGTGGGGAGTTAATGGAGGTAGGTGGGGGTTGGAAGTGGTTGAGAGGGGGAGGAGAGAGAGTGAATTTCGAAATTTAGAGAGAGGAGGAGAGAGAATGGAGAGATAATGAGAGAGAGAGAGATATTGAGAGAGTTTGAAAGGGTTTTCTTCAATATTCATCAAAAGTTGAATACAAGAGGAGAGATGGGGCCTATATATAGGCAACCATTCTTTACATGACCAAAATACCCTTGACAATAAGATAAAAGACCGAGCATATCCTAGACTCAATCCTATGGGCCCATAACTAAAGTAATAAGGCCCAATTAAACATAACAAGGGAAATGGACTAAAACCATATGACTCAATAAAGGAAAATACATAAGATAGGACTCAATAAAAAGAAAATACATAAAATGAAACTTGGGAAATGAAGATAACAAGTGTAGATCATGATCAATCCATATCAAGAGTGTGTAGGCGATCAAAGCTAGAGGGGTGTCGGGAGATGCCCTCATCACTTGGGGCCTACGATATATCCTATCAGCCGTGCTCAGCTGTGAAAGGCCAAGCGCTCGCCGACTTCATCGCCGAAAGCACCATCCCGACTGAAGAAAGATCCCCGTCCGCGCCCGGGCCGACCTAGGAATTGTTCATTGATGGATCCTCCAACTCGGTCGGTAGTGGTGCCGGAATCCTCCTGAAGTCCCCTGAAGGAGCAGAACTGTAATACGCCTTGAAGTTTAGCTTTCAGGCATCGAACAATGCTTCCGAGTACGAGGCCCTTATCTCGGGAGCGCGCATGGCCCGACGGTTAGGGGCTGAGTGAGTCAAAATCCATACTGACTCCCAGCTGGTCGCTAGCCAAGTCAACGGCGAGTACGAAGCTCGAGAGGCACCAATGATCAAATACCTCCAACTGGTCAGAGACCTGGCCCAACAGTTCGAGAGATTCGAGGTAGTCCAAATAGCTCGGGAGGAAAACTCCCGAGCGGACGCCCTCTCTCGGCTGGCCTCCTCTATCGACCCCGAATGTACCCGATCGGTCCTCCTTGAAGAGCTAGAGCGCCCGAGCATTGACTCGAAGCTCCTTACTGTTGACTCAGCCATTCCGAGCGACTGGCGCACCCCCTACCTGTCGTGGCTCCGGGACTCTCAAGAGCCTTCCGACCCTCGAGAGGCCCGCAGATTGAAGTACCAAGCCCGGCGCTTCATCATTCTAGATGACACTCTCTACCGGAGATCTTTCTCCGGTCCCCTCCTGAAGTGTCTCGGCCCCGACGAAGCCAACCAAGCTATCCAAGATATTCATGAAGGCCTGTGCGGAGCGCACTCAGGAGGAAGGTCACTCACCCAGATCCTGCTACGGCAGGGTTACTGGTGGCCCACTCTGCAGCGCGACTGCACGGCCTACGTGCAACAGTGCGACCGATGCCAGCGATTCGACCACTTAGTCTATCAGCCGGCTACGGAGCTCGTCACCCTGATCGAGCCATACCCCTTCGCTCAGTGGGGGATCGACATTCTTGGGCCGTTCCCTACGGCTCAGGCCCAGAAGAAGTTTATCATCTTCGCCATCGACTACTTTACCAAGTGGATCGAGGCCGAAGCCACGGCGAGGATCACCGAGACAGTCATCTGGAGTTTCGTCTGGAAGTCGATCATTTGTCATTACGGCATCCCCCGGGTGATAGTGAGCGATAATGGTCGGCAATTTGACTCTCGTTATTTCCGAGACAGATGTGCCGACCTAGGTATTCGCAACCACTTCACTTTGGTCGCCCACCCTCAGGCCAACGGGCTAGTCGAGAATGCCAATAAGACTATCTTAAAAGGCATAAAGACTAGACTCGGCAAGGTCAAGGGCAACTGGCTCGAGGAACTGCCTAGCATACTTTAGTCCCACAGAATGACTCCCATAACGGCAACCGGTGAGAGTCCTTTCCAGCTGGTATATGGCACCGAGACCGTCATTCCATTGGAGATCGCCAATCCCTCCCTCCGAGTCATCTGCTTCTCGCCCAAGGTAAACGAGCAAAAATTACTCGAGAACCTCGACCTAGCAGATGAACTCCGAGAGATTGCTAGCATCCGAGCAACGGAGTACCATCGCCGTCTCACTCGATACTACAATGCCAAAGTCCGAGACAGGCACTTCCAACCGGGAGACTTCATCCTTAGGAAATCCGAAGCCTCTCGACCACTAGAGGCGGCGGGCAAGCTATCCCCTAACTGGGAAGGCCCCTACCGAGTGGTCGAGACGCTCGGGAAAGGAGCATACCGGCTATCTACAATGGAAGGGGAACCCATCCCTCAGACATGGAATGCAGCCACACTACGCAAGTTCTACTTTTGAAGTTGTGCAAACAATTTGAGTGAAATAAGATTTTCTTCTTTTCATTCAAATGATTATTGGTACATCAGAAAGGAAAAAGCCAATACATTACACAACAGAAAGAAAAAAATCCATATGGCACCACTGCAAGAGGCCATTGCTTGGCTGACTCGGTTGATCTCCTTGCGTCCAGCCACTGACTCTGCCTCGCGTAGAAACTGGCTCGGATAAAAAGCTGTCGACCCAGTTGGCTCGGGTGGCCCATGACAAAGGTGACAGAAGGGGCTGCGGAGGGGAAGGCTCCCTTCCAAGTTGACAGAGGCTGGGGAAGAGGGAACGCCTATGAAGGCCTCCTCTCTTCCAACCTGCCAACTCTTTGGAACATACAGAGAGCAAGCACCCTCCGAAGAGTGAAAGAAAGGAAGAGCAGAAGAGGGAAAAAGAGGTTGCCAGAAAGAAAAAGAAACCAGCATAGCTGGACGAGGAGGCAGGGGAAGGCCCAGAAAGGAGGGAGCTTAATCTGCTTCTCCCCCATCCCTGAAGTGAGTAGAGAGGGACGGGCGGCGGAGATGCCGGATGCCCCCATCCATCTTCCATCTCGCCCCCCTCCGGGAAGCCTCGCCAGAACTGATAGAGGAAACGGCGTGATTTTTCCGTCAAAATCCTCTCTAGACCCACGCGATGACCGTCGGACCTGCTCAAAACCTGAAGCGGCAAAAACCTACCGCCCTCCATCATCGGCAGCATCGTCTTCCGAAGGATCCTCCATGCTCCGAATGCAACGGCACAACGCAACGTGAAGAAGGGGCGAGGAAAGACTGTCAGGGAAAATCCTAAGCGATGGAGAGGAAGGGATGCCCTTCAGTCTTTTTATAGGCAAAGGGAGGCTACTCGCCTTAAACGACTCCCTCCTCGAAAACATGCCAAAGGAATTTCTCCCTATGAACAGTCACCTCAAACCTCTCGTCTTCTGCCCCAGCGGGACACACGAAGCGGCCAGACATTTAAAGCATGAGAATGCGGAAAGGCACCATGTCAGACGCTCACCCAACCATCATGCGAGATCTACGCAGAAAGTATCGGTCCTTTCTAACTACTACAGATGCGCTGATCAAATCACGGCAATGATAGCGTGAAACAAGTAAGATTTTATTTATTACCTTACAAAAATTGGAAGTCCTTTTTTGAAAAAAGAAAGAGACGAACAAAGAAGGAGGCAAAACAGGACGATACATCAGTCCTAGGGCCCACTTTGAAGCTCGAAAGTGGAAGGCGCAGGTGTTTCACCCCCAGCGCCCTCGGTGACGGCCGGCCCTAGCACTGACCCCGCATGTGCGGGAACTGCCTCGGTTGCGAGCCCTCCCGAGGCAGCCGGAGTTGGCGACCCCTCAGGAGAAGAGCCCACTGGATCTTCCCCGCCCGACGCAGAGGAGCTGGAAGACGACATGTCCGAGTCATAGCTCTGGCCAGAGGGGAAGTCAATCCCAGAATCTTGTTCCCCGGCATAAGCTACTGCCCGGCAGTAACCCTGCTTAAACCCCTTGCGGATGCCTCGGCGAAGTGCTGACTCATAGTAGGGAAGGGCAGCTTCCTGCAGGTCGGCTCGGTAGGCCTCTGAGCCCTTGTATTGCTCGATCGCCTCTGCCCCGGCCAGTCCCATCCTGTTGGCAAGCTCGGCCTTCTCCCGCTCCGCCTCGGCCACCCGCTCCTCTGCCTCCACCGATCGTTTCTCTGCCTCGGCCGACTTCCGTTTGGCCTCGGCTGCCCACTCCTCGACCTTGACCGATCGCCTCTCCGCCTCAGCTCGGTCGGCCTTGGCCTCCAAATGGAGGCGCTCCACTGCCTTCGCCTGGTTCAACAACTCGGCACGCTCGGCCACCCAACGGCCATCCAGCTCGAGACGAAGAAGGCGCTCCTCTTCAAGGAGTTTACTTTTCCTCTCGAGCGATTCCCGGGCCTTGGTTAGTTGCTCGGTCAGCACTCCTACCTCCAGCTGGCTCGATCGCGACAACCCCCTGATCGTGGAGAACTTCCGTCGGAGCCCCTCATGTGCCTCATTGAGTTGAGCTAGTTTCCTCTCACACCCTCCGAGGGTCCAAGCAAGATTCGACCGCTCTGACTCCGACCGGGCATAAGTCTCCGCCATTGTGGCCCCTATCTGGGCCATGACCACGCCGCCCTCCATAATGATGTCGAGGACCCCAGGTGGAGAATGACGCTTGTCTCCCCCTTTCATCCTCGCAGACACCTCGCGGCAAAGTTGGTATAAGGTGCTCGAGATGCTGAGCCTTTCCAGAGCCACCGGCATGGGAACCCTTTCAGCACTTGGTGCCTCGCCAAAAGACCCAGGTCGAGCTATAGGATCGGCCGCCCCACGCACTACGGTCGGTTGGGGCTGCGACGCCTCCGTAGGCGAACCCCCGACCTCGACCGACGCTATGAGCCCGGCCGCTCCGTGCACCGCAGACGTTTGGGGCTACGACGCCTCTGCCGGTGAACCCCCAACCTCAACCGTCTCAGCCCGCACATCGCCGCCTGAGACATCGCCCGCCTCGACCGGCGCCCCAGCCTCGGCCACGGTTGTTTCAACTTCGGCCCCCTCTGTTCCCAACAAGGGGAGAGCCGACCCATCACCGTCACCCCCTGGGGTGCCCCTGGTCTCCTCGGCCCCCTCTCGCTCGGCAGATGGGAGAGCTGGCTCGATAGGGTCGGCCCTATCTTGCCCCAGAGAGGGGAGTGCCGCCGAGCTAGGATCGCCCTTGGCAGTGGGGAGGAGACCGGCCTTCCTGGCCCATTTCCTGGCCTTCGCGGCCTCCCGCAACCTCCCCTCCACGGGATCCTTGCACTTCGCTCCGCGCGACCGAGAAGTCCCCCCTATGGCCACCCCCTTGCCCTTGTCCCGGGCTTGGGAGCGACCCACAGGGGCGCCCGGCTCATTAGCTGCCGAGTCGTCGCCAAGGTCAATGATCTCAGCGGCCTCCTCTAGAGGCTCCCGCCTAGTGTCTGCAACAAAGAAGAAGACGTGATCAGGAAAAGGAAGATGACCCCCAACCCCGAAGAAAGATCTAAGTGGTGGCACCTGATGGCTTCAGCCGCGTAAGAAGACACCGCTCGATATTCTCCGGCGTCACTAGCGCCTCGGTAGACTGGCGATGTTTCAGCAAATGAGCAGCATACTCCTCCACAGGTGGGGGGAACTCCTCCTATCGGGGAGGGATATTTGGGTGGAAATTGGGCATTACTTGGAACCTCCAAGTTTCCTCCACCGAGTTAATCCCCACCCAGAAAAATTGGGTCTTCCACCCTTTATGGGAAGAATCCTTCGCCGCCAGCAAAATACAGCTCCTATTCCTCCTCACCTGGATGAAGTAAAAACCCTTCCCCGTCGATGGGTGCACCTTCAACTCGAAGAAATAGTGGAAGAGATCCAAGGAAGGAGGAACCCTGCACTGACGATAGAGGATTCGGAAGGCGGAGAGGAGAAGGTATGAGTTGGCTACCAACTGGATGGGTGCTAACTGAAAAAAGTTGAGAAGCGTGAGGACGAAGGGGTCAAAGGGGAGGCGAAACCCGCTCTTCCATGCCAGAAGAAAGATGCAGATGTGGCCCGTGTGAGAATCCAGGCTTGTCTCATACGGGGCAGCAGCAGCAAAGCTATACTTATGAGGCAGGCGAAACTGATGCTCCAGCCTCTTCACCTCGGCTTCCCCCAACTCGCTGCAGTTTGGGACCGGCGCTCTCACCACCGGTTCGTCGCCCCATCCCTCGGCATCTGAGCGCTGGCCCGCCATGGATTCCGAGGAAGAACTTGAAAAAGAGCTCTCTCGAGACCTCAAAGATTCCGGGGGAGGAGGAAGCTGCCGGACCGCCTCCGCAGTTATCTTCGCCAACTCCTCAAACGCCGCCGCAAGTTCCTGCTCCTCTGCTGTGTCCTCACGGTGCATCGAAGAGGCCCAAAAGTAAAGAAGCGAAGGAAAGCCAAAACCCTAACAACGGAAAGAGTCTGGGATGACAACCAATGCCCAAACGCCTATAAACCCACGTGGGAGGCGGCGTGTCGTTCCGACCTCCGAGAAAAGGGGGCCCCTTCATTTCAAATCCGTCAGGATTGCAATTATTACGAGCCCAGGTGACCACGACATGTGGCTTCATAACACCACCAGATCTCCACCCACCTAAACCACACTGGTCCAAAACCCTAAAAAGCTACTCATCCGAGCCTCCTTTGGCTCGGGAGTAGGAGGGGGGCAAGTGGAGAGGGGGATTTCTGCAGCCCATTTAAAGAGCAGCCGAACTAGGCCCATCAGGACCAAACGAGGCCATGCTCGCCCAAGTGACAGCCCACAGGGCCTACTTAGGACAAAAAGCCCAATAAAACATTTGCTCGAGGATACTACCTTCCTAGGCGGCCTCTAGGCTCGGAAGGCCCGAGCGTCGATCAGGTCACAGGAAAGGTCCATGCCCGAGCCATCCCTCCGCCCGGGAGAAGAAGGCGCATGCCGACCGATCCGACCCATCTTCATCCGAGCTAAGCCTACCGCCCGGATAGGGCTGGCCTCTCTGAGCTCGGAACAGCCGATGATTGCTTATCCATGCAGCCGTTAAGAGTCCTCTGTAAGTAGGAAGTTATAAAGGTGAGGGACTCCAGCTCCCCAAGGTGATAACGCTCCCACGATAAGGCAGTAAAAGCCCACGTCGAGGACGTAACGCCCACCTAAGACCCTTCGACTTACGGGACTTCAGAAGACGGCGCACTATTTAAACCAGGGATACCCTCCGGCGAAAGATAAGGTCAACCAGACATCCTGAACTCCTGAGCAGGAACCACTTTACCCTTTTGGTGGAGAGGGGTCTCGCGCAAAAGCTACCTCCTCCCGTTATTGCTCCCACTATGGCTCCACTGACTTAAGCATCGGAGGGTTTTCCCTAAGGACTCATCCCTGGGCCCCCTGATCCGTTTCCCTTTCTTGCAGTTCACAATCTGGAGATCCACTGCCCGCTCAGGACCAGCGCGAGATCACGCCTCTTCAACATCCAAACACTACCTCCCACAGGGAGGGGCTATAAGCCGGCCAGGCGGGGAGGGGAAATGCCAAAATAGACTAAAGCCCGCAGTTCTGTCCGCTCAGATTTGAAAGGATAGTGAGTCGCTGAAGAAGCCGGAACAGACCCGTCCGACTTCAGAAGTGGGCGAGACCAGCGCCAAAACTTCCTGGGTTGGCCCAAGAAGGCTCCAGAATTTTTGGGGAATTTATCGTGGTCGTCGGAGGCCGAAGAAGGATCTTGAACTGGACTCCTTGGTTCACCTTTTATATGTTCCAGAATCGAAGGTGATAGAAGATGTCCTAACTTCGAGTAACTTCGAGCTCCGAAGGTGATGCGGCTTATATCGATACGACCGTGGGAGGGTCCTCTTTGAGCAGCAACCAGAAAGACCACCAGAAGAGGTCGGAGCAGAGAGATAGAGCCCAAAGAGTTAAGTTGAGTCTGTTCAGGCCCTGACTGGACTGACCTGCACACCCGGGGGAGAAAATTGAGAACTCTCAGCTCCGGATGCCGAACGGGGTGCCGCTTCTTGATACTGGAAGTAGACTCGTCGTAAAAACATTCAGCCAAGGCCCGCCTCCAGAGCTTTAGGTGGTCGGCTGTGGGAGTCTCTGGAAGCGGCTTCAGGTTGATAGTCAGGGAGAAGAAGCGCAGTTTGGAGAGATTGGCTCCTTCGGGCAGCCACGAGCTTCCAGGGACGCCTAGATGAAGTCGTGGCTGGCTCTGCAAGACGCTGGTTCTCTGCAGATGCTGAGCTGTGAACAGTCTTGCCGGATGTAGCTTCTAAGAGCACAAGAGGTGGGAGGAAATGATGCTAAATGGTGAAGGGAGGTGGAGGGGTGGCCAGAGGGGAACTGGTGGGAGGTGTGGAGGGGGTTAGGGCAGAGAGTGAGGTGCTGGGAATGGGAGCGTCACAGGGGAGAGAGGGGGGCAGGTTCTGCACAAGGTGGAGAGGGAGGGATGGTGGAGGATGCTCAAGGGTGATGGAGGGGGAGAGAGGGGGGCGACCAGCACTAGGGGCTCTCTCCTTGGGGTGTTCTAGGGCATGGAGGGAAGGAGAGAGTGGAGGGAATAATTCAACTTTGACATAGGGAGGGGTGGGTTCAGCCTTGGGAAGGTTGAGGCTTGCTAGGGAAGGGGAAGTGGGTAGTTAGGAGTTTGATGGTGGAGCTAGGATTGGGTGGGGGTCTCTTGGGGTTGGGGTGGAGTAAAGAGAGGGGTGTGGGGAGTTGGGGTAGCCTTAATGGAAGGGGAAGGAGAGAGAAAGTAGGTGGGAGGGTGAGGAGAGAGAGAAGGGGGCGAACCTCCCTTGATGAGAGAGAGAGAGAGAGAAAGAGAGAGAGAGGGGGGAATGGGAGGGCTTCTCACCTAGGATTTCACACCCTATCTAATGGATTCTCTCCACTAAAAGAAACTTGAATTTTGAAACTCAAAATATGGCAATTTCATTTACTTCCTCAAATGGGGTTGGGGTCCTATTTATAGGGATCCAACCTTTTACATGACCAAACTACCCTTGGCTTTACATGTAATGACAAAAGCAGTCCAATAAGCCAACCAAGGGGATAATGACTCAAACATAGGAAAACAAACGAAAGACCTAGGTAAATGAGTCAAATAAAAGGGAAAATACATCAAATGACTCAAATAGAAAACTCAAAATGGATAATTGGGCCCACATGGAGTGATGCCCGAGCTCAAACATCTCCTGGGTGTGAGGATGACCCGAGCCAGAGGGAGTCGTGGGTGATGCCTCCATCAGCATGGCCCACACGGAAACCGCTTTTCGAAGAGGCTCACAACGTACGGGAATTGCCCTCCGCACTCATGCCGGTATATGGCGACTCGATTAAGCGTAACACGAAAGCCTGGAACACAAAAGGGTCACCTGGACCCTCAAAACCCATGAGCATGCTAATCAAGGTAAAATGGTACCTCCTGACATCCAAAAATACGGTCACAGTACTCACGGGGTGTCCTGGACATCCACGGGACCAAAGGTCGACTAATGGGTCACGACCGGGTCGATCGGGGGCCAAAACGGGATGACTCTCTACATTTTGGTTGGCCAGCCCACATGGGTCGGTCGGCCAACCAGTTCGATCGACTGAACTTGGCAGAATGCTTAGTTCGAGCGAACGCCCGAACGGTCGACTGATCCCCTATGGTCGGTCGATCGAAAACGGTAGAACGCCATCCGGGCTCAACCTCGGAGCCCGGTTTCCACGCCCACTCGATCCCAATTGAGGGGGAAAATAATGGGGACCATTGCCCAGGTCCCAAACCACAAAAAGGAAGGGAAATAAGTGGAAAAACCTCGCTCGATCTGACGAATCCGTCGCACACCCTAAAACATGGTTTTAACTTCCCGGCATAAAATAAACCCCACTCGTCTCACCTCGACCTACCAAAACCGCGGGGAAGGAAGTACACAGGTTAGGGAACCATCCCCCTTCCTCCACCAAAGATTACGCGCGCTGTGGACCCCGTTAATCGTGAAAACGTTGTTAGAAATCCCATCGGCGCCCAGAACTCGCGATCGACGAACGCCACGCCACCATCCGTCGATCCACAGTCCTTCCTCACCGATCCTTGCCCACGTCGCCTTCGCCTCACCCTTGCCTCACTCTGTCAGTCGTAGGAGAAGAGAGTGGGAGAACGGAGAACGAGAGAAGAGAGGGGGAGAGAAATGAGAGTGTGGGAGAGAGAGAAGGGGGTGGGGGGTTTAAATAGAAAACCTTTTGGGATTTAAAAATAAAAAAATATAAAAATATGCAAAAACCATTCCCACGATCCTCCAAAAATGCACAACGCGCCTGCAACGTCCTGGAGCCCGACAACACGTTGGTTCACTCTACACAGGGTTCCGTAGGCTCGAAAGCCAAAAACCCGCGTAAAGCATAAAACACGTTCTGGGACTCACAAAGGCGCTCCGAACTCACAGATCCTGATCCAAAAAAATGAAAAAAAATTCGAGGCGTTACAATCTATCCTCGACAGCGGGTACTTGTTCTTGATAGTGAGTTGATTTAGCTGTCGATAATCTATGTACAGCCTCATGGATCCATCCTTCTTCTTGACAAATAGGACGAGCGCTCCCCACAGGGAAGTACTTGGCCTAATGAATCCTTTCTTCAATAACTCCATTAATTGTTCTTTTAGATCTTTTAATTCGGTGGGGGATATCCTATAAGGTGCCTTTGAAACGGGGCCAACACCAGGGATCAGATCAGTTGTGAAAGACACTTCCCTTTCCGAGGGTAGACCAGGCAATTCCTCCGAAAATACATCAGGAAAATCCCTAACCACTCGAATATCTTCTAGCTTCAATTCCTTAAGTTCGGTGATGGTTACAAGGGCAAGGAAAGTCATACAACCTCTGCTTATAAGTATACTAGCTCGAAGAGTCGAAATAAGGGGTGACTTGTTACGACTCTGGGGACTAGAGTAGACAAGCTTCGGAAAATCACTAAAAGTTACTAGACCCTTCGACAGTCTATGATAACCGTATGTGTGGATACCAAATTGCACCTAGAATGACATCATACCCTTCCATGTCCAGGCATACTAGATCGGCAGGTAGATTATGCCCTTCCACCAAGACTTCATTATCCGGATAATGATATTTAATCTCGGATCCAGTTCCAATAGGAGTGGAGATAACTAGATCTGTTTCTAACAAGACAGGTTCTACATATACTAAAGTAGCAAATCTTTGAGAAATAAACGAATGAGTTGCACCGGTATCAAATAGGACATGTACAGTCTTGGAACAAATATTCAATGTGCCTTCCACTATTCTGCCTTCACCTTACTCTGCCTCTTGTAATGCTTGGAGACAGCCTTGCTTCTTTATCGGGTGCTTATCGTTGCTAGCTTATTCATTTAATAGAGGGCAGTTGGGAATCCGGTGATCATGGCTCCCACAACGGAGACAAGCTCCTAATCTCCACCAGCACTCCTCGGCCTTATGCTCTGCCTTGTCACAGTGCTTGCAGAACTCTTTGGATGGTGTGGTGGTAATAGAGAATGGCTTATCATTCTTCTTAGACTTCTTATCTTGGGAGGAATCACCTCCATTATTGGACCTCTTCTTGGAGAGCGGAACCTTGAATGTTCCAGAACTGGTGACATGTTCCTTCTTGTCTCTACCACCGATCTTGTCAGACAACTCTGCGGCATCTTCTAGCAACTAGGCTCGCCTAACCATCTCAGAGTAGGCCTGCACGTCCATTGGTGCCAATTATGTAATATATTGGGGTCTCAACCCATTGAAAAATCTCCGGGCCTTCATCTTCACCGTATGCACTAGGTGTGGTGCATAACGAGATAATCTTGAGAACTGTGCCTCATATTCTGCCATAGACAAGCTCCTTTGTTTGAGCACGGCAAACTCCGCGGCTTTCTTCTCCTGAACCCGATCAGAAAAGTACTTATGGTTGAAATGATCCATGAACTCGCCCCATGTGATATGTTCATGCGGCAAGGTAACTTCAACTGACTCCCACCAGAATCGAGCATCGCGCTCTAGTTGGAAGGTTGCCAATAACACCTTCTCCTCATCCGTGCATTGCATTACACATAATGTATGCTCGATTTCCTTCATCTAGTTCTCGGCGTCATCTAGGTCGGACGAGCCGGTAAACTTGGGTGGGTTCATGTTTCTAAAGCTCCGGTGGAGATCTCTCGCTCCACGGTTCATACCTCCTTGCGCCACTTATTGCAACGCTTGAGTAAGACCTTGGGCGGTCCTTTGCATGTCGCGCCATTGAGCTCTCTCTGTGGCCATGATCCTACAAGAATTTTAAATAAATAATAATTATGTGTGACTACTATGGAATACGTTGTTCTAAATTAACTTATCCCATGGCTCTACCCATCTCACCGGGTAAAAGGAATAAAACCTATCATTGGACATTGGTAACGTAGGTAATTTGAAAATCTAGGCTCTGATATCACAAAACCTGTCACGCCCCGAGCTCGGAAGGAACCTGGGAATGCGTGACAAGTTTATATCATTCATGTCAATCAGAGCATGAGGTAACAAAGACACAGTGCACCAAGCAAGATAATTAACAAATCCTTAATTCATTAATAAGTCCAAATAATTCCATTACGTAATCCCAAAGGGTCAAATATGCTTAATTGATAAACAAGACTCAATAAAAAGAAAATTACAATGATGACTCAAGGAAAAATAGAAAGACTCGACTCGATGATAACATAAGACATCCGGGATTGGCTCTACGCTCAACTCTCTTGTCCATCCCTATCCGAGTGAGACTCATCATCGGTATTACCTGAAAAATTAAGGGAAAACACTAGATGAGCGAACGCTCAGTAGGAATTACATCTTAATAACAAACTTGCTTTAAGTAAATTACATGTTACATGAAATGCATTATGGCTATGCATGAATGAATGCAAGATAATATGGAACATGAATCAATAGGAATAGTAAAGTGGAACTTAGCAAGATTTCAAGATGAATCATGTAAATTTAACAAGGATATATATCACGCATGTAGGTATCATGTCATGTCAATAGAATTGGCTATTTAAAGTAACAAGTAAATACCCATTCTGGGCCAAGCACTTCATGTCAAGTTCATGTCAAGTATCAAGTACTAGAGAGAGTTGAATGCCGTCGATTAATCAAGCAAGTCATGCACTTTGGTGCAATGCCACACCGTGGTCAATATAGCTCCCATGGACACAAGTACTTTCAGGTGCTCCTCCCAAGACTAGACCGGGCCCCATTAATGCCGGGCATTGACTCATGTAAATATCTAGACATCTGCTATAGTTTATAGCTAATAGAGTTCCAAAGGAATTGTTGGGTCCCACAGTGTAGTGGCACGGATCTAGAGGGGGGTGAATAGATCCCTCTCTAAAAATTAAGACAAATTAAAATAACTTGAAAGGCTTCTCAATCAAACCTCACCAAACATGCAGGTGACAAGATCACACACGGAGAATTAGCAATTTGAACTAGCCGTATACATTGACAAATTTAGCATCGATGTGCAACACAGTTCATAATCCATCCTGTGAATGGTGGTAGAGGATAAGGAACAAACACACAACCAATCACACATGCACAAAGATTTTTTAGGTGGTTTGGGACCACGACGGGTACCCTACGTCCACCCCTCACCACCTCGGTGAGGCTTCACTAGAACGCTACTCAAGGTAGCACACGGGGACGAACCCCAAACACCACACGCTGCACGACGGCATCAAACCACACACACACGAGCTCGACGCTCAACACGCTGCAGTGCAGCACACACATGAGGGTGAACCCTCAACAGGGTGCTCAGCACCACACACACACACCAAGATAGGGACGCACCCCAACAATGATTCCACACTCGGAGACCCTGCTCCGAACACACACACAATATTCTTCAATTTAAAAGATGAACACAGATATACATTTGTAAGCTCACTAGACATAAACAAGCATGAATAACTCTAAACAGGGATGAATATTGAGTTGAGCAAACTCCTGATCGTAAATGGTGAAACTTGGCTCCTTGATGACTTCCGGGGATGAACATATTGAAGGAGATGTCCTCACAAAGCTTCTCTGGTTCAGATCGGAAGAGTGGATGCAGATGATTCAACCCCCTTTTTGCTTCTCTTGACTCATGATCAAAACCATGGGTGAGGGAGAGATGGTTCAGCCATCGTTATTCAACATAATGGCTTCTGGAAGGTGGAGGACGATCGTCCTCAACCTTTAATCGATCTCAATACATTTGGTGGAAGGTGTCGCAGCTACAACGACGCTCTCCCCTGCAAGAATAAAACCGAATATATATGATCAAACCCTCTTTTTCTATCTTTCAATAAACACTATCTCCTTCGATTTATACCCAATAGGAATGGGCGGCCACGTGGAGGATATTATCCCCGAAGGACCAATCACAAAAGGGCACAAAAAAGATGGGATTGAACAAGGGCTCCGGCCGCCGTACGAACCGGCATTTTTTTC
Organism: Amorphophallus konjac; assembly: GCA_022559845.1. Lineage (NCBI taxonomy): Eukaryota > Viridiplantae > Streptophyta > Magnoliopsida > Alismatales > Araceae > Amorphophallus > Amorphophallus konjac. The sequence continues at coordinate 243,437,425 of CM040127.1, forward strand.
GGTTGTCGGAAAGTGTCGACCCTCATGGTCGACACTCGCAATCGGGCAAGACAGAACAAAGGCGCAAACAGAACCCAGCGAAGAAAGTGTCGACCCATGGGGTCGACACTTTCCACTTGTGGCAACAAAGAAGGCCACGGCAGAAAGACTCGGAATAAGTGTCGACCTTGTGGGTCGACACTTATGTCCTGGATTCTGAAAAATAAACCCAGACAGAACTGAGCGATAAAAAGGTCGACCCTTTGGGTCGACTTTTTATCCCCAGCTTCGAACACATAGGAGGGCCAGCTGAAAACAGCATCCCCTGGACAAAGTGTCGACCCACAAGGTCGACACTTTTCCTGATATAAACAAGATATAGAAAAACACGCAATGGGGTGAACCTAAGACATGAAACTGTAAAAATAACTTCTTGAAAGGAAGAAATAAGCAACTCTACCGCAAAAATCATAGATAAGCCAAGTAGATATAGATAGGGAGTTACATTGGGGTTTGTTCATCCATCTTTCACAATAAACCTCCTTCAACTATCCAAACAACAACTTACCATTTTAATGTTTCAGTTTGGATGATAACCACTTGATCTTGACTGTTGGTCTCCATTGAAAGTCCCTGTCAAAGATACACACCTAAGGTCAGTCTTCAAGTCTCATTTGCTTTCTTGAAGAATAATCTCTAGCTCTCATCAATCTATCAATATTTAGACTAAGTCTCTTCAAACCACATGTTAGCTATCACAATAGCTTGAATCCTATCCAAATCAACTAAAGAAGAGTTAGAAGAATTTCACCCAAATTGTTCGGAGACTTTCCTTTTTCACTAACTCCTGTAAACATTTCAAAACACACGTAAGTTAAGTTCATCAAATCAGTTGACCGTGTCATACACTAGCCGTTCAATCAAATGGAGTTTGCTCAATTCAATTCAAATCCACAACCAACATGTACATATTGTTTACATGGAGGGCAGTCACATGGTATTTAGTTCATCATCAAAATTTCTTAAAACACGGTTGTGCACGGGGTTCAACAGGAATAAGCCATTATAGGAACATTAAGGTAGATTCACAGAATTCAAGGACATAACTTTGGACAAGGATGACCTTGTGGTAAATCACATAAAACCAGGACATTCATGAATATGGGACAAATTGGCGTCCACTCAGGCCGCTGCCAATTACAGAATTCACATCCACTGAGGTGGTCGCTAATTCCATAAATAGTACATGCACGAAGGAAATCACGCCAGCTGTGATGGATGCTAATTCCTATATGGCGTCAACTGTAACGACTCGAGATCCGAGTATCGGAAAGGAACCTGCGCGAATCGATTCCTGGCCCGCCACCCACAAGCCTGAAGACTCGAAGGGTTAAAGGATGGTGTGGGGATACAAGAGAAGCTGAAATAACTGCAGAGATAGTACAATATACAATTAAATAATAAAGTAGGAAATTAAATAAATAACTAAACTGCTATAAGGTCCAGTGTATCTCATGTCCAAAATAAGTACAATCAACAGAAAGAAAAGTACATGTACACGGGGCATACCCCGGCTCTGGCAACTGGCAACTAACCCTGGCCGAAAGAACCATGCGGAACCTTGGAAGCGCCTCTCGACGACCCTGTCTCACCTGAAAATGTAGGAGTGAGCCTCATTTCATAGGCTCAGTAGGGATCCCGCGGACCCCCACCTCACACGAAAGAAGCAAGGCGGAAAAATTCACGCACAAGTATGGAAGGTAACACTACGGTAGAATCAACAAGTAATAATAAATAAATAGAAAAGCTCTCTACACTGATCGTATCGTACAAACCGAACCACGATCCATCAAAACACAAGTCCGTGCCTGCCTGGAGACAAGAGCACCACCCACTAGAAGAAAAATCGGATGCGTCCCCTGACGTCTTACACCGCGACTCAGTGTCTCCCTACAACGTCCCAGGCGAAGACTGAGACACACAACAAGTACCACAAACAAGGACTAGCGGGGGTCGCACTCGTCAGCACGGGTCCGACGCCCCCAACCAAGTGTGCACACACAGACCATGCACCCTAGGTCACATCCTCTAGCTGGTTCTTCCCCAAAGCCCGGACTCAGGCTGCGCGAAGGGGCCCTACGGTGACCAGCCTAACAACCGTCTCTCTCGGGTAAGTCGCTCGACCACTCCCGGGTGGGTCATCACACGCGTGCCGCAAGAAGGCTACGACTAGTGGACGTGTCATCGGTGGTAAGACTCTGACTCGCGGAAACTACCGATCGAAAAGAAATAGGATGGCGGTCCTCGCAGGACTGCCCCTCAGCCTGGCGGTCCTCTCTGGACCGCAAGGGGGGCCTAGCGGTCCTCTCTGGAACGCAAGGAGGAGCCAAACGTTCATGCTGTGACCGCACGGGGACGAGCCACCAGGGACCTAACGGTCTATCGCCAGGCCGTTATCCCCAGCCTAACGGTCCTCGTTGGATCGCAAGGCAGCCAGAAATGGTCATGCCATGACCGCTAGCTGGCACGTGACCCCCCAACGGGGTGCTCGGTCAAACGAGAAAAACGGTCGCTAACGATCGCTAGGGTCAGGGTGGCGGTCACGCGATAGACCGCTACCCTTGGATTAGCGACCGTCAGATGATCATTTTTCGTGATTGACTGAGCACCCTTAGGGTGCGTGTTTTCGATCGTTGGGGGGTCACGTGCCAGCTAGCGGTCAAGAAACTAATACCAAGGAAAATCCACAAGAAAGGAGTCAATGAAGGTTATATATAGATGGCCTAAGCATGCATCTACCGTAGAGCAAACCCATAAGCAAGCCGCACAACACAAGAGTTTTAAGGTGGTTCAGACTTAACCCAGAGTCCTACGTCCACCCCTCACTCAAACGAGTGAGGCTTCCCTAGTGCAACGCACTAAACACTGCTGACACACAGCTTACGGGCCTACACAGCCAACTACTGACACACAGCTTACGGGATTATACAACCAACCCACAGACATAACAACCTTCTGTCTATCTTCCTACACCTCCTTGTAGGAACCGAACAAGGTATGAAATGAAGTGTTTGAAACGAAAGTAAAGATAATTCAAAGGAAAAACCCAGGCAGGATATATGACACTTGAAGATTAATAACAAAGGTCCTTGTCTGGAATCTGGATGGCGATGGTAGCTTCTTCCGGATGGTATACTTCCTAGAAGGATAAATTCTCCTTCAAGGAAATTGAAGCTTCTTCCCCCTTCTACCAACAGGATGGAGAGAGGAGATAGAGACGTCTGTCTTCAGAAGCTTCAATGATGCAACTTGGCCTTCGCATGTAGCTTGGCGTCACAAGGCTGCACCTTCCTGCTGTTGGCTTCTCACTAGCTCCCCCACTACCTTTTCTTTCTCTTCTCTATTTCATATGTTGTCTACTTGTTGCTCTTCCTGCTGCTCGCAATCTTCTCCTCCTTGTTGTTCGCAGTTTATCTCTTTCCTTTTAAGCTCAGCCTTTTCTTCATTTCATTGTGCACTCGACGCCCTTTCTTCTTCCATGCTCTTCTTTCCATCTTTGAACAAGTCCACCTTTTCCTTGGACTTGCTGTGCAATCAGCTTTTTTAGAGTATGTCTCCCAGTTGATTTGATTTTGGGGTAGACATTCTTTTCGCTTTGCATGCTACGTACGAGGTTGGTAGCCCCTAAAATGGTAAGAAGTAATCTGGACCTTCCATCCTCATAAAAGGGGTCTTGATGCCAGAACGGAATGACTTCTGATTGGCCCAGAAGTGATAAGGTTCAGAGAGTTCCCATTGGCTGCCCAGACTGCATTATGAGGTACACTTTAGTTTCCATAAGTTGGCCAGCAAATCCTTGTGAAGTACAAGACCATCTTCTCAAGGTTTGACCTCTTTTCGAATGGAGATCAATTTAGATGATTTGCCATTGGTCCACCTGGAAAAAGGAAATCTCTTCTGCCAATTTGATCTTCAGAACTTATACTTTCAAAGGAGCAGACACCCTTTAAGTAGAACATGGCCTCCGTAAAGATTATAGGAGGCAAGACCAAATTAGCTTTGATTGGTCCACCTGGCACTTAAGGTTCTTCTCTGGAACTTCTGAGAAGAATGTGCCACTTCATCTTGGATCCTGTGCCATTCTATCGCTTACACAAGGGTGCTCAGACCTTGTAGAGATAAAGGTAGACTTGCACAGACCTTGTTATGTTGAAGGAAGGTGTGAACCGACCTTCATTTGTGCTTCACATGTTGAAGGCAAGCATAGCTCAGACCTTGATGCAGTAAAGGCAGACATGCACTTACCTTGGAGCTTCATGTGCTCAGACTTGATATGTGCTCTTGGGCAAACATGCACCGACCCTGGAACTGCACCTTTTCAGCATGTGCACCGACCTTGGTTGGGCATGTGCATTGACCTTGGTTGCACGTCTTCAGCATGTGCACCGACCTTGGTTGCACCTTTTCAGCATATGCACTGACCTAGATTTCACTTGTGCACAGACCTTGTCTTGCCAGAAGGTAACCATGCACAGACCTTGGAGATCATATGTGCTTAGACCTTCTAATGCAAAGAGCATATGTGCATCGACCTTCATTCAAGATGTGCACAGACCTGATGTTGCCGGAGGGCAAACGTGCATCGACCTTGATTCAAGATGTGCACATACCTTCTAGAGCAAATGTGCATCGACCTTCATGCTCAAGGTATATGTGCACAGACCTTCCTTTTAGATTAGCATCAACCTTTGATGTGCATCGACCTTGTTCAGCGTTGGTATAGGTGGATGTGCATCAACCTTTGTTCAGCTTCGGTGGATGTGCATCGACCTTAGTTCAGTGAACAGTGACATGCTCGGACCTTGGTCTTCAGGCAAGCAAGATGTGCACCGACCTTGGTCTTGTGCAGGCTAAATGTTGCACCGACCTTGGTCTTCAAGCCTTCATGTCCATTGTCCTTATCTGTCAAGAAGTTGACTCATAATTTGATCAGTAGCGTTGACTTGCAGTCAGTTCTTGAACAGTGGCGTTGACCTACGTTGACTTTTCAAGACATATTCATGAATCTTCATTGATTATGGTTATTAATAAAACACTGTATGAAACTCAAGAATCAAGACGTATGAAACTCAAGGAGCAAAAAACGTATGAAACTTGAGGTTCAATGACATGTGAAATTTATGAATCAACAACACATTTGAAATGCCATTTTCAACAGTATGATCAACAATATGTATGACTCATAATTTAAGCATCATTAAAACATATTTAAAGCACAGGGGCACAACATTCTCCCCATTTTTGATGATGGAAACACTATGAGTCATGATGATCAAGATTAAGTAAAAAACATGGCATTCAGAGACATGAAAAACTTATGTGTCAAAGAATCTTGAGAACACATATGAACACATGAGCACACATGAACATGCACATGAGCATGAGTCATTTCTTGGCATGAAAAGCTAGAGATCATACAGAGCTTCAGTTAGAGCTTGAATCACAATGAACATTACTCTCCCCCTTTGACAACATCAAAAAAATAATGGGAGCTTGAAGGTTGAGGGAAAATGAATGGTTGTCATAGAAAGAGTATCAGAAAAGTCAATCTAAAACATTATTCATTAAACAAGTTTGTAGTTTTCAGATTCTTCTGTAATAAGAACTCCCATGATTGATCTTTATTATCTGCATGGTTTAAGAGTAATAAAAGTAGAGTTTGAATCATTATGCATTCAGACGTAATAGAAATAAACCAAGTTTACAAGACCATATCCAAGTTTAGCTCCTTTTATCTTACTTAATTAAGATCAGTGACTCCCATAGGAGCTACCACTGATAAGTATTGAAGATAAACAAGATGAACATATATGAGCTTGCTTCAGGATTTCAGCATTATGTCTTACCTATGGTCATGTTCACACTTTTGTTCTTGGCTCATCATATTTTTGTTTGAACAGGTAAGTTTAGCCCACACCTTTTTGCATAAGAATGGACGTTGATTAGACGCCAGCACCCCTAGTTATTCAGTGAAACTAACTATTATGTCTCATTTTGAACAGAGATAGCAATAACACTTCATGACATAGGTTGGTCCTCATTTCTTTGATGAAGGACCCAGTTTCTCAGTGCATATAGCCATTGCTCTGCCATGAGCATTGATAAAATTTTTGACATTTGCTATCCTTTAGAAAATTTCAGACTATGCTTTGTTTAAGGACAATACTTAATCAAAGTTGCTCAACCAAGGTTGCTAGTGACCTTAAATTTTCAGATTCTGTGAGATTGTACAGGGACACAACATTTTGTAGAAAGAGGTTGAGGTCTATTAAACCCAAATAACACCTAATTTAAGGAGTTTATCTCCCAAACTCTTGAAATGTATTTGACTTAAACCAGTAAAATTATTCAAGTTCAATAATAGAGCCTATTTGTCAGAAGATTCTTATAAATGATTTGCTAAATTGTAATGAATAAATGAGTTGATTGGCAATATTCTGAATCAAAGACAATACAAAGGTGTGACAATTTGCATTATGTTCAGCTGAGCAAAAGCATAAGGTAGAGTTGATATGTTGAAGAGTAGACAATATGCAGAGAATTTTCGGTTGACCGAAGTTTGAAATTTTTGAAACAGATTGGCTGACACATATGCAATTTCAAGTATTTGACATAAGCTCCCCCTAACAGTATGCATGATGTGTCTGATTAACTTTGAATACAGCAAATAGGCAGTGTGTTAAATGAAATTTGCTCATGAATGTCTAGACTGTTCTACATGATACCTTGACCTGATACCTGGCAGAGAATATTGGTCTTAAGACCACCTCACGCATAGTGAGTGCTTTCAGGCAAGCAAAACCTGCCTTTCCACAGCTCAGTATTTTATATACCAGGGTCAACGAAAAGCTAGCCAGACAATCAATCACCAAATACAATGATCACTCAGTTTATTCATTGAGAATGCACATTGATATAGACAAGATAAATTCAAATATGCATGTGATAATTTTTTTTTGTTATATTGTAGTGCAAAAACAATCAAATTCCCTTAGAGTTAATTTTCATCAAGATATTTTTCAATTTAGCAGATCATTCCAGAAAATAGGTACTTTCAGTCATTATGCTAGAAAACAATAAGAAGGCCAATCAAACAGTTCAAACCTGATATGATTGAGGTCTACAAATACCTAACTCTCTTCTTAGAGTTGAAAACCTGTATGTGCACAATGGCTTGGTGAAGATATCTGCAACATGATTTTCTGATTGGACAAAATGCAGCTCAAAGTTTTTCTTGAAAACTTCATCTCTAATAAAGTGATGCCTTCTATCTATGTGCTTCATCCTAGAGTGCAGGATTAGATTTTTGGCAAGATTTATAGCACTAGTTTTATCACATAAAATAGGGACACATCCAAGATCCACTAAGTAGTCTTGGAGTTGATGTTTGATCCACAACACTTGGGTGCCACAACTCCCTGCAGTAATATATTCTGCCTCTGCAGTAGAGAGTGCCACTGAGTGTTGTTTCTTGGAAGCCCAAGAGACTGAACATCCACCCAAGAATTGGCAATAGCCACTAGTGCTCTTGCGATCCAATTTGCATCCTGCATAGTCAGCATCTGAATAGGCAATGAGAGAAAATTCACAAGATGTTGGATACCATAATCCCAAGTCTTGAGTGCTAGCAAGGTATCTAAAGATACGCTTGACAGCAGTCAAGTGCGATTCTCTAGGACTAGCTTAAAATCTTGCACAAAGGCAAACACTAAACTGGATGTCTGGTCCAGATGCAGTCAAGTAGAGTAATGAACCAATCATACCTCTATACTTCTTTGCATCCACCAATTTTCCTTTTTCATCTTCATCCAGTGTTGTAGTTGTTCCTATGGGAGTTGCAGTTGTTTTGCAGTTTGTGATATCAAATCTTTTCTGCAACTCCTTCACATATTTGGCTTGGTTTATGAAGCATCCTTCATCACTTTAACAGATCTGCAAGTTAAGAAAAAATTGAAGCTCACCCATTAGGCTCATCTCGAACTCATTAGTCGTGAGATCAGCAAACTCCTCACACATTTTTGGCTTTGTAGAACCAAACACAATATCATCAACATAAATTTGAACTATCAAGATGTCTCTACCTTGTGTTTTTGTGAAGAGTATTTAGTCTGCATTACCTCTAATGTAGCCTTTTTGAGTGAGGAATGAGCTTAGCCTATCATACCACGCTCTAGGTGCTTGCTTCAACCCATAGAAAGCCCTGTCCAGCTTAAACACATAATCTTCATGATGAGAGCATTCAAAACCAGGGGGTTGTTCAACATAAACCTCTTCTTTTATTAAGCCATTTAGAAATGCACTTTTTACATCCATTTGTTACAATTTGATTTTATGTGCACAAGCAAAAGCAAGTAATATCCTAATGACTTCTAATCTGGCCACAGGGGCAAAAGACTCTTCAAAGTCAATTCCAAATTCTTGAGCATACCCCTGAGCCACTAATCTAGCTTTGTTCCTCATTATTGTTTCATCTTCATTAAGCTTGTTCCTAAAAACCCATTTAGTACCTATGATAGTTTTTGATGCGGGTCTAGGAACTAGATGCCACACATTATTTCTTTGAAAGTGGTTTAATTCATCTTGCATGGAATTTATCCAATGTTCATCAATTAAAGCTTCCTCAATATTCTTTGGTTCAATTTGGGAGACAAGAGCAAGATGATCTAATTCTTCAACAATTCAGAAATGTGATCTAGTTCTAGTTGGATCATGTATATTGCCTATGATATTTTCTAGTGGATGATCTTTAAGCACTCTAATATCAGTGGGATTGTTACCTGCACCTGCAGCCATGGTCCTTGAATTGCTTGGATCTGTCACATCATCATTTTCTTTTGTTTCCTCCCGTGGAAGCTCATCCTTCTTCTTGGAATTTAGGAAGTCCTCATCATCATCACTTTTCCTGTTACATTTGTCATTATGAGTTTCATCAAATGTAACATGGGGTGACTCTTCCACAGTTAAAATTTTGAGATTATAGACCCTATAAGCCCTGGATCTATCAGAATATCCAAGAAATATCCCTTCTTCACTCTTGGGCTCAAACTTGTCTAAATCTCTTTTATGATTGTTATGAACAAAAGATTTTGAACCAACTACCTTTATGTGAGAGAGAGATGGCTTCTTACCTTTGAGCAGCTCATAAGGAGTCATTTTAGTGAATGGCCTTACCATTGAGCGGTTGACAATATAACAAGCTGTATTAACTGCTTCTGCCCAAAACCTCCTTGGTAGTTGCTTTTCAGCAAGCATGGTCCTGGCCATTTCTATTAGAGTCCTGTTTCTTCTCTCAACCACCCCATTTTGTTCATGGGTCCTTGGTGATGAAAACTTATGATTTATTCCTTCAGTTCTGCAAAAATTATCAAAGTTAGCATTGTCAAATTCACCACTATGATCTAAAAGTAAATTAGAAAATTTAAACTTACCATCTTGCTTCACCTTCATATAGAGTGCCTGAAACTCATCAAAAGTATCACTTTTATGCACAAGAGGAAACACCCATGTGAACCTAGAGAAATCATCTACTAGAACATACCCATATCTCCTTACACTTAAGCTAACAGTTTTTGTTGGTCCAAACAGGTCCATATGGATTACTTCAAGTGGTTTGGATGATAGGCTTTCAGTTCTACTAGAGAAAGATTTCCTAGTCTATTTTCTTAGGGTGCATGCCTCACAGATTTTATTATTTTGCTTAAACTTAAGTTCAGGCAGTCCTTTCACCATAAAGTGTTTCAAGAGTTTGTGTAAAATATTATAGCTAACATGTCCTAGTCTACGATGCCACAAACATGCAATTTGAGATTGAGGTGCAGCAAGACAGAGATTTAAATGGACTGGATCATCTAAGTCAATTATGTATACATTGTTGAATCTTTTTCCTGAAAATTTTGTTTCTTCAGATTTTGGTTTTACAATTTTGCATTCAGAAGAGTCAAACACTACTCTTTGTCCTTTATCACACAATTGACTTATACTCAAAAGATTATATTCCAACCCTTCAACTAACAAAACATTTTTAATAGAATTGGAGGGAGTTTTGCCAACTTTACCTGAACCAATGATTTTACCTTTATTGTTCCCTCTAAAGGTTACATGCCCAGCTTCTTTCTCCACCAAGAGACATAATTTTGTTCTGTCTCCAGTCATGTGTCTTGAGTAGCCACTATCAAGATACCATTTATTGTATACGGCTGCAAGACACTCCTGCACAAGAAATCAAGTAACAATGTTTGGAACCCAAGGACAATTGGGTCCCAATAAGCCTTTCATTTCAGCAAAGCAAGATAAAATAGATTTAGGAAACCACATTTTCTTCACATTTTTTATTTTCTTGTTTAATGGCGAGTTTCTGTTTTCTGTTTTCATTTTTCTGTTCAGTTTAGGAACCTTGTTATCCTTTGGTTTTTGATGGAAGTTGGAGAAGGTTGTTTTTGTCTCCTGTAGTTTGTCCTAGGCTGATAGAAGTTCTTGTGGTTCAGAGTGTAATAGGTTAGGCCAGGTCTGTAAGTATAGGGACTGTTTGTGTATGACTGCACCGACCTATAGTAGGGCCAACTGTATGACTGCATAGACCTATGGTACTTTGTGTGTTGATGCATGAATGGATTTCTACCTTTCTGACTGTATAAAGACCAGGGATACCTTGACCCTTGCTGTGGATGATATGGACCTGAACTCCCTTTTGGACCACCTCTACCCTTGGTGTAGACTGGCTTGGATTTGTATTTCTGGTGATTCGGCTGGGATTTCTGAGGAGCCCTTATGGGAATTTCAAGATTTTTCTTTATGGGTTCTCCCACCTTTTCTTTTCCTTTGTTTTGAGCAGGTTTAGTGTTGGAACTTGAGGCACCAGCTGAAGAGACAAAGGTGATAGTTTTTAAGCCAATTTTCTTTTTATTTGTGGGATTGAAACCCAACCCTTCCTTGTTGAAATTCATTTTTGTACCTAGGAAAGTATCAAGGTTTTCCCTGCCATCTACGAATTTCTCCAAAGAACTTTGTTTATCTTTCAACTCCTTTTGAAGTTTTTCAGCATCTTTAAGCAATTTAGAGTTGACTTGTTTTACAGCCTCATATTTTTCATTACACAGTTTGCTTTCTTTTTCATAACTTTGAATTTTTATTTTCAGCTCATCAATTTCATCCCTCAAACTTTCATTTTCAATTTCCAGATCTCTCATTTCATTTCTGCCTTGTTCCATGTCCTCAATCACTTTTTTAAATCTTCAATTTCAGATTCTAGTGAAGTAGTTTTATCATCTACATTATGATCATGCACATTTTGATTAATTTTCTTTTACAAAGCCTTGTTTTCCTTTCTGTACATGTCATATTTTTCCATGAGCTGAATGTAGGCTTCTTCCCAATCAGCAATTGAGAAATGCTCAAAATGGGAACATACCTCAGATTCTTCATCCCCATTTGTCATGAGGCAAATGTCTTCTGTTTCATCCTCTGAGGAACCTGTTTCATCTTCATTTTCTTCCTCATCACTCCATGTACATACCATGGATTTATTTTTCTTCTTGCCTTTCAATTTCTTGGAGGCTTTCTTCACTTTTTCAGGACATTCAGTTTGAATATGCCCTGGTTTGTTGCAGGAATAGCAAATAACTCTGTCAGATTTCTTTACATTTATAGGTTTTGATTTGTAAACTTTCTTTACCTGAGGCCACCATTTCCTAAAGCCTTTACCTTCATTTTTCAAAAAACTTCTGAACTTACGAGTGAGTAAGACCACTTGATCTTCATCTTGCTCACTGCATGAGGTCTCACCTTCCTCTGAAGTAGCTTGAGTGCTTCGTCTAGCTTTCAAAGCCAAAGACTTTTTCTTACTTTGTCCACCTTCCCTATTCTTCAGATTTATCTCATAGGTCATAAGAGACCCTATGAGTTCATCCACCTTAGTTGTTGAAAGGTCTTTTGACTCCTCTACAACTGTTGCCTTTGTGTGCCAGGCTGGAGTTAGTGACCTTAAAATTTTTCTTACAATCTCCTATTCTGAATATATCTTTCCTAAACCAGTCAGACTGTTAGTGAGCAGAGATAGACGAGTGTACATATCCGAAATAGATTCTTCATGCTTCATCCTAAACATCTCATATTCTGTAATGAGTAGGTTGGCCTTTGTCTCACGTACCTGAGCTGTGTCTTCATATATTACCTCTAATCTGTCCTACATCTCTTTGGTAGTGGTACATGTAGACACTCTTGAGAACTCTGTTGGATGTAGAGAGCATTGCATTAAATGCTTGGTGCCCCAGTTGAGTGTAGACCTTCTTATCTGACCTGAGTCCAAAGCTCTTCGTCCTCAGGTAGCTCGTAGGGACCTTTGCTCACCACCTTCCACATTGCATAGTCTTGTGCCCGAATGAACACCTGCATGCGATTTTTCCAGTAAGGGTAATTAGTACCTGTGAAGAAGGGTGGCCAATTAACAGAATGACCCTCAGACATTTGACCCCTTGTTGCCATTCCACCATTTCTCTCAAGGTCGTTGGACCCTTACATGAGAGACCTGCTCTGATACAACGTGATGTGTGGGAATGGTGGATCTAGAGGGGAGGGGTGAATAGATCAGCCCCCCTTTTAAAAATTAACCGCAGCGGAATGTAAAGTAAACTAATACCCAGAAAAATCCACAAGAAAGGAGTCAATGAAGGATATATATAGACGACTTAAGCATGCATCTACCGTAGAGAAAACCTATAAGCAAGCAGCACCACACAAGAGTTTTAAGGTGGTTCAGACTCAACCCAGAGTCCTACGTCCACCCCTCACTCAAACGAGTGAGGCTTCCCTAGTGCAATGCACTAAACACTGCTGACACACAGCTTACGGGCCTACACAGCCAACTGTTAACACATAGCTTACGGGCTTATACAACCAACCCACAGACAGAACAACCTTCTGTCTATCTTCTTACACCTACCTGTAGGAACCGAACAAGGTATGAAATGAAGTGTTTGAAATGAAAGTAAAGATAATTCAAAGGAAAAACCCAGGTAGGATATATGACACTTGAAGATTGATAACAAAGGTCCTTGTCTGGAATCTGGATGGCGATGGTAGCTTCTTTTAGATGGTATACTTCCTAGAAGGACAAATTCTCCTTCAAGGAAATTGAAGCTTTTTCCCCCTTCTACCAACAGGATGGAGAGAGGAGATGGAGACGTCTGTCTTCAGAAGCTTCAATGATGCAGCTTGGCCTTCGCAGGTAGCTTGGCGTCACAAGGATGCACCTTCATGCTGCTGGCTTCTCACTAGCTCCCCCATTGCCTTTTCTTTCTCTTCTCTATTTCATCTGTTGTCTGCTTGTCGCTCTTCCTGCTGCTCGCAATCTTCTCCTCCTTGTTGTTCGCAGCTTATCTCTTTCCTTTTAAGCTCAGCCTTTTCTTCATTTCATTGTGCACTCGACGCCCTTTCTTCTTCCATGCTTTTCTTTCCATCTTTGAACAAGTCCACCTTTTCCTTGGACTTGTTGTGCAATCAACGTTTTTAGAGTATGTCTCCCAGTTGATTTGATTTTGGGGTAGACATTCTTTTCACTTTGCATGCTACGTACGAGGTTGGTAGCCCCTAAAATGGTAAGAAGTAATCTGGACCTTCCATCCTCATAAAAGGGGTCTTGATGCCAGAACGGAATGACTTCTGATTGGCCCAAAAGTGATAAGGTTCAGAGAGTTCCCATTGGCTGCCCAGACTGCATTATGAGGTACACTTTAGTTTCCATAAGCTGGCCAGCAAATCATTGTCAAGTACAATACCATCTTCTCAAGGTTTGACCTCTTTTCGGATGGAGATGAATTTAGATGATTTGCCATTGGTCCACCTGAAAAAAGGAAATCTCTTCTGCCAATTTGATCTTCAGAACTTATACTTTCAAAGGAGAAGACACCCTTTAAATAAAGCAAGGCCTCCGTAAAGATTAGAGGAGGCAAGACCAAATCAGCTTTGATTGGTCCACTTGGCACTTAAGGTTCTTCTCTAGAACTTTTGAGAAGACCGTACCACTTCATCTTGAATCCTGTGCCATTCTATCGCTTGCACAAGGGTATGCTCAGACCTTGTAGAGATAAAGGCAGACTTGCACAAACCTTGTTATGTTGAAGGAAGGTATGCATCGACCTTCATTTGTGCTTCACATGTTGAAGGCAAGCATAGCTCAGACCTTGATGCAGCAAAGGCAGACATGCACCGACCTTGGAGCTTCATGTGCTCAGACTTGATATGTGATCTTGGGCAAACATGCACAGACCCTGGAACTGCACCTTTTTAGCATGTGCACCGACCTTGGTTGGGCATGTGCATTGACCTTGGTTGCATGTCTTCAGCATGTGCACTGACCTTGATTTCACCTGTGCACAGACCTTGTCTTGCCAGAAGGTAACCATGCATAGACCTTGGAGAACATATGTGCTCAGACCTTCTAATGCAAAGAGCATATGTGCATCGACCTTCATTCAAGATGTGCGGAGACCTGATGTTGCTGGAGGGCAAACGTGGATCGACCTTGATTCAAGATGTGCACAGACCTTCTAGAGCAAATATGCATCGACCTTCATGCTAAAGGTATATGTGCACAGACCTTCCTTTTAGATGAGTATCAACCTTTGATGTGCATCGACCTTGTTCAGCGTTGGTATAGGTGGATGTGCATCGACCTTTGTTCAGCTTCGGTGGATGTCCATCGACCTTAGTTCAGTGAACAGTGACATGCTCGGACCTTGGTCTTTAGGCAAGCGAGATGTGCACCGACCTTGGTCTTGTGCAGGCAAGATGTTGCACCGACCTTGGTCTTCAAGCCTTCATGTGCATTGTACTTATCTGTCAAGAAGTTGACTCATAATTTGATCAGTAGCGTTGACTTGCAGTCAGTTCTTGAACAGTGGCGTTGACCTACGTTGACTTTTTAAGACATATTCATGGATCTTCATTGATTATGGTTATTAATAAAACACTGTATGAAACTCAAGAATCAAGACGTATGAAACTCAAGGAGTAAAAAACGTATGAAACTTGAGGTTCAATGACATGTGAAATTCATGAATCAACAACACATTTGAAATGCCATTTTCAACAGTATAATCAACAATATGTATGACTCATAATTTAAGCATCATTAAAACATATTTAAAGCACAGGGGCATAACAAGTCCAGAGAGTCTGGTACAGTCAACAGTTGGCTTAGGATGTTCTATATTCTTACCATGTTGTTTTCCTTGCATGTTTGAGGACCCTTGATGGAGCGGGCGACGGGGGTCCAGGAAGAGCAGGATGGAGCACCGCCCCCTCCGGTAGCTGTGGCTCCAGGTGTACCAGGATCAGCGGAGCTTCTTGAGCAATCGACCCAGTTTCTGGCATTGGCACAGGGAGAATTGTTTGTTGCCTTGTATTGGGCATGGTTCGTGGAGTTGAGCCGGTATGCGCCATCGGCTGTGGCAGATATAAGGTTTCTATCTTTGCAATTTATCGTCGGCTTGAGGCCAGAAATTTGTCGGATGCTTATGGCAGCTGGGGTGGCCGGCGTGGAGGTGGCATTCCATACGGTGGTAATTTTGGAGGTGTACCTTTTGCATGCCCAGGAGCAGGTTAGTGCGACACAATTCCAGTTGGGTCTTCCTCAGCAATTTCAGAAGTAGCCAGCAGCTTCTTCTTCCCTTGTTCGTGGTCGTCATCAATGGGCCTGGTGGAGGCATAGGTAGGTGGTTAGAAGAGGTGTCGGGTGACGCTAGGAGCTGAGGCGTCAACGGCAGGCGCAACAACAAGCACTTCGGGAGCAGGTGTAGGCCTTAGAGAAGACTATGCAGCAGCCAACTGTTAGGCGACCACAACATGACCTGGCAATGCAACCAAGGTATTGTCCAAGGTGTGGCAGCTTTCATGTTGGGCAGCCATGTCTGGTGGACACAGTGGAGCTGAGGTGTTTCAAGTGCTACTGACCAAGGCACCTGGTTCATGACTGCCCAGAGAGGAGGAGTTGTTATAGGTGTGGCCGGGTTGGGCACGTATCTCATGAGTGCCCCTAGCTGCCACCTCAGCCATGATTGTTCCTTTGTAGCCTCAGTGAGGCATGGGAGGTAGGTGACCGTATTTTGACCCAGGCTGAGGCCTTTGTATATAGAAGGTATGATTATGATTTTTGTTTGGCTTTTTGCCTATTTTTGATGTTTCTCGTGATTTCCTTATGGGTTGTGTATTGGGGCGTGTGTCTAGGGTTCACCATAGACTTTGTGGATCATTCCTAATGTTGGTAGGTGTCGCAGGTACAATCAAGCGGAACTTTTGGCACGTGATTGCCCTGAGGGACTGTCCCAGCAACCGCAGCGACTTTTGGTGTTGCGAGTATGGATCCCCGAGGTTGTGAGATGTGCAACCGGGCTAGTGAGGAGGTGTCTTACCTCATGGTAGGTATAATCTCGAATAGTTTAAATTGTGACTTAGGTGCGTTTTACTTAAATTTTGTTGTTTTCCATTTTATTTATATTTGTATTCATGAATCTTCGTAATGCATGGCGGGAGTTGGAGACGGTCTCTTGTGTGGTGGTAGTGGAGCTACCTACATGAGTTGGATGCTCATTCCCCACCTTGGTATGGCGTGTTGGCGCTGCAGTGAGAGGAGTAGAGTTACCAGTCAGATTACATGTGCTGTGCCGTGTGGCTGGTGTCCTAATTTTTCCAGTGGAGGTCAGACTTGAATCTTCGGTTTGGTGCGTGAACTGCCAGGATAGGTGTGAGAGTCTGTGCTCCAGATCTAAGGTGTTCGAGTTTCACACCTTATCTTCTGGAGTTAGTTGGTGGAGTTGGAGGTTGTTTCATGGCAAGTGCCAGAATCTCTTATTTTAGTGTGATAAACCGTGTAGAGTTGTCCAACGGAAGCATGGTGGGCCCATAACCCATAGGTCCCAGGATCAATAGCAGGAGAGATTCAAGAATATCCCGGTTGTGAGTAGAGTCATGGGGGGTCACTAAGTTAATTGTAAGAAGTTGACTTTCAGTAGTAAGTAGTGTTACTCGTGAAGATGACCTCAATTGTTGTGCCATTATTTAAGGCATCATGCTAAGTAGCATTAACGCGGTTAAGAATTAAAGGCTTCTGAGTCGAGGGCTGTTGAGTAAGGACTATGGTTGCCTAGTTTCTCCCCTTGAATTGTTGTGTGTGGCTTATGGCGGAGCCAATGTGTAATTGAAGCAGTATGTAAGGCGTGGGCAGTTGAATTGGTCATTTTGGAAGCAAGAATGTGCTGCTCAGAAGTGAGGAGTTGTTTGATCGGCTTTGATCAAGGTGGTGTTCTCCAGGTCAGTTCAAATTTCGGTGATGTATGTCCACTGAGAAAATTGCTTCTGGGTCCCAATAGGAATGTTGTAAAGAATCGATGTGGCTGATTGGACCTCTAGCACCCCATCAATTATGTGGATTGGTGCGCTAGGTGTGTGATAGTGATGATAATTGGGGACCGAGTAGAAGCTTAGATGAAGGTTGTTGGAAAAAGGGCTTCGACTGTGACTCCAAACTGGTGTGCTTAAGGTTTGATGCGGTGCGATGACGTGACTAGAATAGTTGATAGGAGGCACTCTTTTGCTTGGAAAGAAGTGCGTAGATACTATAATGGTGTATGTAATGCGTTGTCATCTAGTTTAAGTGGCTTTATGTTGTGCATAAGGTGTGGGTATGTGTTGCTTAGAGTTGAGATGGTGATTTGATCGACCTTGGTCAAAGTGAATTTTCTAGAAATGGAACCAAAGGTGATGGTGCTGAGAATGGGATTACATAAAAATAACCGTGAGGAATCGAAGGAGCTAATTAAGTGTCTAGGCGCCCTCATAATATGCAGATTAGTATGCCAATTGTTCAGCAGGTGTGACGCTCAGAACCAGATTAGGTGTTGCGACAATTATGGATGGAGAACTCTAGTGTGGCAGAACTCGGGAATGTTTAGAGTTCGGTGCATGTTGTAATGCCACTGACCAGATCATTGTGCTAGGATAAGGTGTTCCCTGCTCGGAAGGAGTTGTACGGGGGAGCCTTATGATAAGTGAAAGGTTGCGTAATCTGAGAGGTTTTGCGATGCACGCGGGTGCCGAGAATTGATTGGGGTTGTACAGCAGGCGAGAGTAAATTGTGAAATGGTAATTGTGAATTGTCGATTGTAATGTGGAACAGTCGTTTCCTCGATGTGGGAACCCTAGAAGGATGATGTGAGATTGAGGCCCATGTTTTCGGGAAAGATTCGAGGTAGTGTGCCCAGGATTAGTGAGATTGAAGAGTTCAAGGTTCATGCAGGCGACCTCGTTGTTCTTTTCCCCTCTTGAGAAGTTGTAATTGGCTGGATGGCCAGGGAGGATTAGGAGGGTATTCAGACGATGTGTGGCCCAGGCGTGGAGATAGCAAATGTTTGGGCCGATGGATGTGAGCAAGCATCCAGAGTATTGACTGATGGTTATGTAGAGAAGCAGGAGAGGAGAGTGGTCAAAGGATCTTTGGTTGGCGTGTGACCAGCGGCTGGCGGATGATGTCTACAGCTGATATGTTGTCCCACGAGTATTGGTGGCGACCGGTGATAAGTCGACTTTTGGGATTAGTGTTAACTGGTACGCATCTAAGATGTTCAAGTCTTAAGATGAGTAGCACTGGTTGAGTGGAGCTGACGAAAGAATTATGACTAGCTGTAGTGGCTGTATGAATCTTGCAAGCTGATGAAATGTGATTGTGCTCCTTGTGAGGAGTACTCGACATTTAGTAATCGAGGAAGCCGATGTCTTGAGTGGACTACTGGGGCGTGGATTTCCTAATAATGGATTGGACTTCCGTGTGCGAAGCATGTCAGATGTTGTTCGTACCCTTGAGGTTTCATGGAAGCTGAGGTGATGCTAGACTCGTCTGTCTATGTGTGCCTCGATCAGTCTAAGGATTGGCATGAATTGGCGTGGTAGTACGAGAGTGCTTTATTGGTTGTATTGGTCTGGTAGTGTTCCTCAGATAATGTTGTGTGGAGAGTATGGTGATTGTGTTGTGATCATTAGGTCTTACCCACTGTATGAGTTCTTCCCCGTAAGTTCTGTGTATTATTCCAAATTTTGAGGATGAAATTTCTATAAGGGAGGAGGACTGTAATGCCTTTGGATCTCGGATCATGTTTTCGTGGGTTGCGAATCATGTCCGTATTGGTTTCAAAATTTAATATTGATTTTTTGGACCCCTAAATGGTATTTATGAAAGTTATTTCGGGTCCGTGATGGTGTATTAAGCGGTTTTGCTTCTTCTTGAAATTTTTCTGAGTCAAATTTTTTTTTTGGAAGTTTCATAGTTAATATGAATTTTCAAAATGAAAAGAAAAAATACAATAAACAAAAATAAAAATTAAAACCTATTTTAACCCCCCCCACCTTTCTCCCTCACCTCACTCTCCCGCTCTCTCCCTCTCACCCTCTTGTTTCTCTCCGTCTCTCCCTCCACCTCTCCGACGACCGACGAAGGATGGCGGTGGGTGAGACCAAGGGCAGCATGGGCTACGAGTGGTAGGGACGGACATGAGGAGTAGGAGGCGATGGTGCGGCACGGTGTGCTCCCGAGTTCGGGGTTCGTGTTCGATCAAATGCGGCGTTTCTTGGCGATTCAACGTCCATAGCACATGGTTGCCCCGTGAGAGGTAGGGGGATGGATCCTAACTACTTGTCCCGCATTTTCCCTTGTTTTGGCAGTGACTCAGGCAAGAGAGAGGGGTTTATTGCTTATTCGAGGGTGATAGAGTGCTATGTCAGGATACAGAGGGGGGTGAATGTATCCCCTTCAGAAATAATGCCCAAATTAAAACTCTAAAACTCAGATATGCGGAATAAAAACTAATGAGCTCTGCAAGATGAGATGATAAGATAACACATGATCAAACAGTTGGACTGCAACAATGCAGCCACCTGATCAAACCAGAAATGCAGACAGAACTATGCAACCCAAACACACCTAGCAAAATATAATGCTCAAGGTTACTGCAGATAGGAACAATACAAACAATCCAAGATAACACAACTAACCATGCATGCATAACCTGTGAATGGGAGGTAGGAGGCAAGGAGCAAACGCACAAAACAAACCACTGCACAGTAGATTTTTTAGGTGGTTCGGTCACCAAGACCTACATCCACCCCTCACTCCCAACCGGAGTGAGGCTTCCACTAGCACACGCTAGAAACCTGCAGACTCAGTCTGCGAACAAGGTGTTGCCATACAGCTTGACCAGGGGAACAACCTCCCCTCTTCCTCCCAACCGGAGGGACACCCCAAGTGACTCCCAGCCACTTGGAAACCAGAGACCGAAGTCTCCCTTCCTCCAGACCAGGAGGGAACCCACCAGTGACTCCCAGTCACCAGCAAACCAGAGGTCGAAGACCTCTCTTCCTCCAGACCAGGAGGGACCCCTGGACTTGCAACCCACAAGCCCAGAATCGGAGATCAGATATCCCTTCTCCTGAGACCACAGGAGGAACCCGACCTCAGTCCAGAGGATCGGAAGAACACAGTAAATCAGATCAAATAAAAGGAAAAATAAGAAACGAAAATAACACAGCAAACACAAGCTGTAAATGAAAGAACGTCAGATGTGGCTCCCATGGAGCTGACTGGCCTGGATTTGATCCACGGTCTAGTAGACAGATCTTCAGTAGCTTCTTCCTTCTTCTCCACGAACTCTCTCTCTCTATCTCTCTTTCTTTCCCTTCTGCTCTCCTTTTCTCTCACGCTGTTCTCTCCTTCTTCTCTACAACTCTTTTTCTTCTGCCGGCTCACTCTTCTTCTATTTCTTCCTACTTCTGCTCAAGGCTTCAGTCCTTCTACTTCAATCAGCCTCCTTCAGACAACAGAGTCTTTCTTATATAGCAGCTCGAGCAGGAGCAGAACTGGGCGCGTGTGTTCCACATTTCCCGCCCAAGATATTTGGCCACGTGTCAGCGTCCTGTCAGCCCTCAGATCACGTGCCCTTCATTAGCCTAAATCACCTGCAGACAAAGATAAAAGGAATGTATCTACTTAGTTAGTTCAGGCTTTTAACACGAGTGTATATACTTCAGAAGCAGCAATGAATAAGTGTGTACACTGGGAGAGTGTATAGAGTTGAAGTTCTTCATACGGGCTCAGTGTATGGACTTTCAGTTAAATGCATTAACATACCAAGGGAATGAGTGTATGGACTTAAAGCATCAGTTAACCAAGTGTGTAGAGTGTATACACTTGACTGCGTGCATGACAGACAATGTCTAGACTTGCTATTAACATGCATGAGAACCCAATGTACAGACATGCTGTAGCTTCAGCTGACGACCCCAGTGTATAGACTTGCTGAGGGAGAGACTGTACAGACTTGAAGCAAAGCAAGGCAATCGAGTGTGTAGACTTCACGATGTGCAGACTTGCCAAAGAAACGGCTGTACAGACTTTAGCTCAAGAGCGATGTATAGAGTTTTGAAAGCTTGAACAACGAAGCATGCTGTATAGACTTTGAGTGAGAGTCCTGAACAGTGAATCAATGTGTAGACTTCACTTCAAGCAAGCTACAGCCCAATGTATAGACTTGCCACCAACGCAATGTATAGACTTTGCGAAGCACATGCCAAGGCTGTACAGACTTGCAATGCCATGAAGACAATTGAATAGACTTTGCCTTAGAAACGAGTGTTTAGACTTTGAAGCAAACGCCAGGTAAACGATGTGTAGACTTGGCCAGAAAACGTAGGGAAAGGTATGAGTGTATAGACTTGGTCAAACGTAGGGAAAGGTGAGGAGTGTATAGACTATGCTTCACTTCGAGCAGCCACAGTGATGTATAGACTTAGCCTTTGAGATGTGGCTGTACAGACTTGGAGAGTTGAAGCTAATGTTCAGACTTGATGATATCAAACTGATGTACAGACTTGCAGATGTGAAGCCAATGTATAGACTTTATGATATGAAGCCAATGTACAGACTTGCAGATGCGAAGCCGATGTACAGACTTTAAAGGCTGTGAACAACAAGGCATGCTGTACAGACTTACTCAATCAATCCGATGTATGGACTTGGAATTCCAACAGAAGGATGTATGGACTTTGATAAGAGAATGGCTGTATAGACTTCAGGTGAAGACCAATATATAGACTTCCAATATGAAGACCAATGTACAGACTTCGAATATGAAGACCGATGTATGGACTTCGAATATGAAGACCGATGTATAGACTTCAATTGAGTGCAATGGTTGTACAGACTTGGAAATCTTTGAGCGATGTACAGACTTGGAGTTAATGCATGAAGACCCAGCAATGTGTAGACTTGACAGTGAATGCATGAACAGTGATGTATAGACTTAGACGCAACATGCTATGCAATGTACACACTTGATGTAATGCATGCCGATGTATAGACTTCAGTTGAAGTCAACCGAAGAGTGTATATACTTTATGAATGCATATGCCAAGACCAGTGTACAAACTTGATCAAATGTCTAGACTTTGCATGAACAGTCGATGTGTAGACTTCACATGTAGAGATTTTGAACGTGTGTGCTGGCAGTGTACAGACATTGATAGTCTAGGGGGGTCGACCCATCTAAGAAGGGGGGTCGACCCACTTCAGTCCTGACAATGCTGACAGAGTTTACACTCGAACAAATAATGCATGTGAAAGATTTATGCAGCAGATAACATGACTGAACATATAATGCAATGCTTCATGATCTGATGAACTGACTGAACAGCAAATTAACTGAACATATGAGAGACTGCATTATGATCAGAAAATGACTGAATAACAGCATGATGACTCACATTGGTTAACTCACATCAAAACCAATCATCAAAAGATTAACTCACATCAAAGCCAATCATCAAAATCACAGGGACACAATAATCTCCCCCTTTTTGATGATGGCAACACTACACTATGAGTAATTCTAATGACACAAACTATTCTCCCCCTTTGACTTCATCAAAAAGAAAATAGTTTGAGAAGTTAAAGCAAACCAACATGCAATGATTGAATAAAATTCTCCCTCATCATCATCATCATCATCATCAGAGCCTTATCCCAATTAATTGGGGTCGGCTACATGAATCCTGTTCCGCCAAAGATTTCTATCAAGTGCAATATTCATATTTAAACTCAATGAACTAATGTCCTTCCTAATAACATCGAACCATCTCATTTTAGGTCTTCCTCGAGCTCTTTTACTAGCATCCACTAAGATTTGGTCACATCTTTTAACCGGCGCTGAGTTAGGACGACGAAACACATGTCCAAATCACCTGAGTCTATTTTCTCTCATTTTGCTATCAATTGGAGCTATCCCTAAGTCCTTACGGATGCACTCATTTCCAATCTTATTTTTCTTAGTCTTACCACACATCCATCTCAACATCCTCATCTCTGCTACACACATTTTTTGGATGTGTTCTTTTCGTACTGCCCAACACTCAGTACCATATAACAAAGCAGGTCTCACAGCCGTTCTATAAAACCTCCCTTTGAGTTTCACAGGCATACGACGATCACAAAGGACACCTGATGCACTTCTCCATCTTAACCAGCCTGCCTTAATCCTATGCGTAATGTCATCATAAATATCGAAAGCTACTACTCTTCGGAATGTTATGTCCATCAATTAGAACCATGTCTTCCTGAACCACTCTCTCATTACTAAAATTACAGTGCATAAACTCTGACTTACTCCTACTAATTTTAAAACCTTTAGACTCCAAGGCAAGTCTCCAGCGCTCTAACTTAGCATTTAGAGCATCAATACTCTCATCAATTAAAACAATATCGTCTGCAAATAACATACACCAAGGGATATCCTCATTCAATTGTTTAGTTACTTCATCCATAACTAAGGCAAGGAGATACGGACTTAGTGCAGAACCTTGATGCAAACCTATAGAAACGGGAAATTCACTAGTCTCCCCAACAATAGTTCAAACACTAGTAATAGCACCGTCGTACATATCTTTAATCAAATCAACATATCCTTGAGAGATTTCTTTCTTTCTTAATGTCCACCAAATTAATTCTCTCGGTACTCGATCGTAGGCCTTCTCTAAATCAAGAAAAACTATATACAAATCTTTTCTCATCTCTCTATACTTATCCATTAGCTGCCGCAATAAGAAAATAGCTTCTGTAGTAGATCTATTTGGCATAAAACTAAACTGATTTTCCGATACAGTAGTCATACATCGGAGGCGTTTTTCAATTACTCTTTCCCAAAGTTTCATAGTATGACTCATAAGCTTAATTCCACGATAATTATTACAACTTTGAATATCTCCTTTATTTTTATAGAAAGGAACTACAACACTTTTTCTCAAAACTTCTGGCATTCTCCGTTCCTTTAAAATTTTATTAAAAATTTTAGTTAGCCACTGAATACCAATATCTCCTAGGCCTTTCCATACTTCAATAGGTAAGCCATCTAATCCTAAGGCCTTGCCCACTTTCATTTTCCTTAAAGCATCCTCCACTTCAGACATCTTAATACGCCTGAAATATTGATATTTATCAAATATTGTGGACTCTTGGGTACCTTCTAGAGATAAATCCTTGGCGGAATCTCCATTAAGTAACTTCTGAAAATAGCTATGCCACCTCCCTTTAATCTCAAGATCCTTAGTTAAAACCCTTTGATCTTCACCTTTAATGTACCTAACATGATCTAAATCTCTAGTTTTCCTTTCTCTTAATTTAGCAAGTTTAAATATGTCCTTTTCACCCTCTCGGGTTCCTAATTTATTATATAAATCTTCAAATACCTTTGATTTAGCTTCGCTAACTATTTTCTTAGCTCTCTTTTTAGCGATTTTATAGGCTTCTAGGGTTTGGTCATTTTTGTTAGTTTGCCAAACTTTAAAGCATTCCTTTTTTACTCTAATGGTATTTTAGATTTCCTCACTCCACCACCAAGTCTCTTTGTCTAAATTCTTTTTACCTTTAGATTCGCCTAAGAGTTGTTTTGCAACTCTCGTTATACAATTTGTAACATTATTCCACATTACATTAGTTTCTTGTTCTAAATTCTAAATATTTTCCTTTAATAGATGATTTTTAAATATTTCTAAACTTTTACCTTTTAAATTCCACCATTTAATCTTCGAATAATTATTTATAATGATCTTTCTTTTGAATTTAGGGATAGTGACATCCATTACTAACAACCTATGTTGAGGGGCTAGACTCTCACCAGGAATAACTTTACAATCTTTACATAAGACTCTATCGACCTTCCTAATGAGAAAATAGTCAATTTGACTTATATGTGTTCCACTCTTGTATGTTATTAAGTGTTCGTCCCTCTTCTTAAAGAAGGTATTAGTAATTGCTAGATCATAGGCCACAGCAAAATCAAGAATAGTGTTACCCATATCATTTCTATTGCCAAAACTAAACCCTCCATGAATCCTCTCATAGCCTCTATTATCTATACCCACATGACCATTAAGATCCCCTCCAATAAAGATTCTCTCTTCACTAGGGATATTTTGGATCAAACTATCAATAGCTTCCCAAAATTACTTTTTAATGCTCTCTTCTAATCCTACTTGAGGTGCATATGCACTAATTATATTCAAAATATCCTCACCTAAGATAAGTTTAATTAACATAAGTCTATCCCCCAATCTATTTACTTCCATAACTCTGTCTTTTTAGTTTTTATCTATTATTATAGCAACACCATTTCTAGAGTTATTATTACCCGTATACCAAATTTTATATCCATCAATATCTTTAGCTTTATGTCCTTTCCACCTAGTTTCTTGTAGGTAAGCTATGTTAACCCTTCTGTCCTTCATTAACTTAACTAATTCTAAACCCTTACCTGTTAAAGTTCCTACATTCTAAGTAGCTAGACGGATCCTATGTTTTTGGACTTGCTTCTTTACCCGTGTGCGTCCAACCCCACACGAGAACCCTTGCCTATTTGACACCGCAATCGGGCGCCATTGCGGCGCGTCGCTTACGGGGAACGCCCTAGCTAGCCCTTGCTCACTTGTCATTCCATCCGGGTTCCGATGTAACGCGTCGCTTACGGGGAACGCCCTAGCCAGCCCTTGCTCACTTGTCATTCCATCCGGGTTCCGATGTAACGCGTCGCTTACGGGGAACGCCCTAGCATTAGCACATAATGTATTTGGATCAGAATTCATGTTGGAGATGTGATAAAATTTTACTGCTGGCTGTCGACCTAAAACAAACCCTCCTCTTTTCTCATCCGGGCTTGGGACCGGCCATGGCAGAGTTGAATAAAATTCTCCCTCTTTGGCAAAAATCTCCCCCTTTGATATAATCAATATGAATGCAGATACAGAAGGAGATACCAAAATGCAAGAGCTCCCCCTAAAAATATGAATGCAAGAACACAATTCTCTCCCTTTAAGAGTTTCTATGCAGCATGATGCATATGACATGGAAGCTCCCCCTCAATAAGTGGAATCTTATGAGATGCATAACAAGGAGAGGTTCAGGTCAATGAATCAATGATATTGAGCAGAAGAGTTTCAAGTAGCATATTTTTAAAGAAGCTCCAATCACAAGAAATTCAGTCAGATTTTCAAAGAGATATCAATCTCATAAATCCAAAACATGAGTTTTCAAAGTCTTCCATTATAAGGGCTTATGAATGAACTTTATTGAACAACATGGTTTAAACATGATGTATGCAGAGTTTATCAATAAAATTCTGTATTGATATCTAAAACCATGGTTTAATAAAAATGAACCAAGCCCTCATATTTATCTTGATTAATATCCCTTTCTCTTACACAATCAAATTTAATGACTTCTTTCGGAATTACATGCACTAGTATTGAAATCAAGCAATTATGAAGTCATATGATTTTGTCTAGGGTTGTAGCAATTTGATTTTAGCATCAATATTCAGATATTTCAATTTGTTCAATAATTTTCTTGCTACAAATTTTACGAGCACTCTAGTTCAGTGCACACCTTGTAACTAGAGGATATACCTTGATCAGAGGCCAATATCCCTAAGTACTTAGTGTGACTAACTGTCATGCTATATATGAACATAGATAGCATTTACACATCATGACACACTACAAATCATTTCTTGATGAGTGAGTTGTATTTCTCAGTGTGCATGCCATTGATCTGCCTGATTTTCAATGAATTTTATGCAGAGTTAACTAAGGCACCTCATGACACAGTCCTTTGGACATGGTTTCTCAGTGACCAAAGTCATTGCTCTGACAACACTTTACCCTTTAGACATTTCAGACAAATTCATTTGCTTCAAGTCAATAATAATTTCATGTACTTAACCAATTAAAGCCATGAATTCAATAATGCAGATTTCAGAAGATTTTACAAGACACAGCATGAAATAGATGGTTAAGGTTTATTAAACATGCTTCAGATATTTTTAAGAGATTTTAAAATCAAACTCCATGAACATTAAACTTAAACCACATGAGTTATTTCAGACATTCATAAAAACATATAATAGAAGATTCCTAGTTCAAGTGTTTTCAGATTTATGATCGAGATAGTCCCATTGAAATCTTCATGAAAGACTGATGGAATTCTGAAGCCAAATGATACCAATTGATAGAGAGATTTTGAAGCCCAGTGATTGTTTTTCAGAGTATGATCAAGGTTTGTCAACCAAATGAATAAGAAAGGATATGCAATGAATTTTGACAAATGTATGCATTTGACAACCTATATGCAATGCATTGACTCCCCCTGACAACATGCATTCAGTCAATCCTTTTGGCATTTTCAATGAAATGAAATGCAATGCACTATATGTATGCAAAAACATGCAAAGACTCAACATTGAATGCTATGCAAAGATATGCCATTTACTCCCCCTGAAAACATGTAATGTTTACACTGAAAACTGAACATATGATTCCAAATGATATTGTGACTTGTGCACATTCAGACTGTCCTATCCAGCAAAGTGACCCATGGTACTAGGCGGAGTACTTGGTCTAAAAGAGCACCTCTCACATAGTAAGAACCTCCAGACAGATTTCCCTACCTTTTGGTAGCTTACCATTTGATATACCATTGAGGTCAATCATGATAATTCAACATGGACAGTATGCATGGATCAAATTTCAGCTTATCAGATTTTTCAGAATGCAATAGTCAGATTTCAAACAACATACATATGCAGTTCAGATTTTTAGAAATTGCAAGTTTATTCTCATTTCAATATCTAAACAGCCAATTCATATGAGCATTAAGAGACACGAATGCTCATAGTGTTCAAAAGATGACAGATATGCAAGAACACATCAAACCAGATATGCAATGAGTTTCAAAACAGGAAATGCAGAGAATTTACCTGAAAAGTTCAGAAGGGGTTTTCATTCTTGAGTGCCTTGGATTAATACCCCTTTTTATTCCATTCCAAGGCACACCTGCAAAGCAAAGTTATTTTGCACAAACAGGTACCCAAGAGGTCTTGGGTCCTGAATTGACAATGACATTCGTAGCAGGTTTTCTAAACAATTTTCTAGCTGCTTGGTCATCAGATTTCATCAAGTAGCAATTATTCATTGAATGACCAATTTGTCCACAGTAATGGCATGAATTAGCAGATTTCAAAATCTTCTTATGCACATTACTGTTGTCATGAAGTTCATTGGCAGAGAGAGAGTTCTGTTTACTATAATGATAGTAAGATGCATTAGGTTTCAGATTTGATCTATGCACATTCTTGTTAGCATGAAATCCATGTGCATATGCATGAAACTTTTTGTTGTTGACAGAATTAAAATTTTGTTTACTAAAACCGGCCAGCCAACATTCAGCAGCTCTATGGCCTGGCTTCCCACAGTTATAGCATGAAAAGCTCACAGATTTTCTGGCAGAGAATTTGATAACATGGGGGTTAAAAGAATTCTTCAGAATGTGCCAACA
This sequence comes from Amorphophallus konjac, assembly GCA_022559845.1. Classification (NCBI taxonomy): domain Eukaryota; kingdom Viridiplantae; phylum Streptophyta; class Magnoliopsida; order Alismatales; family Araceae; genus Amorphophallus; species Amorphophallus konjac. The sequence continues at coordinate 243,466,379 of CM040127.1, forward strand.
GTCCTTGACTGTGTGGCCATACTTCCCACATTTGAAGCACTCATTATGCTTGCCTCTAAAAACATTTCTTCCAAAAGCATTTCCATTTGCAGGGAGTTTAACAGTTTTAGAATTGAATTGTCTACCCTGAGCATGCCAGCATTCAATGGCCCTGTGGCCCAATTTGCCACAGTGATAGTATTCAGTTTTCTTTTTGTTCTGAGTAGAGACATGTTTCCTAGCATGCTTTTTGTTGTCTTGTTTCAGAATGAAGCAATTATCCATAATGTGGCCAACCCTACCACAGTAATGACATGAATTCTTATTTTTATGTGCATGTGTATGTGTATTCATGTCAAGCACAGATTGAACTTTCTCAACATATTTAAAATCAGTCTTTTTCTTGGTGGCAGGAAAGTTCGAGTGATGTACAGCATGCATTTTTTCAATGTGATTCACTCCTTTCTTCACATGACTGACCTTTTCCATTTTTCCAGTTTGTTTCTGATTCTTCTGAACATTTGGTTGTTTATTTTCTGAGGTGGTGGCTACATCTGATGCTTTGATAAAAGATGTCATTAGCTTATTTTTGAAAGCCTTTTTATTGACATTGTTGTAGCCTAACCCTTCCTTTTGAGTATTGACCTTAACTCCTAACAACCTGTCCAGATTCTCTTGTCCACTCACAAACTTTGACAGAGATGTTTTCAGATCTTGAATTTCATTTTCTAGTGAGGAAATGTGTAACTCATAACTGGCAATCTCTTGCTCACTGCAATTCATAGCTTCATTCAAAACTTTGTTAGCAGTTTTATATTTCTCAATTTCATTTTCCAGATTGCTCAGTTTATCAGAATCTTCAATGCAAATAGTTTTTCCTCTTTCTAAGGCTAGAAGTCTCTCAGAGATAGTGGAGTTCAGCATTTTTAACTTCTTATTTTCTTCCTTAAGCTTGTCATTCTGAATTAACTCATTTATGAGAGTCTGATCATCTGAGTTAACTCCAAGTTTTCTTTCAGCCTCAAATTCCTTTAATTCTTTTTGCTGTTTCTCCAGATCTTTCTGTAATTCTATATTTACAGATTTTATGGCATTGAATTTTTCAGCAAACAAGTTCTTCTCCTGCTCAAGTTTCTCAAATTTTTCATCATTTTCATTAACAGATTTTCTCAGAGAATCATTTTCAGATTTTAGCTTGTTTAAATCTGAGTTCACACTTTCAAAGTTTTTCAGCAATTTTTTATACTGGTCATGATAGTTAACAAGAGTTTGATTATCATTATCTGACTTGAATTTTTCTTTGAGTTCAGATATCACATTTATATGATCTTGATTCTCAGTTTTCAATAATGAAATTTGTTTCTTCAACATTTGAAAATCAGACATATAGGCATCATGAACATTTTTTAATTCAACACAATTTCTACATGGAGAACTTGAACTAACTGACCCAGTACCCTTCTTCAATTTTTTATACTGTTTTCTTAACAGTTCATGAGATTCAAGTAGCTCAGAATATGCATTTTCCCAATCATCTAAAGTATAGTTTTCAAAGGGATTTACCTCATCATCATCATCATCTTCATCTTGACTGCTGCCTTGATTATTTCTATCAGCCATCATGCAGTTGTCCTCATTTCTTATCTGAGTTCGCTTCAGTATATCCAGAATGTCTTTAGCAGACTTGCAATCATGAAGGCAAGACCATAAGGCTCTGTCAGTAGCTACTTTCATCAGATTAAAGGCTTTCTGATTTTCTCCATTCTTTGATCAGTGTTTGTCGGTCCATTTGGACTTTTTCTTTGGTAGTTCATGAGGACCGTGTGAAATCACTTTCCACAGATCTGGATCAACAGATTTAACATAAGCACGTAAAGCACTGTGCCACTGACTGAAATCAGAACCACTAAAGACGGGTGGATGAGCCATTGAAAACAAATCAGATTAATGCAACAGGAATATTGATGCACTAAAAACAAATTAGCACCGAAGAATGCAAGATCGGATCTGCAGGTCGCTGGACCTTCTAAGCAGGTACCTCTCTGATACCAATTGATAGAGGGCTATGTCCGGATACAGAGGGGGGTGAATGTATCCCCTTCAGAAATAATGCCCAAATTAAAACTCTAAAGCTCAGATATGCCGAATAAAAACTAATGAGCTCTACAAGATGAGATGATAAGATAACACATGATCAAACAGTTGGACTGCAACAATACAGCCACCAGATCAAACCAGAAATGCAGACAGAACTATGCAACCCAAACACACCTAGCAAAATATAATGCTCAAGGTTACTGCAGATAGGAACAATACAAACAATCCAAGATAACACAACTAACCATGCATGCATAACCTGTGAATGGGAGGTAGGAGGCAAGGAGCAAACGCACAAAACAAACCACTGCACAGTAGATTTTTTTAGGTGGTTCGGTCACCAAGACCTACATCCACCCCTCACTCCCAGCCGGAGTGAGGCTTCCACTAGCACACGCTAGAAACCTGCAGACTCAGTCTGCGAACAAGGTGCTGCCACACAGCTTGACCAGGGGAACAACCTCCCCTCTTCCTCCCAACCGGAGAGACACCCCAAGTGACTCCCAACCACTTGGAAACCAGAGACCGAAGTCTCCCTTCCCCCAGACCAGGAGGGAACCCACCAGTGACTCCCAGTCACCAGCAAACCAGAGGTCGAAGACCTCTCTTCCTCCAGACCAGGAGGGACCCCTGGACTTGCAACCCACAAGCCCAGAACTGGAGATCAGATCTCCCTTCTCCTGAGACCACAGGAGGAACCCGACCTCAATCCAGAGGATCGGAAGAACACAGTAAATCAGATCAAATAAAAGGAAAAATAAGAAATGAAAATAACACAGCAAACACAAGTTGTAAATGAAAGAACGTCAGATGTGGCTCCCATAGAGCTGACTGGCCTGGATTTGATCCACGGTCTAGTAGACAGATCTTCAGTAGCTTCTTCCTTCTTCTCCACGAACACTCTCTCTCTCTCTATCTATCTTTCTTTCTCCTCTGCTCTCCTTTTCTCTCACGCTGTTCTCTCCTTCTTCTCTGCAACTCTTTTTCTTCTGCCGGCTCACTCTTCTTCTATTTCTTCCTACTTCTACTCAAGGCTTCAGTCCTTCTACTTCAATCAGCCTCCTTTAGACAATGGAGTCTTTCTTATATAGCAGCTCGAGCAGGAGCAGCACTGGGCGCGTGTGTTCCACATTTCCCACCCAAGATATTTGGCCACGTGTCAACTTCCTGTCAGCCCTCGGATCACGTGCCCTTCATTAGCCTAAATCACCTGCAGACAAAGACAAAAGGAATGTATCTACTTAGTTAGTTCAGGCTTTTAACACGAGTGTATATACTTCAGAAGCAGCAATGAATAAGTGTGTACACTGGGAGAGTGTATAGAGTTGAAGTTCTTCATGCGAGCTCAGTGTATGGACTTTCAGTTAAATGCATTAACATACCAAGGGAATGAGTGTATGGACTTAAAGCATCAGTTAACCAAGTGTGTAGAGTGCATACACTTGACTACGTGCATGACAGACAATGTCTAGACTTGCTATTAACATGCATGAGAACCCAATGTACAGACATGTTGTAGCTTCAGCTGACGACCCCAGTGTATAGACTTCCTGAGGGAGAGACTGTACAGACTTGAAGCAAAGCAAGGCAATCGAGTGTGTAGACTTCACGATGTGCAGACTTTCCAAAGAAACGGCTGTACAGACTTTAGCTCAAGAGCGATGTATAGAGTTTTGAAAGCTTGAACAATGAAGCATGCTATACAGACTTTGAGTGAGAGTCCTGAACAGTGAATCAATGTGTAGACTTCACTTCAAGCAAGCTATAGCCCAATGTATAGACTTGCCACCAACACAATGTATAGACTTTGCGAAGCACATGCCAAGGCTGTACAGACTTGCAATGCCATGAAGACAATTGAATAGACTTTGCCTTAGAAACGAGTGTTTAGACTTTGAAGCAAACGCCAGGTAAACGATGTGTAGACTTGGCCAAAAAACGTAGGGAAAGGTATGAGTGTATAGACTTGGTCAAACGTAGGGAAAGGTGAGGAGTGTATAGACTATGCTTCACTTCGAGTAGCCACAGTGATGTATAGACTAGCCTTTGAGATGTGGCTGTACAGACTTGGAGAGTTGAAGCCAATGTACAGACTTGATGATATCAAACTGATGTACAGACTTGCAGATGCGAAGCCAATGTACAGACTTTATGATATGAAGCCAATGTACAGACTTGCAGATGCGAAGCCGATGTACAGACTTTAAAGGCTGTGAACAACAAGGCATGCTGTACAGACTTAATCAATCCGATGTATGGACTTGGAATTCCAACAGAAGGATGTATGGACTTTGATAAGAGAATCGCTGTATAGACTTCAGGTGAAGACCAATGTATAGACTTCCAATATGAAGACCAATGTACAGACTTCGAATATGAAGACCGATGTATGGACTTCGAATATGAAGACCAATGTATAGACTTCAATTGAGTGCAATGGCTGTACAGACTTGGAAAACTTTGAGCGATATACAGACTTGGAGTTAATGCATGAAGACCCAGCAATGTGTAGACTTGACAGTGAATGCATGAACAGTGATGTATAGACTTAGACGCAACATGCTATGCAATGTACACACTTGATGTAATGCATGCCGATGTACAGACTTCAGTTGAAGTCAACTGAAGAGTATATATACTTTATGAATGCATATGCCAAGACCAGTGTACAAACTTGATCAAATGTCTAGACTTTGCATGAACTGTCGATGTGTAGACTTCACATGTAGAGATTTTGAACGTGTGTGCTGGCAGTGTACAGACATTGATAGTCTAGGGGGGTCGACCCACTTCAGTCCTGACAATGCTGACAGAGTTTACACTTGAACAAATAATGCATGTGAAAGATTTATGCAGCAGATAACATGACTGAACATATAATGCAATGCATCATGATCTGATGAACTGACTGAACAGCAAATTAACTGAACATATGAGAGACTGCATTATGATCAGAAAATGACTAAATAACAGCATGATGACTCACACTGGTTAACTCACATCAAAACCAATCATCAAAAGATTAACTCACATCAAAGCCAATCATCAAAACCATAGGGACACAACAGAGGGAAAATGCATGTTTGGGTCTAGAGCACGATTCGACCTGATTTCGTAGTGATTATTAATTTAAATTACGCTTCAGGGATGGCATTGTACTCAGGAATGATTTTCCCATGTTTCTTGGGGGTTTTCGCACGTATTGGGGGTGAGTTGGGCTTGGGAACAACCCTCTGGATTTTGTTCTGGAAGGGGAATCATGATCAGGAGGGAGCTAAATGGCATGCCGCCTTGCCCACTCTGGGCGGCCAATGGTCTAGCCACCTGGAGGGCTGGACGGTCACTATTGTGGCTGCCGAGGGGCCTCTTGTTTGGGCAGCCAAAGCCCTGGCCACCCAAGTTTTTGGGCGGGAGGGTTGGCCGCCCTGCCCATCATTCTGGGTAGCCTATGGGGTGGCCACCCAGGGTGTTTTTCTAGGTGGCCAAAGCCTTGGCCGGCGGACAGAGGGATGGCTGCCCTAGCCATAGGGGTGGTGGCCACTGGTATGGCCACCCAAGAGGCTTTCTCCAGATGACTGTGTTTCATCTTTCCGCATGATTTAAAGTTTCGGCTTATTCCATACACCCCGTTAGCCAATAGATCAGCCATCCAGTCAAAGGTTCTTGGGTTTTCGTGATGTAAAGCCACCTCGTGACATGTTACACATGTATAGTTATATTAGCATGAACCAGTGGTACTCCGGTGGTTTATACTTCTACAGCGAGTTCTCACTTTCAGTGGCCCTTCCCACTAGTCGTAGGTGACCTGGGCACATAGCTGCCGACCACCTGGGAGTGGTGGAGGCTAGACCTGAGTAGATGGTTTTTAAGCTGATTACCGTAGGGCCCCTTGCCTTTGTAGCCTGAGTCTAACTGGGGGGAAAATCGGATTGAGGACCCGACTTAGAGTAGATAGTCTGTGTGTACACATGTGGTTGGGGGTGTTGGACACACGCTAACAAGTGCGACCCAACTAGTCCTTATTTTATGGTACTATGTACGGTGTCTCAATTTCCACCTGGGGCAAGTAGGGAGACACCTGAGGCTACAGACTAAGTCGTCAGTGGACGCATCCAGGCTTGCTTCTTGTAGGTAGTGCTCCTGTCACTTGAGAGTTGTGACTCAGGTTTCCTATCGACAAGGTTCGGTGTTTTGGCGGCTCGATGTCCCTGTTACTCATAATCGAGACATGGTTTCCTTCCCGTCCTCTCTTTCATATTTACAACCACCCCCTCTACAAGATCCATATTTTTGTCCATACCATCAAAATGCTTATCCACCTTGGCGTCCACTTAGCACTAAAAGGATTTATTACCATCCACCTGGTCATGCCCCTGTCCCCGTATCAAATGTTGCATCCGCTCCGTTACCCTTACAACAACCTTTGCCTCCACCCACTCTACAACAACCCCAAGCCCTTGCTCAAGCTGGTGCCATCACCATTACTGCAATCTCCTAAACCACTTGGTGTTACGATGATGAGCCACCGACTCAACGATTCATATCGGTACACCAACGACCTTTACCATAATCCTCCCCTTTACTTTCCACTCCCCTTAACCCTCTTATAAGCAAACCCTCTCCTATGCCCTCCACATCCATTAAACCTCCACCAAATAACCCTTACATTATAACCCCTCAACATTTCATTACCCCCATCACTAAAACCCCTCTCATTACTCCTAACCCTATAACTTTCACGCCATCACCATCTAAGCCTTCCATTTCTAAGCCAATCACCACTACCATTATTATCTCGATACCAACCCTACCTTTCCAACCTTCTAACCCTTCGTCTACACTGATGCCTGAGCAAGCCCCATCCTCACCATCCTCCAAGCCACCTTCATATTCCGTGCCAGAAGAAGAACCCTCCACTCACAAGCCTATCATTGCCATTACCCATTCGCCAACCCATTCTTTACCCATTGAACCTCCCTTGTCCATTGAACCTTCCATCACCTCCACTCCACAATCTCTTACCCCCAATGAAGCGGGTGTGTACTATTGAAGATGCAATTCAAGTATATTGTTTAAGGATACAATAAACTGAAGAAGAGAGACCCAATGTCAGGTAGACATTTCAAGCTTCGAGATTATATTTACCGAGTGCTGGTCCATGTTCTTATAACGAGCATGATTGAGTCTCCACCTCTGCTAATGTCCATCAAGAAATGGTGCTGGGCAAATCAAAGGCCAGAATAATAAAGGTTAAACTGCTCATTGGAAATGATACTTTTAGAGCTCTCATTACCCCTTGTTCTGTTATGATTCAAATGACAAATCAAGAGAAGTTGTTCTCTATAAACATCATGATGACACTTCTCGTTGCCAAGGAGATGATGAATTCGATGCTCAAGGGGAGGTCAGGGCAATCCTTGCTGGAAGCTCTCGATGCCATGACTACTCTCTCCCAACTTTCATGCAAGGGGCAAGCGCCCATATTACCAAGCATACTCACGAAGAATATTCCAAGAGCCCTAGGCAACATGCCATCTATGAAACTTCTTATGGCAAAGGTCAAACTTCCACGTATTGATGTTGCTCATCTATCAAGGGAGTTATCTCTGAAGAAGCCACTTCATGTCAAGATTCCCCCTCTACAAGTAGAACTCCCAAGTGTTGGGCATGATCATTTGTCAAAAGAATTGCCGTTCATTCTTGAACATTCAAGGGATTCTATGGCCGTTGGAAGTTCATTAAATGAGAGCCAATGGGCACCAATTCCACTAATCGAGTTGGTTGAGCCAATAAAAACAAAAGTCAAGAGATCATGAGGCCATATTAAAGGTCAAGAGGTTGCATTCCAAGAAAATATTTGCCAAAATAAGGAAAAGACATAAATCAAAGTTGAGGGGTGAGAGGTCTCATGCTAAGAGGTCCTCCACTGGTCTGCATTTTTGTTATTCTATTCTGCCATTGCTTTTATTAATTATCAACTTCTTGTTATGGGCCATTCACTGGGTGAGAAGAAAATTGTCCTCTTTATGCTAAAGGCATTTGCATTCATCCTTTTGTCTTGGGTCGCTGGACCCCTATCTCCTTTATCCAGAACCCCCGGATCCTCCACTATTTGATACCTTTTCTTCCTCCAACCATTATCTTCCTCTGGAACCTCTGGACCTTCTTAAAACTAAACTTCCATTTAGTTTTCTTATCTTCCCAGGGCATCGCGTCCCTCATCCTCCTCAATTTGATTCATCTTCCTTTTCTCCGGAGCCTCCGAATTTTTCCATGTAATTTTCAAACCCGCCTCTTCCTTCAAACTTCCAACATCCTTCTCTGGAACCCCCGGACCCATCAATCATCCTCTTCCTCCAAAATCTCTAGATCCTCCTCTCTCTATTTACCAATTCATCCTTTCGACTCCTCCTGATCACGGGCCTGACTCGATTCTTTCCAAGCCATTCACTCTGGGCATCTGTCCCTTCTCTCATTGTTTTAGAAGCTTTAGTCCTCTCTCCACCCATTGATTTCCTTCTTCTTCTATAGATCTTTGATGCAACAACCCAAGATTTGGATATCGAGTCAGACTTGATACCATTCGGATCCTATGCCGCCACCCACAATCTGGGAAGCTCGAAAGGGTTATTTGGGGTGTTGTGTTTATGCATTGAAATTTTGAACAGTAGCAAAAAGTAAATTACAAGACTAATAATTATCTAGCAGAAATAAAATTCAACATTTTTCTATTATATAACTTAATTATAGCGTCTAGTCCTCAAGTATAGTCAACAAGAAAAAAAATGTACACTGCTATGGGGCATACCTCGGCACTAGCAATCTGACTACTAAAGATCCTCTCACGGCGTCGCACCACCTCAAGGAGATGCGCTGCACCTAAAAAAGTAGGGAGTGAGCCTCATCTCATAGGCTCAGTAGGGGTCCCATAGATCCCCACCATAATGAAAGCGATAAGCAATAACAACAGTAACAGTAGCACTGATAACAACAATAACAAGAAAGACACTAGTGGCATAACAACTATAATATTAATAATATCAACGACAGTAATAACAATAAAGCGACAGAACTATGGAGTCTCTATGCTACTCCTACCTTCACAGGGAAAGTCACGACCTCGAGTTGGAGCCGTCGATCTAAGTAAAGTCACAGTCACGCTACCGAGAAATCCTACAAAGTGTCTCATCGTATGAACTGTCCCTATGGATGGAAGCCACTATGGTAACCATGCCACCGTAACACCCTATCTCAGCTATCGGGAGAACCCTGACAACGCTGTCGGGAAAGCCTCAGTCTCGTAGTCGAGAAGTCATGCTAGAGTCACCCGATCAAAACACGCTATCTCAATATTCGGAGAACCATGACTCCCAGTCAGGAAACTAAATTTACGGGTGATTAAAGTACCCTCTTGATAGCACAAGCTAGATGCGTCCACTGGCATATTACACCACACCTACCATCTTGGCCTACCCATCTCTCTCTAAGAGTGAGGCAAAGGAACTGAGTCGGATGCATTTCAGAACGTCTTACATCGTCCACCGACTCACGCTTGCCCAACTCCCTCGAGGAGTGAGACAGAGTCACAACAACACTAGGACTAGTCGAGATAGTACTCGTCAGTACTGGTCCACTGCCCCTAACCACATGTGCACACACAGACGGCCTGCTCCCATCAAGGTCCTATAGCTAGTATTTCCCCTTGACCTAGACTCTAGGTACAATAAAAGGGGTCCTACAGCTATTAGCCTAACCGTCTCTTGGGAACAGCTCTCGACACGGTCGGAATGTGTCAACACTCTGTAAGTGGCACTCTCGGCCTCGGTGTTGGTACGTGCATGACACTCAGTAAGTTGTGCCAGCGGAGTACTGCTCTGAAGAAGGTCTAACTCACGCATGCCTAAATCTACGGAGCGGCACAGCCCAGTACAAGTGAACCACCTAATTAAGTCTGGTAATGGGAACTAGTGGATGCCGACCTTCTAAACTCGCACCGGAATGGTCTTCCTCTATCCCTAATCTATGCGGGGAAAAGACTCCCTACAACACATAAGTCCCACAGAGATGGCCCTTAATAATTACATAGAAATTTTGGATCATATAGAATCATGCGGGCGCCTCATCCGTGAAGCCACGTCAGACACAGACACCTGGGGCATGAAACAATGAAGCACGACATCCTGAGCACTCTAGACCTGGGTGACCAAACCCCTAGCCTCCTAGAGGACTGGGTGGCTAGACCCTTTGCCGCCCACCCTGGGCCAGTCCCTCGGCTGGGCAGCCATCATCCTGGCCACCCAGCCAAGTGGGTGTCTAGGCAGCCAGGGTACCAGGCGGCCAGGGTACTGGCTGCCCAGCAGACCTGGGTGGCCACTCCTTTGGCCGCCTAGTAGGCTGGGTTTCAAGGGGGCATGGCGGCCAGGCCATTGGCCGCCTGCAACTTGGGCGGCCAAGCTCTTGGCCGCCTAGCAGACCTGGGCAGCTAGGCCCCTAGCCGCCCAACTCTAGACTCAGACGGCCACTCATGTGGCGCCTCCTAGTGGGTTCACAGAAATGGTCCGTGTTGTATATCCCTGTGGTTTTGATGATGTCAAACACTATGAGTCATCATGAGTCTGCATGTGCTAATCATGTGTTTAATGATGATGTCATATGTGTCGTTAATGTCATATGTGTTGTTGCTACATTAGTGCATTGGTTAGCATGTTTATATATGGGCATTAGTTTGATGCTCTATATGATCTCATCATGTGAAGAATTGCATATGACTGTATGCTAAAAAGAACAGGTTTCAAAGGTCTCTAAAGCTAAGACAAATAAGCTGAATTCAAGTTAGCAGTGAAGCCAGGGCAATGATACAATCAGTGGAATAAGAGAAGTGATAAAAACTGTTCAGCAAAATTCGGCAGAAGCCTTTGAAATTCTTTCATTCTTTCATGAAGAGGAAGTCGACTTGAGAAGTTTCATAAGTTGACTTGTGGTCTGACAGAACACCCGCTAAAGAAGGAAGTCGATGCATCTAGATTTGGTAAAGTTAACAGGTCCATGCACTTGATGCACTTCATGAACAACAGGTCGAAGCAGAGGTTTCTAGACTAGATGCATCAGCATTCCAAATTACTTGAGTGTCAAGACATGTCGATGCATCTGGACACTGCGTTGATGTAGCATAACACAATGTTGGTTAGACAGGTCGATGTACTCAAGTGTGCATAGGTGCAGCAGATCAAATATTATCTAGTCAAGTCGATGCACTATGACGGTGTGTCGATGCAGCAGTATTAGCCCTTACTTAGGCAGGTCGATGCGTACATCAGCCACATCGATGCAATGAGATGACTACATGATGAAGATAGGTCGATGCTGAAACCTTTTGCCTTGATTCGTCAAAGTGATTCAAGTGATAGATTGCTCATCAGGTCGATGCATCCGTAATTGGTAAAGCCATCTGGTCGATGCATTCATACATGACAAGGTCATGAGGTCGATGCATTCAACCATTCATGGTTATTAGGTCGACGCGTCAGAAGACCCAACTCAGTCTGTCTTCATTTGGATCTAGATCCGTTTGCTAAGTGCAATCCAATAATCAAGCTCATGATCCAAGAAAGGTCAATGTTTCGATGAAGATTCCCAACTGAAGAACTTGACATGTGGCATCTTTCTGGAATCTTTTTCTAACACATGGACGAATGGCGAGAAGTTATTTTGGATAAAGAGAAACTCTAAATTTTATTTCTCTGCTACATATAAATAAGCTGGTTCGTGAAGAAGAAAACAAGAGAGCTGAAGAGATTAGTGTGCGTCAAAGCAGAAAAATAGCTGAAGAGTGAGGGTGACAGAAAAAGGAGCTGAAAAGAGAAGATCGAAGAGAAATAAGTTTGGCGAACATAAAAGAAGAGAAGAAATTGAGAAGAGAGCAGATCTGAAAGAGAAAAAGAGATCGTGAGAGGAAGAAGAAGAAGAAAGAGAGAGAGTGAGTTTGTGAGCTATAGAAAGAGAAGAGAAATAAGAAGAGAGAGTTCTGAGAGGAAGATCATGAGAAGAAGAAGAAGAGAGAGAGAGAGAGAAGCGGCCAAGATCGTGAGAAGAGGATTTGATAAAGACAAGTTCGAGAGTTGCAGCAGTGTTGTTGAAGATCTGTCAAAGACTTCAGTTCCTGGATCAAATCCAGAACTATTTCTGCTCTTAGAAGCTATATTCCCTGAATTCATCATTTGTACTTTTCATTTGTTATTTTTCATTTTCTCAGAATTATCTTGTGTCTTTGCCTTGTGGTGCTTAGTGCACTCAAGGTGTTTGCACACAGTCTACACTATGTGTGGTTTGCTCTGGGTAACCAGGGTGTGGAGGTGTTCCTCCATTGTCCCCTCTGTGGTATCAGAGGAAGGGAGACTTGGGTCTCCGATTTGTGAGTAACTGGGTGTTACTCATGGGGTTCCCTCTGTTGTTTCAAAGGAAGGGAGGTTGGTCCTCCGTTCACTACCTATGGTAGTTGTTCGACCTTGTGGGTCGCAGGGTCAGGTTTGAGGGATTTGTCTCCCTCGGGGTCAAGCTGTTAGCCAGCGGTTGTTGCAGACTAAGTCTGCATTCTTGCTCTTTGCAAGGGAAGCCTCACTCAGATTTGAGTGAGGGGTGGACGTAGGCAGACTTGGTGTCTGACCGAATCACCTAAAAATCCTTCGTGTGCTGTGGTTTGATTGCACTATTGATTCATGCTAGATGTATGCTTAGGGTCAATTCATTTGCATCCGTTCAGCCTGCATACTTTTGAGTACGCTGAGTGTTTGAGAATAATTTTGAATAGGGATCGTGTTTTTAATTCTGCATAATTTTTCTAAAGGGGATCTATTCACCCCCCCCCTCTAGATACCGACCTTGCACCCCAACAAGTGGTATCAGAGCAGGTCTCTGATTCATCAGATCCAACGATCTGCAGAGGATCTTGCTATTCCTGACTCTTGTCACAAACTCTCTGGCTCTCGTACTCTTCTGCTCTTCTTTCCCCTTCTTCTGATCTTCCCTTAATTGCTGAGATACTCTCTTCTGATCTCCCTTCCTTCTCAGATGAGATGCCCGAATTTGAGTGCTTGATCGCCTTTTATACAGGCGAGCATGAGTCTTGAGTCCCACGAGCTTTTCCAATTTTTGGGCGCGTGGAAGACACACTCCTGCCCAATAATTTCACCCAGAAAGCGCACTTCGAAGGTCCACGTGTCAAGAGCTGATGAAGAGTTGATCCACGTGTCAGATCTTGAAGATGAAGTGAAACCACGTGGTTGATTGTTCTTGAAGAGCTGGCCGCCTTGGATCACATATCTGTTTAATTCAATTCTGGGATCACGTGATCACTTAAGTGCTTGATGCTCTCTGCCCTTCAAGTGTTTTATCGAGTCCATGTCAATAAGAGATAAAGCATCTCATCAAACACTTTATCATCATAATCAAATGTAGACCTAGCCAACATCATATCAGTTAGACACTCATGTCAGAAGTGTATTGGATGATGTATATGCTTCGATTCAAACATACAATGCATTGACCTGTGTAAGACATAGGTGGACCTTATATGCATGGAGATGATGGATGAAGACAAGAATTAATGAAGATGCACCGACCATGCTGAAGCACAGATAAACCTGTCGAGCTAAAACATGTAAGGTTGTGCATCGACCTTGCTTTACATAGGGTGTAATGTGCATCGATCTTACTGAGCATGTTGTAACATGTGCATCGACCTGACTTCTACATATGCATCGACCTGACATGCCATAATGCAAATGTGCATTGACCTTAAAGTGCATGACTTTTACATGTGCATCGACCTGACAGACTTATATGCAAACCTGCCCTGACCTAATAGTCCATACTGTAAACAAAGTGCAAAAGGTGCATCGACCTGATAGTCCAATGAAGTGGAAGATGCATCGACCTTATAGAGCACAAAGTCCAATGTGCATCGACCCTTTAGACTAAAATGCATATGTGCGTCGACCTTCTAGACTATGCAACAGGATGAATGCGCATCGACCTTTATATGCAACGGTCTGAATATGCGTTGACCTTGATATGCATCAGACTGAAATGTGCATCGACCTTACCTGACAAAGAGAAGGTATATGCATCGACATTTCAATGCAATTGCTGACTCACAATTGAATAGTAGCGTTGACCTATTGTCACTTCTTAGTGTTGACCTGTTGTCACTTCTTGAACAGTAGCGTTGACCTGTTGTCACTTCAGCTTAACAGGAGTGATTGTCTTTTCATGACTTTTTGAGTCATCTTCAGAACCTGTTCTGACAGAATTCATACTTCTATATATATGATAAGATCATTAATAAATGCATCAAGGTTATATCATCAAGGTTATATATATAATGAGACATAATAGTTGATATCATCAAAACCACATGGACATAACACAAACTAGTGGCCAGGTAGAGGTTTCCAATAGGGAGATAAAGAACATTCTGCATAAGACAGTTAGGTCGGATAGAAAAGACTGGTCCAAGAGACTAGATGATGTATTATGGGCCTATAGAACTACATTTAAAGCTCCCATTAGCATGTCACCTTACCGCCTCATCTTTGAAAAAGCCCGCCGCCTCCCTATAGAGTTAGAGCATAGAGCATATTGGGCCATTAAGTAAGTCAATTTTGATCTCATACAAGTTGGTTCCCAAAGAGCTCTCCAATGAAATGAACTAGAGGAACTGTGTAATGACGCTTATTAGAATTCTAAAATTTATAAAGCCAAAACCAAAGCATTTCATGATAAGTATATTCACATGAAAACTTTTCATGCTAATCAAAAGGTTTGGCTTTTCAATTCAAGGCTACGCTTGTGCCCCGGTAAGTTAAAATCCAGATGGGATGGGCCGTTCATTGTTGTTAAGGCATTTGACCATGGAACTGTTAAAATCTTAAATCCCTAAAATGGTCAAACATTCATTGTTAACGGTCGGAGACTTAAGCCCTACTTGGAAAATGAACAATTTTTGAAAGAATCCATTGCTTTGAGTGATCCGGAGTAAATTCATGGTGAGCTTTCATGTGTATGGCTGAAGATGGAAAACTTAACACTTCTGGGAGGCAACCCAAGGTTTTTTGTTATTTGATGTTTTATTTTAGTGTGTTTTTCAGTGGTTAGGTACGAGCCAAGGTGAGGAAGTTGTCACCACTATCTCAAAGGAGGTTTCACCCCACATATCAGGTTGTTTCTTTCCTTCTCAGCAGTGTTTATTGTTACATTGTTCTGTTATCTTTATTGCTTACATATGCCATTGA
The DNA here is from genome assembly GCA_022559845.1 of Amorphophallus konjac. Taxonomy (NCBI): domain Eukaryota; kingdom Viridiplantae; phylum Streptophyta; class Magnoliopsida; order Alismatales; family Araceae; genus Amorphophallus; species Amorphophallus konjac. Next base: position 243,481,744 of record CM040127.1, read on the forward strand.
GGATAATGTCATTCAAGTTGGGGGGAAGAGAAAAAATTTCATGATGCATATAGTACAACCTATCAAGATGTTCTGCAATGATCATATTGTCTTGCATTGTTGCATGAAAGTGGAAAGATGAAATCCCCAACTAAGTTTTCTTGATTCATGCTTCTATTGAAAGTAATTCTAGAATATAAAAGACTAGGGAGAAAGATGGTGAAAAATTTATTTAATCTAGCCATGAAAAATTGATGTAAGAATCTCTTTAAAGTTCCTTAGCACTAAAAAAAATCACTCTACACACTAATGACATGAGCGGGACAAGCCCTCTGTTATTTTGGGCATAATATCTTATACTTTACACCTCTTGAGGAGGAGATCATTTTGAAAAAGTTTTCTGCCAAATTCTATCAAGTGATATGTTGAATAAGTGCAAATGCACTCTTCGAAAAAAAAGGAAAAAAAAGAAAAAAATAAACACCATGAAAAATATCCCTGATCTTAGTAACCGGGCCTGCTTCTCCTAAGGCAAGAGTTGAGGTTCGCGTCAAACAGTGAAGGGTTGTGCAGCATCATGTGTGTATGAAAAAAAATCACAAAATAGACAAAGAAATAAGGCAGACAAAAAGGCTAGTGTGCTTAATGATCTGAGTTAGGAGGTGCAGAGTTGAAAGATACTTGCTTGGAATAGAAAATGGGGGATATAATTATTTTTGATGTGGATTTAGTATTACACATGCACAAGTACTACTGGGCTTTGGTTTGTATTCTTAAATCATGTACCTAATTTTCAATCTAAGGCTAGTGGGCATTAATGATTCCGGATTCCTAATCTTTAGTTGATTTTATGAAGGAAGAGCTGGATATGGAGGTATGAGCCTTGCAAACTCTTGTTGGTTTTAAATTTTAATTTAATTGTATTGCTAAGGGACTAGCAATGAGTAAGTTGGGGAGTGTGATAAGTGTCATATTTCATATCATAACGAGCATCACATTCATCACTTTTATGTGTTAAATGAGCATAGTTATGCAATTTGGATAAATAACCCCATTCTTACAATTAATTTGAGTCTGCATGAGTTTAACCATCATTTTGAGTCAAAATAACAATGTAAGATGTAGTCAAGAAATTTGCATAACTATCACAAATGCATTTTCAGATTAAGAACATTGATTATTGGAATTTTATAAAATTGTAAGAATTTACGACCAAGCTTAAGGCGTCAATTAAATAGCACTTGTTTGGAAGGGCGCTCATTTGAAGCTCCTCTTTAGAAGAAAAGAATTAGCGGCCAAGGCTTTGTTGCCATTTAGAATGAGCGTCTATTTGGAAGGTCGTCCATTGAAGAATATGTAGCTGTCTGGATGAGCGTCCACTCATCTATACAAAATAGAAAGAAAATGGTTAAAATAAAGAAAAAAGAAACATCGGCTTTTTAGAAAGGCGTCCATTTATGAATAAGTGACCGTTGAAGAAGTCGCCCATTCTTCTTCACGCAAAGTAAGGAAATGATAAAAGAAGGAAATAAATAATCTGCGGTCGTTTGGAAAGTCGCCATTTTTTGAATTAGCAACCATTGCTTTAGATGCCATTTACTGTTTGAATCTGATCGGAACTCTACGAGCTCAAATGAAGTTATCTTTCCAAGTTTGATGCAAGAAGGAGTCTTTTGATGGAAGGGAAGCCTATTTTGAAGCCTCATCAGCAATCACAAGCTTGATCTACAAGGATTTGGCGGTGGGGTTCCTAAAACGCTATAAAAGATCACCCTTGAGAAATCATGGAGGAATCTTAGCCCTTTTCATACCTTTCTGTTGTTCTTTTCATTTTGCATCCTTCATAGAAGTTCTTCGATTTTCAAAGCTCTAGAATTGCCTATTCTTCCTCTTTCTCCAATTCTACTTCGTTTTCAAGTTATAGTCTAATTTTTAAAGTTCAATTTTTATGTTTTCCATACTCGCATTTTTAACTGTTCTTCACACTTTTTCACCTTCTTCTACACGTTTTCTCCCTCTACTATTTTCACCAAAATTCTTCCTCTCTCCCTGATATTCAACTTTCTCTTCTTCCTTGTCTCCTAATTCTTCTCCTTTTAAAAGTTATTTCAGTTCTCCTTTAGCTCTATTTTTATCTTATTTTTCACTGTTCTTCTATCTCTCTCGTAACCTCTCACTTTCTCTGCCTCCTCTATTTCAATGCATGTTTTGATTTTGTTCTTTTTTTCTTCTTCTATCTTCCTCTTCCTTTATTTTCTAATCATCTCCCCTTGGCGGAGGTTCTCTTCTTCGGTGCTCTCAAAGCGGCTTTCATCTCTATGGCGGGGCGATCCACTCAAAGGCTAGGCAAGGAGGAGACGGTGGCGTTCATCATAATCTCTTGGCTCTAGTTCTTCCCTTGTTGCTTTTAATTTGTCATTAGTTATAATTTTCACTTTCATAAATGTTGTAATTTCATTTCATAGCAATAAAAATTTCATTGTTGCAATTGTCACTCTTCTTTCTTTCTCTACTTCATCCAAATTTCTCTTCTTTCACCCTCTAATATTATTTAGGTAGATTTAATTTCAAGCAATTTCAATTCACAAACTTTTTATTTTATTTTCCAAAAACTCACTTAAAACTTGACTTTCACAAATACAAGAGGTTTTCCAACTTGCTTAAAAAAGGATATTCCTCATCGTGGGATCGACTCATATTCACCACTCTGCTTGGATTTAAATTTCTTTTTAGTGAGTGATTGCGGTTAAATATTTTAAAATTGAGCACGACATTATTTTCAACGACGAGTGTTTATGCACATCACCCACCGTGGAGCCCACTGCCCAGCCAGCATCCCTCTCTCTCTCTGTCTCTCATTCTCTCTACTCTCTCTCTCTCTACGGGATGCTCTTCTGTAACTAAAAAAATGAAACAATAGGCAGGACCTCCCATTCGTCTATATCTCTCTCTCCTCCCTCCCTCTCTTTCTCTTTCTCTCTCATTCTATTAGTACAGATAAAAAAATCCCTCTCATCCTCTCTGTTCTCTCTCACGTCTTCTCTTTCTGTCACTGTAGCAAGTTTGAAAAAAAGGAAAGTGAACAAAAAGAAAAGGGAGAAAAAAATATAGAGAATATTTTCTGACAAAAAAGAAGAAGAGTGGTGTAGAAAGAAAAATAAGAGAGAAGTATTTCTTGAAAAAAAAAGGAAGAGGGAATATTTTCAAAAAAAAGAGAGAAAAGACGAAAATCATACGACCCCAATTTTTGTTTCGCATCAGAAAAATTCACATGCACCTTCCACGGAGTGAGCACGACAACTCCTCCCGGTCAAGTGCCTCGCACACGCCGGGAACCCGGACACGCCAGGTTAGTGGAACGTTGCAAAGATGGCTGGAACTGGGGCAGCCGCTATGGGCACTCGCGAGCAACATGACCAATCTGATCACACCTGAAACACTCTAGCTCGGCTTCATCCACGGCACACGGCCCACCCTTGTGAAACATGTCGCATCTCGGACACTGTCCTGGCTGCTCACTCAAACCATGCCGCAGTGGTCGAACCACTAGATGCTGAGTAGTCACCGCAGACACCTACTCCTCCTGCTCCTGGCGCCTCTTTCCAGACCTACTCCTTCAGCACATCCTTGTCATCTGACTGAACCTCGATCCCGAAGGGGAAGAACTCGAACCAGCAGACGGAAGAGATACCAATTCTGACGGCCTCTGGAACTGTTGGGAAACATATTGCTGTCGAAGGGTCCTCAGCCAACCCTCCTCTAAATCCGTTGTAGCCTGGTAAGCTGACTCCAAATGAAAAATTGATTCCCACTCTGTGATCCAACATGACAAGGCTGGACCCTGCAACTGATAACTTGCCAGCAGGACCTTCTCATCCTCGACACACTCCATAGATCGGGACACCCATTCCCTCGCATCAATCCATGGCCTCGCTGCATCAGGATCCGACTGGCCTTCGAACGTCGGTGGCTGAAACTGTAGGAATTCTCGCAAGAGACGTTCACAACCACCATTTGATGAACTACCCTTGCCAGCCTCCTGACCATAATGCTGTTGATTCCTCTGCCACATAAAGAATTGACACATGCCAGCATAAAACTCGGCCTGACCTGGCACACCAGGGCCGCTACCACCGGAGCAAAAGACTCACCACTCGGCTCCTCCCTACTCAGCTCCTCCTGAGTCCCCGTCGGCACTCCTAACAAAGCTCGAACTCACCTCCTCGGCGCCATCTAACCCTTAACACAAGCACGGAAAGCAATAGGGAAAAGGCGAATAAAACAAAACACCCTATGCCAGCTATCGACTATACTGGACTCTCTGGATTCATAATCACTGCATCGTCTCGAATTCTCATGCATTTCCACAACCACGCTCTTATACCAACTATAACGACCCAAGATCCGGATACCGGGAATTACCTGATACCATTCGAATACTGGCCCGCCGCCCACGAGCCGGAGGGCTCAGAAGGGCTAAACGGTTGGTGTGGATATGCATTGAAATTCTAAACAAGCATGAAAAAACTATAGAATTTAGTAATTTAACTAATAGAAATAAAATTAACATTTTATAACAATTAAATAATCTACAGAGTCCAGTGCACAAGTACAATCAACAGGGAAAAGAACATATCCAACACCGAGGGAACACTCGGCCTAGCAAGCTGACAACTAACGAACCTCCGACAGGGAGGCTCCACTCTGGGGAGAACGCCGCACCTAAAAAGCAAGGGGTGAGCCTCATCTCATTGGCTCAGTAGGGGTCCCGCGGGTCCCCACTACAATGAAAGTAGTAAACATGAATGAGGTAGGAGCAATAAGTAAAGAGCAACAACGGTAGCAAAAGAGTAACAATGCCGGTACAACACAACGACAGTGACCGGAACCAGAAGAACAACAGATGAAAGAAACACATACAAACCCTCTACACTACCCCGACTCCCACGGTCGGACAGTCCGTCCTAACCGACGGAACCTCGGACAAGGCCACACGGCCAAAGACAGGCTGAACCAACACCCTCGGGAGAATCTCTCGATCTTGAACTAGAACCAGCAAAAGAACCACGCCCCACACACACACGGGGCCACACCAGCCAGACTATCAGAAGGCCACGCACAGGGGAACAGACCGAGCCACCATCAGAGTAACTACACTGAAGAGAAACCCGCACTGAAACCTCTCAGGTGACAGGAGTACTACTCGACTAACAAAGAGACCGAAAGCGTCCTCCGACGACTTACACCCAGCCTCAAGTGCCTCCCTACTCACCCTCCGGCGAAAACTAAGACACGTTATACTGTACCAAAGAACAAGGACTATCTGGTGTCGTGCTCCTCAGCACGCATCCACTGCCCCCAACCACGTGTGCACACACAGACCATCTGCTCTAGGTCGGTCCTCTAGCCGATCCCCCCTCCCCTGCTAGACTCAGGCTACAAAGGCAAGGGGCCCTCAGGTAACCGACCTACAAATCTCTACATGAGACAAGCCTCCACCACTCCCAGGTGGGTCGGCACACAACATACCCAGTTCAGCTATGTCTAGTGGGTAGAGTCACCAAAGGTTAGAACTCACCGCAACCACGAAAATCACCGGAGTACCATCGGTCCGTACTAGACTACCACAAGGTGGCTCACTAGCACGAGAACCAAGGACCACTATCTAGATAGCTAAACTATGAATGCCGGTCCACGAGAACACTACCTAATGCGGAGGACTAACACACCAGAACCTAGACCCGCAGCTCCTACAAAGACCTCTAGTCGCGATCATAGCCCTCACGCAAGAACACCCTCTGCGATCACAGGACTCTCGCGGGGACAGTCGACACAAGTAGCCCGACACAAGGTGTAGTGCCCCAAAATTTATATAAATAATTTTAGATTATTTATGGAATTTTTTGGAATTTATCAAGAATTTAAAAGGGCTAAATAGATTAATAAATGGATTAATGAATTAATAAGTCATTTATGAGGCCCAATTATGTTAAACAATTAATCTAACCTATTCAATTAAGACCCAAAAGGTTTAAGGACCTAGCCCATTAAGTTTGGCCCATATTCTAGAAGGTTATTTAACCTATTCACGAATTTTAAAGATAAATACTATTTTTATAGAAAATTATATAAATAAAATGAATAAAAGAGTTTTATTAAATTAAAACTCTGCACACGTTGGATGTAACGGTCTATCGGGCGACCGCTACAGTGGTGTAACGCACCTATACATGACCGTTACACCCTGCTGATTCCGTAAGTTGAAGAACTTGCAAAAAGATTGGAACTTTGGGATCCTATCTATAAGAGACATAATTAGGAGAACATGTAAGATTACTAGGGACTCTTAGGGATCAGGTTTTGGTGAACTAAGGACTCTAGAATCGATCTAATCCTCAAACCCTAGTCAAATCCCTATAAATAGAACCTAGTTCTGAACTGAGCGACCCTTACTTTTGGCTCGTGAAGAATCAAGGTGAGATAGAATTTCGGGTAAGTTCTTTGGAACTTTTTATTTCCAAAACTAAGGTCAAACAACTCTCAAAATTTCATGTTAGGAGATCAAGTAACCAAGGAGATAAGGGCTTCTAAAGTTGCTGATTCTGTCATATCAACCCAGGATTCAGAGCAAAGGGCCATTGAAGATCAAGGAAGTAGGACGCCCAAATGAGGTAATTAGAGTTAGATGCTTTAGAACTTTTTGTTCCTCTTAGTATCATCTTCTTAACCTCAAAATTTTACATCATTAGGTCAAGAGGTTGAGGAGTTAGAGCGACGTGAAGTTACTGAAAAATCACAAGAAGAGAAGAACTAGGGCGACCCTTGAAGACTCAAATTAGAAGTTTAAAGCCCAGTTAAGAGGTAGGTCATCTCATGAACAATAAAAAGATCTCGTTAAGGATAAAAGCCCTATGATTTAACTTGATTTCATGCATTATAGAATAGGAATTTCATGTTTTAGTAAGTTCATGTTTACATGTATACCTTTAGCCTAACCAAAGATAAAAGATATCATCTTGATCATTCACTGCGACCTATGCATGTATCTGGCCTTTACTTCGTTTATCATGACTAGACTAGTTAGTGTTCATGATTCTTCTTACATGGACATAGTTCCTTATCTTTACTATCAGCAGAAGCTCTGACGGATTAGGGTAGGACCGTCACATGACTGTAACGGCCTTACGATAAGCCGTCACACAATCTGTTGTGTTTAAATTATTCTGTTGTCTCTGACGCACCATAGCAGGAGCGTTACAATACTGTAACGGCTCCTCGACAAACCATCACACGGACTGTAACACGCCTATGCTTGACCGTTAGAACACTGTTTTCTGTCAACTCGAGACGGAATGGAAATTAGTCAAGTCTATTTATAAATAAGCCTAGTTATCTAAGTTTTGACCTGATATCATGACTTTGAGTTTATGATAGGAATTGCATGATTACAAGCATTTTAAGTTTTTTTGAGTTATGTTAATTTCATTGGCTAAACTCTAATAGTTGTACTTAAAGTATGATTTCAAATGATGTATTGACGGAGTTTCACATCGTTTCACAGTCTTTCCTACGTATAGAGTCATTTTCTTTAAGTACATGGCATATATTCCGGTATATGGCCATTAGTTTACACTTTGCACTATAGGAACATATTCTTGAACATGAGGACCTCTCTATTAGATATTCCTTCCAATGGACTAGGAAATCTTATTTCAAGGCCTCCGTAATTCTCTACGAGCCTGGGATTCCCACTAGGACGTCGAGTTGGTTGTACCATGAAAGCCCAATCATTAGAAAACACTATCGATGGTTTCTAGTTTTTGGAGATGTAACGGATCAATGTTGGACTGTCAGGCTCATCTAACGGCCCAATGAGTGACCGTCACTTTGTACTGAGTCCAATTTCTTTGTTTCGGGATTCAGATCATTGTAACGGCCCGATATTGGACTGCCATGTTATGTAACGGCCCAGTATAAGACCGTCACAGTTCTTGAGTACATTAACCCAAGGTTTGACCAAAGAGTTAATATTCTAAAGTTCCTAGATGGATTATTGATGGTCTAGGACTTGTCATATTGTCTAAAGAAACTTAATTTAAATTATGAAAGTTAAGGAATGTACTGTTATGCTGTCGAATTATTTCTATGAGCATAACCTTGTTTTAAGTCATACTTGACCTCACATTTCTTCATTGAAGCATTCATTCAATTGAATTATTGTTATCATGAACTTATTAGAATTGTACATTCTTGGCCATATTTTATTACTTGAAACGTGGAAGTAGCTTGATTTATACTTGAAGATACGATCAAGCACTGATTGTGTTCAAGGGCTCTATGCTAGTCCTGTCACGCCCCGACGCGGAATATCGAGGCACGACAGGGGAGAAAACCCCTCACTCAATCAAGACTAGAAATTCTAATTACATCACTTGATATAAAAATCTCCAGTATAAAATTTTAATTTTTACAACTCTTCCAAAATTTTAAGGACAACACTTACTCTCAAGCAAATTACAAGAATAAAATAACTCTCAATTCTATATTGAGAAACAGGGTCTACTATGTCATCTTGGTACACTCCAACACTCTTGCCCATGCTTGCTAGCTATCCTCGAGACAACCTGAAAAATATTAATTGACACTGAATGAGCATAAAGCTCAGTAGGAATTACATCTCAAGATTTAACAGGCTTTAAGTGGTTTACAAGTTCAATTAATGTCAGTAAAACTATGCATGTAGATGAGTAGATATCAAGGATTGTAAAAATCGACAAGAGCAGTGAAGGAATAACAAGTGAGAGTATAAGGATTCCAACTTCAATGCAGTAATAGAAAGAGATTCAAGCAAGTAATAACTGGAATTAACGAAATCTTTCCAAGAGAGTAAGAACTCATGTCAAGCAAGTAATAGAAAGTAATATAAATTCAAGTATGTAAAATTGGAATTGGTTATTTATCAATTTCATTCAAGCAAAACTTTACCCTTCTGCGGGTCTCAAGTCAAATCAATCAAGTAATATCATGAGAATGAGTGGAATGTCTAAAGCCTAGCAAGCAAGTACTCCGGTGCAATGCCAAACACTGTGGTCAATAAACTCCCATGGGCACAAGTACCTTCGGGTGCTCTCCCCAGGACCAGACCGGGCCCTATATGCACAGCATTTATCATGTTTGTTGACATCCACTCTTATTTATAGCCAATATGAAATTTCAAGGTTTGACCAGTATGATATATAAGGTGGAATTATGGAATGGAGTCCAAGGGCGCATTGATGTGTAGGGATGAACTAGGAGTGGAAACTAGTAACGTTAGATATACGGAAAAAAACTAGATAAAAGAGGTGCCTTATGGGCCACCTGATAATTTTAGAAACGACACCCTCATTGTGGGATGCCCTTCCTGGGAACTATACAAGGTTTAGAGGACCCTGTCAGGAGTTAAATATCACCTCTCGGGCTGCCATCTATCAGTGGAGATGGCAAAAGCGAAAGCCTAACGATCAGGTTAACGCAATGAGCCAGCTGTAGTTCATCGTGTCAACCTGGCAGTTCATCGCGTCAACCCTGCGAACAGGCAGGGTCGACTCATCAGTTCATCGCGTCAACGCGATGAACTGGCAGGGTTGACTCATCAGTTCATTTTCAGTTGACAGGGTCGAGTTCATTTTCAGCTGACAGGGTCGACTCATCAGTTCATCGCGTCAACGCGATGAACTGGCAGGGTCGACTCATCAGTTCATTTTAAGTTGACAGGGTCGACTCATCAGTTCATTTTCAGTTGACAAGGTCGACTCATCAGTTCATCGCGTCAACGCGATGAACTGGTAGGGTCGACTCATCAGTTCATTTTCAGTTGACAGGGTCGACTCATCAGTTCATCGCGTCAACGCGATGAACTGGCAGGGTCGACTCATCAGTTCATTTTCAGTTGACAGGGTCGACTCATCAGTTCATTTTCAGTTGACAGGGTCGACTCATCAGTTCATCGCGTCAACGCGATGAACTGGCAGGGTCGACTCATCAGTTCATTTTCAGTTGAAAGGGTCGACTCATCAGTTCATCACGTCAACGCGATGAACTGGCAGGGTCGACTCATTAGTTCATTTTCAGTTGACAGGGTCGACTCATCAGTTCATCGCGTCAACGCGATGAACTGGCAAGGTCGAGTCATCAGTTCATCGCGTCAACCCTGCGAACAGGCAGGGTCGACCGTGTCAACAGGCAGGGTTGATACTTTCTTTTGTTCCCCAGTTTTCATACCCTTCCAATCCTCCTTTCACTCTGAGTTCTTCACAAAAGTTCTTCTTCTCTTGTAGATATAGATTTTCTTCTTCTACCACATCCTCCAATTCTTCTTAGTTTTTAAGTTATAATTAATTTTCTACGGTTCTATTTTTTACTCAGTAACTGTTCACCTGCGCCTATAGATCTCATTTTTTTCACATTTTTCACCTTCTTCCTCTCATTTTCTCTCTCTGCACTCTTCATAAAACTTCTTCCTAACCTTACAATCTATGACTTTCTCTTCTTTCACATATTCTCATTCTCTCTAGATTTTTTATTATTCTCTTTCTTAGAACCCCCTATTTTCAATATCATTTCATTATGCTTTCAACTTGGTCTTTTTCCACTTGGCCTCTTTCAACTTGGTCTTTTTCCACATTTTTCATCCTCTTGACTATAATTTCTTCTTTCACTATTTTCAGGCTTTAGTTTCTCTCATATAACATCTTTAACATGGTGGTTTTAGTTTCACAGAAATTGACATAATGACAGGCCCTTTACTAAAGCATGAACTATATCAAATATAGATATTAGCTAATACATGCTAATCGTCCTAGATTTAAGCTAACACATGCTAATTATTCTAGGTATGGGACTAATACTTGCTAATACTTGCTAATTATTCTGGGTATAAGGCTAATACATGCTAATTATCTTAGGTATAAAGCTAATACATGTTAATCATCTCAAGTATGAAGCTAATGCATACTAATCGGCTTAGGTATAAAGCTAATACATGCTAATCATCTCAAGTATGAAGCTAATGCATGCTAATCATCCTAGATTTAAGCCAACACATGTTAATCATTCTAGATATGAGACTAATACTTGCTAATTATTCTGGGTATAAAGTTAATACATGCTAATTATCTTAGGTATGAAGCTAAGGCATACTAATCATCCTAGATTTAAGCCAACACATGCTTTATAAACACTAAATATCGCATGGAAATGAGCCTAAGACTAAATGCCTAGACTAATCATCCTAGATTAGCTATTAGTTTAGTTAAAAGTTGAGAACACCTACCTGTTGGAAGATCGTAGTAGCAGAACCCTTCCCTGCAAAGCTTTGCCCCAACCTTAGCTAGCCTAGAATGGGGGTAGCAAAGGGGTATATTTATAGGGTCTGTCATGAACGAATGGGAGACAAGATCTGAAATAATGAGACTTTACAGCTTGTACAGGCTGTTGGGGATAAGGGAATTGAAAGGTTGTCTGGTGGATTGTAGCTCCTATGAGAGGGTGGTTTATTTATTTTAAACTTCTCACTTAACTTTCATGATTTTTATCTTTAAAATTTGATGGAGTTAGTTAATGAAATTTCATGGATAAGATCCTTATATTTTTCTCTATTTTTACATATAATTGTTTTTGAAATTTTCTTTTTAAATAAAAAGTGATACTATTCATGGCACTATTCACGTATGAAAAGGACAGATGCCAACGTAGGTTTGTCTAATTGCTAGCCTATCGTATATAATTATTTGGCACAAAAAGTAAATTGTGGATACTAGATTTGAACCCTAGTCATTGGGTTGAAAGGGAAGTTACTTAACCAACTACACTAGAAAGCCACACTTGTTAAGTGAATAATCTTTACATATGATAACTTTGTGTTCCCACTTCTTACATAATACCATATAATTATTTGGCAAAAACGTAAATGGTGGAGGGTAGGATTTGAACCCTTGTCATTGAGTTGAAAGGCAAGTTACTTAACCAACTACACTGGGAAGCCACTTTATTAAGTGAATAATCTTTACATATGATAGATCCGTGTTCCAACTTCTTACTTAAGATTCCTATAGAGTTTATCTAATATTTTTTTTCTTATTTGGGAAATATTATTAATAATTTTTTTAATCATTTTTTATACGGGGTGCTACAAGTCCCCTCGACTGATTGTCGGAAACATACTATTATAAACCATGGGGTATGATGCTACTGGCGTCACATTGCGCTGGGAGTACTTTCTTTATAAATAAGTAAAAATCCACGAGCACGACTGATACTTGTACATGACTTTCTTGCTTGTTACATGATATTCCACAGAAATTCACCAAATACTTGCTCCTAAGCAAAAGATGTTTGGATGATGACTACGTGGTATTGCTAGTACATTCTCGTTACACTCTTGTTCATGAAAGGCCATATCATGTTCTTGTGACATTCTTGCTAGTTCTTACTTGTTCATTCTATCATCTCTGTTATTTTGGTTATTCACATGATTGATCGTATTTCGCATGATTTTACCTTATTCTTCTAGACCTAAAAAGTTAATCACTTTAATAATGCTAATCATGTTGATGTGAAGATACCTACTGGGAAAGTGTGCTCATTACTTATTTCCAATCTTTTTAAGGAGATGGAAGTGAGTCGGGTTCAGATTCGGAGTATTCAAGTAGCGGATCCGAGAGTGAATGAAGAATGAGCGAAGACTTAGGAAGTCTATATTGTTTAGATTGAGTCTATGTAATTTTTCTTATTCTTGAGTCTAGTACGAGAAAGAAAGTTGAATTGGTGGTTGTATTTGAATATTGATTGATAATGAAATAAAAGTTGGAGTTTGACTAAATTATTGTGCAAATTGCCTTCTTATGCGTGGTTGTCTTGCGCTCTGATCGTTCTTGCTTGCAAGAGGCTTACCATGCCGGCTGTTCGCGTTCCTTGAGCGAGTCTTCCGCTGTAATAAAGGCTCGGGGCGTGACAGTTAAGTTGGTATCAGAGCCTAAGTCTCAGGATTTAGGGAGAAGAATCATGTCATAGGATAAGTCCAAGATTTAAGGACCCCTACCTGTGAACTAAGGAAGAAATTTCCATACCCATGTCAGAATTGGGTAGAGCCCAGGATGTGATAATTAATTAGCTTTAAGATTGATTTTCTTCCAATTCCACGATAAATAACAAGTTGTTATATTTCTCTCAGGTACCTTATTTTACAAATGGCTCATCGCGTAGATTGGAATGGCATGCAACAAACTCTTGCTGGCCTCACTCAGGCATTGCAAACTATGGCCCAGGCAGGCGCAGGGGCAAGGGCTGGCGACTTACATCACAATTTCTAGAGTTTAAACCCTCTGCGTTTCTATGGTTCTTCTCATCCGGACGAAGTAGAAAACTGGATTGATGAGATGAACCGTATATTTGACGTCATCTAGTGCACCGATCAAGAGAAGGTGCGTCTTGCAACTTTCCAACTCAACAAGGATGCCCGTACATGGTGGAAGTCGGTTCCGACACCTCCGGCCGATGCACCTCATACGTGGGATGGTTTTCTCACTTTATTCCGTGCTAAGTACTTCTCTGAGCATGTGAAAGAAAGAAAGGCTATGGAGTTCGCCTCTCTTCAACAAGGAATGATGACAATGGCAGAATATGAATTACAATTCTCAAGGCTAGTACCTTATGCACCGCATCTAATCAGTACCGATCTATTGAAGGTAAATCGATTTATGGACGGGCTACGACCCGATTTCAATCAGTAGCTCGGGACCCAAAACATCCGTACTTATGAGGAGATGGTTCAGCGAGCATACTTATGTGAAAGGACCTTAGAAAAGGTCAAAAAATTGAAAGGAAAAGGAGAAGAGTCCAGCCGACAATCTAATCGGCGTTATAAGAAAGAAAAGTTCAGTATCACGGAGCCTCACAAAAGCCGTGATAGTAAGAAGCGATCCAGGAGCGGGAACGGTGGAAGTTCCCAGAAGAATAAGAATATTAAGGAGGAGGAACAAGTCGTCACGGCTTGCACTTTTTGTGAAAAGTTCGGCCATTTGGATGAAGAGTGTTGGAAGCGTCTTGGCGCTTGTTTACGCTGTGGAAGCAGGGAGCATCGCATGCCGGATTGCCCCCTTATGAAGGACCAATCATCTGGTGGTGGACGCAGGAGGCATGCTCGCCTCAATGCCATTCTAGAAGAAGAGGAAGCACCCAGGGATGATGGACTTATGGAAGGTACTCTTCAAATTTGTTCTCGTCCTACATTTGTGCTATTTGATACTGGTGCCTCTCATTCTTTTATCTCCACTACTTTTGCAAAAACATTACCAATTACATCAGTTCCCTTACCTTCAGATCTTACTATTACCACACCCTTAGGTTCTGGAACAAAGCTTACCGACTATTATCCTGATAGCGAAGTGATAGTAGAAGGTCATAATCTCCCCGCAAACTTAGTATGCCTTGACATGAAAGGTTATGATGCCATTTTAGGGGTAGATTGGCTTGTAGACCATGATGCTTATATCAATTACAGAAACATGATTATATCCTTCCGAAAACTTGGTCTTCCAAGATTCTCTTTCCTTGGCATTAAATACAAGAAACACCCCACTATCATATCCTCTCTTCATGCTTGCAAACTTATCTCACAAGGATGTGAAGCTTTTCTTGCTTCTGTCATTGTTATGGAGTCCAAGGAAATCATTCTAGTAGACATCCCTATTGTAAATGAGTTCCCAGATGTGTTTCCACCCGAATTACCCAGTTTACCACCTGAAAGGGAAGTAAACTTCACTATTGAACTCATTCCAAGAGCAACACCTATTTCTATAGCCCCTTACAGGATATCTCCCATAGAACTCAAGGAACTAAAGAGGTAATTGCAGGAACTACTAGACAAGGGTTTTATTAGACCTAGCACATCCCCTTGGGGTGCGCCAGTTCTTTTGTCAAGAAGAAGGATGGCTCTCTCAGGCTATGCATCGACTACCGATGACTGAATCAACTTACAATAAAAATAAGTATCCATTGCCGCGTATTGATGAGCTCTTCGATAAACTTTCGGGAGTAGAGTATTTCTTCAAGATTGACCTCAGATCAGGTTATCATCAGCTTAGAATTAAAGAAGAAGACATCTATAAATCGGCTTTTCGGAGTCGTTATGGCCACTATGAATTCGTGGTAATGCCATTCGGGTTAACTAATGCCCCAGCAGCATTTATGCAACTTATGAACAATGTTTTCCAACCACATCTCGACCAGTTCATCATTGTCTTCATTGATGACATCTTGATATACTCCAAGACAAAAGAGGAACATGAAGAACATCTGAGGATAGCTCTGTAAACACTTAGAGAACATAAACTTTATGCAAAGCTTAACAAATGTGAATTCTGGCTCAAGGAAGTTTCATTCTTAGGCCACATTATTTCCAAGGAAGGTATCGCTGTGGATCCTTCGAAAGTGGAAGCTGTCAAAAATCGGAGCTGGCCAACGACTGTATCAGAAGTACGCAGCTTTCTGGGTTTAGCTGGTTACTATAGGAGGTTCATTAAAGACTTCTCAAAGATTACAGTTCCTTTAACAAGACTCGCAAGAAAAGAAAATCCTTTTGTTTGGTCCAAGGAATGTGAAAAGAGTTTTCAAACTCTTAAGAACTATCTTACTACAGCTCCTATTCTATCACTACCAGTGGAAGGTGGTGGATTCGAAGTATATACGGATGCGTCTGGTATTGGCTTATGATGTGTCCTCATGCAGAATGAAAAGGTAATCTGTTATTCTTCAAAACAATTAAAACGTCACGAGAAAAATTACCCCGTGCATGATTTAGAATTGGCAGCAGTTATTTTCGCCTTAAAAATTTGGTGTCATTATCTCTATGGAGACAAGTTCACGGTCTACTCGGACCACAAAAACTTGAAATACTTATTCTCTCAAAAAGAGCTAAATATGAGGCAGAGGAGATGGTTAGAATATCTCAAAGACTTTGATTTTGCTATTCAATATCATCCTGGCAAGGCGAATGTTGTAGCAGATGCACTCAGCAAAAAATCAATGGGAATGCTATCAAGTCTTATGATTAGTATGACTAATCTTATTCCTCAATTTGCTCAGTTGAATCAGGATATTGACAGGAAGGAAGAAGATTGTTTCATAGCTAATATCCTAGCTCAACCTACATTGATAGAGGATCTGGTCAAGCTGCAAAATGATGATCCCGCATTACTAGAGATTAAAGCGAACATAGATTAAAGGCCGGATTTCTCTGTTTCTAATGACGAAGATTGCTATTCAAGGTCCGAGTGTGTGTACCAGATCACGAGGATACGAAGAAACTGATCCTAGAAGAAGCACATAATTCCAAGTACACAATTCATCCAGGAGGTACAAAAATGTATCAAGATCTTAAAAGAAACTTCTGGTGGCCCAATATGAAGAGAGAAATAGCTAATTTCGTGTCCCGTTGCCTCACCTGCCAACAAGTAAAAGCAGAGTATTTTAGGCCCACAGGTAAATTACATCCTTTGAATATTCCCGAATGGAAATAGAAAAGTATAGAGATGGATTTCATTATGGGTTTACCTAAGACCAGAGGAGGACACGATGGTATATGGGTAATCATAGACCGCTTGACTAAATCTGCACATTTTCTACCTATAAAAAGTCGATGGTCTGTGGATATTCTAGCAACATTATACATAAAAGAAATTGTTAAATTACATGGTGTCCCTATTACTATTGTATCTGATAGAGATCCTCGATTTACATCGTAGTTCTGGAAGGGTCTACAACATTCACTAGGGACTAGATTGAACTTTAGCACAGCCTTTCATCCACAAACTGATGGCCAAACTGAAAGGACAAATCAGGTAGTATAAGATATGCTCAGGGCTTGTGCTATGGACTTTGGAGGAAGTTGGCATGATCACTTGCCTCTGGTAGAATTTGCATATAACAATAGTTATCAAGCCAGCATACAGATGGCGCCCTTTGAAGCTTTGTATGGAAAAAGCTGTAGATCACCAATATGTTAGAGTGAGACGGGGGAAAAGTAATTTCTAGGCCCCGACATTATTAGGGATTCTACAGAGAAAATTAAGCTCATACGAGAAAGACTACATATGGCCAAGATAGGCAAAAGTCTTATGCTGATAATCGAAGGCACGACTTGGAGTTTCAGGATGGAGATCATGTATATCTGAAAGTTTCTCCGGGTCGCGGTATTCGAAGATTTGGCATCAAAGATAAGCTAACTCCAAAGTTCATTGGCCCATTTGAAATTCTCGAAAGGGTCGGTGAAGTGGCTTATAGACTGGCTTTACCTCCACAATTAGCAGGAGTTCACGACGTATTTCACGTCTCTATGCTGAAAAAGTATGTATATGATCCTGACCATGTTATCACCTATGATAATTTGAAAATTCAGAAGGACATGACGTACGAGCAAACACCAATAAAGATTCTGGAACGAGAAGTGTGTCAACTAAGGAATAAAGTTATTCCTATGGTCAAGATTCAATGGAAGAAAACATGGCCATATGAAGCAATATGGGAAACCGAAGAAGCTATGAGGAAAAGATTCCCAGAATTATTTAATTGTAAGTACACTCTCCATAATCCATGTATTAAATTTGGAGACCAAATTCTTCTAAGTAGGGGAGGGTGTAGTGCCCCAAAATTTATATAAATAATTTCTGGATTATTTATGAAAATTTCTAGAATTTATCAGGAATTTATAAGGGCTAAATAGATTAATAAATAGATTAATGAATTAATAAGTCATTTATGAGGCCCAATTATGTTAAACAATTAATCTAACCTATTCAATTAAGACCCAAAAGGTTTAAGGACCTAACCCATTAAGTTTGGCCCATATTCTAGAAGGTTATTTAGTCTATTCACGAATTTTAAAGATAAATACTATTTTTAAAGAAAATTATATAAATAAAATGAATAAAATAATTTTATTAAATTGAAACTCTGCACACGTTGGATGTAACAGTCTATCGGGCGACCGCTACAGTGGTGTAACGCACCTATACACGACCGTTACACCCTGTTGATTCCGTAAGTTGAAGAACTTGTAAAAAGATTGGAACTTTGGGATCCTATCTACAAGAGACCTAATTAGGAGAACATGTAAGATTACTAGGGACTCTTAGGGATCAGGTTTTGGTGAGCTAAGGTCTCTAGAATCGATCTAATCCTCAAACTCTAGCCAAATCCCTATAAATAGAACCCAGTTCTGAACTGAGCGACCCTTACTTTTGGCTCGTGAAGAATCAAGGTAAGGAGATAGAATTTCGGATAAGTTCTTCGGAACTTTTTATTTCCAAAACTAAGGTCTAACAACTCTCAAAATTTCATGTTAGGAGATCAAGTAACCAAGGAGATAAGGGCTTCTAAAGTTGCTGATTCTGTCATAGAAACCCAGGATTTAGAGCAAAGGGCCACTGAAGATCAAGGAATTAGGACGCCCAAACGAGGTAATTAGAGTTAGATGCTTTAGAACTTTTTGTTCCTCTTAGTATCATCTTCTTAACCTCAAAATTTCACGTCCTTAGGTCAAGAGGTTTAGGAGTTAGAGCGACGTGAAGTTGCTGAAAAATCACAGGAAGAGAAGAACTAGGGCGACCCTTGAAGACTCAAATTAGAAGTTTAAAGCCCAGTTAAGAGGTATGTCATCTCATGAACAGTAAAAAGATCTCGTTAGGGATAAAAGCCCTCTGATTTAACTTGATTTCATGCATTATAGAATAGGAATTTCATGTTTTAGTAAGTTCATGTTTACATGCATACCTTTAGCCTAACCAAAGATAAAAGATATCATCTTGATCATTCACTGCGACCTATGCATGTATCTGGCCTTTACGTCATTTATCATGACTAGACTAGTTAGTGTTTATGATTCTTCTTGCATGGACATAGTTCATTATCTTTACTATCAGCAGAAGCTCTGGCGGATTAAGGTAGGACCGTCACATGACTGTAACGGCCTTACGATAAGCCATCACACTCTCTGTTGTGTTTAAATTGTTCTGTTGTCTTTGACCCACCATAGCAGGAGCGTTACAATACTGTAACGGCCCCTTGACAAACCGTCACAAGGACTGTAACACGCCTATGCTAGACCGTTAGAACACTGTTTTCTGTCAACTCGAGACGGAATGGAAATTAGTCAAGTCTATTTATAAATAAGCCTAGTTATCTAAGTTTTGACCTGATATCATGACTTTGAGTTTATGATAGGAATTGTATGATTACAAGCATTTTAAGTTATTTTAAGTTATGTTAATTTCATTGGCTAAACTCTAATAGTTTGTACTTAAAGTATGATTTCAAATGATG
Source organism: Amorphophallus konjac (assembly GCA_022559845.1). Lineage (NCBI taxonomy): Eukaryota > Viridiplantae > Streptophyta > Magnoliopsida > Alismatales > Araceae > Amorphophallus > Amorphophallus konjac. Next base: position 243,501,082 of record CM040127.1, read on the forward strand.
TATTGACGGAGTTTCACATCGTTTCATAGTCTTTCCTACGTATAGAGTCATTTTCTTTAAGTACATGGCATATATTCCGGTATATGGCCATTAGTTTACACTTTGCACTATAGGAACATATTCTTGAACATGAGGACCTCTCTATTAGATATTCCTTCCAATGGACTAGGAAATCTTGTTTCAAGGCCTCCGTAATTCTCTATGAGCCTGGGATTCTCACTAGGATGCCGAGTTGGTGTTACCATGAAAGCCCAATCATTAGAAAACACTATCGATGGTTTCTGATTTTTGGAGATGTAACGGATCAATGTTGGACCATCAGGATCATCTAACGGCCCAATAAACGACTGTCACATTGTACTGAGTCCAATTTCTTTGTTTCGAGATTCAGATCATTGTAACGGCCCGATACTAGAGCATCACGTTATGTAACGGCCTAGTATAAGACCGTCACAGTTCTTGAGTACATTAACCTAAGGTTTGACCAAAGGGTTAATATTCTAAAGTTCCTATATGGATTATTGATGGTCTAGGACTTGTCATATTGTCTAAAGAAACTTAATTTAAATTATGAAAGTTAAGGAATGTACTGTTATGCTGTCGAATTATTTCCATGAGCGTAACCTTGTTTTAAGTCATACTTGACCTCCCATTTCTTCATTGAAGCATTCATTCAATTGAATTATTGTTATCATGAACTTATTAGAATTGTACATTCTTGGACATATTTTATTGCTTGAAACATGGAAGTAGCTTGATTTATACTTGAAGATGCGATCGAGCACTGATTGTGTTCAAGGGCTCTATGCTAGTCCCCTCGGCGGATTGCCGGAAACATACTATTATAAACCATGGGATATGATGCTACTGGCGTCGCATTGCGCTGGGAGTACTTTCTTTATAAATAAGTGAAAATCCACGAGCACGACTGATACTTGTACATGACTTTCTTGCTTGTTACATGATATTCCACAGAAATTCACCTAATACTTTCTCCTAAGCAAAAGATGTTTGGATGATGACTACGTGGTATTGCTAGTACATTCTCGTTACACTCTTGTTCATGAAAGGTCATATCATGTTCTTGTGACATTCTTGCTAGTTCTTACTTGTTCATTCTATCATCTCTGTTACTTTGGTTATTCACATGATTGATTGTATTTGACATGATTTTACCTTATTCTTCTAGAGCTAAAAAGTTAATCACTTTAATAATGCTAATCATGTTGATGCGAAGATACCTACTGGGCAAGTGTGCTCATTACTTATTTCCAATCTTTTTTAGGAGATGGAAGTGAGTCGGGTTCAGATTCGGAGTATTCAAGTAGCGGATCCGAGAGTGAATGAAGAATGAGCGAAGACTTAGGAAGCCTATATTGTTTAGATTGAGTCTATGTAATTTTTCTTATTCTTGAGTCTAGTACGAGAAAGAAAGTTGAATTGGTGGTTGTATTTGAATATTGACTGATAATGAAAAAAAGTTGGAGTTTGACTAAATTATTGTGCAAATTGCCTTCTTATGCGTGGTTGTCTTGCGCTCTGATCGTTCTTGCTTGCAAGAGGCTTACCATGCCGGCTGTTCACGTTCCTCGAGCGAGTCTTCCACTGTAATAAAGGCTCGGGGTGTGACACAAGGAGACTGTCCACACTCTACTTGCAGATAGGGATGGCCCACACTACTAAACCAGAACCAGTAGAACACACAGAACCACATGGACATGCATTCCGCAAGGCCACCCCTCGAACGGAGAATCTGGAAGACCAAAACACAAAGTGCCACGCCCCTGGTCTGAAAGGGGACTGGGAGGCCAAGGTGCTGGCCGCGCATAGTGCTGGGCAGCCAGACCTTTGGCCACCTAGTAGGGTTCGATAGCCAACCCTCAGGCCGCCAACCCCTGGGCACTCAGAGGCTTGGGTGGCCATCTCTCTAGCCGCCTAGAGTAAGGGGCTGGGCGGCCAAGCCTCTAGCCGCCCGCCCAAGGGCTGAATAAGACCTAGGCGGTCGCTCCTCTGTCTGCCCAGGGGCCTGGGAGGCCAACCCTTTGGCCGCTCAGACAAAGGGCTTGGAAAATGACTGAAACACGCCGGACGGCCAGCCTCATGGCCATCTGCACCCCCGGGCGGCCAAACCCCTGGCCGCGCAGTAGACCCGGGCATCTAGACCCTTGGTCGCCTAGTCCTGGACGCAACAGCCGCCTGTGTGGCCGTCTCCTATAGTTTTCATGAAAAACACATCCGAGCTCGCCCGGAGCTCGATCGTAAACCCATTCATCGCGGGACGAAGGGCAAAACGTGGGGAATACCTCCCCAGACCTTCCTACGATGGGAGAACCACAATCCAACCACAAATCAAGGCCTCCAATGGGCCAAAACCATCGCTCAACCCCCCCAGCATGCTTAACCCCAAAAATATGAAGGACTCCCTCTCTCGGCCTCACCGGGCATGGAATCGAAGGGGAAAACGCGTGGGAGAAGTAGGGAACCATCCCCCTACCTGAAACGAGCTTTAACATCACCCAAATCTTGATCCGACAATCAACCCGCGGCTGGCTTCTCATGAATGTCACCGCCACCACCTCCGGTCCAGAATGCCACGCCTCTCGGATTCATCCTCGCTACATGCCGCCGTCGTCGTGCCACCACGCATCCCCTCGCCATCTCTGTCGGCCTCCGGAGTGAGAAGGGAGAGTGAGAGGGAGATGGGAGAGGGTGAGGAAGAAGAGACACGGGAGGGGGAGATGAGGGAACGGAGGGGGAAAGGGGTTTAGGGTTATAATATTTTATTTAATTATATTTATTATATTTATTTATTTTTATGCTCATATTCCTTTTAGAAAATCACAAAAACTCTAGAAAAATCCCAAAAAATGGAATCCGACCCAGAAAAATTCCAGGAAAACACGAGACCACTCCTCGCGCCACCATAGACCCAGAATAATCTAGAAACACACCGACAAAGGGTCTGAAAAGCCATTACAAAAGTCTGAAACCCACTCGGACACGATCCACGACCCGCGAAAACATGATCCAAAAATCTAGGGTATTACAGTCTAGGTGTTGGACCGGTGTAGATGCCCCCAATTTGTTGTCGAGGCACCTATTTCTTTTAGTTCCACTTTATCCTCCCGTGTTCATTGCAGGAGGCTGAAGCAGTTGGTGATGGGGATCGCAGGCACAGTCCGATCCTTGGGTAAGATTGGTTCGCCTCCATTGAGATGAATCCTCAAGTCGCCGACAAGGAGGGCTTCCCAGAATTGTTGGATGCGGCGATGGGTCGCCTACCTCTGCAGCCGCTACGGCAGTTTTTCTTGGGAGCGGGGGAGAGCTCGGCTCCAAGGTGGTAGATAGCAAAGACCTGATCTACCATTGTCGGAAGCGTATAGCTGCTGGGGAGAAGTGCTGGGATTGGCCTTCGGGGCATAGGGCCCATATCGAGAGCCGATGGCTGAGTGACCCGGGTATAGGCTTCTGCCCTGGCCGATAGAGGGACCGTCAGAGCTCAAGATGACGCTCTTGCACCGAGAACCAATGTCACCGAAGATGTTATGGTGCCGGCAACTCGAGGTTGTGAACCTACACTGAGTGCTGGCGTGGCTGGTATTTGGGGCCGAAGGCCCATGCTGGGTGCTAGAGTTGCCATACCCCGAGGAGGAAAACCTGTGCTGGGAATTGGCACTGCTGGATTGTAGGGGTAGAGACCCCGTTGTAGAGCTAGGGGGCAGAGGCCCAATCTGGGGAGTCCGCGTCGGGGACCGACCCTAATGAGACCCGGGTTGTGTACTCGATCCGGATGACGGGGAGCCTTGAACTAAGAATTTTGAGCCCATGCTGAGTGTCAGCTCGATCGAGACTCGGGTCGAGAGGCCCAAATAAAATGCTGGGGAGCATTGGCCCAGGGGTGGGAAACCTGTGCTGGGGGCCTGCTTGGCTGGGACTCGGGGTTGGAGACCCGAGTGAAGTGCTGAGGCACCGGGGACCTGGGGCAGGGAGCCCGTGTCGGGTGCCGGCTCGGCTGGGACTCGGGGTTGGAGACCCAAGTAGAGTGCTGAGGAATCGGGGACCCGGGGTAGGGAGCCCATGTCAAGTGTCGACATAGCTAGGACTCGGGGTTGGAGACCCGAGTGAGCTGCTGAGGAGTCGCGGACCCAGGGCAGGGAGCCCGTGTCGGGTGTGTTAGTGTTGGTGTGCTACATGCCAATTTAGGGTCGGGTAGACCCGATAAATGTACGATCTTGTTCATTATTAATAAAGTGGTGTTTGAGCGTAAATATGCGATTGTGTTACTTTACGTTGTCCCTAGGATATGTGGTTATAAAGTCAGCTCGAGATAGGATCTCGAACATGAGATTGACTTTACATGTACACATGCCTTAAACTGTTCCTGGTTGGAGGGTAATCACTCGGGTACTTTGATTACCTATTAAACCAGTACACATGATGTGTCAGTGACCAGTCTCATGGTCATTGGTGCGGGGCACCAACACATATGTGTAGGTGTATGTCCTTGGAGGATGTACACTGATCTGATCCGCTATTGGATCTTCAGATGGTTGATTATACCTAATGTCAATTGAAGATCCAACTGTCTCAGTAGCATCGTTGGTCCTTTGACCTGAGACATTGATCGGATCTTACACGAGGACTGGAATGGTTTAATTACTTGGCTAAGTGACTTTAACCATAAGTCATGAGTTGCCGAGTCATTAACCACTCCAGGATACGTGTGAAGATCATCAATGGTCAAGAGGGGATCGCTCACTGTCGGGTATATATCAGATAGTTAATGGGTCATGACATTGACGCTCCGTTAAATCCCTGACCAGGGTCGTGTGAGTTCATTTAGAACGGATGTCATACACTTTAAGGAGGTCATAGTCAAATGGCACGATCATGGGGTTTGACAGAAACCATACCCTCGATCGTACCAGACTCATAGAAGGAGCGAGGGATTATATCGATGCGGTAACTGTGGACTTACAGGTACCAGACAGGCTGGTTTAAACCCGACGTCCTCTAGGATCACGTGGATTTGCTTGACCCAACGTGATCGAAGGTTCGGAATAAATTAAACTATTATTCGGCTCTTGTAGAAGCGAAGAATACGTTTAATTTACTTCTAATTAGGAATTAGAAGTTAATGGGCCTTAAACTAGAGTGACTATGGGCCTAGAAGATCACACACAATGGATTCTTGGGTGACTGATTATTATTATACAAATGTATGTATTATTTCTATTTAATTCCTTTTGGAAAGGAGTGTAAATGGAGCTTAATACATATGTATAATATGAGATAGGACATATATACAGTTTCGGTCTTTTAGAGCCCTTTTCAAATAAGCCTAAACTCTATATATAGAATCCTACGTGAAGCTCATTCGAGCTACTTTCAATCTCTCTTGGCTTAACCAAGCATTAAGGGTTAAGAGAGAAGGATTAGCTCCTCCCCCCTTTCCTTCCTCTTGCTCTCTCTCTCCAGAAGGTGAAAGGGTCGGGGAAGGTCCGTGCTGGGGGGGTACCGTCACTGTAGAAGGGTCCGTGTGAATCTGCTCTAGAGGCCGTGCAGTTGTGCGGCTCGGTATTCTGCATCGGGCATAGCGGACAGCGTCGTTCCGCGCAAGGTATAAACACGCAACCTGTAATTAGGCGGTTTGGAGTCTTAGAAACACCGATTAGAGCACAGATTAAGGTTTCCATAACACCGGGATCGAGCAAATGAATTTTTGTTATCCGCTGCGTTGCCCGTAGGTGTTGTGCAAAACCTTACAGTGGTATCAGAGCCAGGTTTGCGTTCTGGTCGGTGTTTTATCATCGTATAGAACCATGTTTTAGGGGCAATTAAAATCTTCAATTGTTATTGCTAGAAGGGGATGTTGGGCATCTCCCTTCTTCCAGGATGCTGGGCATCGTTGGAGAAATTTTTTTTTTAAAAAAAAAAATTTGTGCCGGCCCGATTTGGGCACACTGCGCCCTCGGCGTTCGCCCAGGGCGCAGTGCGCCGGCGGGCCGCGTGGCGGGCGCCCGCAAGTCGGGCACCGCCCACGCCGCCACGCGGACCCCACGTTGCGGGTGCCTGCCCAAATTTTTTTTGGGTCAGCGCCTGCGCCGCGCGCGGGCGGGTCAGCCCGCCCAAATTTTTTTTTAATTTAAAAAAATTGTTTTTTATTTTTAATTTATTGTGTGCTTAAAATTGTACATATATATATATATAGGATATATATATGAAAATGTACAGTAAATTAAATCGGATTTTATCTAGTAGGTTAATTATGATATCTCGATGGTAAATGTCAAATGTTAAATTTTATTTAACCGTGTTAAATTTACCGAGGTGAGATAATTATTATTTACCTCGAGATAAAATGGTAATAATTGAAGTTACTTCAGTAAATTTTAATTTTTGAATTTTAATTATTAGATAATTAAAAAATTCAAAATTTGAATTTTATTGAAGTTAAATATAAAAAATTTTAATTATTTAAATTTTAATTATTAGATAATTGTTAAATTCAAATTTTGAATTTTAGAAAATTACTAATTGAGGATAATTGCATTATTTTAAATTTACTTTCAAACAAAATTATTGGATAATTAGTTTGAATTTAAATTTAAATTATTGGCATGTTTAAATTTTGAATTTAAATTTGATTATTAGATAATTAAATTTAAATTTAAATCTAAATTTAATTAATTATCTCAATTAGATGCCCCTGTAGAAAATGATGGTTCTTTACGTGCTCTACTTTATTTACCTTGTATTGACCTGCTTGTCCGTTTAATTTTTATTAATCATGCTTCGATTTTTAAAATTAAACAAAGCTGGCCTGTTTTTGTTTGCACATCCCATTTTTAAATTCAAAAGTAAGGATTATTTTCAAAAAATAACCCTTGATTGATTTTATTTGAATGGGTTGGCAAGTGATCATGGACTTGGATTAATGTAATTAATTGGGGTCTGCGAACCTCCTTTCTCTCTCTGCTAAAATTCCAATGTACTTCTATCTTCCTCAATTGTTGTACTCGCCCTAAGGGCTTCTGGAATTTTATTGATATGTAATTTACATTTTTCCGGCCTGCGTGCTGTGTAAAAGTTGTAATTACTGCGGCGTCGGAGTTTGAAAGCGCGGAGCACACCCAACGAGTACGATCAAGCTGCTTCGGAAGCGGGCCGGATGCCTTAGTTACATTAGTAAGTCTGTGATCACTTGCGTTTTAGTTTTACATTGGATGCATTTATTTTGTGCAAACTACTAGGTACGGTAAGTATATTGGATATATTTATATTACCACCTAGGGTGAGATCAAGATAAAATTAAATTTCCTCGCGATTGAATTTTAGATCTGATAAGCGTGGCTCTAGGAGTCGTCGTGGCCCTCCATCATTATGGAGTGAATGAACGTCTTCATTTCATGGATTTGTTGTGCTTTCCACAAGGTCCATGAGTTTGGGGATGGGATTAAACTCCAAGGCTCGGCCTCAATGGGGTAAGGAATTGAACTCGGCTTTGTTGTGCTTTCCACAAGGGTCGGGTCATGAACTCATTGCTATGAAGTAATGATGGTTAGATCTAACCGAGAATATCCTTTGTTGTACTTTCCACAAGGGGATAATTTCTCGGAGGCCGAATATCAGATATTGCATTAGATGCAAGTGCCTGTTGACTGCCCTTGAGATGGTGTATGGCTTGTTGTGCTTTCCACAAGGTCGTACATCAGTCTCGTTGGGATTCCGACCCACTAGGTTAATCTCGTTGATCTCCCGTTCTATATACTGAGGGTTATATAGTCCGATCGAAAAATAGTGGGACTAACTAAGATAGAAAATCACATCTAAGTTAGAATTTGAGCACATGCTAAGTTATCTTTTATTTATTATCTAGATTATAATGTCGTCGTCCAACCCCCTCCGCGGCATCTTGGATGCAAGTAGATTAACTAGACCGAACTACTCGGATTGGCTGCGTAATCTACGCATAGTCCTTACCGCCGAAAAGATTGCGTACGTGTTGGACACGGTTCATTCTGAGCCAGCTCCTGATGTCGACGAGGGCGAGTTCATAGCTTATGCCAAGTGGTCTGAGGACTCCTCCCTTGCCCAATGTTACATTTTGGCCTCTATGGCTCCTGAGCTACAGAGGCAATTTGAAAAGACTGATTGTAGAAGCATACTTCTCAATCTACGCCAGCTCTTCGGGGAGCAGGGTAGGATTGAGAGATATGATATCTCAAAAAGGCTTTTCAGGACACGGATGTCTGAGGGTTCATCAGTACAGGCCCATGTATTGAAAATGATGGAGTGGATTGAAAGACTCAATGCATTGGGGTTCAAGTTGGATCTTGAACTATGCATTGATCTTATACTCCAGTCATTGTCTGATTCCTTTTCTTCCTTCATCATAAACTTTAACATGAATAGAATTGATGCAACTCTCTCAGAGTTGCTCAACATGTTAAAGAGTGCTGAAGGAACCATGCAGAAAGATAAACCATCTTCGTCTGTAATGATTGTTGGCCGGGCCAACAAGAAAAGGAAGACCTCTCAAATATCCACCACGAGTAACAAACGGAAGGGAAAGAAAAAGGCCACGGGTAAGCAAATCGCCAAAGTTGACAAAGGGAAGGGCAAGAAGAATGAAAAGGAAGACAAATATTTTCGATGCGAGGAAACTGGGCATTGGAAGAGGAATTGCAAGGCAATTCTAAATGAAGGTATTTTTGTCATAGACCTTAATTTGTCATATATGGAATCCACATCATGGGTATTGGATACTGGATGTGCATCTCATATCTGCAATTCTGTGCAGGTGCTGGCAAATAGAAGGCGATTGGGCAAAAAGGAGATTGAACTGAGGATGGGCAATGGAGCTTTGGTTTGTGCCAAAGCTGTCGGGACTGCACGCCTCAGTTTACCTTCAGGAGTCATTCTGGAGCTGAATGACTGTTATTATGTTCCTAATATTATTAAGAACATTATTTCAATCTCTGGCTTGTATAACATTGGATATACATTGGCTTTTAATAGCACTGGGTGCTCTATAATGAATAATGGTTTGATTATAGTCAATGGTTCATTAGTCAATGGTCTTTATGTATTAGATACACGTTCTAATGTTATGCAAATTTCCAATGCTGATGAAGTGAATTCTGCATATCTATGGCATTGCAGACTTGGTCATGTAGGTGAGAAAAGAGTCTCTCACTTACACTCAAATGGGTATTTGAATTCGTTCGAATACAAGCCATTTGATACCTGTGAGTCGTGTCTCATTGGGAAAATGACCAAGGCTCCCTTTAGTGGACATGGTGAGAGGGCTGTTGACCTTCTCGAGCTCATACACTCGGATGTGTGTGGACCCATGTCCGTGGAAGTAAAAGGGGGTTACCTCTATTTATTTCTTTTATTGATGACTTCTCTAGATATGGCTATGTGTATTTAATGAGATATAAGTCACAAGCCTTTGAGAAGTTTAAGGAATACAAGAATGAAGTAGAGAAACAGACAGGTAAAAGTATTAAGGCTCTTCGATCGGATCGAGGAGGTGAATACTTAAGCCATGAATTCACTTCTTATCTTAAAGACCATGGAATAGTTTCTCAGTGGACTCCACCGTATACACCACAGCACAATGGTGTATCCGAAAGGAGAAACATGACCTTGTTAGACATGGTCCGATCCATGATGTCTATGTCAGGACTACCCTTGTCTCTCTGGGGCTATGCGTTAGAGACTGCGGCTTATTTATTGAATAGGATATCAAGTAAATCAGTTCCTTCTATACCATATGAGATATGGAAGGGCAGGAAACCAAATTTTAATCACATTAAAATTTGGGGGTGTCCTGCTCATGTAAAGAAGAACGAGAGTGATAAGCTTGAGTCGAGGACCGATAAGTGTAGGTTTGTGGGATATCCAAAGGAGACGTTTGGATATTATTTCTATCACCCTTCTGAGCAAAGGGTCTTAGTGGCCAAGAGAGCTGTATTCCTGGAAAGAGAATATCTACTCCAGAAAAATAGTGGGAGCCAGATAGAATTGGACGAGGTCCAAGAACCACAACCCATAGACACAAACTCATTAGATGAGACTGTATCGGTTGATCCTATTCAGAGTGAAACACTGACACTACGGAGATCTGGTAGACTACCGAGAGAACCTGAGAGATATGTTGGACATGTCTCAGAGGGGTCCTCTAAGGTATGTATCGATGAGGATGATGATCCTCAGTCGTACCAGGAGGCGATCCGTAGTGTAGACTCCGAGAAATGACAAGAGACAATGGATTCAGAGATCCAGTCCATGTACACCAACAAAGTTTGGAGCTTAGTTGATATACCCGAAGGGAAGGTCCCTATCGGCTGCAAATGGATTTTCAAAAGAAAATCGGTGCAGATGGACAGGTTGACACATACAAGGCTAGACTAGTGGCGAAAGGATATCGTCAAAGGCAAGGTATTGACTATGACGAGACTTTTTCGCCGATAGCCATGGTTAAGTCAATCAGAATCCTCCTTGCCATTGTTGCATACCTGGATTATGAGATCTGGCAAATGGATGTGAAGACAGCTTTTCTTAATGGAAATCTGTCAGAAGAGGTGTACATGGTACAGCCTGAAGGATTCACCTCCAAGCTACATTCTAATAAGGTATGCAAACTTCAAAGGTCCATTTATGGATTAAAGCAGGCATCTAGAAGCTGGAACTTAAGATTTGACGAGGCTGTCAAATCTTTCAACTTCATTCGGAATGAAGATGAACCCTGTGTTTACAAGAAGGTCAGTGGGAGCTCTGTGACCTTCTTGGTCCTTTATGTTGATGACATCTTACTCATTGGGAATGATGTAGAGATGTTGACATCAACTAAGTCTTGGTTGTCCAAAACTTTCTCCATGAAGGATTTGGGAGAAGCATCCTATGTGCTGGGCATAAGGATCTATCGAGATAGATCTAAAAGGATGCTAGGATTATCCCAATCCATGTACATAGACACTATCCTCAAAAGGTTTAGGATGGAAAATTCCAAGAGAGGTCTTATTCCCATGAGACATGGAATTTGTCCTATCCAAGGGGATGAGTCCTAAAACTTCTGAGGAGGTGGCACACATGAATAAGGTACCCTATGCTTCGGCGATAGGGTCAATCATGTATGCAATGCTATGTACACGGCCTGATGTTGCCAATGCTTTAAGTATTGTCAGTAGATATCAGGCAAATCCAGGCGAAGAGCACTGGAAGGCAGTAAAGGGTATCCTTAAGTACCTGCGAAGGGCTAAGGATCTTTTTCTGCTTTATGGAGGAAAGGACCTATAGCTTAGAGCTTACGCAGATTCTAGTTTCCAGTCAGATCCAGATGACTGCAAATCCATGTCGGGATTTGTATTCATGTTGAATGGAGGGGCAGTCAGTTGGAGAAGCTCTAAGCAAGATACGACTGCAGACTCGACGACTGAGGCAGAATATATTGCTGCAGCTGAAGCTGCTAAGGAAGCAGTCTGGATGAAGAAATTCATCTTGGAACTTGGCGTAGTTCCCGAGATATCAGCTCCCATCCCATTATTTTGTGATAATAATGGATCCATCACCCAGGCAAAGGAACCGAGATCTCACCAAAGGTCAAAGTATATTCTCAGGCGCTTTCACCTTATTCGGGAGATTGTTGATCGTGGAGATGTGACGGTAGAGCGTGTACCGTCAGAAGACAACATAGCAGATCCACTGATTAAGCCTTTGACACAGACTGTATTTGAGCGTCATCGGGATAAGATGGGCCTCAAAGTTGTTGGCAATTGGCTGTAGTTCAAGTGGGAAATTGTTAGTGTTGGTGTGCTACATGCCAATTTAGGGTCGGGTAGACCCGATAAATTTACGATCTTGTTCATTATTAATAAAGTGGTGTTTGAGCGTAAATATGCGATTGTGTTACTTTACGTTGTCCCAAGGATATGTGGTTGTAAAGTCAGCTCGAGATGGGATCTCGAACATGAGATTGACTTTACATGTACACATGCCTTAAACTGTTCCTGGTTGGAGGGTAATCACTCGGGGACTTTGATTACCTATTAAACCAGTACACATGATGTGTTACTGACCAGTCTCATGGTCATTGGTGCGGGGCACTAACACATATGTGTAGGTGTATGTCCTTGGAGGATGTACACTGAACTGATCCGCTATTGGATCTTCAGATGGTTGATTATACCTAATGTCAACTGAAGATCCAACTGTCTCAGTAGCATCGTTGGTCCTTTGACCTGAGACATTGATCGGATCTTACACGAGGACTGGAATGGTTTAATTACTTGGCTAAGTGACTTTAACCATAAGTCATGAGTTGCCGAGTCATTAACCACTCGAGGATACGTGTGAAGATCATCAATGGTCGAGAGGGGATCGCTCACTGTCGGGTATATATCAGACAGTTAATGGGTCATGACATTGACGCTCCGTTAAATCTCTGACCAGGGTCGTGTGAGTTCGTTTAGAACGACGTCATACACTTTAAGGAGGTCATAGTCAAATGGCACGATCATGGGGTTTGACAGAAACCATACCCTCGATCGTACCAGACTCATAGAAGGAGCGAGGGATTATATCGATGCGGTAACTGTGGACTTACAGGTACCAGACAGGCTGGTTTAAACCCAGCGTCCTCTAGGATCACGCGGATTTGCTTGACCCAACGTGATCGAAGGTTCGGAATAAATTAAACTATTATTCGCTCTTGTAGAAGCGAAGAATACGTTTAATTTACTTCTAATTGGGAATTAGAAGTTAATGGGCCTTAAACTAGAGTGACTATGGGCCTAGAGGATCACACACAATAGATTCTTGGGTGACGGATTATTATTATACAAATGTATGTATTATTTCATTTAATTCCTTTTGGAAAGGAGTGTAAATGGAGCTTAATACATATGTATAATATGAGATAGGACATATATACAGTTTCGGTCTTTTGGAGCCCTTTTCAAATAAGCCTAAACTCTATATATAGAATCCTACGTGAAGCTCATTCGAGCTTCTTCCAATCTCTCTTGGCTTAACCAAGCATTAAGGGTTAAGAGAGGAGGATTAGCTCCTCCCCCCTTTCCTTCCTCTTGCTCTCTCTCTCCAGAAGGTGAAAGGGTCGGGGAAGGTCCGTGCTGGGGGGTATCGTCACTGCAGAAGGGTCCGTGTGGATCTGCTCTAGAGGCCGTGCAGTTGTGCGGCTTGGTATTCTGCATCGGGCATAGGGGATAGCGTCGTTCCGCGTAAGGTATAAACATGCAACCTGTAATTAGGCGGGTTGGAGTCTTAGAAACACCGATTAGAGCACAGATTAAGGTTTCCATAACACCGAGATCGGGCAAATGAATTTTTGTTATCCACTGCGTCGCCCGTAGGTGCTGTGCAAAACCTTACAGGGTGTCAGCTTGGTTGGGACTCAGGATTGAGAACCTGAGTAGAGTGATGCGGTAGTAGCCGAAGTCCAGGGCGTAGGACCCGTGTTGGAGATTAGCCTGGGCTAGACCCGGGCGCTGACGCTTGTCCAAGCAGGAGATGATCTGGGGCCCCTGCGGGGGCCGGTAGTGGAGACACTGAGACTGGTGCTCGGGCGGGCAACTGGTGTTGGGGTAGAGCGTGGCACGTCGGCCGCACGAATAGGAATAGGAACAGGGATCGACTATGGAACAGCCACAGGGACCACACCCAAGAAGTAGGGTGATCCGATGACCGGGGCGAAGTCACCGAAAGTGATCGGCGTTGCCAAGTAGCCCACATGTGCATGGGTCGTGATGATGATGGTGCCATATGTTGGGCTCTGTGCGCCCCTCTATGTCTTTGACAATAGTTTTGATGATTCCAATATATTGTGTGTTTTACGTATGCTGTAAAGTGAAAATACTTTGTGTTAATTTTGTGGAAAATGTCTTGAGGTTTTAATGCTCACATGTTGATATCATTACCTTGAAGGTTTAGTATGCTTCATGAAAGCAGTTTCACTATTCAGGCTTGCAAGGGTCGACCCCTGGTTGATTCATGCAAACATCTGACAATGCGTGGAAAGTGTGCTTTATTGATTTGGGCATTTCAGTTGATTGCTCTCATGCTTCATAGGTGAATGGCATTTCAGTTGATTGCCCTCATGGATAGTTCTCAATGAACTCAATTTAATTTCCTCACCTAAGAGTTTAATTGTCCATGGAATATGTGAGCTTGGCACTAGGTTGAATTGCAAATGGTCTCACAAATGGGACTCTTTGGGCTGTAATTGAAGTTCATGTTAATTGGGGTATGTGAGTTCAGTAAGTCTTAGACTTTGGATTTGATGGCAATTTAACATATAGTTTGAATATCTGAACTTTTGGACCTAGCTTGGTTTAATAGTGTGTGGGTTGATTTGAGAACAATCGTGTGTGAATTGCTTGCTATATGAACTTGGAGAGGCATTGTACTAATGTGAAATTCTTGTAAGTGCAGGTTCTTGAATGTCCTCAAATATTGAATCCATGGTAAGCTTCCACTCTTATTGGAATCCCTTGGATCCTTGGTATAAGTTCATGTTTATATGGTTCTCCAAGTGCCAAGATTGGGTTGTTTCATGTATCTTGGCCTTGGGGTTAATTTGGTTGCTTATATGCCCCTTATTAAATAGAGCTTCATGATGGATCATGCTCATTTTAATTCCTAAACTTGCTTTTTAAATTTGGTTTGATTTGTGTTTTTAAAGACCCCTCATGCATCTCATTCTATTGTTTTTGAATGGGGTTTAATGGTGTTTTATTGGTCCTTAATGTGTTTGGGGTTTCAATTGAGTTTTATCTAAGTTTTCTGATCTGTCAGAAAAGTGTCGACTCACTGAGTTGACACTTATTTCAGGTTGTTCTGTCTGATACGCTGTTTCACTTGTCCGACAAAAAGTGTCGACTCTAGGAGTCGACACTTTCTGGCCAGCCTGCTGGCTGGACACTTCTGGCTGCAAGTGTCGACTCCTAGAGTTGACACTTATAGGCCAGAGGTCTGTTTGCAAGAAAACAGAACCTCTGGTGAAAAGTGTCGACCCAATGAGTCGACACTTTCACCCAGGTCCTACTTTTATATAACGGGACTGAACGCAGTGAGAAAAGTGTCGACTCCATGAGTCGACACTTTCTCTGGTTCGTTCGGAACGAGTTTTCCGGATTGGTTTCGAATTGCCCATTTAAGGGTCCGATTGCTTGGGGCTTTTTTACCCCAACACCCCTAGGGTAACTCCTATCCATTGGGTGTTAGATTGAGAGGTTTTTACATGGGGTTATACATCTTTTTTTGCTAGTTCTCCTTGGCTATATATAACCTGCGATTTCCATCAGATAAACACCCCTTGAGCTAATGTTCTTCATCTTTGCTTGCAGGAAAAGAGGGGAAAGGAGCTAAGGGCGCCGCCCCACCTGGAGGAGGAAGGAGAGGAGGAGACCGCCATTAAGAAGCTTCCATCTGCCAATCTGATACGTCTTCGAGCATAGCTACTGAAGATAGCTTTTCCTTTGGCTTCTCCTACGAACGTTGCAAGCTTCCACTCCGCGGACCTATCGTTCGGCGCACCCCATCGTTCCTCTGGACAGATTTCACTAGCGATTTAAGGTGGATTTCTTCTTCTCTCATTTCTATTTTCTCTTATAAGCATGTATTGAAAGTTGGGTGTTCATTGTATATCTTGTCATTCTTTAAACTGTGAATACACTATGTGTCGGCGGAGTTGTATCTCCGCGTGTGTGGGTTTATTATGGGGAAACGCTCCCCATGTGTTGTTGTGTGTGGACGGAGCTGCGACTCCGTATGGTTGTCGTGTCCTGGGTACGTTCCCCGAACGTGTGTGTGTGTGCTGCAGTGGTCGCGTATTGGGGCTTGTCCCCATGTGGTTATTACTGCGGAAGCAGCGTGTGTGTGATTGAGGTTCGTCCCCGTGTTGCTACGTTTTGTAGCGTGGAGTGAAGCCTCACCCGGTTGGGTGAGGGGTGGACGTAGGGAGCCCGTCGTGGTCCCGAACCACCTTCAAATCCCTGTGTCTTGTGTGATTGCCTGTGTGATTGTCATTTCTTCTATCTCCATTCACAGGTACATTATATAGGTTTTTAATTCACTGCACAATCACTCACTACTACCTCCGTAATCTGTATTGAGCAAATTTTCCCTGTTAGTTGCATTAACTATCCGTGTGAGATCGAAAAGTTTGAGAGAACATTGTAATCTCACTTGAGTTTTAGTTAATCAACGCTGTTAGTTTTACTTCCGTTGTAGTTAGTTAAGAAAGTTTTTAAAATCCGCTATCTCGGCAAAGGGGATAATTCAACCCCCCTTCTTGTCTGCCATCTCTCTGGACCAACAATTGGTATCAAAGCCTCGTCTCTGATTTTTTTGTCGACCTTGCGGTCGTAGAGTAAAGATCGTTTTCATGATGGCTAGTGTGAATTCTATTCCTATTTTCAATGGTTTTGATTATGCTTCATGGCTAGGAAAATTTTGTGTTTGGATTACTGGCTTTGATCCAAAACTCATGAAATTAATCTCTCATGGTCCACATGTCTTACCCAAAAATGAATTAAGGTAGACTGATGAACATAAGAAAATGAATTCGGATAATTTGTTTGTTTTGAATGCTCTTAAGGCTGCCTTGGACACTAATCAATTTCCATTTGTTTTGTCTTGTAGGATAGCCAAAGAAATTTGGGACGGGCTGAGCGAAGCCCAAAAATAAAGTTGCAACGACGGTGACTGCTTTGTTGCAAACAATAAAATTGACCGTCAAAGCGAGGAGAGTTCCAAGATAAATTCTAACTCCGATTCCGAGGAAGAGGATGAATTCAGCTATGATGAATTAGTGATTGCTTATGATGAACTATTTGAAAAATACAAAAGGATAAAATCTGAAAATAAAAGATTGAAAAGGAAGCATGACAACACTTCATGTGCAAAATGCACCGAGTTTGAAAGGGTAGTTGAGTCTCACATGCTTTATGATGAAGAACTCAAAGAAATGATTGCAGACCTTAGATCTGAAAATAAATCCTTGTTGGATAAAATTTTGGAAGTTCAACATATGGCAAAAGATAATGAAAATCTGGAAGAATTGAATGGTGCTATGTCTGAAAAACTGCTTGTCCTTGAAAAAGAAAAATGTATGTCTGTTGACAAATCTGGATGGTTAAGGGAGCTAAGACATGAAATAGAAAGCTTTAAGAACGTGAATGATAAATTCGAATGCAATGAAAGCATGAATAATATGGTTGATGAAAGTGTGAGTTTTCAAATGAAAGAACTTGAACACACTTCCATGAACAAAAATTCATTTGAAAAACTCTAAAATGAAAACAGTGCTTTGTTGATTCAAATTTCATTGCTTGAAAGTAAATTGAAAAGTTTTGAAAATTTTGAGAAAGGAAAATGTGTGATCATTGATAATTGGGACAATTTGCACATTCTTGAACAAGAAATTGAAAGTCATAAAACTGTAAATTCCTCGCTGAATGAGAAAATTACATCATGTGAAGAAGAGATTGCTAGCTCTCATTTGTAAATCATGAATCTACAAAATGAAATCAAGAGCTTAAATGAATCTTTGTATTCGTGTGATAAAGAAGATGGAAAATAGAAAAATATTGTTGATTGTTCTTGTGTGCATGTAGAACCCCTTGTTGTTAAACACGATCATGCAACAAGTAAAAGGAGAAATGATTCATGCTATTATTGTGGACAGTATGGTCATGACATGTATGACTGTCTCCTGATGAAATATGATGATGAACAAGCATTGCAGTCACAAATGAAAATTGTTGATGAGTCCAAAAATCTTGAAAAACCCATGAAGAAAAGATTCAACAATCATTGCTTCTATTGTGGGTTACACGGTCATGTTTTTGAAAACTATTTCAAAAAGAAAAATGATGATGAATGGCTTCTCAAAAAGAATTTTTAATGCTATTACTGTGGTGAACATGGACACATGATTAACAATTGTTCTCTAATGAAAAATGATGAAAAATGATCCATGAAAAGAAAATTTTCTTATTGTCATTATTGGGGTGAGAATGGTCATTTGATGGATGACTATGGCACAATGAGATTTGATGATGATCCTTGTGCTAGGAAATACAAGAATTCATCTATTCATGTTAGAACTAACCTCTCGGGACCCAAGATGGCTTGGGTACCCAAACCTCCAAAATGAGAATCTGTTTTGTAGGGACGCCTTGAGGTCAAGGAACATTAATAAATTGAGGACTCTCAAGGTGAGAAAGAAAATGACTTAATTTTGAGAACTTACTTCGGTTAGGTTCATTTTGAAAATTCTGAAAAGGTAAAAGTTGAGTCTGAAGTTCACAATCAAATTGCATTACTATTTCGTTGATTTTGGCAACTTCTGAAATGTTGAGATTTTGTGAACTTCATGTTTAGATGAATTGAACATACCTCTCTTTTCACTTCATGTGAATAAATTTAGTCTTTGAATGCTTTACATTGCACATATACAGTTCTTCATACACACCTTCCTCTGTTTTTGCAAATAACACTTCAGGTTTGAATGCATCAGTCTGTGCATAGAGTCCTTCATACTCTTACCTTTTGCAAATAACAACTCACTTGTGCATACATAGATCACATACTTAGTTGCATGAAACATGTTGCACATATGATACACATCTTTGCATACTTGCAAATAAAGAAAATTTTCAATCATCTTTTCAAGTTACATGCATACACTTGCATATCATTGCATACTTCTGTGTTTGAATGCCAGGGTTATTCGGTATATAAAATGGTGTTAGTGGAAGGTTGGATTATGTTCAGCCGGAAGCTTTCACTATGCGTAAGGTGGTCTTCGGACCTACGTTCTCCGTCAAGTATCGATAATCAATCTGCTTGAAGTCATTGAAAAATCTCTGGTTGAATGCATGCATATACTATATACAACCACTTCTTGACTCCTTCTATGACTCATCCCTTGCTAAATGAAATTGCATTGATTAAGACATGTTTGTAACATGACATATATTAAGTGAGAGATTTTTTATAACTGTGCATACATTTAGGGGGAGACAATACCTGTGAAAAAGCTAATTCATCTTTTACATTCAATACAACCACCCACACAAAATGCACCTTTTTGAGATAATGATTCAATCTAATAAGGATTACTATTTTCTACTCTACACTTGTGAGGACTATTGATTCTCTACATGGAAATCACATGTCTCGTTAGGAAAGAGCTGTTCACCCCATCAAAAGTTGTATAAGTGGAATGTGGATCCGAGTAGTCGGGAATCCCCCCTGAAATAAAGGAGAAACTCGCGTCAAAAGGAGAAACTAATCCATATAAAAATAAGTGTGATTTACCACCGAGTAGCCGGGAAGTGTCCCTAAAACAAAGGATACAACTCGCGTCGAAAGGAGAAACTAATCCATATAAAAATAAATGTGATTTACCACCGAGTAGTCGGGAAGTGTCCTTGAGACAAAAGATACAACTCGCGTCGAAAAGTGATAAAATCCACAGTAAAGATAAGTGACGAAACTGAGTAACCGGGAAGTGTCCCTGAGACAAAGGATACAACTCGTGTCAAAAGGTTAGTCACACCATTTCTAGTAATTAAAAAATTTGGGATCATACGTAGCTACCAATATTCGAGCATTGTGTATGAAAGTGTATGGACGAGAAGTTCTTTTTAGTGTTCTTTAGAAAATCTATTTTTCCATATTGATTTGAACTTCATTGCCCAATCTTCACATATACACTTTGGGTTTGATTGGTTGAATGCCCTTTATGAATCAGTCGTCTTTCATAGTTAATGTAGTACTTTATTTATGTAAGCACGACATTCTTAGTATTGTACATGCACATCATGTTCTATAATCGATTGCATAATCCTTACACCCGTCCCGAAGGGACTTGCATGAGTCTATAACTTGTTATGCATGTTTGAGTGCCTGATTGCTTGATCCATATTGATCATATCATACTTCACTTCATTTAGAAGCATCTTTAGGTTATACTTGTAAATATCAGGCTAAATAACCCATTGTCAGTTGGTTTTTATTCTTGACAATTGGGGGAGCATAATGTGCTTTTTAAACATAATCCATTCTGTGCATAACTTTGTTTTACATTCTGCATATAGTTTCTTCATACCACTTGTGCATAATTAGTCATACATATAGCAAAAACATACAAAAATTGAGCATTTGCACTTATTTCACACATCTGATAACTGCACATAAAGTCTCATTCTCTTGCTTGGTACTTGGTTTGCACACCTTCCTCTTATGGTCGGTGTATTGCTGGGTTCGTGCGCTTTTCTAATATCTCTTCATAATTCATGTTCCTCTATACCCCCACTTTTTGATAATGTCAAAGGGGGAGAGAGTTTTGGTGGCCAGTTTTGATTTTTGAGTTTTGGTGGCCACAATATATTGTCATCATCAAAAAGGGGGAGATTGTTGGGTTCTGTGCGCCCCTCTATATCTTTGATAATGGCTTTGATGATTCCAATATATTATGTGTTTTACGTATGCTGTAAAGTGAAAATACTTTGTGTTAATTTTGTGGAAAATGTCTTGAGGTTTTAATGCTCACATGTTGATATCTTTACCTTGCAGGTTTAGTATGCTTCATGGAAGCAGTTTCACTATTCAGGCTTGCAAGGGTCGACCCCATGGGTCGACCCCTGGTTGATTCATGCAAACATCTGACAATGCGTGGAAAGTGTGCTTTATTGATTTGGGCATTTCAGTTGATTGCTCTCATGCTTCATAGGTGAATGGCATTTCAGTTGATTGCCCTCATGGATAGTTCTCAATGAACTCAATTTAATTTCCTCACCTAAGAGTTTAATTGTCCATGGAATATGTGAGCTTGGCACTGGGTTGAATTGCAAATGGTCTCACAAATGGGACTCTTTGGACTGTAATTGAAGTTCATGTTAATTGGGGTATGTGAGTTCAGTAAGTCTTAGACTTTGGATTTGATGGCAATTTAACATATAGTTTGAATATCTGAACTTTTGGACCTAGCTTGGTTTAATAGTGTGTGGGTTGATTTGAGAACAATCGTGTGTGAATTGCTTGCTATATGAACTTGGAGAGGCATTGTACTAATGTGAAATTCTTGTAAGTGCAGCTCTTGAATGTCCTCAAATATTGAATCCATGGTAACCTTCCACTCTTATTGGAATCCCTTGGATCCTTGGTAAAAGTTCATGTTTATATGGCTCTCCAAGTGCCAAGATTGGGTTGTTTCATGTATCTTGGCCTTGGGGTTAATTTGGTTGCTTATATGCCCCTTATTAAATAGAGCTTCATGGTGGATCATGCTCATTTTAATTCCTAAACTTACTTTCTAAATTTGGTTTGATTTGTGTTTTTAAAGACCCCTCATGCATCTCATTCTATTGTTTTTGAATGGGGTTTAATGGTGTTTTATTGATCCTTAATGTGTTTGGGGTTTCAATTGAGTTTTATCTAAGTTTTCTGATCTGTCAGAAAAAGTGTCGACTCACTGAGTTGACACTTATTTCAGGTTGTTCTGTCTGATACGATGTTTCACTTGTCCGACAGAAAGTGTCAACTCTAAGAGTCGACACTTTCTCGCTAGCCTGCTGGCTGGACACTTCTGGCTGCAAGTGTCGACTCCTAGAGTCGACACTTACAGGCCGGAGGTCTGTTTTCAAAGAAAACAGAACCTCTGGTGAAAAGTGTCGACCCAGTGAGTCGACACTTTCACCCAGGTCCTATTTTTATATAACGGGACTGAACACAGTGAGAAAAGTGTCGACTCCATGAGTCGACACTTTCTCTGGTTCGTCCGGAACGAGTTTTCCGGATTGGTTTCGAATTGCCCATTTAAGGGTCCGATTGCTTGGGGCTTTTTTACCCCAACACCCCTAGGGTAACTCCTATCCATTGGGTGTTAGATTGAGAGGTTTTTACATGGGGTTATATGTCTTCTGTTGCTAGTTCTCTTTGGCTATATATAACCTGTGATTTCCATCAGATAAACACCCCTTGAGCTAATGTTCTACATCTTTGCTTGCAGGAAAAGAGGGGAAAGGAGCTGAGGGCGCCGCCCCACCTAGAGGAGGAAGAAGGAGAGGAGGAGACCGCCATCAAGAAGCTTCCATCTGCCGATCTGATACATCTTCGAGCATAGCTACTGAAGATAGCTTTTCCTTTGGCTTCTCCTACGAACATTGCAAGCTTCCACTCTGCGGATCTATCGTTCGGCGCACCCCATCGTTCCTCTGGATGGATTTCACTAGCGATTTGAGGGAGATTTCTTCTTCTCTCATCTCTATTTTCTCTTATAAGCATGTATTGAAAGTTGGGTGTTCATTGTATATCCTGTCATTCTTTAAACCATGAATACACTGTGTGTGGGCGGAGTTGTATCTCCGCGTGTGCGGGTTTATTGTGGGGAAACGCTCCCCGTGTGTTGTTGTGTGTGGACGGAACTACGACTCTGTGTGATTGTCGTGTCTGGGGTACGTTCCCCAAACATGTGTGTGTGTGCTGCAGTGGCAGCGTGTTGGGGCTTGTCCTCGTGTGGTTATTGCTGCGGAAGCAGCGTGTGTGTGATTGGGGTTCGTCCCCATGTTGCTACGTTTCGTAGCGTGGAGTGAAGCCTCACCCGGTTGGGTGAGGGGTGGACGTAGGGAGCCCGTCATGGTCCCGAACCACCTTAAAATCCCTATGTCTTGTGTGATGGCCTGTGTGATTGTCATTTCTTCTATATCCATTCACAGGTACATTATATAGGTTTTTAATTCACTACACAGTCACTCACTGCTACCTTCGTAATCTGTGTTGAGCAAATTTTCCCTGTTAGTTGCATTAACTATCCGTGTGAGATCAAAAAGTTTGAGAGAACATTGTAATCTCACTTGAGTTTTCGTTAATCAACGCTGTTAGTTTTACTTCCGTTGTAGTTAGTTAAGAAAGTTTTTAAAATCCGCCATCTCGGCAAAGGGGACAATGCAACCCCCCTTCTTGTCTGCCATCTCGTTGGGCCAACACCATAGGTTATAGTCGCCATAACTGCGAGACTGCAGGTCACCGGTTGCTGGAGAAAGAGCGACAGTTGAAGACGATCATCAGGCGTGGTCCGACTATCGGAATGTGAGCTAGAAGCTGTAGGGGAATTTGTATGTCCCTCCTCTACCTCTCCTGCAAGGATAGGAAAAGGGCACCATGGCTTCAGGGCTGGCATAGGCTTCTCTTCAGCAAAAAGAAGAAAGGCCGGAGACGTCCCATCGGGCGTGCCAACTTTTTATTTCCCGCATCCCCCCCCCTCGTGAGGGGATGAAGCAGAGTCAGTAATCGCGGTGAGAAAGGGAGTAAAGTGATAACGGAAAATAGAGGAGTTCATATTATCTTAGGATATTTTCCTTCATAGCCGTATGCCTCTCACTGTAGTATTGTGCACTTGCCTTTTACGGAAAGTCGAGAGGGGTCAACTTGCACGAGAGGTTTCCGGGAGTTAGTGGATGATAATAATGGCCTACGAGCAGAGTGGCTATTCATTCGGGCTGAATGAGACCAAGGTGCCTGGGAGACGGGGTGGCCGGACAGGGTGTGGGCGTGCCAGTCAATTTCTCGACAATCACCTATGGAACCAAATTTTTACTGGGGAAGCGTCGTTAGGACGTGACACGTGGGCACTGGGTATCGGGCTACATGTGGAGAGAAGGGAGGTTCCACGGGTGCGAGTGCGTAGACGATTATGGGGATTCGTGTATGGGACATCTTTCTCCACTAGCCGTAAGCAACCGGTGTTTATTTACATCGGATTGAATCCGAACACCTTTGTACTATGCTAAAGAAGAGCCTGGATATTTCTGAAGCCAAGGGCGGGGACCTGGGTACATCATGCAGCTGCAGGGTTGGTAGACTGAGACCTGGGAGACTGGTTGCGCACTGGCTAGCGCGGGTAAGACACTGGGACCCAGGTGCGGGTATGCATATTTAACTGGTTTCATGCTTTACAGGTGCCGCGTGGGCTTTACAAAGGGGCCGAAAGGGCCGAAATACAACTGGTGCAAGTTGCGGGACAATTCCGACTTGTGGGTCGGTCCCTGGGTCAATGCCAGACAAAGTGGATTATCTGCGTATTTTTACAGGGGCTCTCCACAAGGAGCTAGGGACAACCCCGAATCACCGAGGGAGGGCTAGACTGGATGGAAGGGGCAGATGCTAGCTGGTGCCTGAGGGAGGCCAGACGCAGCTCGAGATGAGCGGTTGGGTACGGCTCCCGGAAGGCGACTATCTTCATGCTTGGGAGTTAGGGCCGGTCCCGAGAATGTTACTCCTGAGCCAGGGTCCGGCCTACTCGGGTCAACGGTCGAGACGGTCGGTGACCAGCTCGAGATGAGCTGCAGGCACTTGGTCTCTTGGCGGGGGGGAGTGCAATGTTATGGTGTGCGCTTTGTTGTCATATCATGCCGTACGCAAGCGGACCCACTATGCAGGTGTGTTCGTTGTTATAACAATGTGTCATACACGGGGGGATGGACTTGAGCAAGACGGCTAGATGCCATGCGAGGGGAGTACGGTCGACATACCCTCGGCGTATACGAGCCAATCGACAAGCCACCCAACACGCATTTAGCTCCTCACGTCTTCACCGGAAGCCTTGGGGCTTGAGTGCTTGTTGTTGCTGTTGTCTGTTGTTCTTCTTGTTGTTGTTTTTTTTTACCCCTTGAGCTTCTAAGGGGGTTTTATAGGAGAATTTGAAAGGTCGGGGGGTTTACGCGGATTGGACTAGAGGGGGTGATCTGGTCCACGTAAACCCCCTAAAAATGTTTTTTTTCGGAGTGGGGGAGGGAGGTTTATGCAGACCAGACCAGGGGGGGTCTGATCCGCATAAACCCCCCCTATGGGGGGGGGTTAACGCGGACTGGGTTGAGGGGTTTTGTTTTTTTAAAAAAAACTTTTTTTATTCTAGGGGGTTTGCTGGGACCAGATCAGGGGGCCGGTCTGGCCCGCGTAAACCCCCCGAGGGGTGTTAATGCGGACTAGAAATGGGGGTTTTTCCCTTTTGTAAAAACCTTTTTTTTGTATTTGGGGGGTTTTCGCGGACCAGACCGGGGGGGCCAGTCTGGTCCGTGTAAACCCCCCCCCCCCAGGGGGGGTTAACGTGGACCAGAATGGGGTTTTTCTCCCTTTGCCTATAAAACTCCTATTTTGTCTATTTTGGGCCGACCTTGACCTAGTGTGAACACAAAGACAGACAAAAAGGATACGGTGGCAGGTAGCTGGTCGTGTGTGCGTAGAATGAGACAGTTGACCCGAGCCTCACACAATCTCGAGTCTTCTTCTCCACGAGCATTCTCGAGCAGGTATGCAGATCCTTTTTACTCTCACAGGGGCTGAGATGGGATTGCGGCGGGACCCACAGGACTAGGTGGAGGGTGCGGCCCCCAAGGAGAGTTTGCCCCAGCTAGGGCGAGGCCGCGCCCGCGGTGAACTCCCCCCAGGCGGGGTGGCCGTAGCGCGGGGTTGGCCCGAGTGGCCATATGTGGTGGTTTGGCGATGTCGTTTGAAGGACTTGGGTCGAAGAAGTGCCAGGATTGACCCGTGGGGGTCTGTTGCTGTTGTGCTGTGGCTACCGCTTGCAAGGTGTTCGGGAAAATTTCTTACACATCTTGGACCACCGAACGGCTTAGGTGGTGGGCTAGCGGGCCTCCGGCTTGACCCGAGGATGGGAAGCATAGCTCGTGGGAGCCATAGGAAGGTAGTTTGGGCGTGTGGGCCCAGCCTTTGTGATATATGCCGCGTCGTAGGGCGGGTTGGCAAGCAGCCCCGGGTCGGCCCGGGTGCTAAAAGTAAATGGATCATCACAGCGTGTCTGAGGGTCGAGGGTGGCCCCGACTTGCTGGAGGGTTGCCGTAGGGTACAGCTAGTGTGTTTGAGCCGCATTCTGGCCTCGGGCTCGCTGTAGTGTGGCTGGGATATGCGTGCCCATGAGGTGTTCGAGAAAATTCTCGATGCACGTGCATGGGCTGCATGGGCATGTTATGGGCCTCCAAAGCCTGTGGTTGACTGGGTGAGTCTTCCTTTGACTTCAGAGGGCAGATGGGTGGCGTCTTAGGGATAAACCCCAGCCTTGTTGCTGGATGCCACGTGTCGTGGCTTGTGGTCAGGGTGCCCCCGGGTTGGCCCGAGTGGCTTGGTTGAAGGTGGGTAAACCCGCAAGCTGGGTGATCGGGGATGGCCCCAATCATCATCATCATCAGAGCCTTATCCCAATTAATTGGGGTCGGCTACATGAATCATGTTCCGCCAAAGATTTCTATCAAGTGCAACATTCATATTTAAACTCAAGGAACTAATGTCCTTCCTAATAACATCGCACCATCTCATTTTAAGCCTTCCTCGAGCTCTTTTACTAACATCCACTAAGATTTGGTCACATCTTTTAACCGGCGCTGAGTTAGGGTGACGAAACACATGTCCAAACCACTTTAGTCTATTTTCTCTCATTTTACTATCAATTGGAGCTATCCCTAAGTCCTTACGGATGTGTTCATTCCTAATCTTGTCTTTCTTAGTCTTGCCACAAATCTATCTCAACATCCTCATCTCTGCTACACACATTTTGTGGATGTGTTCCTTTCATACTGCCCAACACTCGGTACCATACAACAAAGCAGGTCTCACAGCCGTTCTATAGAACCTCCCTTTGAGTTTCACAGGCAAACGACGATCACAAAGGACACCTGATGCACTTCTCCATCTTAGCCAACCTACCTTAATCCTATGTGTAACGTCATCATAAATCTCCCCATTCTCTTGTATGATAGACCTTAAATATCGAAAGCTACTACTCTTCGGAATGTTATGTCCATCAATTAGGACCATGTCTTTCTGAACCACTCTGCCATTACTAAAATTACAGTGCATAAACTCTGACTTACTGTGGACGCGCTTTTCGTTTACGTTCTTATTCTTTTATTTCTATTGTCTTATTTATTGGCGTGCCAGTCACATATGTGACGATTTCATTGTGCGCTCGATCTGACTTCTAATCAGTCGATTGTGAGTGATCGTGTTCTGGACCAAAAGTCCATCATACCATAAAGGTTATGACGTTAATTACGCCCTCCCTAAGAAGGACAACCCTTGATTAAACGCCAAAGTAAGAGGATACCGGCGGCAAAAGGTTCTCGGCGCAGCAGGTTCCCGGCGCGCCAGGTTCCCAGCGCGACAGGTTCCCGGCGCGGCAGGTTCTCAGCGCGGCAGGTTCCCGGCGCAGCAGGTTCTCGGTGCAGCAGGCTCCGGGCACGGCAGGTTCACGGCGCGGCAGGTTCTCGGTGCAACAGGTTCCCGGCGCGACAGGTTCCCGACGCGACAGGTTCCCGGCGCGACAGGTTCCCGTCGTGGCAGGTTCTCGGCGCAGCAGGTTCCCGACGCGGCAGGTTCCCGGCGTGGCAGGTTCCCGACGTGGTAGGTTCCCGGCGCGACAGGTTCCATGCGCGGCAGGTTCTCAGCGCAGCAGGTTCCCGGCGCCGCAGGTTCTCGGCGCGGCAGGTTCCCAGCGCAGCAGGAGAAAAGAGAAAACACTGTAGTTACTCGGTTTGATGTGGGCAAATTTCGGCAGCATATCCCCTTGTCTTGGATCATGCCAAGGAGAGATAGACCATCATCCACGGGATGCCGGGATGAAGGTCGAAAGAGAAGGGCACTAGGCCAGGGAACACTGCTTGCATTCGTAGCACCGGTTGATATTCCCTTGGAAACCACAGGAGCACATGCAGTGGCAGAGCTCCTTAGGTCCATAGGGTTACAGAGGAATCTGGATCGGGACCGGGTTATGTAGGGGAGGCCATTCCCCGTTAATTTGTCTCTTGAGGCATGCATGGTGACCTCTGAATATCCCTCAGACAGGTACAGTGGAGTGACCAAGAGTTGGACTGAGGTGGAAATGGAAATTCTTGGTGCAGGGCTCTGGTGGAACCTTCTCGGCACAGTTTCCACATAAAAGGGAGGGGTTCTCGGCATGGCCAGGTTCTCGGCACGCAAAGTGCCATGCCGGGAACTATTCATCGTGCCGGGAAGGTCCCGTGCGGGGAAGGTAGGGGTTTGTTGGCACAAAGGAGGGGTTCTCGGCACAGCTAGGTTCTCGGCGCGCAAATGCCATGCCGGGAACTATTCATCGTGCCGGGAAGGTCCCGTGCCGGGAAGGTAGGGGTTTGTTGGCACAAAGGAGGGTTCTTGGCACAATTACTAGGAGTGTAGAAAGGGCTTCTCGGCATGGCTTTGAGCATGTTCACGGCACGGTCAATAGGAGGGGCTTCTCGGCATGGCTTTGAACAAGGGGAATAGGGTTCTCGGTGTCGGATGGCTTGCGCCGAGAACTATTCATCCCTTTTACTGTGCATGGAGCCGAGATGGGTTCTGAGGTTTTTTGGCACCCTATTTTTGAGTTTCTTGACGATTCAGGGGTTTCTTGACGATTCAGGCCAAGGTAAATAGGTCCTGTAAGGTCAAAGTGACTCAATTCATCGGGTTTCAACTGGATTTGGCTTAGGTTTCAAAGGCAGTCCAAGATCGGAGAGGAAATTGGGAGAGGAAAATCAGGGTACAGAGAACCCGTGTCACCATTGCTGTGCAGAGTCCGGGGACAGCTTGATGTCGTCTTTCATCATCCTGAGAGCCAAGAGATGGCTGTCGCTGGACTCAGGGATGATTTCGACAGTGCCAATAGGCAAAACCATAGCATCTAGAATTACATAATCTCACGAGCAGCGGCCATTGAAGGTACTGCCAATATCGGTAGCAGACTGCCCCAGAAGCCAAGAGATGGTCTGTCTCTGGTCCTGGGGCAAGCCTGAGAGACTCTATGCAAACGGCGCCGAGCGGCGAGGAACATCGGCATAACTAGAGATACATTTATTCTGCTGAAGACAATTGAGCCCGAAGACCCATCAGAGAATCAGGTGCGCTTCAGTTGAGCTAAAAATGAAAACATATGAAGGAAAAACACAGCATCAGACGAAGAGATACATGGCAGATATTTCGATCACCCAGTGCCCAAACGGGCTATTGTAGCATTTCATTTCATTACATCATTCCAAGACTCACGCCAATCACAAGGAGGGAGTGAGGGAAAGGGAGATAAAACAGAGGCCGGGATATCCCAGTTACATACGATGAATCGAGATAAAACTCGTAAGATTACATGAAGAGGAAAAGAAAACATGGGGGAGGGCGGAGCATTGACTCCTCTCCCTCCCCAGCTGCTTGCCCACCTGGAGCTTCCTCTTCTTCTCTTTCTCTTCGGATTGATCTCTTCTTTCTTTTCTCAGCGGAGGAGGCTCTCTCTCTCTGTTGGTCTCTTCTGGTCTGGTGGTCTCTTCTCTCCTTCTTTTTTCTTCTTTTCTCCCTTCCTCTGTTGCCTCTCTCCTCGAGCCCACCTTCTTGTGGGCGAAGAAAGGGTTTATATAAGCCCTCCCTTTTATAGATGGCACTCGGCGCACTTGCTTTGGTGGAAGAGGTTCCCGGCGCGCCTGCAGCAGTGGGCAAGTTCCCGGCCCGCCTGCTTTGGTGGGGAAGTTCCCGGCGCGCTACTCTCTCCTAAGCTCTCGGCGCAAGGGGGGTTTCATCGAAGCCCATTCAATAGGCCCATTTAAGGCTTTTTTTTCCTTTAAAGCTCCTATTGTCCTTAGCTTCATTGGATTCCTTTGATCATATTGGAACTGACGAAGGCCCCTTGTATGCATCATTATCTGAATAATCTAGAGGTTTCTCATCAGTCAACAGACCGGAGTTTCATCAGTACTGCCGTTTGGACGACGACAACACCGGACATCAGCCAAGCCTGAGAAGGTCCTTAGCCGGGTAGACAGTTGATGGTGAGGGCTTTTCCCCAATTTTGATTTTTGCAGAAATCTTCCAATCTTTGTTGCTGGTCTGGTCTCATCTTTATATTTGTTCATATTTTATCTGTCAACAAATGCCCCCCACCTGCAGACGGCGTAAGTGCAGAATAAGCGGCACGGTGTCCGCAGGTGCATCTTGAGCTCAATGCTATTGACTCATTCCTTTAGTTATAGCTTAGCAGTATCCCCATACTGGGATTTCATCCTGGCACGATCTTCTTGGCTTGAGCCTCGATCAGCTGAACATCTATCGGCTTGAGCCCTGATCAACTGGCACATCTGACATCTGTCGATTTTGAGCCCTGATTGATGGCATATTTGGGCATCTGTAGGCTTTAAGCCCCGATTGGCTGGACATCTTGCATCTGTCGGCTTGAAGCCCCGATTGGCTGAACATCTTGTATATGTCGGCTTGAAGCCCCGATCGGCTGTACATCTGGCATCATGTGCTGTTACTTCCTTCATGTGGAAGAGTGGCAGTCTCAGCTACCTTTATGCGGATGACCCGTGTTCAGCAGGAGAGCGTCCATCCTCTCAGGGAGAGAATGGGGACTCGCTCCACCGCGTGTCGGTATCCGGTGGGATTGCCTTTGTTGGGCCTGTTGGTTAATGGAAGACATACATCTGGAACAGACGAGAGGTCTGTTCCTCAAAGCTGACCGTGGCGATTTGCCGACCGACCAGTGCGTGGTTTCATCGTCGACATTGGGTTTAAGTCGATGCAAAGGAGTTTAAGCTTCATCAGAATAGATGTAAGGTCTAAACTGGGTAGGTTCATCGCAGGTGGGACATGAAAGGATATGTAGTTTTATCAGAACAGACGTAAGGTCTGTCCCGGTAGGGTTTCATCGTTGATCCAACTGTCTCAGATGAAAGGTCTACACTGGCAGGGTTTCATCATTGATCGGGCGAGGTGCCGGTCGATCAACAGTTGGTTTCATCATCGATATTGGGTTTATATCGATGCAAAGAAAGTGTTATAAGTTTCATCAGAATAGACGAAAGGTCTACACTGGCAGGGTTTCATCACTGATCGGGTGAGGTGCCGGTCGATCTACAGTTGGTTTCATCATCGATATTGGGTTTATATCGATGCAAAGAAAGTGTTATAAATTTCATCAGAATAGACGAAAGGTCTACACTGGAAGGGTTTCATCATTGATCGGGCGAGGTGCCGGTCGATCAACAGTTGGTTTCATCATCGATATTGGGTTTATATCGATGCAAAGAAAGAGTTATAAGTTTCATCAGAATAGATGAAAGGTCTACACTGGCAGTGTTTCATCACTGATCGGGCGAGGTGCCGGTCGATCAACAGTTGGCTTCATCATCGATATTGGGTTTATATCGATGCAAAGAAAGTGTTATAAGTTTCATCAGAATAGACGAAAGGTCTACACTGGCAGGGTTTCATCATTGATCGGGCAAGGTGCCGGTCGATCAACAGTTGGTTTCATCATCGATATTGGGTTTATATCGATGCAAAGGAGAGTTATAAGTTTCATCAGAATAGACGAAGGGTCTACGCTGGCAGTGTTGCATCATTGATCGGGCAAGGTGCCGGTCGATCAATAGTTGGTTTCATCATCGATATTGGGTTTATATCGATGCAAAGAAAGTGTTATAAATTTCATCAGAATAGACGAAAGGTCTACACTGGCAGGGTTTCATCATTGATTGGGCGAGGTGCCGGTCGATCAACAGTTGGTTTCATCATCGATATTGGGTTTATATCGATGCAAGGAATAGTTATAAGTTTCATCAGAATAGACGAAAGGTCTACACTGGCAGTGGTTTAAACTGAACATGGTTTCATCACTGATCGGGCGAGGTGCCAATCGATTAGTGGTTGGTTTCATCGTCGATATCGGGCTTATATCGACGCAAGGAGTTTCATAGGTTTCCTCAGTATAGACATAAGGTCTAAACCGGACAGAGGGTTTCATCATTGATCGGGCGAGGTGCCGGTCGATCAACGGTGGGACGTAGGTAGAGGTGTAGGTCTCGTCAGGATAGACGTAAGGTCTACTCCAGCGGGTTTTATCGCGGGTGGGACTTCGCCAATCAATGCGCTGGTTTCATCAGGACAGACGTGAGATCTGAGCTGGACAGGCTTTATCAGAATGGTGATGGGTTTCATTGTCGGTGGGACATTTGAAAGAGGGTATGTAGATTTCATCAGAGTAAACGTAAGGTCTACCCCGGAAAGGCTTTATCATCGGTGGGATGTGGAGTCAGCTGACCGACGGAAGGCTTCAACAGTGAAGGGGAGGTAAATGCAGTGTGCCGGTTGGCATGGAACTTTTGAATTACCACATTACTGACCCAAGCGCCCTTTCGAGTTTTTGTCGGAGCCAGCCCCCTCTTGCTTTTGTCCACGCGCCCTTTCGGGTTTTCACG
This sequence comes from Amorphophallus konjac, assembly GCA_022559845.1. Classification (NCBI taxonomy): domain Eukaryota; kingdom Viridiplantae; phylum Streptophyta; class Magnoliopsida; order Alismatales; family Araceae; genus Amorphophallus; species Amorphophallus konjac. Next base: position 243,533,367 of record CM040127.1, read on the forward strand.
TGGCGGGATACCCGATTTTGCCTGCAGTGCCCTTTCGGGTTTTCACCACAGCTGGGTTTTGGCCATTTTTACCCTTGTTCAGAATGCCTGAACAAGTCTGGCGGGGCATCTCTATTTTTAACCCCCATTTTATCTCTTTCTCTTTTTTTTTTATTGTTGGGACTTTGGCTTTGTAATCCACGTGCTCAGCTTATGTATGTATCATCATTGATGTGGGTGCTAACACCAATGCAAGGGGCATAAGGTTTCATCGTCTACCTAGGCGGAAGGACTGGGTCGACTTGAGTGTGTTTTGCGGCTTAGGCTCGAAGCCGTTCACCGGGAGCATGGCTGTATCGTTGATGTGGGGATTACCATCAACGCAAGGGAATAGGATTTTATCATCCATCCAGAGGGAAGGTCCAGATTGACTCGAGAATGTGTGTAGCAGCTTAAACACGAAGCCATTCGCTGGAAATGTAGGTTTCATCGTTAATGTGGGGTTTAACATCAACGCAAAGGGATGAGGTTTTATCATCTATCCAGACGGAAGGTCCGGGTTGATTTGAGAATGAGTGTAGCATTTTCATCAGAGCGGACGAACAGTCTACTCCGGACGGGTTTTAGCATTGGTCAGGCGGCGTACCGCTCTATTAATGGCTGCTCTTATCATCGATATTGGGTCTATATCGAAGCAAGGATTTCATGGGCTTCATCAGGATAGACATAAGGTCTAAACCGGACAGGTTACATCGCTGATCGGGCAGTGTGCCAATCGATCAGTAGCGGGTTTCATCATCGGTATTGGGTTCATACCAATGTAAGGATTTCATAGGTTTCATTGGGATAGACGTAAGGTCTAAACCAGATAGGTTTCATCGCTGATCGGGCAGTGTGCCAGTCGATCAATATCGGGTTTCATCATCGGTATTGGGTTCACACCAATGCAAGGATTTCATAGGTTTCATCAGGATAGATGTAAGGTCTAAATCGGACAGGTTTCATCGCTGATCGGGCAGTGTGCCAATCGATTAGTAGCAGGTTTCATCATTGGTATTGGGTTCATACCAATGCAAGGATTTCATAGGTTTCATCGGGATAGACGTAAGGTCTAAACCGGACAGGTTTCATCGCTGATCGGGCAGTGTGCCAATCGATCAGTAGCGGGTTTCATCATCGGTATTGGGTTAATACCAATGCAAGGATTTCATAGGTTTCATCGGGATAGACGTAAGGTCTAAACCGGGAAGGTTTCATCGCTGATCGGGCAGTGTGCCAATCGATCAATAGCGGGTTTCATCATCGGTATTGGGTTCATACCAATGCAAGGATTTCATAGGTTTCATCGGGATAGACGTAAGGTCTAAACCGGACAGGTTTCATCGCTGATCGGGCAGTGTGCCAATCGATCAATAGCGGGTTTCATCATCGGTATTGGGTTCATACCAATGCAAGGATTTCATAGGTTTCATCGGGATAGACGTAAGGTCTAAACCGGACAGGTTTCATCGCTGATCGGGCAGTGTGCCATTCGATCAACAGCAAGTTTCATCACGGTGGGACATATGATAGGTTTCATCAGAATAGATGTAAGATCTAGGTTGATGGGATTCATCGTGGTGGATCTTAGACGAAAACAAGTGGAAGTATTTCATCAGAACAGGCGGAAGGTCTATTCCGAGGCGGGCTTTTTAGCATTGATCGAGGCAATATGCCTTGCGATCAACGGGGTTCCATCCTCAATGGGACATGCGGCGGATGGCGGCTCAGGCATGAAGCTATTGCCAGGAATGTAGACTAGCTTAACAGGGACGAAGAGTCCAGGTTAAAGGAAGAGACCGGTCGATCTTGTCGATGATCACAAGGGACAAGAATTTGTTGGGCAGGATTTTCGGTGGGACTTTATGATGATCGTCCTTCTCGGAGTTTTATCAGGAAGGGTGAAAAAGGGAACTTTAAGTTACCACATTACTGGCTTAAGTGCCCTTTCGGGTTTTCGCCGAAGCCAGCCCCCTCTTGCTTTTGCCCACGCGCCCTTTCGGGTTTTCACGTGGCGGGGTACCCGATTTTGCCTGCGGTGCCCTTTCGGGTTTTCACCACAGCTGGGTTTTAGCCATTTTTGCCCTTGCTCAGAACGCCTGAACAAGTCTGGCGGGGCATCTCCATTTTTAGCCCCTATTTTGTCATCTTCTATTCTCTCTTCCTCTCTCCTTTTTTTTTCGAGGGTGACAGGTCGGAATGCCATTAGATCAAGATAAGGGGTGGCTTGGTTAGGGCGGAGTGCCGCTAGACCAAGAGGGGGTAGCTTGGTTTAGGGCGGAGTGCCGCTATACCAAGAAAGGGTAGCTCGGCTAGGGCGGGGTGCCGCTAGACCAAGAAAGGGTAGCCTGGCTAGGGCGGAGTGCCGTTAGACCAAGAAAGGGGTAGCTTGGCTAGGGCGGAGTGCCGCTAGACCAAGAAAAGGGTAGCTCGGCTAGGGCAGAGTGCCGCTAGACCGGGAAAAGGGTGTAGCTTGGCTAGGGTGGAGTGCCGCTAGACCAAGAAAGGGTAGCCTGGCTAGGGCGGAGTACCGCTAGACCAAGGAAAGGGTAGCTCGGTTAGGGCGGAGTGCCGCTAGACTGGGAAAAGGGTAGCTCGGCTAGGGCGGAGTGCCGCTAGACCGGGAAAAGGGTGTAGCTTGGCTAGGGTGGAGTGCCGCTAGACCGAGAAATGGGTAGCTCGGCTAGGGCGGGGTGCCGCTAGACCCAGAAAGGGTAGCTCGGTTAGGGCGGAGTGCCGCTAGACCAAGGAAAGGGTAGCTCGGTTAGGGCGGAGTGCCGCTAGACCAAGAAGAGGGTAACTTGGTTAGGGCGGAGTGCCACTAAACCAAGGTAAGGGTAGCTCGATTAGGGCGGAGTGCCGCTAAACCAAGGTAAGGGTAGCTTGGCTAGGGCGGAGTGCCACTAGACCGGGAAAAGGGTGTAGCTTGGCTAGGGCGGAGTGCCGCTAGACCGAGAAATGGGTAGCTCGGCTAGGGCGGGGTGCCGCTAGACCCAGAAAGGGTAGCTCGGCTAGGGCGGAGTGCCGCTAGACCAAGAAAGGGGTAGCTCGGTTAGGGCGGAGTGCCACTAAACCAAGGTAAGGGTAGCTCGGTTAGGGCGGAGTGCCGCTAAACCAAGGTAAGGGTAGCTTGGTTAGGGCGGAATGCCACTAAACCAAGGAGAGGTAGCTTGGTTAGGGCGGAATGCCGCTAAACCAAGAAAGGGTAGCTCGGTTAGGGCGGAATGCCACTAAACCAAGGAGAGGTAGCTTGGTTAGGGCGGAATGCCGCTAAACCAAGAAAGGGTAGCTCGGCTAGAGCAGAGTGCCGCTAGACCAAGAAAAAGGGTAGCTCGGCTAGGGCGGAGTGCCGCTAGACCAAGAAAAAGGGTAGCTCGGCTAGGGCGGAGTGCCACTAGACCAGGAAAGGGGTAGCTTGGTTAGGGCGGAGTGCCACTAGACCAAGAAAGAGGTAGCTCGGCTAGGGCGGAGTGCCGCTAGACCAAGAAAGGGGTAGCTCGGCTAGGGCGGAGTGCCACTAAACCAAGGTAAGGGTCGCTCGGTTAGGGTGGAGTGCCACTAGACCAAGAAAAGGGTAGCTCAGCTAGGGTTGAGTGCCGCTAGACCAAGAAAAGGGTAGCTCGGCTAGGGCGGAGTGCCACTAGACCAAGAAAAAGGGTAGCTCGGCTAGGGCGGAGTGCCACTAAACCGAGGGAAATAGCCTGACTAGGGCGGAACGCCCTTCATTGGTGTGAGGTAAACATCGACGCGAAGAAGGATGGGGTTTCATCATGCAATCCAGACGGAAGGTCTGAATTAATGTTGATGGATAGCAGCTTGAGCATGAAGCCATTTTTCGAAAATGTATGTTTCATCGTCAATGTTGGGGTTTGGCATTAACGCAAAGGAATAGAATTTCATAATCTATCCAGATGAAAGGTCTGAATTGATTTAGAGGATATGGATGGCGGCTCGGGCCCGAAGCCGTGCACTGGAAATGTGAGTTTCATCGTTAATGTGGCTCTGATCAGCTGGATATCTTCATCTTTGCATATCACTGATTCTGTTGACTTTTCTTTGGCAATCTTTGCACATTGGTCGGCTTGAGTGTCGATGGTAGAATATCTGTCGGCCTGGGCACTGATAGCTAGAATTTTGATTTCTCTTAGCTGGCCATACTGGCAATTCATATTTGTGAGCATCTGTCATCTCGAATGCTGATGGTTAGACATCTCTGGCACTCTGGAGGCTCATCAGGCATCTATCAATTTGAACGCCGGTGGTTAGGCAAACTTCCATCATTCTTCATTGATCCATCATTCATTGTTCATTGTCATATGGGATTCCATCATTTGGATAGTCCCTGACATCAGCAGCAGACGTGCAGTGTAAGAGTCTGCGACAGGATGGCCCTTGAAAGGTCAATGCTCCAATTTTATTCATCATTGCCATAAGTGATCGTTGCCCCTTTAAAGGGGTGAACATATCCAGCAACGGCCATGCATGCCGCCATTGACATCTCATACATTTACCCCTGGAATGGGGAACCATGTGTGTCTTCCATCATTCTTTTGGCATACATTGGTCCCAAGAACGGGATACCATCAATATTTCTCATTGTTTGGCATACATCTGCCCCCGGGATGGGGTACCATTTGGAACTTTCATCATCTCATAATCATCATTTTTCTTCCTATTTTCTTCTTCTTTCTTCTTTTCTTTTTTTTTTAATATGCATCCCCCTCCTTAAAATGGGGTATCATCGGTATCTTCCATCATTTCATCATCTTTCTCATTTTTTCCATTTTTGATGTGCATCACCCCTCAAATGGGAGTACCATATATATATATATATATATATATATATATATATTTATTTATTTCATCATCATTTTTTATCATCATCTTTATTCCCATGTGCCCTAGGACGGGGTATCATCCATACCTTTCATCATCATTTTTTTTTGTTAATACATCTGCCCTCAGGACGGGGCATCATCTGCACCCCTCATCATTTTTTTATGCGTGGACATCTGCCTGTTGTGCATCCCTTGGTTTTGATGATGACAATAGGATATGTTTGACTAATCTAAGTTCTATCTTGTTTCTTAAAGCAAATGGTTTGGTTATGTGTGTAAAGATAGTGCATTGAATTAATGCCTATTTGATGATGACAAATATGCTTTTATATACATTTGGAACTTCAAGTCAAATCTTATAAGTTAAACAAATTTCAGGTTCACTGAAATCCAAGTGGAATCAACAAATCAGTATAAGCGTGAAAGACTGTCTGTCGACCACTGAAGAAGCTATGGTCGACCAACGAACTCAACCAGAAAAGCATCAGATCATCTGTCTTCTGGAAGCACCTTGGCTGTCGACCAAAGCCCCGCCTCTGGTCGACCACAGAAAAGACAGAAGCAACAGACAGAACTGCTGGCCATCTGGAAACTGCCCCCTGTCGACCAGCGACCAGGCTGTGGTCGACCAACGGGCGACGTGAGTTTCAGCCAGAAGAACCGGCCGTCTGGGGACTGCCCATTGTCGACCAGCGACAGGGTCATGGTCGACCACGGGTTTATATATCGTCCAAAACCGAACTCTAACCGAATTCTGTTTTGGTTCCTTAAAACCTGCAAATGGTTGTTGCAGGTTGTTGGGGTGCTCAGGAGATAAGATTCCGCACGGGAATCAAGGAAACAATCTTGCTTAGAAGTGGTCAAACTCGTTCTAACGATTGGATTTAAACAGATCCCTGTTTTCTAGCAGATTGGCGCTCGATCTGAAAATTGAGCGGGAAGAGTTTTACTCTTGATAAAAGGGCTGTATGAAAAACGAAAAGAAAACACATCACGAACAAGGGAGCAGTGAGAGAGCACGAAATAGAAGCCAAGGAAGATATACACAGAAGAGGAAGAAGGAGCTCTCCACCAATCAAAAATCTGCAGAAAGGTTAAAGGCAATCTCGTTGCTGCAGAAGGAAGACTTAGCTCAAGACTGTGCGATCTCCAGCAGCAGAACAATCGAAGGCAACTGACTGGAAGATCAACAGGGAGTCTAGGCTTCTTCATAAGCGTGATCAAGTTCCAGGCTGAACACCTATTCTTCTACACACGCCAATATTCAGTCCTGTCTTTCATCACCTGTTCTTATCATCTTTTCATTTCTGATTACAATTATTGTCAAGCTGTGAGGCAGCAGAGTCAAGCTGTGTGTCAGCAGGTACAAGCTGTGTGTCAGCTGTGTTTTGATTGAGATCAGAGATTCTCATAGTGAAGCCTTGCTTGAGTTAAGCAAGGGGTGGATGTAAGTCTCAGGAAGAGACTGAACCACCTTAAAAATCCTCTCTTGTGGTGTGCTTGGGTGTGTTTGATTTCCTATACGTATGCTTGCATCTTCACTATCCGCATTAGTTCTATAATTCATTAATTACCAGTAGCTCATCTGGTCGATAGTTAGTAAATTATCAAAAAGGGGGAAAGATCTATTCACCCCCCCTCTAGATCTATTCAGTCCGTATCCAACACGTGGTATCAGAGCAGGTTCTCCAGATATGTGGTCTAACAACCAGGAGAGACCGGGCGGACTGAATTCTAAAAGCCTCATAGCTGAGGGGCACTCTGTAACTAGACCTCCATATTTTGATGGAACTGATTATTCTTATTGGAAAAATCGTATGCAGGTGTTCTTACGTGCGCAAGACCACGAGATGTGGAGGGTAGTGAGCCATGGACCTTTTGAGCTACCGGAAGATGAAGAAACCTGGACCAGAGAACAGGTCAGGAAATCAACTGTCAACTGGGGAGCCATGAACGTGATGCAGTGCTCACTACACCCCACAGAATTCTCAAGAGTTTCCCAATGCGCAACAGCCAAAGAAATGTGGGATCGTCTAAAGGTAATCTACGAAGGTACTTCCGAGGTAAGAGAGACAAAAGCAAATATGCTAGTCTCAGAATATGAAATGTTTAGGATGAAAAATGATGAAAGTATTTCTGAGATGTATGCCAGATTAGTACAACTGACTAATGGCTTGAAGAGCTTAGGGAAGACATACAAAGAGCAGGAATTAGTGAGGAAGATTTTAAGGTCTCTCACATCGATGTGGCATACCAAGGCCACAGTCATTGAGGACTCAAAGGATCTCACAACAATGACAGTGGATGAGTTAGTAGGATCCCTGATGGCCTATGAGGTCAATCTGAAGAGAAAGGAAGATGAGGGCAAGAAAAAGAAGCAACTTGCCCTAAAGACTAAGACAAGCACCTCTGAGGTGTCTGACAATGATGACTCATCTAGCTCAGGTGAAGAATCTGGTGAGCTAGCCATGCTTACAAGAAAATTTAAAAAATTTCTGCGGAAGGAAGGTAAAGGATTCAGAAATCCAAAGGGCATGGTAAGGAAGTCATCCCAGTTTAAATCTGATAAACATAAGGCTCCTTCTAACAAACTCATTTGCTACAATTGCAGGCAGCCTGGACATATGAAGGCTGAATGTCCAGAAGCTCCTAAGAAATCAAGCTTCAAGTGGAAAGGCAAGAAACCCAAGGCGATGATTAGCACTTGGAGTGAGGAGGAAGAGAGCAGTGAAGAGGAAACAACTTCCGAGGAAGAAGAAGGAAAGCTCTGTCTGATGGCCAAGGGAGACAACAGTGATCTTGAGGTAAGTTCCCCATTTCAAGACTTCTCTAGTTCGGATTGGGAAGCAGTATATTCAGAATTGCTTGATACTTATGAAAGAATAAGAAAGGAAAATAAACATTTGAAGAAGAAGATCAGTCAACTGAATAAAGACAGCAATTCAATGGATAACAAAACTGAACTAGAAATGGAAATCAAGTCACTGAAAAACAAACTGAATCAAATGGACTTAGATGAAGAAAACCACAAGAGAATGTTCGAAGAGAATGAAATGCTAAAAAACGACATTGATGAGTTAAAACTAAAGACTCAAGAACATGAACAGGAAACTAAGTTAAGTCAAGAAAGAAACAATTCACTCAAGGAAGAAAACAACCAACTCCTAAGAGAAATAGAAAGAATTAAGAGTGACCTGAAAAACAAACAGGAGACCTTGGAAAAAATGACTCAAGGTCAAGAAAACTTAAATGCTGTCTTGGGAATAAAAGTAAACTTTCAAAAAGAAGGGTTAGGATACAATCCTACGGCTAAAAAGGAATTCCAAATAAAAACCGTAACTGGGATTGCTGACTCAAAAGGAAAAAGGCCCCTGATTAATCTATACCAAGATAAACAAGAGGATGTAGCTGAATGCTCCTCCAAAAGGAACAATGTCACCAAGGAAGAGAGAAATTTTAAAGAGAAAACAGTCAATCAATATAAGATTCAAAATAATAAACAAGAAACCCAAATTCACAGAAATCACCAAACAAACCAAGGACTAAACCAAGTTAAAAGACATAAATCTGGAAAACAAGATGTCTGGAGACAGGCTGGTCGACAACAGACCCTTCATCTGTCGACCAGAGGATCTGCCAGAACAGGCGCTGGTTACTGGAGAAGCAGTGGTCGACCACAGGTACACCAGATGTCGACCAGAGGTGCTGCCAGAACAGACGCTGAGTTCTGGAGATGCGATGGTCGACCACAGACATACCAAAAGTCGACCATGGCCAGACAAGCAAACAGAAATCACAGGTTTTTTCGGGTAAAACAAAATGAAAACTTGAATACACAAAGGTGGACTCAGATTAAAGAAGCTTTAGAACAAAAGCAACCCAATCTGAACAAGTTCAGAAATAAAAATTTACACTGCTCTAACAGAATCTGGGTTCCCAAAGGATTACTGCAGCAATTTCATAATTTCACAAGCTATCTTGGACCCGGGTACCATTGGGGTCCAAAAGTTTCTGTGTAACTTGTGATGCAGGTGTGTCTAGCAGCTATACACAACAAGTGGTACTTAGATAGTGGCTGCTCAAGACATATGACAGGGGATAAGGCAAAATTCTCCGAGCTAAACTCAAAAGATGGAGGACATGTGACATTTGGAGGGAATAACAAAGGCAAGATCATTGGGAAAGGTAAGGTAGGTAAGACATCTACAAATTGCATTGAAGATGTACTGCTAGTGGATGGCCTGGAATATAATCTTCTAAGCATCAGTCAGCTATG